>OY821775.1:4800000-5485000 GCA_963682175.1 Triglochin maritima
TTTTCTTTTCTTAATGTCTCTAGGATCCCTTCTTCTTCCTCCCTCCATGAGTTTCTAACTCTTTCCAAAGGGTGGAGGTGATGGAATTAGGGGTAGAGAAGATGAATGCATGTTATTGTTTTAAGTTCGTGATTAGTATATTTTGATTACTTGAGTTTATGTTAAATCATTTATCTTGTAATGCTTCATAACTAACATGATTTATTTCAAGTTTCTCCATTCTCCAATCTAAACCTAAGTCTAGACCTCCACCCGACGGAATTCTCCATCTTTATTCTTGTTTTTAGTTTTAATTGTTCTTGTTTCTTGCTTTAGATAATTAAATCAAAAACCCAAAAAACCCAAATTATTTCTTCTCCCTTCTTCCCCTAAATCGAAATCACACTAACAACGAAATCTCTCCCTCCTTGTGTTCGACCCGTACTTGCCACGTCTTCATTGACGCCGTGCACTTGCGGTATAAATTTAATTCCTCAACAGGCATACTGGGTTTTCTTCATAGAAAACTCACACATATGTTGATGCGGTGCTTGCAGGTACTTAGATTCCTACATGGTAGACTGAACGAGTAGTCGAAGATTCTATACACGAGGGACACGTCGACCAGATTCTTCAGTTTGTCTTTTGCTTCGTCATTATTTATGATGTATTTCCCTTTTGAACTCGATGTAATGTATTTGACATTGTTTCCATATATGGAAAATCTCTCACTTTTCAGTTATGTTTTATGTTAGTTTATCCATGTATGATCTCTCTACGTATTGTCGAGTCGTTGTTTGGTCTGTCTTTTGTAACTCCTTCGGTCGTCGCGGAGGTCTCTGATCACGACACTTGTAGTCTTTCCCAGTGTGCGTACCCGCGAGATCGGGGGCGTCACCGATTCTACCTTCTATACCCTCACTTTTCCTCAACCAACCACAAGCCTCCATCACATCACAGCACAGCACCCTAAACCCTCCTTAGCCACCTAAACTTGATTAAACCCCTGGTCAAGGATTAGGATATCACAGTATGTTCTCGTGATGCTGCAAAATAATGCAAGATTGAATGAGGTTTGTTCTCAGGTGCCAAGAAAAAAGTTTCAATTTAACTACATGAATGTCAATAAGATTCTTTTGTGTAACATATAAAATTCGAGGAGAATATTTTCATGTCAATGTTTAATTTTTACCAAGATATTATTTTAGATTTCAATATTTCATACAAATATATGAAACCATGTCAACCGCATCGGGGAATTGGGATAATGTTTATGTTAATGCGTGTCAACCTCACACATATCAACTCCAGAATTTTTTAAATCCTGCAGTATCATAAATTCATGAATCTAAAACAGTGAAATTAGCCCCAAGATTAACTTTCTTAATCAATCAATCAATTAATTATATTCAGCAGCATAAAGTTCTCCTGGTCATCCACCCAAACAATCAACATCATTTACACATAACAATCAAATATACCCCTCACAACCTTCATCACATCCACTCCCAACCAAGAAGCAGCAGCTCTAGTCTCTATTTCCTTTTCCAAGAAAAAAACGAAAAAGAAACGAAACGGAAAGGTGCAGCAACCTCTACTCCAGCCCGAGCAACCATCTCAGATCCTCTGTAGCGGGGCGGTCGATGGTGCGATCCTTGGATGGGAAGGTGGGCATAGGGAGGGCCCTAGGAGAGGGGGACAGGGGGAATCCGAACCCGAAATGGTGGTCGTCATGGTCGGATGGGACCAAGTCGGTGACACGGATCCGATACGGGCGGGACCGATTTGTCTTACGGTTCGGCATGGTTGGTGGGATGATGGTTGGTTGGTTTGCTCCTCCGCCTCTCCTTTGGTTTGGTCGGAGGAACAAAGCAACTCCCTCTTCTCTCTCTCTTTCTTTCTTTTTCTCTCGCGTCCTGCCTGTTATTGGTCGTTGGTTTTGGCGGGGCTTTTAAGCGTGTGGGGCCCGGAGTTGGGTGGTTGTTTGGGTGACACGTGGAGGGTGTAGTTTGAGGGGGAGGGGAGAGATAGTGATCACAAGAAATAGGAGCTAACGAAGTTAATTTGTTTGTGATTCTTGGTTTCTTTTTCTTAATTGAGATTTGATAGTTGGAGTAAATTGTAGACGATGGTCAATTGGTAGGTTTTTTATTTTGAAATAATTTAGTCGAAATATAAAAATAGTTATAAGTTTTGAGGTTTAATTACTTTAATCCAATTAACTCATATGTGCGTTATCTACGACGGCTTCCATGGATCTTTATGTCACCTTATTTTTTGGGTTTGTTTTGGTTGGATAAATATATTTTATTATAAGATTCGTATAATATGGTAATACAATGTTGGAAATTAGAAAATAGACTAACATTGCATCTTTATTTATTTTATTTATTTATTTTGCTTTATACTGTATTTGTTTCGTCAAAATCTAATTACGAAAACCAAACAAAATCTTAAAGTATACGGTTTTATCTTGTTATGTCCATTACCGCAATAATACATACTGTTTGTTTTTTATAGTGAAGTCCTCGAAAAATACTCTCACCCATACATTAACCAGTGGCAGATCCACGTTGGGGGCGGGTGGGGCACCTGCCCCACCTAGATTTCTCAACATTTTTTTTCAATCCTAATTTCTAGTCTGTGCGGTCACTCCTACGTGTGTCAATGAGTATCCGAAACTAGTCAAACTGAACCGGATCTGATAGTACCGAACTAGGGTAATACGAATATGAGTTGGATATGGTTTCTCAATTTCAGAACTGACACGGTTCTAATTCGGTTCCGGTTCTAGCTACTGGATTCGAATCCGAAACCAGTGTATTATTAAAATATAAAAAATTAATCATAAAAAGTTGTAAAAATGAAAATAACAGTTTTTACACATAAAAATTAATTTTTTTACAGATTTGATGTCGGATCTGGTTCTGGGTACCCGTGATCCTACCGGATCCGGTTTTGGAAATCCAAGTTGGGAACCGACTCAGATCCGATTTGGTTCTGGATACCCAAATAAAAAACGGATCCAATTTTGGCTCTCCCAATACCCGAACTGGAACCGATCCGTTGTCATACCTAGTCAAGTAGTCATGCCCAAACTCAATCCTCTCCTCCTCCCTAAATCTAATCTCCTCCTCAACTCCTTGCTTCCTCCACAAATCGATTGGCACAACTCTTTCCATGTCGGTGTGCCGTGCACTTGATTTCATAAGACATGAAGTCTAGAAGAATGATTTTGTAATGAATTTTATTTGTGTTTTTTTAAGTTAAATAATTTAGTTAATTAGTTGTTCAACTGGTGTGTCGTGTTTTATGGTTGTAAAAATTTCTTTTGTATGTTTGAATTTTAATGTATTCAGGTTTGGAAAAATGTTAAAAATAGAAAAGATATTTCAAAAAAATATATTTTTTAATTATTTTAATTATCATCTTTAAGTTGTGTGTTTTCAAAAAAAAATCGACCAATGTGTCCCACCTAATTATTTTTTTGGATCCGCCCGTGACACATTATTTGCTTGCTTTTGTTATTGTACGTATTTCCTTCAAATTTTACTACATGTGCTGGTCAATAAAGTTTGGTATTTAGTATGCACCATTCTTCATACACTATCAAAATTACGCTCTAATTGAAATCTAAGCATAATTAAGAGTGTTATGATTTGAATACAACACTAACTTGCCGCGATAAGTATTTTCTAGATAAGTATGAAACCCAATGCATTTGGTATGGTATCTACATATATATATTTCTCTCATTATCCCCCATCCAACCTAACCAATGAAGTTTATAATCCAACAAATTCTATTAACTTTATCTCCATCAAACTTCTATTCTACAGATATATTTCTCTCTCAGTATCGCCTGCCATACAACTCTAACCAATGAACTTCATCATCTAACAAATTCTATTAACTTCATCAACCTTCCATCACTTTCTATTCTCACCTATAAATAAAGGCTCTCCACCCTCTCCATTAATCGAAGTGTGAGCTTAACAGTGTTGTGTAAGTGTAGTAGTTCAACTTAACCTTTTTTGGGGTTGAAGTAGTTTTAAACTAGAAATACAAAATGTTAGTTGAAAAATAACATTTGTAACAAAATGTTAGTTGAAAAATAACATTTGTAACAAAATGTCAGCTAAATAAGTAAAACACGTAGTAAATTTAGGTGCAAATCTTCTTTTCATTCTACAAGTAAATTATTTCATTTTTGGTTGAAAAAATGAGATTTTATTTTTCATTACTTTTTCAAAAACTTTTGTCATTTTTTAATTTAACTTTATAAGTACAGAAATCCTATTTTTTGTTTTTCATTTCTAACCATTTTTAGTATCTTAATTTTTGAAACCTGACTTCGAATTTTATTTTCAATCTTTAACAAAAAAACGCAAAATAAATAAAGTTGCTTTTCACTTCTTTGTTTTTGGCTTTTTAGGGTTTACTTTACCGCCGCGAACTCCGTTTCCTACCGTCGACGCTTGTTGAGTGCATTTTGTTTCCGTTTTTTTTTGTACTTAGACTTACTTCTATGATAATTGTTTTGTACTTGGACTTATTTCTATGATAAATATTTTCTTTCCGTCTAATTTCTCTTGTTTTGTGTTGTTTTTTGTTCTGAAATAAAATGGATGTGTTTTGGAATAATCAGATGTTTAGTACTATAATATAGTTGTGACCCCACTTAAAAAGTAGCCAAAATAGCATGATTTTTCTTTGCAATGAGTCCAACACTTTTGTTGGAATGGTGGATATGTTAGATGAACAAAGGTAAATTTGCCATTTTGGGTAAGATGTTAACATCAGCTCTGCACACCACCCCCACCAATAAGCTTAACATTAGTTGTTGAAACCTCTTTTCTTATTGTTTTATCAACCGATGCTACATGTAGGTTTTGGATAATGAATGCACCAAAACATATATACCAGTTTGGACCCGAAAAATGAAAGAATGTTTACAAATTGATTAATGGGAGCCAAACACTTCAGACTTACGTCGACAATTTGATCGCAACGTACGCCAATAGTGCGACACCAACTCTAAATAATAGTTGTTTTGCTGATTTGGAGGATCGTTTTAAGTGGATTTTGAGGTAAAAACAAACATGTGTAGTTAGCGTTAATCTAGATATACGTTTTTAAATCACTAATATTTGACAATGTATGGAGATATTATTTCAATTGGAGAGCAAACACGCTGCCAGATATTTTCAGGTGCTTTTACGTTGAGCTCAGTATTTGTGTTTGACGGCATGCGACCTATGATCTGTATCTCCCGTTTCAGTGACAACGGTATGTTTGTTACTACAATTGAAATTTTTGTTATGTATTTTAATCATTATTTATGGCATATTTCATTTTTTTCATAGGCACAACAAAAAAAGACCTGAAGTCTTGTGGCAAGGTTTTTTCTCAATATTAAATTTATTCCATATACGGACAACACTAAAATCAAGCATATTCATCGAGCTTTCCATTTTTAAAAAAAAAGGGAAATCATTGATCCTGTAAGTGATGAAGTGAGAATTGACAATTATTACACCAATGATAGATTAGAAGGTTATATTTGTAAGCTTTTTTGTTAATTTGCACAGTTGTTTGTATGTAGAGTGCGGGATGCATTCGAGCATGCAACCATGTGGGAGTCCAGTAGGAAAATGTTATTTATCTACACTTGCATTAGTATTCAAAAAAGAAGTGGTTGCATATTTTCACACCAGCCGATTTAACAAAATTGGAAAAAGATTTGAAATTGCAGATCTGGCATTCTCATGTCGATCAATGGTTTTATGATACAATGACATCTTTAAGGAATTATGCGTCGACTTATGATTGCAGCTTGCATGGATTTCTAAATTTCTATAGAAATATTGACGCGTATTTGGTTGAATATTGTAATGATATTGCAGTAAGTTTTGATTTCCACAATTATATATATGATGTACATATATATGTTTTTCCAATTGTAACATTTTGACATTAAGAAAGCCACCGGGGGACTTCGAAAATATCAAAAGATATTTTATCTCAGAAACGTAGAAAGCAATATGTTCATCGAACTGAATAATTTTTACGTGAAATATCAAAATGTATTTCCTGCACCGTTGCGGACTTCAGTCGACTTGGATATTATTGTACGTTTTAATTGAGTTAGGGTAAAAAAATTTGAACTGCTATTCATCGTCGGAAAACTACTTAAATCGTCCGTACAGATTACCATTTTGCCTTTATCTCATTTCTACTGCTATAACGCGACATTTTACCCTCCTATTACACATCTCTCTTCATTTTCCTCTTATAATAATAAAAAATAATGTTTTGGAGGTCAGTAATGAGTCAACGAACGCCCCGGTGTACTCGAATCTGGTAAAATATCCATCTTTTTAATAAAATAATAATAAATAATAATAAAAATAGCGGACGTTCGTCAGATCCGCCCCTCCCATGAGGGCGGCGACTGGCTAAGACGCCCCTCCACTAGGCGGGGCGGTTCCGTCGGACGCCCGCAATTTTTATATTTTTTTATTAAAAAGATAATTGATTATAAATTTAGATAATTGCTAAATTAATTAATTAATTAATAAGTTAATAATTACTATATTCGGATAGAAACTCGGTCATCCGCATGGAACATGTTCGGTAGACCGAAAGGCAAACGGTCGACCGTCTGACATCTCACCTTACAACGAGTTTTTGCAAGTGATGAAAATTCAAAAATTTCCAGATCCAATAATTTCAAATAATTATACTGCACGAGGTGGTATTTGTAAGCCAGGATGTTTTACCGCAAGAGGATTTTGGATCTTAAAAATTGTTAGATCTGGATTTTTTTTGAATCTTTATCACTTGCAAAAAAACTCATTGTAATCCGACCATTTACCACCGAAAACTTGCAAATGAACGTCAAATAATTTGAGATAACACACCGTATAATTTTAAGATTTTTTTTAATTTTTTTAGGATGGAGCGTCTTAGCCAGACACCCCCCTTGGGTGAGGCGTCTTAGACAGAGAGATGACATCAGCTGCATTTCAATAGCCGAGTTCACGCAGTCGAAAAGAGTGTCCAGAGCGACAGTCGATGTAGTGATTCACTCTTTCAGAGCCGAATGTGCATTTTCCACCCTGCAGTTCGTAGTGTTGCCGAAATGAAAAATTTATTCGTCCAATTCAACACAAACTTTTCTTTATGCACCAACCACGTGTCTTCCACATACTCCGTGAGCACTGACCAAGACTTGAAAGAATCTTTCAGATTACGGACTGCTCTATCATAATCCGCCTGTGAATCAGAAACCATAACCTTTCCTCCACTTTTCACGCCTGAAAATCTCTGCAGACTGCTTGTCCTTGCCGAAAACGTGGTATGCGTAGTTGTACACGTCTTTGTTGATATGCCAGGTGCATAGTAAATGAGCGGACTCAGGAAAAACCTCTGCCACTGGTCGCATCAGACCCATGTCCCGGTCCGTAATTATTGCAGTCGGGCTAACAATATCCAATAACAGATCTCGCAACATCTCCAACACCCACCAGTAACTAGACTCGGTCTCATCCTGCAAAATCGCATATCCGACGAGGAAATTCATGTTTGTTGGATTAACTCCAACCATCTCAAACAAAGACATCTTGTACTTGTTCGTCTTATACGTCGAATCCATACAGATTACGAATGGGTATGTACGCAACAACTGAACTGAAGTCGGATGTGCCAAAAATACGTGAGTCAAGACATTAGTTTCTTCATCTGCCATAATCCAATGCAAATAATTATGCTGCACTGCCTCCCTGAGAAACTGTTGCGCGGGATTCCTGTCTTCAGATTTCGTCCTCCTCATGTATTCTCTGAAGTTATAAATGTGTCTTTGATTCGGATTATCGTCCGGGAATTTCTTCTTTACCGCCAACAAAATGTTACGGGGTCTTGCTTGTGCCTCTGTCATATCACGAACAATTTGCTTTGCCCCAACACTAAGTCCGCTGACCTGTCGGTGACCCTCTGACTAAACTGCAAGTGGGTGGTTGTGCTGCCCATAGATGCTACTAGAAACAATGACTCATCCATCACGATCCCGTCGCTCCACCACTTTTACCAAAAACCGACAACCGCAACCTTTTCTTTTCGTATTCTTTCGTAGTGCAATACTCGTATCACGAGAACTCATCTCACGTCTGCGATCACATCTCAGGTAACAATCCATCCGGTTATCTGCCAGACATTTTCGTGGTGTTGGTACTAGGAATGTGAGTAAAACTGAGTCAAATACCTTGTTTAAAGACACAAGACGAAATGAGTATTAATTGATTTGTTAAGGGCAAAAATGTCATTTTTGGGGCGATTTAAGTAGTTTTCCGACGACGAATAGTAGCTACTTATATTACTGTAACATTTTCTCTCTCTCCAAACTGTTACGGCTAATAAACTGAAAACCTCTTATTTTATTTAGAAGTGATATTCCCTTAAATACCAAACATTTCAAGGGGTGATATGCAAAAGCCCCTTCTTCTTCCTCCCCGTCCGAAAAACGAGATCGGGAAGCCTATGGTGGTGGTGGAGCAAACCCTAACCCTAAATCCCCCAAATCGATCGAATCAGAGACGCGAGCTCCGATGGCTGGAGGAGCGCTGGCGGGCGTGCAGGAGCACGTGAAGCTGGCGAGAGACTACGCCCAGGAAGGCCTCTACGACACCTCCATCGTCTTCTTCGACGGAGTCATCGCGCAGATCAACAAGTAAACCTCCATTCCCCTTATCCAATCTCTGTTATTCTGCTTCCGTTCGGTTCTGTTGCCGGAAAGATCGTTTTTATAATAAAAAAAAGCTTCAGTTTCTACTGTTTTTATGTTCTGCTGGGAGTCTGAGTGGAAAAATTTCGGGGTTTTTGTGGGTTTATGTTTCGATTTCTACTGAAAAGGTTGGTTTTGTGTAGTTCTGATTCAATTTATACTGATTTTGTTGAGTGTGGATGTGAATATTTATCATTAATGCATTAGTTTTATATTTTTCTGTGAAATGCTATTTTTCTGCTTCCATTTCGCATATTAGCTGTTCTCTCACTGCTAGAAAAGGTACATTTTTATGTGTTTGTGCTTCCATTTCTTCTATTTTTTGTTGTATGTGGCTAAGCAAGTGTTTGTTAATTCTTGTTTTTTGAAATTGTACTAATATGTGGCTGAATAAGATTGTTTTTGTTGTGCTATTTGTACTAATCTCCTACTTCTACTAGTGATTATTGTTTAGGTTAATGTGTTTTGTCTTCCAATGAATCTATGCTTCCATTTGTACGAACTTTTCTTTTTATTGGCTAAGAAGGTTGTTGTCTTATGTACTCCTGCTTCCATCCTACTGTTTTAGTATCTGTAACTTTGAAGTAATCATCCTGTTTACCAATTCTTTCATCTGTTGTTACCATTTTTTGTTGTCTGCCTAGAATGATTGATTTCTTACGTTTCCTGCTTCAATTTCTGCCATTTTTTTGTTTGTCTTAAAAATCGTTCTTTTATCTATTTTGCTTATAGATTGATGTTTACTCCGCAGGCATCTGAGTAGTCTAGATGACCCTATTTTACAAACGAAATGGATGGATTGCAAAAAGTCTCTCCTTGAGGAAGTGGACATTGTGAAGCAGTTGGATGCTGAAAGGACATCCTTTAAGCAAATACCTGGGGTAAACCGTTCCTCCTCCCCGCCTATTCGAAGCAAGTCCTCTTCTTTCGTTTTCCAGCCACTAGATGAGTACCCAACACCTCCCAGTTCCTCCCTGGAGGATCCTGATGTTTGGAGGCCACCTACACGGGATGGTAGCCAGCGAAGACCTGCTAGGCCCGGTGCTAGGAAGGTTTCCCAGGATGCAAAATGGGCTCGTGGTGGGACTAGATCAGGAGCTACTGGTGCCGGTGCTGGTGCTAGATCTACACCTAGTAAAGGAGGTCCTGGAGTTAGATCATCCACTTCTTCTGTTACATCGGGGAAGAAGGGAAAAGCAACCTCTGCCAAATCCGATTCTCCAGTAAGGTTTTTGAAAACCCTTTGTTTTCTGCAGATATTTGGTCTTTTCTGTTGTGAAGAACTACCCATGGACATTAAACAGCTAGAGTAGCAATATATATTGCCTCATTGATAATCTGAACCAATGGTTTGAGTACTTGCCGACTTAAATTTGACATTACACATTATGTTTGCCATGTATACAGATATAGGGTGCTAGATTTTACTACACTTAGATGTGGTCTTTGCCGTCCTTTATGATGATTTCTCCCTCTCATTATTAGAGTGGTGATACTGAAGATGGAAAACCCAAGAGACAGTATGAAGGACCTGATGCAGATTTGGCGGCAATGCTAGAAAGGGATGTCTTGGAGAACAGCCCTGGAGTCAGATGGGATGATGTAGCTGGTCTTAGTGAAGCAAAACGATTACTGGAGGAAGCTGTTGTCCTTCCTCTTTGGATGCCAGAGTACTTCCAGGTTCACTTAGTTGTAGTTAGTTATTGAAGTCGTCTGTAATACCCAGCCATGCGATACAAGCTACTTTGACTTATTTACTGTAGCCAATCTATTTTAGCTAAACTTAACCTTACTCCTTTTGTCTGTAATCAATGTAGCTATGTGCTTTCATATTCTTTACCTCTTAAACAACACATGCAATTGTATCGACATGGAAAATGATTTATCATTGACACATTTTTCCCTGTCAATGTATAGTACTCAACCATAAATATTACTCTAAATTCTGTTTTTCTCAAATAAGATGTAATTGGAGGAGTTTATTGCCTCCAATTTAGATGTGATGTTTTTTTGGTATTAAGTTGTTTTTACTGTTGCTGATAGCAATCATATTTCATCCTATCAGGGAATCCGTCGGCCTTGGAAAGGGGTTCTTATGTTTGGGCCTCCTGGTACTGGAAAGACTCTTTTAGCAAAAGCTGTGGCTACCGAATGTGGCACAACTTTCTTCAATGTTTCCTCTGCTACTTTGGCTTCCAAATGGCGTGGTGAAAGTGAGCGTATGGTGCGCTGCTTGTTTGATCTCGCAAGATCTTATGCTCCAAGTACTATATTCATAGACGAGATTGATTCTCTTTGCAATGCTCGAGGGTATGCTTGTGTACAATTTTTTTATTTCCATTACTTCTTCTAATATTTCTTTTATCTGCAAAATTGTGTTTTATCTTTAAGTGGACTATTGAAATAGAATGTGCTATGCATGTGAAACATAAGATCGTATTCTAGAAAAATAAATGAGAAACGTGTTAATTTTCTAAATTTTGTCAAACTTTTTGGATAATTCTCACTTGATAAGGGCTACACGTCATATTTTGAGTTTTCCTATCAAAATTTTAATGTAAGTAAAAATTTAAAACCAATTCAATAACTCATTTCTTTCATTCTTCTTCAAAAGAAATCATTCCCATCATTCTTGTAAAATATATTGTTGTTCAAATAGTCAAATGCCTCACAAATTGAAGTAGCTGGTTGTAAAATGTGAAGGGAATGATACAAAATGTCAATGTGTAATAATGTGTTTGGGATATGAATTTACTATTAAAGAAGCATATATAGAAATAAAGAAAGTAAAACAAGATCACATGGATTGTGGGTCGTGGCTACTTCGGAATAAAATACTTAAGAAAAGATTATCTGAACAAGTAAATAAAGTATTAAATATCCATGCAAATATAGACATAAAAAATTATAATACTATATTAAAATGATGGTGAATATGATGATAGTTATCAATAAAATAGTAACGCATGTCCATTATTTTGATCACAAATGACAAAATTGTACCTACATTTTTTTTCTTGATTGGCAAAAAATTGTACGTACATAATGTAATGATGATAATTTTTATAAGAAGTTGGATCAAAAGTTCTGTTACATTGTTTACGTTTATGAGGGATAAATGACTTCGCTCTTGTGCATCAAATATCAAAATGCTTTTTCTTTTCTTATGCTGAGTCCTGAGTTGCTGACTCTTTCTTTGCCTGTCGAGCTGAAATATTTTTATTATGATTGCTAGATGTCCATTCATAACAAGTAATTTATTTTCATACACTAGCATTTTCATACATTTTTGTAGATTTATATTTCAGATTTGTTTGTTCCTTTGTTAAGCAAGCCATTTGATATTGCCTGTCATTTTACGTGAAGGAGATAAGTTATGCTAAATGCTACTGCCTTCATAGCAAACTGCTAGAAATCCTGATGTATTATAGCTGGTTTTGTGCATTGTTTTCCTTTTTAATCAGTTATTCTGGACTCTGGAGAGTGTGCTAATGTTCCCTGTTGGAATTCTTGTAGAGCTTCCGGGGAGCATGAGTCTTCTCGAAGAGTGAAATCTGAACTTCTAGTCCAAGTAGATGGTGTTAACAACAGCTCTACTGGTGAGGATGGTGCAAAAAAGATAGTAATGGTTTTGGCAGCTACCAATTTCCCATGGGATATAGATGAAGCGCTCAGGTTAAATTTTATTTGAGAATCCACACAATCATAAAGATTTTTTTATCTTGAGTTTCATATTTAATTAAAAAAGAACTCTTCTAGCTAATTTTATTTTACAGCAAATGTATCCTTACATTTCAGGAGAAGGCTAGAAAAGAGGATATATATTCCATTACCCAATGCTGAGAGTCGCAAGGAACTTATCAAGATAAACCTAAGAACTGTTGAGGTACTTTTTAACCTTTTTGGTTATGAATAAAAAATTACAGTGGCACTAAGACGTGAAGTACTGAGTTGAATGTAGATTCCTTTCCTGTATTTTTATTTGGGGTTTACCGTTAGCATGACATATTGCTGGCAGGGATTGCCCTATTGGCTATGAGTGCAACTTCAATTTGTATTATCATCTGGCGGATACCATTTTGATTAACTAAAAGGCTATGATTTTTTTAATCTCTACATTTAAAGAGGTGACTTTTGAAAGTGCCCTGTATTCTCATCGAACAGGTAGCTGCTGACGTAGACATTGAGGAAGTAGCCCGTCGGACGGAGGGCTACAGCGGAGACGATCTGACAAATGTTTGTCGGGATGCCTCATTGAATGGTATGAGGCGAAAAATTGCAGGAAAGACTCGGGATGAAATCAAGAACATGTCAAAGGATGATATCTCAAACGACCCTGTGGCTATGTGTGATTTCGAAGAAGCTCTGGTTAAAGTCCAACCAAGTGTCTCCCAAGTTGACATAGAGCGACATGAGAAGTGGTTCTCAGAATTTGGCTCGGCCTAAGTTGAATGAAATCAGTGTATCAATCAACTGTTGTATTGGTTATCTAATTCTTCAATTGATACGATCTGGAAGTAAAACCCATGTATATGTATCTGCGCTGTTTTGATGAGCATTTATCAGACACAATTAACTTCTAATCATTGTGAATTCTTAAATTCTGAGCAAGCATGTCCTTCCACGTTGAAGTTGTACGTATGTCTGGTTGGAGGAATAACCGACTAGAGTTTCTCTACTCCGTGGAATGTTTGTATGGCTGACTAGTTTTTTTGATGGATATGTGTCGGTGATTATAATGAACAAATAATGTTGAAGAAAGTTCACATACATCATCATCCACTTGTGGATTATGATCCAGAGTCTAGAAGATTTCCCTTCTGTTCCATGCTATGCCCAAAGACATTTTTTAACCAAAAATCAGCATCCTTGGGCAGTGCCGGCACTGTATATCGTGATGAATCTCACTAAGGTTTACCACCTTTGGTCACTTCGGGGACTAATCGGGTAAATAAAACTATAAAAGTTTGCCTTTCTGAATGTTCATCTCATTTTGAATGATTTCCTTAACTTTCAAACGTGTCAATCACTATTTTATACTTAAGAATTGTAGCTTGTTGTCCTGCTCTAATTGTAAATTAACTTAATTTTATAATCAATAATTGTAAATTAAGTTAGAAGTCTCCCTTCACTTCTCTCATTGGTCATCCTTCACGGATATTCTCCATCCATTATCTGTGCCACTTTTTGCGATTTGGTTGCATGATATGACATTCCAACTGTAGTTGGGCACACTCAACAAGAAACGTGATGGACCATAACTAAATTATGAAATTATGAAGGTGGAGGACAAGCAAGATGATTTTATTTTTTTGATAATAGTTAATTGCATTAATAAGATAAGAGAGACCATGAACACCTTATATCAGAGAACATATCGTGTGTAAATCAGTTTGATCATATGTACATATCTTCTGTTCCAGATTGTAAGATCTGAATTCAACAAACTACAAAAGTAGTGTGGTCCAAATGGGCTAATGATATATTTGGTCAAGAAGTTGCTATTAGATTTGGTTGTACTGTATGTCTTGAAGCTAAATGGGCTAATGACGAGTTTAGAATAATTTCGTTAAGGTGGGAGAAGAAAGGTGAAAAAGATGCAATTCTGCACGCCTGATGGTGACATTGGGTTTGCTTCTTCATTTCTTTAGTTGAATTTGCATCCGAAAGTGGAGTGAGTCCAATGGTCACCTTCTCCTTCTGGTATGGGTTGTTAAATGTGCCAAAAAGAATACTCTGTTTGTTAGTGACTTGTCTTCTTTCTTGCAGACTTTTGGTTTGTTCTATATAAACTAAAATAATTCTTCAAGATCGTATGATTACTTTAAGCCAAATCCACATTGTGGATCACCACCTCTAACGTGCAGACTGCAGACTATCTTAAAGAAAGTATTGGTCGCACGAAGTAGTCGAGGTGTAAATTTACAAAATCCCCATCACTTATTTTGTATCTAGTTAGCCATTTCACTATGCATTCATTTCAAATCGAGACCGCTACAACGTGTTTGGACCACACTACTTTTGTAGTTTGTTGAATTCAGATCTAACTATCTGGGAGAGAAGATATGTACATATGATCAAACTGATTTACACACATTATGTTCTCTAATATAAAAGTTTCACATGTAAAACTAGTATTCCAAAAGGTCCACCTCAAAGTTATAAATAAATCGTAGCAAAACTACAACTAACAAATGTTCAAGTGGGAGGAAAAAAATAATTCAAATATGCATATAAAGTCACATGACATAAACTCTTCTTTTATATGTTTTATCGATCGTATTAAATCACCATATAATTTTTATCATCGTGTTGTGAACTAATAAAAGCTCGAGACTTTGAGAACCCAAAATAATCTTTTATTTAGGTTTCGTTTGGTGTACACTTTTGGTGTATGTGTCAGGGTGTGAATGCACACTAATGGTGCACCCAAACACTAAAAAGTAATGTTTAGAGTTTGCAATAGAATGCATGGATTGAGAGATTTGTATATGATTTTGTACAACTTGAAAAACTCTAGGGATGAGCTTCTATATGAAGACACAAAGTTAGTGAGAAAGTTAAACGAGAATAGGAAAAAATATATATCTCAAAACAATACCCAACTAGAACTACAAGACGAATAATAAAAGCAAATAAAAATCTCTACGTTAAATTCCCCCAAACAAAAGGCACACATAAGTAAGAAACACAGGGACACAAAATGCAAAGCCATGTATTTTTTTCTCTGCTCTCGAACAGCAGAAAACAACAAAACAGGGCTTGTGGGGGCGACAAGACTCCATTGGACTTCAGAGCAATGAGCAAAACCCAAACCCAAACCCCAAATCCCACCTTTCTCCCTTCCCCACTCTCCCAACTCCCCAGAATGGGTTCGAGGCGCGATGGGAGGTGAGAAGGAGGAGGAGGAGGAGAAGAAGGGCCCCGGGTTCCGCGATTTCCTGGGGATGGGCGGCGGTGGAGGGAGGGTGGTCGGAAATGGAGATGTTTCCGGTGGATTCCGACTTGTTTCCGGAACTTCTGACTTGGGTTCTGGTTGGTTTTCTCATCTTTCCTTTCTTTTTCTTTTTTTGTTGTGTCGTTTTGATAGAATTGCGGTTTGGTGGAGTGGAAAATGAATGGTGTTGCTATGTTAGGTTTGGGTGTTTTTGGGTCTGATTGTTTTCGGAAAGTGTGAGATTTGGGGTGTTGGTTGGAGAAGCGTGGAAGTAGTGGTTTGTGGAGTTAAGTTTGTTTGGTTTATTGGATTGTGGATAGTTGATTAGTTGTGGTTGGTTTAGTGCATTTTGATGTTTTTGTGGTTGTGTTAACTTTTTAACATGAGTAGAGGTTTGTGCTTGTTCTTCTTTTTTACTGTTAGGAGTTTGTTATTGTTTTTAAAAATAAAAATAAAAATCATGTTTGTGTTTTGAGTTAGATTTTGTTGGGCTGATGTCTTATATGCATGTGTTGGCTTGTGGTTTGCGTTGTTATTTTATTTTGTGATGTTCTATATTCCTGATCGAAGGTAAAAATTGGCCTGAGTCAAAATTAATCACCATTTGATCAGTGGCATTTTCATCTAATTAGTTTGAAATTTTAAGTTATATCTAAAGAAGGAGGAATCTTTCGGTGACGAAGAAAATTGTTAACTTGGTCTCTTTTTGGTGCAAGTAGGTGTTGTGATTATGTGGAAGCATAACATGTTCTTCACTTGATATAATAGAAGTTTAAACTTAAACCATGTGTTCTTGTATGATACTTTGGGGCAATGGAAGAGAAGTAAAAAGACTAAAAAAATCTCTACTGGAAAAAAGTGTCTCCCTTCCATTTCCTTCGCATCTCTAGTGCAAAAACACCTTTGATGGAGTAGTTGCAGAAAAAGAGAACTTTATGTTTTTGGTGCGTAACTGCGCAAGCGTAAGTCCTCTCTTGGCTTCCAAGTAAGCCTTTATTTAGCTAATCCCATTTGCAACTACCTCATCTCAAGTACCAAGAAATCTGAATGTTTCTTTGTGATGACACTTATCTCTTCATTTAAACATTCTAATAATTTACAGTTGAGAACTGAAACAAAACTAATCATTGTGGGCAGAGTTACACTACTCAATTGCGTTGACACTTATGGATTTTTGGTGAATGCAGGACAAAAAAGGAGCAATTCGGATTCCACGTTTATGAAACCGGTTGCAAGTAGGATGCATTCAGTGAGATCTGATTCACTCGAGTATCTACATCTGAAAAAGGTTACAATATGCTCCCTTATTTTTCTCTTGAAAATTACCTGTTAAAGCTAAAACTCCTGACATTTCATATTGCCCGATTATTTATAATTGAGATGCATGAATTGGAGCCCTCACATGTGCGACAAAGAAAATCATACGATGGTGAATTGATGTTGTCAATGAAACCTGTGCATGGGCAAGCTTCTACTTCTTTCGTCCTACAATCTCCTCTTAGCAATAGATCTGACACACATGTTTCCAATTGGGAGCAAACTATGCCTGTCGAGACGGGACAAAAAATTAATCGCTGCTCAAGATTAAGCCAAGATGGTGTAATTGTTGATAAAGTTTCATGTCACTCGCACAAGGAAAACAGAGCTGGAGGCATAGTTTCACAAACAGCTGCAGATGAAGGCTCCAGGACTGGTATGAAAGGAGCTGGAATTTTGAATATGGTTAGCTGCAATCCAGTTTGCAACTCCACTGGAGCATTGCCATCCAAAACTAAGCATACTTACAACTCTTACGGTGTCACGCCAGAGTCTTCTATTTTGCCAAGGTTTACCTTTCTTCTAACTCTATTTACATCCTTAAATTTTCATATAAATCCCTAAGCATACCATGATATATAATTAGTTCATAAATCAAGCTGACTATGCATTTTTTGCAGTCATAATGGAACAGCATCTGTTGGCCGGCAGATGACCATATTTTATGATGGTCAAGCTCATGTCTTTGACGATGTCCAACGGAATAAGGTCGGCACACTGTAACCATTGGCACCACTGTTTACGCTTTAACATGCTTTGGTGAAGTAATGAATTACCGGTGTAAAAGTTGACTTGCTATATATGGTTTATAGAGATTATTTTGGAGTTTTTTGTTGTTGTTGAGAAATTAGTAAGTTTTTGCTTAGCTATAATGATCGCATGCTAAATAATTTATTTTTTTCCTAATGAAATTGGACTCACCTCCATTATCAGGCAGATGTGATTATGGCATTGGCCGGCTCAAATGGTGGATCATGGACAACTTCATATGGGAAGTCGGTTTTACGATCCCATATCAATGAGGCTAAAGGACCATCTCGAGAAAAGGAAACAAGTTATGGGAATTTATTATTTTCACAAGATGCTGTTCCAGGGAATGCAATTCAAGTTAACATTATTCCTAAACAATCCCCAAGAGTTCAAGGTTCTGGTGATTTTCTCAACTGGACTTCAGGTATGTGTTTCCTCAAATGCAGATGTTTGATTTTTTAATTTAAATGGGCTCATACCATGCTGGTTGTAGGGGTTCGCGAGGGTAGTCGACCTGGAATCAACATGCAACCCACAATGCTAACCGATCGGAACTGCGAGGTGAAAAGAAAATCGTGAGGATGCGTCAAAATGCTACTTTAGTTTAAGGATGGGGTATTTTGCAGGAATGGCCACCTTGACTTATTTTGGCTTTGTAAGTTGTAACCTGAACACATGTTCTGTAGTCTTGTTTTACTTTGTTTAGAACAAACGAAAGGCAGCATAGTGTGAAAATTGATCTTTCTTTTCTACTGTAAGTCTGTAATATTACGCTTATCAAAAAAAATCTACTTAGTATTTTAAATCCAACATGTTTGGTCATATTAATGACTGTTATGAGTATGTGTTCATCCCTCAACTATTTTTTCGCAATATATTGTATTAATTAGAGTCTTACCATGTGAAAAAGGGACGAGGAAAACTTTCTTCCAGAATCCACGAAAGGATTTGTAACTGAAAAGGCTGCGTTTGACAGCCAAGTCGTTGTAGTATAGTGGTGAGTATTCCCGCCTGTCACGCGGGTGACCCGGGTTCGATCCCCGGCAACGGCGTTTTGTTTTTTTCTTTGTGTGTGAACTTTTGAGTCTGTTATTTTGATTGTTGATATTTTTCATCTCCTCTCTTCTATTTAAGTAATTGTGTTTAGACTCTTCATGTGTTATTGGTTTGTGATTATGCCCTTGGATGATTTTAATCTTCTACAACTAAAGTGGGAATGCCTACATTAAATATAGGATTAATTATAAATTATTTTGTCTTCTGAACTTTAAACGTTTCAACGACCAGCACTTATTTTCATTTTGTAATGTTTTCCTTCCTAACTACAAATTTAATAGTTTTCACCAAATTCATTGTCATTATTTTATATTTACAAATTTAATAGTTTTCACCAAATTCATTGTCATTATTTTATATTTGTCTTGTTTCTCAAATGTACTCATAATTCCCAAACGACAATTTAGCAATTGATTTTTTTTTTGTTTTTCACAGTTGAGATTTTATTCAAGAATTAAGAAATTAATTGGTAACAATTTTCCCTTAAAATCAGAATTTGAACGACAACACCACTTTATAATACTACTAACTACAGGCTAGCTTTTAGAAAGTCTATTTGGAAATCCAAACTCCAAAAGCTGTGTTTTAAGAACCGACCCGCGGCCGCGGGCCTTTAAAATTCGAAAAACCAACAAAAGTAAAAAAGTTTAAAAACTGGCTCGAAAGTTGAGTAGGGAAAATAAAGGATGGTGGAGGAGAGCAGCAGCGAAAGAAGCTACGGAGCTCCGACCACCACCACCACCGTCGCCGGCGGCGTTTGCCTGATGAGCAGTTCGTGGAGGGACCGCAACCACCCTTCCTTCATCCATTTCGTCTCCTCCTTCCTCGCCGCCAACTGCTACCGCCTCAACTTCCTCACAATCGCCCCCGTACGGATTACCTGATTTCACCTTTTTTCTCTTTTCCTTTTCTTTTTTTGCTGGTTTTGAGTTTTTTTGTCTGCAGGATTTCATCATCAATAATGGGGGGTCGTCCGTCGCTTTCAATTTCGTCGTCCGGTGGGACCCCCTCGACTCCCCCGCCGTCTTCTCCAGGTATGATTTCAGGTTTGTTTTTGGAATTTGAAGTTTGGATTTGGCGATTTAAGATTTGGGAATTCGATCCGGACTCGGATTTGGATATGAGTGGATTTCGATACGATGGAAAGTAGTGTATTTAAACGTCTATAAAAACAAATGTACAACTCTTTAGTCGCCTATTGAGATTATTTTAGCATTGTGTGGTTAATGTGGTGTGTAAAACGTGACGGCGTGTAGGGCTGAGCAAAACCCGGACTGGTCCGGGTTCGGTCCGGAAAGTTTTGTTTCGGTCCGGTCCGGGTTTTGGTCCGGAGAATTTTAAAATTTCGGTCCGGTCCGGTCTGATCTTTTTTTTTTGTTTTTTTTTTTAAAAAAATTCGGTTTTTGACCGTACCGATTCGGTCCGATCCGGTCTTCGGTCCGTACCCGGACAAAAATTCGGTCCGGTCCGGTCCGGACCGAATGCTCACCCCTAACGACATGCATTCGGATGTTGTAGTTTGAATCCCGATTCTGAATTGCTATTTTCGTTTGAATTCAGATTCAAATTTGGATATGCCATGGTATTTAAGTTGGAATTGGGGTTTCAATTTGGATGTTGAATGTAATCGGTTGCTATTCTTTCTGTTTGCGTCCTTTGATGCATGTGAGCACTTGCAAGTTCTTACAAGAATCTTGAATCTTTGTTAAGTTATTGGAAGCAGATTAGGGACCGGGGAATTAATTCCATGTGACTTAGGAATTGGGATAACTTGATACTCACTGTAGTCATATCGAGGTGTTTCCCGACCGTTAGGTTACAAACTACAGATAAATATTTATATGATTATGCCCATGTCTATTTTCACCATCCAAATTTTCTATACCAAATTGATGGCAAAACATGATATAGATATTTATTTCGTATTGTGACTTTACCTATAATGACGTCTTTACGCAAACACAAGAATGTGAATCATTTCATTTGTAAATCTTAGAATTCTGAGTTCCCTACTTCTAAATTTTATAAATTATAAGTGAGGCATCCAGCAACAACCTTTGTTATCAATTTTTTGTTGGATGCCAGAGTCGAGAAGTTGAAAAGGGCGTTTCGTCATTTCTATCTTGTTCTCTGTCTCCCTACCAAGGGCCACCATGATTCCTTCAATTACTCCTTTATCAAGTAATGCAGCCCAACTCTCTCCCATTCCAATCCTTCGTATTGCTGAACTTCTATGAGACTAAGTCTGCATGTTTGTTTATCAGTAGATATGGCATGCAATTTGGGAACCCCTCAGTGGTGCCTGTTCGTAACCCTGAGATGGGATTTGAGCAGATTGTTCAAATAGCGCATGCTCATGGAGGTCGCTCAACTCAATCACTACAACTCTCTATTTTCTTAAAAAGAATGTTCTTACTTGACAAGCAAAACGATATTCCTCTAATTCTGATACATGCTGAACTGCAGTAGTCAAGAGAGAAGATGCCGTATCCAAAATGAGGATTGAGGTCATTACCAACCTCATTCCAACCATTCTTTCTATGTCTGTTCTTGTTCCTTCGCTCACTACTTTGTGTTGTGCTTCACAGCGTGAGCAACAGATGCAGAGGATGGACATGTTCACAGGGGTTGTTACTTCCATACCTGGCATTGACATCCACGACTCTAATGCGGTACATGATTATATTTCCCTATCAATTTTTCTTTTTAAAATTAAAGCTCTAAATTAGTTTCATCTTGTTTTCATAAGTATGGTCCAATATTACGTGATATTGACTTTTGTTGTTGGCTTTGAATGTTTCATTGTTTCACCCAGCTCTTTCAACCAATTGGTTCCATAGAAGAAATATCGAAGGCATCCAAGAGCTTCATTTTGGAGAACACTGATCTCTCAGCAGAAAAGGCTGAAACTATTGTTAGATTTTTCAGGGACCCCAACTATTATCTTCGTCCGAAGATCACTTAGTGAGGTATCTTCATGCAAGGCAATTTTATTAACTTTAGCTTATGAACTTCCTTTGGTACGGATCTTTTGACAATGTTGATTAAGATAGAGAAAAGGTAAGCAACAAACATTGTGATGTTCTATGAGCAGTGTTCAAGATTATTTCTGAAATTTCTAAAATTTTCTTTTCCTCGTTTCAGTACCACACTCGATTTTATGAAAATGTACAATTGCTCATATTCTTGGAGTGTGAATCTTGAGATGCTGACGTGACATTCCATAAATAGGCCTTTGAAAAATGTGCTGAATGAACCTGTTTTGATGTATCATATTCAATATTCAAAGAGGTTTAAATGCATAGTGGTGGCTACAACCCTATCATATTGGTACCGAAATGATACAGGACATGCATTGTTAGAATTTCACTTTTTAGTAGTTGGATAGATTTTTTGCTTTCTCTGAATTCACCCTAGTGAGTTTGTTGCTATATTTGGTGGTCTACTTTTCATAAATATTGAACAAAATTGCTTTTTAAGTAGTATTGTTATTGTATAAATGCACGAGTTTTAGCATGGCAATACAAGGGTGTGTCGTTGTTCTGTACTTATTCAAAGGGCACAAGTTCAATGTTTGCTAGCTTGACTATGGGAGCAAAGAGTTTCAACTTTCTTCAGAAAATAAAAAAAAACTTGCATTTCATCTGACAATGGGTATGTATGAAGCAAAGGTTCCACTAGCGTAAGTTTATAACAAATATTAGGCCTTGAAAACTGGAGCTACTATGTTTAACGATGTTTTCTGATGCAGGTCGCCTGGGTTGATCAGATCTTACGGTCATATCAGTTGATGGCAACTGGAACACACTTGAAGTTCATTCATATATGTTGTGCAGTGAAGATTTTGTACCTTTCTTACTACTGGGTGTGGTTGTTTTAGATCGAACTTTTGAAGCATCAAGAGTCCTTCAATGTTTTGCAGTAGTGGAACTCCGCCAGGAGCTGAAAAACTTGGTTTTGAAACATCAGCTGCAAGCTCCGAGTTGATTTCTTAGTTTTAGTTTTGGAGATGAAATTCTACTCCGTGTTTTGATTTAAACCAAGGTTGAGAAGCCACTTGGTTTTAATTCTCTGAACCACTTTTTTCATGGCTTTCGCGTTGTATGCATCTTGGTTGTCTTCTCCTTGAGGGATTTGCACCATTTACAAAAAAAATAAAAAAATCATATCGTTTTTGTTCATGTATATGATCTCTTCTGGATTTTATAAGCATTTTTTTGGTGTAGATTTTAGTTTACATGGGATACAACTCGAGTTACTCGACGATGTGTTCAAACCTAGACGTGGTGTCAAGAGATTTACCAACCAAATTACCTTTCCTCTTATAGGTAGATGCTGGAAGAAACCGTGTAAAAGCATTTGTCAATTGTCATAAACAATTGTCATGTTCTTGATTTCTTTTTATTTTTGATTTACGCACGTGTAGGGGGTAAACGAGTCGAGTCTGAGTAAAATTTCGAGCTATATATAAATAATTATAAATAGAGCAAAAAAATAATTGAGCGAGCTATCGAGCTGAGTTTCAATTTTTTTCGAGTCCGAGTTGTTCATTTATCGAACTAAGTTTGAAGATTTTTTCATTTTCAAATTAAATTAGAATCGAACGTTTTTCGAATCGAGTTCGAGTCGAAATATCGAGTCAAGTCAAAGTTGACAGTCCTACGCACGTGTAAGATAATTTAAAGGTTGAGAATGGATGATGTTTATTGAGAAGTTGAGAACCATCACTTTGTGCTGGATTTGGGTCCCTTATTTTTCGTGTGCAAAACTTCTCGTTATCATCATAATGCATGTTTGTTTTTGGACATGATTTATTCTAAAAAGGCAAAAAAAAAAGAGTAGGCAGAATCGCCATAAGAAAACTTTTTATCTAATATTATCTCGTTGTGTTAGTCGAAAACAAATGCTACTTCACGACGAAGTACTGGAAAACAACGCTTTTTTATTTAATTCTATGGGAAAAACATAAAATGATAGGGAAATACAATTTGTTTTTACAGCAATTTTTGCTTGCAAAGGAAGGAGAGAAAAAAACCCAACGAGTTTGTAAAATAATTAAATACCCCGCTTTGTATTTTCCCCTTAAGATTTAATAATAATGTGTTTATCTCTCTAATAAATTATTCTTCCTCTCCCTCAGAAATCACCACGAGTTCTGAATCCGACACCACTTTTGCAAGAACAGGAACAGAACACCACAAAATGGTTTGTGCTTCTGTTCCTAGATTTGGAATAAAGTTCTTCTTCCACTCCGACTCAACTTCCACTTCCATTTCCAAATCCAAACCTCTCGATTCGGGGCTTCACCACCACTTCCCATCTTCTGCTACCCTTCCCTTTAAGGTATGACCAAAAGACTTGGATTTATTTTTGCTTCCATAATTGACCGTAATTTGATGATGATTTTGTAAAGTTGGGGTTTTCATTCCTGATATTTGAATTTTGTTCATGTGAATAGGTCTTGTTGTGGGTTTCGTTTGAATTCCATAATTGACTACAATTTGATGGTAATTTTGTAAAGTTAGGGTTTTATCACTGAATGTTGAATTTGGTTCATGTCAATAGGTCTTGTTGTAGGTTTCGTTTTGTTTCTATAATTGACCACAATTTGATAGTAATTTTGTAAAGTTAGGTTTTATCCCTGAAATTTGATATATATATTTTTTCATTTGAATTAGTATTGTTGTAGGTTTGGTTTTATTTCCATATGTGACCATGATTAGATGAAAATTGATGCGTGATAGTTTCATAAAAGTTTGAGTTTTAACCCCAAAATTTGAAATTGGTTGGTTTGAGTAGGGGGTGTTGCAAAGGAGGAATAGGAGTAGATTGGGAGCTCTACCTGATGTTGGGGATTTCTTCTGGGAGAAGCCCCCAACACCTTTGCTGGATATGGTAGAGACTCCCATGCATTTGAAGAACTTTTCTTCTAATGAGCTCCAACAGTTGGCCCGAGAAATTCGATCCGAGATAGCTTTCGTCATGTCCATCACGAGGACTTCTTATGAGGCCAGTCTTGGCGCTGTCGAGCTTACAATTGCGATTCATCGTGCCTTCCATGCACCTGTTGACAAGATATTGTGGGATGCTGGTAATCAGGTATAGTTTCTTCATTTGTTTTTGTCATTCTGATTTTTCGTTTCCGTGGGTTGTGATGAAATATGAGTTTTGTGATGGACAGACGCTTGCACATAAGATTCTGACTGGGAGGCGGTCCCTGATGCATACACTCAAACAAAAGGGTGGTATCTCAGGCTTTACGTCTCGAATGGAGAGCAAGTATGATGCTTTTGGAGCGGGGCATGGATGCAATAGTGTATCTGCTGGCCTTGGTATGCCTTTTGTCATTTGATTATGCTGTTTAATACTGACCACATGTTTGATGTAATTTTTCATTTGCATCTCTTTTGAAAGGTCCTCGATTTATGAATAAAATTAGCATCAGTTTGTCAGAGTTGTCTACTTACTTAATGATATGTATTAAAATCGTTTTAGGGCAGAAATATGTCACAAGTTCTGTAAATTAGTCATCAAGCTCTTTAGTTAGCAATCACCCATGATGTTATCCTTTTCCTTTTACAGAATAACATATTTCTGAACATGTTATTATACAATATCATAATTTGCAGACAAATCGTTTATATCAACTGATAAAATCATAGGATGATAATTTCACACATTGTTTAATAAGTCACTCTATCAGCACTACTGAAAGCAATCAAATTTCTATTTCCTTTCAGGTATGGCAGTTGCAAGGGATTTGAAAGGGAAAAAGGAACACATAGTGTCAGTTATCAGCAATTTGTCGACAATGTCTGGCCAAATTTATGAGGCAATGGGCAATGCTGGTTATCTTGATTCTAACATGGTGGTAATCTTAAATGATAGCAGGCATAACTTGCACCCCAAACTTGAAGACAACCAAACAAACACAATCAATGTTCTGTCAAGCACTTTTACCAAAATCCAGTCCAGCAAATCCTTCAGGAAACTAAGAGAAGCTGCAAAGGTGACCTCCTTATTTCCTCATCTGTTATGGATAGACTTGCTGAAAATGTTTTCCTATTGTTATCTTGTAATTAAGTAAAGAACCAAGTGTGGGTGCACCAGGACACTGAAGTTACAGTGGCATCCAACTGAAACTATCTGAAGAATAAGTCAGAAGCTTGTTTCTGGCACTGTATATCTCGCCTCTGGAGTGTAAACATCAAATAGTATTTTGCTTCATTAAAAGACAAAAACAACCCAATCCTTGGACCAATCTTACATTGTCTTGCAACATTCACCATTTAAACCACGCTTATACTTATTTTGCACCCAATTTATTGTTTTCTTTTCATTATACCCCCAAACTGGATCTGGCAGGGTAATTAGGTCATGATTTCTCTCGTGATTTATGTCTTGGTATTACTAAATGATGTTCTGATTCTAGGAGTCATAGCAAGTAACTTGAATAACTTTACACACTGTCTTATTAATTATGGATGTTTGCTTTCTGTTTTGTAGTTTCATTTTTCCATCTGTTCTTTCTAGTGACAGAATTGCTGTTTATGACATGGCAGGGTGTTACAAAGAGAATAGGTAAAGGGATGCATGAATGGGCAGCAAAGGTAGATGAATATGCTCGTGGTATGATAGGACCTCCAGGAGCAACTCTGTTCGAGGAGCTTGGACTCTATTACATTGGTCCTGTTGATGGGCACAACATTGACGACTTAGTTTGTGTACTTAATGAAGTTGCAACTCTAGATTCAACTGGACCTGTCCTTATCCATGTTATTACTGAGCAAGGTCGCCATGTGGCAAGTGATTGTTCTAGCGAAACTGCTGATGACCAAGGTAATCATAGTACTTGTTTCCTGCAAACTGCATATATGTTCCGACCTATCATTGATATAAGAATGATTCGAGGATGGGTGGCATTTAGGATGGTGAACATTTTCTTCCTGATTTCCTGGATAACAAAAAAATTTAATTAAAATTTGTCAGAAGTTACTGTCTTGAACGTCATCAATTAGATATTGCATTTTTTCCGTTTTCTCAGGGAGTGAGAAGGGAAGTGGAATTTTTGGAAGATGGATAGAAATACTTCCATGTGAACTGTTTTTGTGAGATTTGCTAACATCCAAAATTTCATCAAAATTATCAGACTTGATAATTTAATTAAGCCCAGTTCACATTTGAAAAACCTAGGAAGGTACACTGACAATTGTTTTTGTTACTTAAAATGTTAATCGTCAACAGTAAGAAATTACATTTTGCAGTTGCTCCGCAACAGACATAACTTTCGGTTTAGTATGTTAACCGAACATGCTGCAATGGTGGACCTTCACATCATAAGTTAGACCACTAAAATAGCCCAAAGATCGTATTTTCTTTTCATTCTTTAATGACCCCAATGACTTTCTTTTATGTAAAATCTGAACGGAGGTATTGTACATGTGTTTCTATGTAATTACCCCAACTTCTTTTTCTATGTAGATTCTGTACAGAGATATTGCACAGAGATATGACCCCAGCAGTCGCACAAAATTTGTGGATCATGAACATTGATACAAAGAGAATTTATTCCCTTTTGTCCGTGTTTCAGGGCCCTGTTCTTTTCCAAAGTTTAACGATTGTAGTCATTCTAGAACATATGGTGATTTTTTGGCTGAGGCTTTGGTTACAGAAGCTAAGAAAGACAAAGATATTGTAGTTGTCCATGGCGGTATGGTAATGGATCCATCACTCATGTCTTTCCAGTCAAGCTTTCCGGAGAGATTCTTTGATGTGGGCATGGCTGAACAACATGCCGTAACTTTTGCTGCTGGTTTATCATGTGGCGGCTTAAAGCCATTTTGCGTCATACCATCGTCATTTCTACAGAGAGCATATGATCAGGTTTCCCATTCTTTTCTCTCTAAGGCACATGGTTTACACAAACGCTTTGAGATCAACTTCTCTTCTACCTAATTACTAAGCACTTTGGTGTTTTCAGTAAGAAATGTTCGCTCCGTGGATTTATGTCTGTTAAAATACTAGAGAAAAACATTGTAACACTGCTAGCCTGTTACATGTCTGTTTTTGCTATGGTCTTTGAATGCTATCCTACAAGCTACAAAGTAGTAATCATATTTTTTATTTGTGTATATATTTCTTACCGGAACATTTGGATAAAGAATACAACATAACCCCAATGCCTCAGAAGAATGCACAAATGAATTTAACTATTTGGTATTTCATAACAAGTATGAAGTTTATACTGGCTTTTGATCTGTGACAGGTCATTCAAGATGTGGATCTTCAGAAATTGCCCGTAAGATTTGCCATTACAGGTGCAGGGTTGGTTGGATCTGATGGCCCAACCAATTGTGGCGCGTTTGATATTACATTTATGGGATGCCTGCCTAACATGATTATCATGTCACCATCTGATGAAGATGAACTTGTTAATATGGTGGCTACTGCTGCATCTGTTGATGACAGACCTGTTTGCTTCCGATATCCACATGGTGCCATTGTTGGTACGGGCACTCTTTCAATGAGCGGTAGACCACTTGAGGTAGTGTTTCTGAGTCTGGCCTTTGAAATGTGTCCTTTTACATTGACTGTTTATTCTAATTTTCATGAGTTTATGGGGCTGGTCGGCTAGAGGAGATTAAGAAACATCCCCAGTAACTTGATTCTTGTTTTTCTTATGTAATGGTCAATTTAGGGGTTAATTTGAAATTTGAATATTCACCCATTTGAATCATCATAGTTAAAAACAATATTTGAAATGTTTATGTTTAGGACTTTTCATCTCCAAAGGATCCTTTTCTCCTGCAAAAGGATAGATGATTATGATTGTATTGTGGCACAAGAATTACAGAATTTCCTTGTGAGGTGTAATAACCCTTGCCTAGATTCCATGTGGGCCTAGCGTAGGGTTGTTAGGCCTTTAACCATTAATTATATTTTTAATACTAGAGAAGCCTTTTTCTTCAACACATTTAATTGTTCAGAATTGAACATACTGTTTCTGAAAGAAGTGTTTCTTTCGTTTTTTGTATTTGTTATTTCTCTTCCCTATGATGATTTCATATTTTGTAGATTGGTCAGGGCAGAATTATTGTCGAGGGTAAAGATGTTGCGTTGCTGGGCTATGGGGTGATGGTCCAAAACTGTCTGAAGGCTAAGAATCTTCTTGCAGACCTTGGAATTCAGGTAACAGTCGCTGATGCAAGGTTCTGTAAACCACTAGACATAGTGCTTCTGAGACAGCTGTGCAGAAATCATAAATACTTGATCACGGTTGAGGAAGGAACAGTTGGTGGGTTTGGATCACATGTAGCGCAAGTCATTGCACTGGATGGTATGCTTGATGGGAAAATTAAGGTAAATAGCAGAGTTCGTACTGGCTATAATAAAACATTAGCTAAGAGAATATTCTGTCAACATAATGCCTTTATGCTGACATATTACGTTTGCAGTGGCGGCCGATAGTGTTACCAGACAATTACATTGAGCATGCATCTCCAAGAGAACAACTTGAGCTTGCTGGTTTGACAGGTCATCACATTGCAGCTAGTGCTCTGAGTCTTCTGGGAAGAGCTCGTGAAGCCCTTCTTTTGATGCGATAAGATCCATGAGAGTTTCATGGTACTATGATGGTGAAGGAGAAGGTAATGATTCACACACTGGCATCTCACTTGAGGTTTTCTCCTTTTGTAGTGATGCATATAAAATTTTGAGGAAGAGTGAGGTTTATCAATCTGCTTTTAAAGGTTGAAAAAAGAAGAAAATAATCCTGCATTTCTGCTCTTTGATTTGCCTTGTATCATCATCACAAGCTAGTGTTGTATTGCAAACAACCAATATACGGAACAAGTTGTAATTGCATCGATATGATAATACCAAGTTGACAGGGTACGAGTTACATTCGTGATAAACCATCAATGCTTATTATTAATGAGTACATTATATTCGAAGAAAATTGTTGTTGCACAGCAGAATCATCATCGATGTGCAGGTGGAAGTTATTAGATGTCTAATCACCTTGAAATTGCACTTGCATCAATATTATTGAACGAAGTCAACAAATAAAAACCTTCAATCCTATTGTTGATGACTGTATGCTATCCAAAGACTACTATTGTTGCGCGACAATGTCTTCATTGGCCAGCAGGAGAACATACAGAGCAGCTTCTTGGGCCCACCGTTAAGTGTTCACCGTGAAACAGCTTGGGGGCAGGGGCAGGGGCAGGGGCAGAAAGTTGTATGCCGTTGTTAGCATACAATATTAGGTACACAAGCAGCAAATGCATATGATACCGAACAGAGAATTCCGAAAAATTCTGCCAGTGTTGGATTTTACCTCTGCTGCCATTAGCTGTCTGACAAACATTTCCAATAGCATTTGGTGTCATCTGCTTGATTCTGATATCCGTCTCTGAACTGTGGAAGATGGTCAGTCTAGGAAAGCTTTAGTTCTGAAGTAGTTGAGGTATGGTATGAGAGACTTAAGGGACCATCTGCTCTTATCTCACGTGAGGGGATCGACACCATGACTCAATAAGAACATTACCAGTTTCAAGTTCCCTTTGCTGAAGGTAATGTAAAGGGTGGTGGAATGGCCATACAATGTGCTCCAGCAGCACCAGGTTAATTTCTGCTGCAGCAATGCAGAAGCATGGGACCCCAGTTTTCAATCATTGCCTCTGAACTGCTTCAACATTGCTTCATGTCTTACTAACAAAATCTTGGAGTACTGGAGTGGTAATACCTTTAGTAGCTATATGTTCAGAGAGAGACGTGCAAAATCCAGCCATCCTTTGACGTGCTGCGTGCAATTACACAGGCAGACTTAGAACAGTGTCGTAACAGCTGACAATGGAGAGTGATTGTCAACAAAAGATGAAGCTTGAGGTTGTTTGTCTAGTAATGCAATTTGGCCGTCATTTTCCAATTTCTTTCCGTAGGAATCAGTTTTGTAAAGACTAATCATCGACAGATGGTCTTATCTGTTGTCTGTGTTCGTTTGAACTCCAGCAAGGATGATTTCACCATTTCAGGTTCCTAAGTAGACCTTCCATGATTGGATGGGATTTTCTCTTTTAGGAGCTGAGATCCCTGATACTATCAGGTCAGTATCTTCTTGGTCTTTGTAAGGTTTTATTGGATTTTTCTTCTTATTCTTCTTCTTATGTTACACACTTGAATTATATTGTTGATCATTTTATGGCAATCCTAAACATAGTTTAGCAGTTCTGTAGGACACATGGCAGGAAGGATGATCTAAACCATTTTGTAGTTAACATACTTTGTTCAATTAACTACTAAATGTCTCGATGGATTTTTTCACCATGTCTTATATCTTGACGGATTATAAAGAGATGGTGGGCCAATTAAATTTTATAATCAGATTCAAAAGTTTTATTTTTATTTTATTTTTGAAATTGAGATCCAAAAGTTCTTAGGTTGTTTTGTTTAGGCTGGACGGTTGGAATCTTAAGCACAACTCTCAAGAATTCACCCTCACATCTACTCCGAACAATAATTATTATTACCGCCATCAAATTGCATATTGTCTTCTATTCTATTTTTTTCTTGAGATGATTTCTATATTGCTCTAAGCCTCTAGCATAACCACATTGTGTAACCAACTTAGTTAGGAGACGATTCGTGATCATAGTTATTTGCTGTGATCGGCACACTGTTCTGCAACTGCTTAATTAACAAGTCATTTTCTGCTCCAAGCTTGAATTTGTTGTGAAAAGAGTTAATTGGCTACTCTTTAACTGCTCAATTGCTAATCGACTATTGCTCGGTGTGCTTAACGTGCTCAAAATTGGGCTTCTTGTTGCGCTGCAACATCACATGGGGAACGTTTATCAGGACCAATATGGGGTGTCATGCTAGCCCACTTGGACATTTTGCATGTCCATCGCTGCACTTCTTAGATATCACTTTGCATGTTCATCGTGCACTTCTTAGATATCACTTTAAATATCTCTCCACATACATTATATTTTAAGAAGAATCAATGGAAACAATGTTTACATATATTAATGGAGTCTGAAAGTAAACTATTGTTTGTTGTCTACACTTTCCTAATGAGATATATCTCCTCATTCGTGCTTTCTTTGTTGACACTTATGTAGATATTGACTTGGTCTTCGGTTGTGAGACATATATGTTAGTCAATAATCAATCAACTTGGACATATCTGTAGAAAGATCTTGGTGAATGCTCTTTCCTTGTGAAGTTTGTTAGATGTGTGTTTTGAGATATCTAATATTGAAGTTTGTTAGATGTGTGTTTTGAGATATCTAATATTTTTACTTTCTAACGTCACACTACCATTTAATGAAGTTGATTTGAGTCAAATATTCACATAATAACATTTGCGATATCTAGAGTTGTGGACCACACGTCCAATATACATATATAAAAGACTAGATATGTTGTGGCATCCTGACATCAAATAAACACAAAAAGAATTACGCACGTGGGATAAAACTGGTAGACATTATATATTCTGTATAACATAAATGTCTAACAATCAATCTTCATATATCTAACAATTTTCATATAAACGACGACCATACATCACAAGCAAATATATCTAAATATTTTGGTAGATATACACAAATAAATAACAAACATTGATGATATATCTAACAATATTCATATAAATGACAATCAACCTACAAAAGCAATGTATCTAAATATTAATATACATACACAAATAGATAACAAATATTGGTAGTATCCACACATGCGGGCCGCACAACCAATATACATATACACCACACAAATACGTGATTGTAAAAATATACAAATAATGTATACATATCCAGCAATATACTAAATAATTATAACATTTGCAGATATGTCTACAAACAAATATTATTAAATAATCACAGAGAGATATGTCCACAAATAACTCTTAATACACTACGGAGGAGGTCGGAGGACGAGAAGGAGGTCAGAGGATGTCGAAGGAGTATGAAGGTTGAAAGACATCAGAGGAGGACAATGAGGAGGAGGTCGATGGAGGAGGATGAGGAAGAGGAGATTGGAGGAGAACTACAAGGAGGAAGTCGGAGGAGGACGAAGGTGGGAAAGACATGAGGAAGAGGTTGGAGGAGGAGATCGGAGTTGGAGGAAGGTGGGAAGAGGCCGGAGGAGGGAGGGGTGGGGGAGAGAATGTGTTTTGAATTTTGAATTTTGAATTGGAGGAGGAGAAAATTATTTATATTTATGGAATATTTGTATTTCAACCTTTAGGTATCTAATTATCTCGTTTCGAATGAGTTTTTTATTATTTACAAAATCAATAACCTCTACTGGGGTTGGAGCTCAAAAATGAGCATGTGTATCAGTATCTGTAATAACCTAACCTAAACATCTTAATTAACTAAACTAAACCTAATTAACCTAATTAAGCCATGATTAGTGAAGGATGAGGTGGAGGAATTGGATAAGAATTGAGAGATGAGGTGTTGATGTAGGATTGAAGGAGATGGAGGTGGTTAATTAAAGTAGGTATATATAGTTAGATAAGTTTTACCTAAAACATTTTTTCCTTCATTTGAACAACCAGAGAGTGAGAGAAGAGTTTGGAGAGAAGAAGAAGTGAAGGAGAAGAAGAAGAGAAGAAAAAGAAGAGGAGAAGAAGAAGAAGAAGAAGGAAGAAGAAGAGGAGTGAAGTGGCTCAAGTTCGGGAGGCTTCTTCACTCGACCAAAAGGTATGCCAAATCTTCATTATAACTCACATGAGCTTTGTGAGTGTTGGGGATCGACGTTGGTGTCGAATTCCCCGTCGGATTGCAACCAATTCAGAGGTTGAAGACGACGATCGGTCGACCGGTGCCTGTGGGCAGTCGACCGATCCTATTATTATATTGTTTTGCACCCGCGAACGGTCGAACGATGTCTATGGACGGTCGACCGTTATGCCAAATTCGTGCGGGAAAAAGGGGTGATGCTGTTATCGGTCGAACGGGACCACTTAGCCGGTCGACCGAATAACAATGAGAATGGGTCGGTTGGGGGTTTTGACTTATTAAACGGTCGAACGCCCTTAACCTTGTTCGACCGATCTATTCGATACTAAGTCGGTTGGGAGCTTTGACCATCAAAACGGTCGACCGCTCTTTAACTTTCGGTCGACCGACTAAGCATTTTAATTAAGCGGTAGAGTGCCTGTGATGTTTCGGTCGAACTGTATAGCAGTTCCGGTCGACCGAATACCACTTAGGCAAAATGCTGAAAGTCATGTTATCGGTTGAACGACCCCTTGGTTCGACCGGTCAGATATATATATTATATAAATTGGTATAGCGTAGACCTTCCAAACGGTCGACCGCTAGATGACTTTTGTTCGACCGATTGGTCGGTAATTCGGTTGGCGTGGTTCGACCGGTAGACTTGTTTGTACAGTACCGTGTACTGTGTGGGGGAACGGTCGACCGGTGTGCTTTTAGCGGTCGACCGATCTACTGCAGGTTGGTGGATTTATCCACACGCGATCCGTTGAGTATAGGTCGACTACCGGCTCCGAGGCGACGGTTGATTACCAGCTTTGAGAGCGACGGATTTCACCTTCGACGAGGGCGTATTATTGTATTATTGTTGCCTCTCTTACCGAGAGGGGCGTGAGGGATGTGTGCCGTAAACCTTGGGCAGTTTGCGAGGGTTTAGCGGTAGGCCGAGGATGTTCCGGCAGGGTGCGCGTCTGGCGGCTCTTGGGGGAGCAGCGGCTGTCGTCTGACCCGAGTTGTGTATTCGGCGAGCTGACTCGCTCATGGGGTGGCGGCGTGTACTGGGGGTTCCTTCCTGCACTTTTGGGGAGCAGTGGTGTCGACTGACCCTTGTGAGACAGCGGTGGACTGACTTAACCCTAGTGGCAGGAGTGGTTCAGTGCCGCGGAGGCGGTGAGGGCATTATTGTGGGCCCGAGGTGGATGATCATGTGCACTGCATTGCATTGTCTTTAATTTCCTTTTTGTATTTTAGGAGGTTTGGTATACGGGGTTCCTGCAGGGAACTCAGGCATGTTTGTTTGTTTGCATTTCAGGTAGCGAGTAGCATTAGAGTCAGGTGGTGACCGAGGAGGGTGCCCCCGGGATCAGATCCTGTCCTCTTTTGTATATCTTTTGTTGAGGTAGTGATTACATGTATATTCACTTTTGTTGTAATCACAGTTGACTCATTTGTATAGTTTGACTTCCACGTGGGTATATATCTTATATATTTTATATATATGTTGGTTTGTTTTCCCGTGACGTGCCCTGTGTTGACCGTTGACGGTCTTTATTATTGTTTAAATTGTCCGCTGTTTTCGAGTACGTTACAGTATCACTGCTCATTGCTAGCAGTACAAATGTGTCATGTTGTTTATTTGATTCGTGATTCTGCCAAAACCAGTGAATCTATATTTCAGTCGACAATATAGTGGTAACGAATCCTGATGAATAGTAAAATCTGTGAATGACATTTTAGTCTTTCCTTCTAGTTGTTTGGTAGTGGACCAATTATGCGTTGAAATACACACACATCTATGCCTTTCTTCCAACCATACTTGATGTGTTTCTTAAGTTCTGCCACCATACTTGTGTTTAATAAGACAGATATGTAGACCCATATTTATTATTACTATTAATTAAGTCAAAACATACATTTGTGAGCCCCGACTCCACATAACCAACCACTACTTGATTGATTGAGAAGATATAAATTGTCAACCACACTCTTCAACTCTTACATATAACCTCTCCGTCACCACACACCACTTGTGACAGAAAAAACAGACAACCCACTGTAATATCGATAATATCTATGGTTTATGCGTGATATAGCGACGGTGGACTGTTGTGATAGACAACACGTACAACACTAAGATAACTGTGATTCTTTAAGGGCGACGGAGGCTTACGAGGCGGACGTCGTCGATGACGGGCCCGCAAAGCGAGCTAGTGTCATCACTCCTCGTGTGATAAAACGTACTGTAGAACATAACCCTGGTCCTGGCCTCTACGGCCTTGAACCGGAGAACGGCTCTTTTGAACCCTCCAGTGCCTTTAGACTCATAGGGAACCTTAATGGTATCCCGGCCGGCGAAGGCTTCAACGATCATGGAACCCTCACATGCGTTGTTGGCATCTCCAACGGAGAATGTGAGGGTGTAGTCTTTACCGGGGATGGTGCGGGCCACTTGGGCTATGGCGCTCTCTCTTCCAGCCACAATTTCGACGGCACGTCGACCATTGGGGACTGCAAAGTGAGCAGCATCAATGTATTTGATGGCCTTGAGGGACTCTATCATCCAGCCTGGTAGTGGGGAGTGGTCATCTTCGATGTTCGGGGGCACGAGAACTCCCCATGATGTGTTGGGGAAGATGTAGGGGCCTTCCTCAAAGTTCCCATTCTTCAAAAGATTCTCTGTTGATAAATATGTAGACTTAGATAATAGAAAAACTTGATGATATTTTTTTTTTTGTTTTTGTTTGTTAAGATCCTATACTAACTTAACATGTGACTAGCTTGCTTCCCTGCAGCAATATTCGTGATCTTGACAACTACAAAGATATGATCTACGTACCGACTGGATTATATCGACCGTGGTTAAGTTTTAGTCGTTTGGCATAATTAAGCTATATATATATATATATCATCAAGAAGTTTGCATGAAGTCAGATACGGTTGTGGCATGCATGATGACATATGGAGCTGAATGTAATGCAACTTACGGTTGGTAGGGCGGGGAGGATACAAAGTCCGAATGGCTATGGCGTCGATAAGAGGCCCACAAGCAGGATCCTCCTCCTCGACAACAGTGTTGTGTAAGACCAAATCAACGACTGGGTACTCAGCCTGGAAAGCCCAAGCATAAGAGTCCCATCCATTACTACTGTACATGGTCTGGATAGGGAGCACGCCTGAGTCGGGCGTGACGGAGACATTGAGCTTCTCCTCCTGTGCGCATGTACGCGCGGCGCTGAAGGTGATGGAGTAGTACATTCCCTTGGTCACCGTCAGCTTCTGCTTTATGTAGGCGTCGTTGCCGAGGCGGACCGCGAATGCACCTTCAGGGACAACAAGGAGCATGTCACCTTGCTTCTGTCCCGACTTTATGTACTCCACAAAGCCTGAGATCTCCCATTCTGGGAGGGAATTGCGACCCGTTAGCTTCGTGCCTTTCAGTTCTGAAGGTTTTGGTCCCAGCTCGAAGTTGCCATTTGGCAGTAGCCCTGCACCATTCAATCACATTAATGTAACGTTTGGTCGTCAAAAGTTTTACTTCAAACTCTTCTTTGATCTATCATCTCTTTAACATTCAACTACTTTCAGTAGACACTTTCTGTACATATTGTGAATGTTTTTTTTTTACTTCTGAATAATTCATTGGGTTGAATTTTTCGTGGAGTATAATTTATTCCAAGAATACAGAAACATTCCTCGTTAACATTTTCAACTGTAGTGAAATCCGAATTCAACGGTTTACCATCTCAGATCTCATGTTACCGGTAATTTTTGAGGTACCGAATTCATGTATTTGGAGGACTTGGGAAAATTAAGACATACACCAGAGATGTTGCTGTAGAAGCGAGATGAATTAGAGTTAAAATTTGTTAGTAAATATTCATCTTTTTCTCAAATAAACACAGAATGTAATCAAACTTAGCCAGTTCGTTGTGCTGAATAATAAATTTAATTTTTTTTTAAAATTATGAATGGGGAAAAACTATTATTTTTCTGAAAGCTGAAAAGACCCATCATTATCCACTAACTGCTGACGTAATCTGCATGTCTAAGTTAGTTTAGTTTTGATGGCATTGGGTGGTCAGACTTGAAAGCTCAGAGTTGAGTCCTTCAATGGAGTTAGCATAGCAGTGTTGTGCGAAATTTATTACAAACAGACAAAGACATCAACCCCATCCCACGCACCAATAATTGTCGATTCATAAGAGAGTATGAGGCTATGAGGCATGAGTCATGACCAGAGCAGGTCTGACTGGGAGGCTGACACCATTCACATGGCCCTGCCTGCCTCCGCGACCCTTTCAAATTTCAAATTCTTATCTTCCAATTGGGCCCCTAAGTTATGTTATAATACTTTGGAGAGGTCCAGTAAATAATTGGTGGCTAATTTTAAATCTATTCTAAGTTGAAAGTCTGATAGACCATCTCATGTGTATTAATTACTTCTTGACCTTTTGTGAATATGTCCAGCGGCAAAACCGGACCAGAAAGTTTAAGAAAAACGTTGGTTAGATACAGAATTTCCTACTAATGCCTGCGGGGTCCTTTGACACGTCGCTCATATTTGGAAAACCAAATCAACCCTGTCAAAACAAGTAGAGTACTCGGCTACTTTCTAGTTGAATATTATCTTTTCGCGATCAAACTAAGATATCTTTTACTACTTTCTTGTATCAGCTACCATCCATAAATGACTCTAAACTTAGTAGTATATTATTTTATAAGTTATATTTTAGTTTACCACCATCTAAACTTGCACATTCCACATCTGCCCGATGCTTATTTTAGTAATAAAACACAAGTTTTAGTTCAATCAACATCGACCGAGTTCCAAAGCAATAATTAGAAAATGCGCATGTAAGCCGAGTACATGGTTCATTTATCAGAATAATACTAAACAATAGATAAGATAATTAAGAGACACGAAGCATGTAAGTAACTCACCATCAGTTAAGGCAACAGCAACGGAGCACAGAAGCAGTGCTGCCATGACACAACACCACACCTTCACCATCATCTTTTCCACTAATCCTTAGACAATACGTCGTGAGTATTCTCTAAGATGGAGAATGAAAATTGGAGGGGGAGAGGAATGTGTTTTGAGTAAGAATTAAGAAAGATCATGGAAGCTTATATGGAAGCGGTGTTAGGAATTAAGGCTTGTATATTCGAAATATTACCAGAAATGCCACTACACAGTTTTTTTTTTTGAGTGAATAAATGATATCATGAGATATTGAAATGGGTCCAGTGAGGTGGTAAGGTGTGATTGGTGAGTAATATAACATGCATCTGTGTCCCATGTGCAGCTGTTGCTCCCATGCAATGCAATGGGCTCCATTTCCATTTTGCTCATATAATTGCATGGGATATATTAGGATAGGATGGGTAGAGTCGTAGAGAGTAGAAATTCTGGCTCATCTCTCTTTGACCTAGGCTAGAATTACAAGAAAATCATCTATGTTTGTTACTTAATGGTTTTATGTTAGTTGGCAAATTTATGGTTTTGACATATGCAAGATCAAGGTGAAAATAATCATGAGAAGTGAAATATTCAATGACAGTTAACTAGAGTAAAGTGGAAAAACAATTAAAACAAACATCTCAATTTTTTAAAAAATAGTATGAAACTCATAACTTGCATTTATAAGAGCATTAAAGATACAATTGAGCTAACTTATCTTGACAAAGAAATTTGACTTAGACACGTCTCAATTTGTAATATTGCTCCCATCGTAAGATATTCACAGGTTTGAGTAACAGCAGCAATAAGGATCACGTCTTGGTGTTTAACCAGAATAGAACTATTTTGAACTAGGATTCTACTTACTTTACTCAGTCAAGAAAAGGCAGTACAATTTACGATAAAAGATGTTTAGGATTAAGAATGTAAAAGGTTAATTTTGACTTTTTAGCATCCCCTTCCCCTCATGTGTTCGGGTTAAGCTTGCACATGACACATGTAACAACAAGCCTAGGAATAAGAATGTAAATGAATACAAGGATTTAATAAAGATGCAGGTAGAGTAGAATGATCTAATGAACACGTGTGAAGATGCCCAATAAGACCTTTACCTATGAAAAGAAGAAGGAATACATAAACAAATGGATTTAAGGGAAAAGAGAGAGAATACTTAATACAGAATGGTCTTTTCTATTAAGAGATGTTCTCTTTCTATTAAAGATAAACAAGAAAAGTAACAATGCAAACCCTCGAGAGAACAATTGTGACAGAGAGTCAAAGACGGACGGAAACTTTAATCCCATTTCTAGTTGCTCTGAAAAACAGGGAGCCCTGATAAGACGATCATGATCAAACTAGAAGACTATACATTTATGAAGTTGTAGTAAATCCATTCAAGACTTCAAGTTAATTGGTGTGGAATAATTCATTGAAAAACTTGATATGTATCATGTATAGGACTGTGCAATAGTCCAAGTTTCCATGTAGATTTGGGATCAGATCGTTATACAAGTTGTCATAGGATGGACGTTGACACACGACATTTCTAAAAATAGATTCTTGTTAAACATTTCCCTTTTCCTTTACGACAATTCTACTCTGACAAAACGTACGAATTCAAACCTTATTCTTAGCTATTTGAATATTAAAGATAAAAAAATGTCCTATTCAAGAATTTCTTCGCTATCTACTTTTAACTATGTTCTCTTAACTACAACATTAAGGTACCATTGTTTACGTAGCTTTTGTTTTTGCAGCAATGAAATGTAATTTCCTGTTTTGGTCAGTCAAACCCTTCAAACTCTACTGATTGACAAACTTTTTTTTATAAAAAAAACTACTGATTGACACAAACTGTTTTGTTATGCCCATAACCCCGCATTATTTTTTACAGAAATAATGTGTTAATTATCATGTGGGAGTCGTTGTCGAGTTGCAGACCCTCGGTCGGTCACATGGTGAGCACTAGATTGATTAAACACCTGCAAAGCAAAATCACAAGAAATGGGGAGCGTAGATCTCATCCAACAGATTCTGAAGACAAACAAAATATAGCTTGTTTATGTCGACGAGATGTGGGCAGCTAATGCTGCATGTGTTGGTGTTAATTAACCTGCGTGTGCGTGCATATGCGTATGTGTGTCTAATCCAGATGCATATAAAAAAGAACACAGTAAAGACAATGATTCGACAGGTTTGTTTTAGGAAGATCACCGAATTAATTAAGGTGGAACCCGTCTCAAGTGGAGCGAAATCATTCCACGTTATGCATACTATATCGACAGTATCATGTGCACCGATTTTTAGTATTCGGATGCCGTCTGTTTCGCCCATTAATTGTTGGAATGGATTGACCACTCCCACATCTTGGAGTTGCTATCTAGCATTTAGAATTAATAATAGTTATTAGGTAGTGTACTGCTGATAAAAACACACACACACAGGTATATATATAAATCACATGCATGGTCGATGTACGTAGAATGAAGATGAAGAAAAGAACAATACTATATAACATGATTGGTTAGAAGTTAGAACACTATTATAAAACATGATTACTGTCTGTCACATATATCAATCACTCATTTAACTATGAATAAACTTACTTCAACAGATACGGTCGTAAGTCCACGTATGGTCTAACGTAAATTGACCTATAACTATGTATGTCCCGCTACTTATTTGTTCATAACTGGAGTGAACCTTCGGGATAGTACGTGACATCTGATCCAACTTTGGAACATGGATGATTATGATCCAAAACAAAATCAAGATCACAATTCACAACCATATCCAGCAAGGGTAATTAATCAAGCTTGTTAATTATAGCCACAACTACATTCAACAGGTTCCTAGTTAGCTGTTGAATAGGTACAAACGCAGCACCAAAGACAAACAAAGATCTTAGTCGATTCGTGATTCAGAAGATTATGACTTGTGAGCTGGGTGCCTAAAGACAACAAAATCTCTAAAAAACGAATGGAAGTAATTAAAAGAGGATCTAGAGAATTTAAGATAATCACCAAGAAATATGTGCACATTTATTGAAGTTTGTGGTTTGAATGTTTATTTGATTATATTCTCAGTATTAAAAAAGGAATAAGTATATTTATACGGCAGTAGACAAAAAGAGCCGTTTGGGTTATTTCCTTATTACATTGATTTGCTTGATGTGTGGAGATGAATGTTGCCTTGTAGAATGAAGAAGATATGTTTCCTTGTAGGCAATGATGACAGTTAGTTTGAGCCAGTTGTTGGTTTTAACACTCCCCCTAAGTTGGGTCCGGAAGATATTGAATGATCCCAATTTGTCGAGAATGTTATGAAATTGTTTGTGATTTAGTGGTTTGGTGAAGATATTTGCGAGCTGATCCTTGCTTTGAACATAGGGGACTTCGATTTCTTTAGCTTGGATTTTTTCCTTGATAAAGTGGCAGTCGACTTCTATATGCTTAGTCCGTTCATGGAATACTAGGTTGGAGGCAATGTGTCGAGCTGCATTGTTATCACAATACATTTGCATAGGCTTTTGATAAGTAATCTTCGTATCCTTGAGGAGTTGTTTGAGACAAACGAGTTCACTAGTCGTGGATGCTATGACTCGATATTCTGCTTCTGTGCTGGATCGTGCAACGACATTTTGCTTTTTGCTTCTCCATGTGACGAGATTTCCCCCAACAAATGTGCAAAACCCTGTGGTGGATTTGCGATCGTGACTACCAGCCCAACCTGCATCAGAATAACCAATTATTGAATTAGAATTATTTCTTTTCATCCATATTCATTGTCCTGGGGTTTTCTTTAGATATCTGAGGATTCTGTCTACTATATCGAGGTGTTGTGTGTTTGGAGCATGCATGAATTGACTAATTACACTTACAACATAAGTGATGTCGGGTCTGGTGACAGTGAGATAAATGAGTTTACCAACTAATCTTTGAAATTGTCCTATATTATGTAGGGGTTCTCCCTCGTTGGGACTTACCTTCCGGTTTGTCTCAATGAGGGTGTTAGCAGGTTTGGATCCTATTTTACCAGTTTCTTTTAGAAGATCTATGACATACTTTTGTTGAGATAGAAAAGGCCTTTCTTAGAGTATGCAAGTTCAATGCCCAAAAAATATTTCATGAATCCTAGGTCCTTGATATCAAACTTAGATTTTAAATATGATTTTACAAGGTTGATTTCATTGTCATTGTTTCTTGTGATTATGATGTCATCTACATAAACACGGATGATTGTGGTGATATTGTTGTGGTGTTTGGTAAACATAGATGCATCAGCGAAACATTTAGTAAAGCCAAATTGAAGAAGAAAGTGACTGAGTTTCGCATACCATGTTCTGGGAGATTGTTTCAATCCATAAATGGATTTGTGGAGTTTGCAAACCTGATTATGAGCAGAGTTGTACCCTAAAGGGGGGGGGGGGGGGGGGGGCATATACACTTTTTCTTCCAGGGTCCCTTGCAGAAAAGCATTCCGGACATCCATCTGATAAAGGTTCCATCCATAGTTGACGGCTACAGAAAAAAAGACTCTAACTGTGTTCATTTTAGCTACAGGGGCGAATGTTTTGAGATAATCAATGTCGTAGGTTTGATGTACCCCTTAGCAACTAATCTAGCTTTGTACCGATCAATAGAGCCATCGCTATTATATTTAATCTGATATACCCATTTACACCCTACAGGTTTCATTCCAGGTTTAGAAGGGACAAGGGTCCAAGTTCGGTTTTTTTCTAAGGCATCTACCTCATCTTGCATAGCTTGTACCCAATGAGGGTGATTAAGGGCATCATGGTAGGAGGTAGGTTCACTAACTTGATCGATTACATTCAAGAAATTACGATGAGATGTAGATATAACATTGTAAGATATATAATTTTGAATGGGATATGTGACGTTGTAAGTCACAAAATCTTGGAGGTGAGATGGAGTACGAGTGGGTCTCGTGGACCTCCTTGTTGTAATCCCTTCTTGTGGTTCTACCTGTTTGTCATTTTGTTCTCCTGCAGTTTCTGTATATTCGTCTCCCCCATCTTGATGAATGAGAGTTTCCTCAAGAGGAGAGATATCAAACATATCAAAGGTAGGGAGAGGAGATGTCTCACTTGTAGGGTTAGTTTGTGAAGGTTTAAAATAGGATTCATGTTCGAAGAATGACACATCACGTGAAATATAAAGTTTGTATTCAGACGGATCGTAACATTTGTATCCTTTCTTTTGAAAGGAATACTCAAGAAAAACAGTTTTCATAGAACGAAAATCAAGCTTATCAGGCCGGTTTTTGTGAACATAGCAGGTGCAACAAAAAATCCTAAGATGATCAAGATTCATTCGCCTACCATTCAAAATTTCTAAGGGTTGTTTATTTTGGATTATGGGACTGGGCAAGCGATTAATTAGGTAAAGATCGGTTAAGATGGTTTCATACCAAAAAAACTTTAGGTACATGAGTTTGAAACAAAAGTGCTCTAGTGACATTCAAAAGGTGTCTATTTTTCCTTTCAGATATCTCATTTTGTTCAGGGGTGTTAACACACGTAGTTTGATGAAAATTTTATTTTTCTTTTAGAAAATTCTGAAAGATATTACTAGTGTATTCAGTTCCATTATCAGATCTAAGAGTTTTTATTTTTGTATCATACAAATTTTCTACCAAAGAAACGTATTCACAAAAAATAGAGAAAACATCAGATTTTGATCTAAGCAAGTAAAGGCAAGTTGTGCGAGAAAAATCATCAATAAAGATAATAAAATACTTAAAACCATTGTAAGACTCAACCGGGGCTGGACCCCAGATGTCAGAGTGTATCATCTGCAGTGGCTTTCCTGTCTTAGAAGTAGATGCATGAAAAGGTAACCTGGTTTGTTTTGTAAGACGACACATCTCACAACATATTTTAGTATTTAAATTTAAAGCAGGAAATAATTGTTTTAAAACTGGCAAAGATGGATGTCCCATGCGTTTGTGCCACAAGTTAGGAGTAAATTGTGACACATTATTAGCAAACATATGGTTATTGGAATTCAGCACATACAATCCATTTATAAGAGATCCTCTACCAATCATCTTCATTTATGTTCGGTCCTGAAATAACACATCAAATGGTGAGAAAATAACGTTACAATTTAAGTTTTTTGTTATCCTTGCTACACATAGTAGACTAGATGCGAATTCGGGAATATATAAGACATGTTCAAATGTGTTATTGAGTAATGTTGATTGTCCTGTGCCACTAATTTTTATTTGATTACCAGCCACAATCACATATGTATTTAAGTTTGGATTATATTGGATATCACAAATAAGGTATTTATTTCCAGTCATATGATCTGTGGCACCCGTGTCTATAATCCAGGAATTAGGAGTAAATGTTTGATTAGCAAAAACTGATTCATACCTGACCCAACACCTTGTGGGTTGTGATTTTTGTGAAGTAGACTGTTATGGTGCGCCAGGACAAGGCCCAACTCCTTATGGGCTGACTCCGGCCCACTCACAGAAGGCCCTCTCCCATTGGCGTACGCGTCTGGTCTGCTACTGGCGTGCGCGACGACGTTGTGCTTACCCGGGGATTCGTTTGCCCTCCCGTTTAGTTGCATTTGGTTGTCGGGTGTGTGAGGATCCGCGCAAACATCGGATATATAACCCTGGCTATCGGATGTCGATCCGATCTGCGACCATTTTTGTGTTCCATCAGAAAAATTAGGGTTAGGGTTTAGAGAGAAACCTAAGTTGGGTCCGCCGCTTGGTCGTTCTCTGCCATCACCCCCTTCTTTCTTCGGTGCCATCCTTGGGTGGGGAGGTGCGGGTAGAGAAACCAACACCGGTCGCGGCTATGTCCTGGTTTTTTGCAGTTATCACAGTGTTCATCTTTATGTTTCCCGAACTGGGTCTTTGGTTTTGTGTTTCGGTTGTGCATGGCTGCGAGCGCTTGATTTTCATGATTTGTAGTCTGTTGCATGGCATGCCTCCTTGTTTCCTTTTGTTGGACCAAAGAGACGATCTGGCTGAGGGGCGGTAGCTCCGATGATAGCAGTACTTGTGATTTCAGAGTCTCGTAGCTAGAGTCGAGTCACACCAGGAACTGGTAGACCCAATTTTGCTTGACCCGTTCTTTGATGATTTTGGGATTTGTTGTCGACGGTTCATAGATTCCGAGTTTGTCCCACTGACTTTTCAGGGCACCGAGGTACTCGGTGACAGCCTTTTGCCCTTGCCTGGTTTGAGAAAGTTCTTGTTTAACTTTAAATACATGAGCAAAGTTTTGTTGTTTACCATATAGGTCATGGATGGAGTCCCAGAGCTCCTTGGCCGAGTCAGAGTAGATAAATAATTCAGCGATCTGTGGTTGTATGGAGTTGAGCACCCAGGTCATCGTGAGGTGATCTGTGGCCTGCCACTCCTCGATCTTGGCATCGTCAGTGGTTGGTTTCTTTGTGTGGCCAGTGATATGACCGAGTTTTCCCTTGCCGCTGAGGGACAAGGTGACCGACCGGGCCCACGAAAGGAAATTTGTATCATTGAGCATTTGGGTGGTCAGTCTTTGAGGCGTCGTTCTGTCTGTTGTCATGGCGAGGGTTTGGATGTGGCTTATGCTTCAACCCCCTCGTCGTGTGTTTTTGGAACTGAGGTCGATCGACCGATGATATTTTGGGTTTGTTCTGAGGTCGGTCGACCGATGATGGTTTGAGTTTGGTGTTTTGGGTTTTGGGATTTGAAAAGGTGGGTAGTCTATGATGACTAAAGTGGTGGAGGTTGTCGTCGATGATGCAACTCTTTACGTCTGAGATCGACGCTCTGATACCATATTGAAGTTTGTGGTTTGAATGTTTATTTGATTATATTCTCAGTATTACAAAAGGAATAAGTATATTTATACGACAGTAGACAAAAAAAGTCGTTTGGGTTATTTCCTTATTACATTGATTTGCTTGATGTGTGGAGATGAATGTTGCCTTGTAGAATGAAGAAGATATGTTTCCTTGTAGGCAATGATGACCGTTAGTCTGAGCCGGTTGTTGGTTTTAACAACATTGACTTAAAGAAAAAGAAATGGATGATGGAAGGCGATTGGATCGGGAGAAATGCATGAATCAAGTCAAGACGCTGTGCTGAAGTTATAGTTGCTCGGATGTGGTCCAACAGGAGCCATGCTAATATTCAGTGGGTGAGTGCTGTCAGAATAGGTTTTTGGAATTAGCTACATATGTGCCAAAATCCTATGACTAATATCATATCAATTCATGAACATTCACATTATGTCACGTTATTGTACAAATTAAAATATAAGATCCAAAACTAAATTTCAGATTGGATAACATGATTATAGGTATCATTTACCTCGCAACTTATATACGTCTTCGGAACTTAGGAAGATTGTTTGAGCTCTTTTTATCAATCTGAACTCAGCCTCCTAAAGGCATATGCCTGAATACATGTCTAGAGTAATTCAGTAAGTCTTTTGGTTACGGAGACTGTTGAATGTTGATGGCTTGATGCGTGCAACTAAATATTAATTGTGAATAAAATGTAGACGTGCATTCAGCTATGCATGCATCCTTATCCCTTGACCCTGTCCAGCCCATCACTCATTCATTACCATAATTGCAACATTTCCATCCTTAAATAAATGCTAATATGTATGTATTTTTCTACACATGCAAAGCGGTGCACCTCAGATTTTTGATATCGACTTGTCAGCCAGAAAAAGACTTCGACATTTGCCGACATGCTTAGAACCATAGTTGTTTACTACTATTAATTAATGCCATTATCCTTCAAGTACAGCTTACCATATATATGCTTACAGTTTATCTCTTAAGATTACAATTTGATATATCTAAACGAAAGAAGATTAGAGGTAGCCTACATGGTGACTCGCAAACTTCGTTCTAGTGTTTTATGCAGTAACATATCTTTTTCAAAAGGTTAAAATGATTAAAGAGTACATAATAACAAACTACAATCTGGAAGTATATAATGCAAAACTAATAAGCTTAAATCTGTATTATACTAGTACTGTGTATATGCACTACGTGTGCAATATTATTTTACAAAAAGCACAGACATTCCAAGTGGATGGTACAGTAGCTATTAACTATTAAGTAATTGATCCACCCATCCCAGTGCATAGTGTGTGCATACTGCATATTCTTTCAGGACTAACTTGTTTTACATTTGCCTACTGGCTAGATCTGGGTGTCGGCACGGCCCACCCAGGTCGGCACAGCTGGGAACCGTGCCGTGACGGCCGCGTGCATGAGCCAGTGTTTTTTTGGGTTGGGTTTGTAATTTTTTTTAATTATAAGTAAATACCTGAATTATCTATTAAGTTCAGAGTAGGACTGTCAATTTTGGCTCGACTCGAGCTTGACTCGAAAAACGCTCTACTCTAGTTTAACTTGAAAATGAAAGATCTTAATGAAAAACAAAAAAAATCTTCCAACTTGGTTCGGTTAACGAGCCGTTCGAACTCGAAAAAATTTGAGACCTGACTCGAAAGCTCGCTCGAATTTTTTATTGTTCTATTTATAATTATTTGTTTGTATTTGGTAATAACACAAGATAATAGATATAACTCAAAATTTTGCTCGACTCGACTCGTTTACACCCTTAGTTCAGAGCTTAATTTCCTATTTTAAGCCCCCACAATATCAATCACTCATCTGAAATTGTAAGGTAGATTAAGAAGAAAGTGATTATACTAATAAAATGTCAAATTAATCGTAAATAAAATTCAATTGTGAGATTGTAGGCGGCTTAAACTAAATAAGATGAGTCTTGGGCTCACTAGAGTTGACCCTAAGTAAATATTAACAATTAAGTATACAATCCCAACTGTATTTAGAATACAAACTATTTTTTCCCAAAATAACCAATTTATTTATTGAAAATGTTGACTCAAATCGAGTAAATGCATTGGTTACATATTAATAATGGTAAGTTTCCCAATTGCGTGATTTAGCTACATCGTATGCTTCATTCTTCATCATCACTATTCATTGAGTTGCATATTTTGCATTCATTCAGCTGCATTCATCTAATCCTTCAGGCATACGCTCATCTCCAGTGACTTGTCTGACATCCTATGTGGCTCATGACTCGTTTAGCTATGCTAAATGCAGACTCCGACGTCACAGTTGATGGCAGAGGACATGATAAATCTTGTGTCATCAAAGAAACTAGTGGAAACCTAGCATAGTTGTTTTTTCACCTGTCTAAAACATCAAAAGATTTTAATTAAGGTGTTGTTAAGTATAGTTCGATGTTTAAATATGAATCTAATTCATTCTGAGATGTGTATTTGTCACTAATTTTAATTTCTTTTGACTTAACCAATTCCATTATGAGTCATCATCCTCACCTGGACACATTGCATAAGAACGTGAAGGTTGTGAAGAAGTAGCAATATTTGAACTCAATTGATTAATATTATGTATTCTAGCACTTAATCTATAGACAAAAAGTTAGCAGTAAGATAATATGAGCACTTAATCTATTAGTAAAACCGAAAAACGGTTTTAGAAAATTTAACATAACTTCACAGTTATTCCAGGTGTTAAACAAAGTGAGCAATTTTTAAGGAAACAAGTTTGTAGCATTTTATATGTAGAATTCCATATGTGGGGTACATCTAACATAAATTTTCTAGGTTTAATATGGTTATACTTGCAAATTTTCTGAACTCCTGATATGTAGATGTATTCTTGCACTTACAAACGAAATTGCATTCCTAATATTTTTAAGTAATGTTTAATTATTTGAAGTACATCTTGTACTACTAAATTCAAAGTATGACATACACATCTAATATGAAACAATACAACTTTTACAGGAGGATTACAATAATTTATAAGCATTTGAATTGCAACATTGTTATTAGTAGCATTATCAAAAGAAATTACACAAATTTTATTTTGAATGTTATTAGCAATCATTACATCACTAATATTATCAAATAAAACCCTAGTTTTGTGTGGATACAAGAATACAAGATAAGTAAAAAGGAAATGATTTTTTATTTAAAATTCAGTTATCATTTAAATAAATAAGCAGTTACACAACAATATGGATAGTTGTTTGGACCGGTCCAAACATCATTAGTTAATGCTACTTTAGGGTTCAATGAAGCAAAGTAATCTACTATTAATTGTTTTTCTTTACTAAACGTATCAAATACAATAGTATTTAAGGTGTCTAGAAAATGGTTTAAATTGAGGGTTGTGATAAAGAATTGCATTTCTAAGTGTAGTGGATTCACATGCGTTAAAGGGTAGTTTATCTCTAACTATGAAATCAACAATTATTTCTCTAACTTTAATCGGAAAATATTTTCTAAATTGAAAATGCCAATATTTCTCCGAGATGTCTTCGGTCTCCAACTTTACATGTGAATCTGCGGGTAAAACAAAGAAACACTGCAAGCTTTAGTTGGAAACGTAGGTCGAATATGGGCAAATATGTACGTACCTCCGAATAACTCTAGAACGTAGGACTTTTTTATATCGATAGAACGGAGAAAGGACTCATCGCTGGAATAAGAGGAAAAAATTTAACTTTAGGGCTTGCTTGCTGAGGAAGGAAGAATGCTTGTGTTAGAAAACCATACAAGAAGAAGAAGGACACCCCCCCCCCCCCCCCCCCCCCCCCCGAACGTGGGCCTGACCCGGGCACCCGGCCAAAAGGCCACCTTTCAGTGAACGTTATTTCTTGTTTGAGTTTGTGAAGTTTCAGTTTCCCAAAGTTTCATTATAAAATCTTGAGCTTTTGGCATACCGCATGACCTCGATATATACGTATTAGTCCAAATTTCTATCAAATTTTGTTAGCAAAATCAGATATTTGTATAGCAAACTATCATAAGAATAAAATCTACATTAATCATAGTTTTAGAGGTTTATTTGATTTTTAACATAACTTTTTTGGGTTTGTTAATAGTTAAATTATTAATTTCACACAATTCTCATTAGTGTCTTAGAATTATTGTTTTACTAGATGGACAATTCGACTCCTAAGATATCGGAATAGGGTGATGAAGTTGTGCTCGAATATATGAGTTACGTGGCGTACCATTGGATAGTTATTTCTGCAATAGGACCAAACAACATTTGTCTGAAGCTCAATCGTTGCAACTACTACAGTTCATTTGCAGGTAACCACATTTCAAGTTTGGTTCTAATGCAAATGTTAAATTATAAGGAGCTTTTTTTATTTTGGCATATTTCTGTAATTTGACATGCACATTAAATGCTGCTATTTTGGATTTTCTTAAAAATATGTTTGCTTTAAAGTGTTATCTGATGTCCATTTCACACGAGTTAGTAGTGAATTCTTAATTTTTACGGTGAAGCATTACCCACTTTTGGAGAGAAAATTTGACTTTTATACTCAAAGTGTCTCAAAATCGAAAAAAAAATTCACACTTTGACATTCTTTGAAAAATATATTTATGTTTCCACTTCTCCCCAAAATACCTTTGCCTAAACCGTAAAACAATTCCCTTCCAATCCTTCACTTTCTCCCCCTTTCTCTCTCTCTCTCTCTCTCTCTCTCTCTCAAGCCTAAAAAAATTCAAACTTCATTCAATCATTCATCGGATATATCCAGTTCCTTTTCTCTTCGGTTCTCCTCCAAGAAAAACGTAGTCGATCCGGTAGAAGATTGGCATTGAAGCCTCCGGCCAACCCCTACTTCTAATGTGGAAGAATGATACGTAGATCGTATTTTTCTACACGGTGTTTGTGTATATAGTACGTAATCGACCTTTCCTTTACACTTATTGTTATTTTTTGTGTTATTTATGATCTTCTTGGATTTTTTTGCATCTGAGACTGTTCGATTGCTAGGGGGCGTCCGTTGCGTCGAACAAGAATAGGATTCAACACTGAAACATTATTTGTTTTCTCATTAGGAACATTAGTTGTGTCGTTCAGTTCGGTAGGCTGTATAGAGATTTGAGATTTTATGTAATTCAAGTACTTTACCACCACTTTATATCTTTCATGGGACATGAATGCTTCCTCAGCCAGTGATTGAATCAGTTATAAAATAACCGCAAGTGCACGGTCGCGTTGAAGCGGTGGCAAATGCGGATCAATCCACAGGGAGGTGTGTCGACTTTAGTTTGTTCGAAGGCGAGTGGAAAAGAAATGATAGAATGAAGCTAAATGAACTCATGTATAAAGACCAAACCTCACTATGCCTCCACATGAAATAAGATTGACACAATCATTAAAACATACAAGACATCAACTAAGGTAAGGACAACAAGAGTACATGCAACTACAAGTCTTGTTTCCTTTATTAATTACATCAATATCCTCATCTCATCATTCCTCATAAAATAGGTTCACTAATCTAAGCATATGCTAAGCTTCATTCAAGAGCATTAACATATCAAAGACGAGTGAAATCTCATTAGATGGTTATGGAAATCATGTAAGGTTCAAAGGATTAAGATAACACACATCTAATACATCACATAATCACATCACATATTTCTCCACCCCCAAATGGGGATGAAACTACTCACTAATCATTACACTACAAACTACATTAACAAAACGAAACATACTAATGAAAGACAATTAAACTAAACAAACAAAAAATATTAAAGAAGCTAAATGAAAGGAAATTAAACTAAAGAAGCATGCAAGAATTAAAAGACAAGACAATATTAAAAGAAACTAAGAAAAAATATTTTATTAACATGACTCACATTGCAAGTGACATTCTTCTCCACCTTGAGTTTTTGCTTCAAGGCTTTTACTCCAAGTAGAGAGAATGTCACCAAGCAATGAGTGAATACAAAGGAGGAGGAGGAGTTTTATATATAGCCAAAGAAAAAGGCAATCGGGGATAATCCCCCGATATGGGACTAATACACTACTAAAAATAGACATAAAACACCCTAATACATGACTCGCCTAAACCACAGAAGATCCGGACTAATGCAGACCGCCAATCAGCGGTCTTGGGCCGCCAATCAGCGGTCTTGGGCCGCCAATTGGCGGTCTATATGCTTCAGATCAGGCTCTGGTTCGAAGTGTTGTTGTCTAGCTCGATTTCTTAATGTGTGATGCATCCTAATCAGTTGTGTGGCTTGCGACCCGAATCCAATTGCCAAAATACTCCTCATGATGGTGTGAAGTTTCTTCATTTGCTCATTGGTCCATTGGTTTTACATTCGGGTCCCTCTCTCTTGCATCTCAGTCCATAAGTCTTGCAACTTAATCATTTTTCTTGCTTTTATGTCCTTTTATAGTCTCTCCTTCTCAAACCTAATTATTTCTGAAACTTAAATATAAAACTCTTTACGTAGCATTGTTTGGGTAAAAGATAATGGATATAAGACACAAATATATGCATGATATGATGTCAATCAGCCAGCGACACACGTCCAATAACGTCATTGAATCTAGCATTTCCATCCAGTTGCAAGTTGATTTTATCAGAGGTAGGGGAGTTTCATAGCTACATCTGACGTCTTCCCTTTAACGACGAAGAATGAACCGGGATATGATAGTGGAAATGTTGAAACGACTGAGAACAACTAAAGTGTGACAACAGATAATTCCTTCATTTTCAAACAGACGACAATTACAAGAAAATGTAACATCGTGTGAGGTGTATTGCACTTCAAACATCTTCTCCTTGGGATCCTGCAAATGTTCAACATGGAAACGTTCTCTGCCAAAAATATACAACACCTTGTTCCTATTTTCACTATGTATAATATCACAATATAACATTCTTCCAATTTGACGTTGAAAGCTCTGGTTGTGTATTGTTGAGACAAAAAAATTCGAATGGGAATTGGGTAATCAAATGAGGATGATGAAGACGAAAATCAAAATCTGCTTGGGTCTCCTTCTCGTACTTTTGATACAAGGCTGACTCATATTGTTGCACAAATTGTTTAAGAGTAGTCTTTGAACATAAATACTTGTCGAAAAAGCATTCATGCTTTCATTTCTTTGGATAGAAAACATCTCAGCAAAAAAGAAACCCCCAACAAATGCATATACCCAAATTGAACGAATATTGTAAATTGATTACAATCAATTGTTATGGAGAGAAAAGTCTTGAATGAAATCAACCCATTTCGTTCAAAAAAGGCATCATCCTTGAACTCATAAATCAACTTCTTCAATCGAGATAAGATAACAACTTTGTTGGTGACAGACAGTTTGAAAGTGTTTTGTTCATGATGTGCCAAATACAAGATCTATGTCTGGAGTCTGGAAATATATTTCGGATGGCAAAGGTAATAACAAGACAATGGTCGGTTATGATGGTTGGTGGTGGTGTTCCTATACAAACAATGTGCATTATCAACTAGTATTTAAAATACACAACAAATTAATGGTTGCAATGGAAAATGATTACATACCCCATGCAAGTTAGTCAAGTTCGAAACAGCCAAATGTAGTTATCAATTGTTTCACATGCCAACAGCTAACAACCTGACAGTACAAATTCAAAATGATGGTTGATACCAACAAAATGAGCAAAATGCATATCATATTTATTTGTTAGATATGTTGTGTCAAAACATATTTTGTCCATCATTGTCCATATCCATAACATAATCGTATGCGATACGAGAACGAGAGTTAGCCTAAAACATGTTTTTCAGATGTCCATCATTGTCCATATCCATAACATAAAAAAAATCAGATCCAAAGTCTACATGTTAATGAAATGATTCTAAAGAGCTTAAGCATCCCCTGGTCCCAGTTTAATCTTACGAACCTCAGCCAACACATTCCTTTGAAAGACAGTAAATTGTCAAAATGGTGAGAAATAAAGAGGATTAAAACAAGGAATCATGACCATTCTGGACACACACTTAACTGGTCGTGGCCATGTTTTTGGTGTCAATAATGTGTCCAGAATCAGTCCAATTATGGACACGAGCCAATTTTGTGTCTGTCCAAAATTAGACTGTTTCTAGACACTCTACACAAAATACTGGACAAGCTCGTTGCCAACTTTTGTGTCCAAGATTGTACAGATTTGTCTAGAATCAGTCAACACCTGGACACAGAGCTGAGCTGGCTCTTGTCCAAAATTAGACAAAATTTGGACACACTCTGGACATTATCTAAACTTACTTTTCTCTGTGACTTGTGTGTCTGGAATGTGTCCAAACCGTGTCCAGAAACCAGGTTTGGACAAGAACCAGACTAGAGATTGTCTAGATTTAGTCTATAATGTGTCCAGAGTGTTCTCATGCTCACCTAACGTCTCTTTCATTGAATGTGAGGTTTTCATGCCCGTCAGCTTCAACAACAAAAACTTGTATGGTTTTGGAAGATGAAATACCAGCTGCATCGTTTGAGACAATTCGTAGTTTCTTTGATTCAGTAATCTCACGTTTGTCACAGAGAAAACACAGTTGACTGGCGTCCGGCATGTCATGATTATGCTCCAAACAAACGTCAATGAGAACGTAACCCATCATTAGGTTTCCAGCAACCCTAACACGCGCATGACAGTTGATGCGTATAGACAATCGTGAATGGACTTTACCCTACTCTTGGTTAGGGGGTGGAGCACCCTCCTTGGAACACATCAAAGTGGTCCTGATAATAACGTCGTGTGTAATGAGAATGTCTGATCGTGACGTTGAATCCATTAACGTCCGCAAAAGAGTTTAATGTGTCACGTAATCATTTTCTATTGATCGATGTGCTTATAGCTTAATTCACAATCCTATTTGAAAAAAATAAATTCAAAGACATTTTTTATTGGGAAAAATCATCTATTGAAGTTTATATTGGCAAATACTTCGAGTGTTTTGTTACATGTTGAATGCTTTGTTTGGTTAACAACTTATGAAAAGAAAAGAAAGTTGTATTTTCTCTTATTTTGATAACGACTTAATGAGAGAAATGAAAAGAAGATAAATAGAGATAAATCATTCTATACAAATTGGCTTTCAACTTTCTCTCCTAAATGGAGAGAAAGTTGAATTTTATCGATTCTTCCCAAAATACCTTAAAATGAAATAACATGGTTGAAAGAGTATGGGTATTTTGGTAATATAATTTTATATATTTCTTTTCTCCCCAAACTTATTTGTATCCAAACAAGAGAAAATAAACATCTTTCTTTTATCTTCTCTCCGGACTTTTTTTCTTCTTTTCTCTCGTTCGTTGTTATCCAAACACACCATTAGTTTCAATACTCATCTGCATGTCAAGGGAGTGACACTGAATTGCCAGCAGTATCTAGCAATATTTGATAAAATGATAATACGTTTGCTCTTCTTCCAACTTGAGCCGAACATTTCCTAGAGAGAATCTATTATTCAAAAATCCATTCACATCTATAAAGGTATGTAGAGGTTCAAAAGCCTGACTCTAAAGAAGAACAATTTCTCAATGTTTTTTTCCCTGTCGTCAGATTTACCGTCAACTCTAATCAGATTACATGAACTACCTTTTGGGCACACCCACATCATTTACATTTTTAGTCTAATATAAGCAATAATACACTCAAATCCATACCTATTGCAGCAACACAACATGCACCTCTAAATAAGTAAATGTATTACCTATTTTTATACTTCTTTTGCTTTGTCCTCTTCTTTACTGGTGAAACATCAAGTTTGTTTTTAGATTTTTTGTGCACGCTAGGAAGCGTCTGTTCATTCTCCTGACTTACGTCAGAACGCTTCAATGCATATGCCTCACCCATTCTGCGCTTGCATTCCTTGCTTGCAGTCTCATGAGAAACAACTACAAACCAACGAGAAACAACAATAGACATACACAGGAAGGCAACAGATACAAAAAAATTAAAGAAACTAAAAGTTAAAGACACAACAATAAGCAGTTGGTCATAGATCACCTTGACATAATCACACATGAATTAGAAGTTAAGAAGATTGAAACAACAAACCTGGATTTGGATAGTTTTTCCAATTATACAATTTGCTTTCTTTTGAACACTAAGAGGTGCAGTCCATGGTTCATATATGTACTCCTTTGCATATCTGAAATGTAATAATTAGCCTTTTGCCCCAGTAATACACGATCATTGTAGGTGATGAGCTTCTACCTTTCAACACTGGGAGGAAGTGTCTGATATAGCTTCCACTTGGGTCGTATTTTTTTCCGAATGTAATAGGAGAATAAATGTGATTGTACTGCAGAGAAAAGAAAAAAACAATGTTAATCAGTAGTCCATAAAACTTGCATTATTCCCATATCGTTTGCAGTAAAAAATGTAAGAAGCGCATTGCATGTTTAATGATATTTTAGCTGTATTGTAAGGCTCAAAAGGTACCAACCTGGTGAAAAAATGCTGAACATGATAGCCACATCCAGTTACCATTGTTTATAGCCCAATCAGAATCTACCAGAAGCCTCTCAAACACATCACGACCCTTCTCCCAATGAATCAACTACACTCAATTACAGAGAGGATCAGAGATAGCAGGTTCTCTTCATAATAAAGCATTAGTTGATAAATGCTTAAACTAGCATACCACCAGTTCTTTGAAATCTCAAGGTTCTCAGGTATTTAAAAATATGCAATCGCCATTACTTATTAAGTTCAAACTGCTGGGAAATATGAGAGATGGAAACACAAAAAAGAATAATACCAGATCCCCGCGTGTTAGAAAGCATGCCACGCAATGCCGTGCTAGGTGGTGCATCCATCCCCACTTATGAAGTTGTTTCTGAAGGGAATGTGTTTTAAAAGTTTTACTTTTAAATGTCAATTATTATGAATTGAATGAGAAATCATTTTGTTCTTTGTTTATGTTATTCGTCTTTTAGAAGTGTTAAGGAAGAGGCTCTTGGTCCTTAACCGTAGACCTCTAAAAGATATTGGTTTACATAAAACAAAAGATATTCGCAATCATGATAATTAACATGGGACATTAATTACCGGGTTAAGATTGTCGTGTTGGTCATAGATCATTGTAGTTCTACAAGTGAGTGACAACGCGGGTACACAAAAAAGGAAAATAGTACTTTTGTATACTGAATTGACCTAACAAGTAAAATATTATAGAAATGTGTTTCTGTGTCATTAATATTTTACTGTGTCATTGGTCCTTTGATATGAGACTTATATCCGATCACTTAAGGAGTTCTTAATTAGACTAGTGTCTTGAGCTATCGATGAACGTAGTGTAAAGGCATTAGTTGGTTAAGTATAACTTTTGTTGGAGAAGATAGCTAGTCAAAAGACTATCATTGCCCCTCTTAATTGAGTAATGATATTAGTGGGCCCCTTGATAAAGCAAAGTTATAATGTGCACAGTGTGATTTGAGTTAAGTCACATATTTATAACTAGCTTAAAGAGATCAAGAAATGAATACTAATACAAAGATGACACAATACTACTTTGTGTGTATTCTTAATATCATGAGGCAAGGGACGGACACAAGTGATACACACTATCACTAATTGGATCGGGTTTTGGTTCGAGTGGAATTAAGACATCTAACTAATTGGGAGCTATAATGTGTAGCTAGATACCGCTTATAGCTTGTGATATTAAGCTCTTAATATCACTGTCAACTTATTTTAGATCCTCCCATAGGTCACACCACAAAACTGGGAAACAAGAAATGGGGATTTTGAGTTCATAAGATGTGTCGGATTTCATGTAGAAAATATGACACATGGGGTGAACAAGCAAAATCAAAATTATGTTGTGATTAATAACATAATTAGAATCTAAATTAAATTCATATGTGATGTAAATATTATGGGGTGTAATGATTGATCATTACATAGGATAATATGTTACATTAGTTGTGAATTTACTACTAATCCCGAAATGTCAAATTTTGTAGGGGTTAAACCGAAATTTGACAAGTCTGCATGCACTGTGCAAAAACGGTCGACCGTTAGACCATAAACGGTCGACCGAATGTTGCGCGGTCGACCGCAATGTTGCACGGTCGACCGGATGTGTATCGAGCGTAACGAGAATTTCGTTTGTTCGTTTTCGGTCGACCGAGTATTCTCGGTCGGTCGACCGAACATTGCGATGAACCTTTTTGTTACAAACGGTCGACCGAGAATATTGATCGGTTGACCGAAACTCGATCGAAACAGTCGACCGGACCTCGCGAACGGTCGACCGGCCAGACGGTTTTATGCAGAATTAATTTAAGAATTAATTAGATCATGCATGGAATTGGTCCATAATTGATTTAATTCGTGGCTAAAATTATTTATTAATAAATAATGGATGGCTAAATAGAATTTTGCATGAGATCATGGGCAAGGGGTTGCACATGAATAGGTAATTTGGAGAGAACTTATAAATACAAGTTTATCTCATTACCTCATTAATTCATTCATTATTTCTTGTGCAAAAATTCTCTCTCCATAATTCTACACGAAAATCCCTTAATTCTTAAGTTTAGTTTTAGTTCTTAAGAGATCATCTTCTCAAGGAAATTAAAGAGGGGTTAGTAATTAGATTCTAAACCCTATAGGAGATCGAGAGACTAGCTTCCCTCTCTCCGATCTTGTTTAGAGTTTGGTGAATACTCGGAGGCATACGGCGCGGCGAGAAGCATCCCCAACGTCTCCGAATCTTCAAGAAGTTTTTGAGAACTTCTAGGTATGAATTTCGAAGCCCATGTTTGTTTTAATAGAATTTTGAAACTAAATGTTAAAACAAACCGATGCATGCATGAAATAAATCAAAGAAAATTGTAAATTGATTCTTATTGTGCATAAAAATTAGAAAAATATACATGCATAATTAAACATGAAATCCTACAGTTTCAACATAACAGTCACACCAAAACTTGAAGGATGTGGAAAAGTGAAATCTACAGCCAGCTCAAGCCCAACAAATATTTTATCAAACCAGGCAATCAAACCTGAATCATGATGGCATCTATCCAAGGAAAACCAGTTCGACCTTCCCTCCAAGCTGCTAATAACTTATCATCATCATTCCAGGGTATCTATATCAATGAGAACAATTACCATGGTGTCAAGCACACAATCCTCTAACAATCGTCAATTATCTTTTAGGTAGTGCACAATTGTCAATTACATACTGATACTACTCAAATTACCTTCTTGCATATTTTATTTCCCTTCATTTGGTCAAAATTTGGAGTGCCGTAAGCCACGGTATAGAAGAAATCTCTCCACAACAACTTTTTTTTTTGAAAAATCATAACATTAGTCAAGGTGCTAGAAATTAAAAAAGAAAAATCACCAGTGTGCATAGACATACCTGTCCAACAAGTGAAACTGGTGGTGACGTGTGATTTTTCACATTCTCGTAAACATCATAGATACGTTGGTAGAAATACCTTGAGGAAAGGCAACCAAACTACAGAGCCACAATCATACAGTTAATGAGATACAGACATACAGTGAATAAATTAAGGACAATTATAGTGGATGAAAGAACTTACTGACTTTTAGGTATGGAGATAACATGGTAGTAGCAGGTTTTAGAAAAGCAGAGGGGTCGCCCTTTGGTTTCTCAAAGTTCGCAACCCAGTTCTAAAGAATTAGAAAAGGATAAACCATATTATGGTCACAAAAATAAAATAAACAGACGATGCAGGATATAAATGGTGTGGTAATAAACAGTCAATTTGGACAGAGATAAGTAATTGTAAGAATCTCTCATGTCACAATAGAGAAGCAGAGAGGAAACAATGCTGACCAAGCATAAATATGTTTCTCGTGACCAGAGCTGAACATGATTAAATGGACTTGTATACGACGAATCAAATTCTCTTTGTCATACCACATCAGAAAGTGCCGAATCCAATCTCCTCAGTGCTTCGGATTCACCTCCAGGGAAATGTGAAGAATCTTCCTGAATACAAGAAACAACACCGGAATCTTGATTTAAGTATTCACGTCTATATAGATGGTTGCTAACTGAAATAATACCTGGCATGTATCTGTGTAACCAAGTTCTTCAAGTGTTGGAATGCTGTCCAGGACAGTGTGATCTGCAAGATCACCTAGAGGTGGAAGAGACGAGAAGGTGTGTGCAAGAGGAGGTGAAGGGTTCCCCACAAGCTTCATAAACGACTGGTATGTCAGTGGTGGTCTTCCCCCATTCTTCAAATTGTGAATTGCAACAGTTACATGACACAGCAAATGTGATATTAGTCTATCAGCAGAGAGCTCACGTTTAAAAAAACTGCTATTGCTATTGAACTTTGTAATTCCTTGAATGTTGTCTCAACGGTTTACATGCTATGTTTATATATCAGGAATACGTTTTAACATGTATGTAATTGCCATTGTGTCTTACATGCTTATACAAATAATATGGTATGGTATCAAGTACTACAAGCATCAATCAGTCACACTACTCCCTTATGAGATTGCGCTTCAATTCCTACAATAAGTGTGTATGATTTAATATTGCTACATAAGAATTGATATTAAAAATTGTTAATCCATAAACAACACTGCAAAAAAAAAGAATATGATACAATACTATCAATACCTTTTAGGCACTGAACAATTCCTTAAATATACGTTTAACAAACACAACTTACGTTTCACATGATTTTACATGAAAACAAACCTTAACACAACTACTCGTGAATCCACAAAATGACTACACATTTAGCATAAAAATGTGTTAACTAAGTATCTAACCTGGTAAACTAGAGTTGTAAATGCCTAAGTAACAACATGATAAATTCATCTATAAACACAACAATATATAATAGTAGCAAAACCACAAAACACAGAAAGCTTCATGTAGCTACACAACACAAAGGAAACTCATTCCGACTCATAAAAAATGACCCAGTCCAAACCAATCACACTCTTGTTAGGACTAAAAATTACCTTCCGAATGACACACCAGATCCCCAGGATCAAACATCATGTCAATAAACGCTGATGACTCCTCTAACAATTTATTACAATTTAAGCTTAACAGACACAACTTACAATGTCACATGCTTTTACGTGAAAACAATCCTTTTAACACAACAGCGCATGAATTCACATACTCATTACACAATTAGTATAAACTTATATAATACTACAGACATATAATTATCAACTAAGCATTGGAACTTGTAAAGAACATGATAGAATGAAATTCTCATCCATAAACAGTAACCACGGCCACGTCTAGTAGTAGCTAAAAGCCTGAAATAACACAACCTATGAAAGCATCTCGTAACCACACACAACCAAAACCACCATCATTCCATTCAAATATGCCCGATGTGAACCATTCATACTCCAACAATGACTCCAAATCACCTTCCGAATGACATCCCTGGGACCAAACATCGTACTATAACCAACGAAAACACCTCTAAAGAATGATTCCCCATTCACACTCCAATTAAACATTCCAACAAATTACTTCCAAACGACATCCCCCGGATCAAACATCATACAACCAAACAATAAAAACACCTGTAACAAACAAATCACTACCCACTAGGTCTCAAGTTAAACACTTCCAGCAACGAATTACCTTCCTGATAACATCCCTGGGATCGAACAACGAGTGACTAACCGGCGAGAACACCTCCACTCCAGCCTCCACCGCGAAGTCATTGATGCTCCGATCCATCTCCCTATAGTACGGCTCGGCGTCGAACTCGTAGCAGAGCCTCCGGACCCCCAAGTCCCTGCAGACCCTGACGACGATATCAGCGACGGAGCGATCTCGAGGGGAAGGGTGGAGGAGGAGGAGGCGGGAGCCGAGGCGGCGAAGGGAGGCGTCGAGGTCGGCGATGGAGGCGAAGAGGAAGCGGATGCGGGGGAGGGAGGATTTAGAGGAGCCGGGAGGGGAGAGGGTGGGGTCGGGGCGGAGGTAGACGGGGTCGAGGACGAAGACAGGGTAGAGGTGGGTGGTGGAGGAGGAGGAGGCGTGGACGAGGGCGGGGTTGTCGTGGATCCGGAGGCCCTTTCGGAACCACATTAGGGATGATGCCGCCGTCTTCTCTTCCATCGCCATTGGACGGAACTAATGGAGAGGAGAGGGGAGTGGACACGACGTTTGTTTGCCCGCCTAACCGCTGGTTTGATTATGATAATTGGCAACTGTTTGTTTGATTTGGTATTAGTGTCGTTGTTTGTGGATTAATTGCAGGTATTTATTTGGCGGTTACTGTTTTATTCTCCTAACAAATTGTATGTATTGCTTACACATTCTTTGGGTGAGAGTCGTGAGACTATTTATTTCAATACAAATATACAATACTCAAGTCTCCTTGCGTTATGAAAAGTTTGCGTTTTTTCGAATATGGATTTTCCAGCTTTTTTCTTCTTCAAATTGTTTGGGACTCTCATATTTTGCAAATAGCTTGCACATTTAGCTATTTATGGGTGGGATATTTGCAACTCCTGCTATTATATTATAACAAAATCATGTATTTTTAATATTCTATCCCTTTTCTAACACAACCTTTGACATATTTATGCAATTATTTTCGAAGAAAATGTCATTACAAATCTTTTTTTTCTTCAAAAATGCTACTATCTTTTTTCAAGAAAAACTGAAAAAGTCTATTTATTAAATCAAATTTAAAAATAAAATTAACCCCTACAAATCCTACTATTTCAGTGGGACAACATTTGTTGAGAAAATTGAAATTTATCCACTAAAGTACGTTTGTTCTGGCTCTATTAATCCTGCATGGGAGATATAAAGCTTCGAACGAAATGAACTTCATTGAATGAAACCACTCCATTGAATGAAACCACTTCATTCGTGATCTTGAGTTGAGTCAAATTTAAAATCTTGAATAATTGCAGGAAAACATACAACTCTCTGCTTCAAACAAAGAAAATCTGGCACATGAAACAATACCAGTTACAATATAGCAACATACTGATGCAAAACTAGAGGCCTTTTAATTTTCCTCAAACCTCAAATTACATGACAATTCCTCTGAAGTTGTTTCCTACAACTCAATACCTATAAAACAAAACACATATACCATGTCATTTCCAAGTCTTACAAACCAACAGGTTTTCTAAACTTGGTATAACCAACAATCACATAATTCCAACATAATTAGCGACAACCGACATCTTCATCCAGTGAAGGTAGCAAAGCAAAGGAGACATAATTAGCGACAACTGACATCTTCATCCGGTGAAAAGATAGCAAAGCAAAGGGGCCACCACGGCAACACTGAGACTGTTCCCGAGTAAAGCATACCTGCAATTCCGGCAGGACAAATTCACAACCTTAAGTTCATTAAAACGTCACATGAAAGGAATGTCATTGGCAAGTCAGCATGAGAGACGTGAAGAGCATATTTCCAATTTTACTAACAAGATGTTCACTCAAGCATCTAGACAATATGAGAAGCAGAAGTCCCTGACCAAGAGTTCTGGATCTCAAGCAGGATAATAAAGAAAGGAATGACAAACACCAGCTATGAGTATAATATTACAACGGCAGGAGAGAACTGATTATAAATGTGGTAGCTGACCTTTGCCTAAGGCTGATTTGTGGTGGGAAGTCGAACTCCTCTGGAAACGAATGAAGATTAGCAACCTGTTCATAAAACACAACTGCTTTTATACACACCATCACCGAAATAACACAGCTCATCTGTACTGGAGGTAAGCATACAAAAGCCAACCCACCTCTCTCGGAGTAAAATATCTAAGATCAAGCTCTTTAAGTGAATGAATGTCCGATCTGTCCTTTTTCTGAAAGAAAATACTGCATTTGAGGAAACTAAAACCAGTCCAGGAAATTTGAAACCTATAGATAGGCCTATAAAAATAATAATTTTCTCTTTCTCCTGAAGGAATTTCCTCAGATAAATTGAGGTACTCCATGGAATGGAAAGAAGACACAGCAAACTATATCTACCTGAACTGTAGCAAGAAGGGATCCAGTACCCTTCACATATCGATAGTAGCTCTTTGTAAAGCAACAACACCTCTTAGAATCAGGAAACACAATATCTGCAGAATGTTATGATTTATTTTCCAAGCAACTAAAAATAAATGAAACATAGGGTAAAAACAGGAACTAAAAGATACCCATGGCACTTCCCCATCTATCAATCAAATCAAAAGGGACACTATAATCATCTGCTACACTGCTGGCTGCTTCATTTTTCTCAGCTTCTTCAGAAATCTGTGGACACAAGAATCCTACCTTTTTGCAGTGAGTGTGTTTTTACGGTTCTACCACAATTCTACAATACATCTATGAAATGAAAGAGGTATTTCCATTGAGGGTGCGACAGTCACCTGTTCAGAAGAGGCAACAGATTCCTTCTTCTCTGGGTGATAGAAAGAAAGCATGTCACCTTGTAGGAAATTTTTTATTGGTTGGATTTCATCTGTTGTTTGACAAATTCTGTGTGTTAACTTCATATTGACATGTGCTAGAACAGGATCAGGAGTTAACATAAGTTGTCCGTCAAGTGATTGGTTCTTAGAAGACCAAGGTTTCCTTTTTGCCTATAAGTCCAAGCATAGCAGGTTTACTGAATGGAAAAAAACACAAGCATACCAACTGAAGTACAACTGTAAAGTTTTTGAGTCTCAACACAAACAGATGCTTAGAAGTTAGAAAACAGGATAAGATAGAATGCCAGCACCTTTCTTTGTCACGGTGTAAAACAGGACTAAACACTAAAAGACTAAAGACGAGTGAATACAAAAACAAGAATCCCCAATCACACATGATTTAAACTAAACTGCAATTGGCTAACTGTATCATTTATGTTCAGCATTCAAACGGATACAAACATACTAAACAAAATAGGCATAGCTAAAGTGTTAAGAAACAGTTCATGGCAAACTAAAGATCGTGTACATCTATTTTGGCTAATTAGACAATGACTATTAGATAATTGTCAGGAGCATATTTTAAACTTGTCCTTGCAACATTGTCAAATATCCAAAGAAAAAACATCAAATATCAACATGACAATATGGTGGTCACAACTACGACCCTTGTCTAAGAATGCAACCCATTTTCCCATGTAAGCAGCATCAAGGTCAGGAACTGCTTTTGTTTTAATGCAAGCGTTTGTTTCGGCAGCTGAGAATGCTTTAGCCAGTAAAACACATAAAATTTCAACATTTCCTAACATTTTTATATAAAAAATCTTGTCATCCAATGTGAATTTCCAAACAGACTCTAAACTCATCCAACAACACAACTCCCTATAACATATTCAAGTACTTCATTGAAATCTACCAAAAAGACATACTGATAGGGGATTCAGCAACGTACCAAGCAAAAGTATCGAGGTCTGGAATACGGAACCCCAAACTGCAACGGGCTGAGAACAAACTCCTGTGTTGCGAAACCAATCTCTCCTAGAACCCTCATCAGCTCCTCACGCGTATCCGAAGTCTACAACAATACCAACAATGACAAGCTGTGTTAGTTCAGGAAAACACGTTAGAGTAATCTCAACCAAAATTTGCAGGTCATAAACGCTTTCCAAAAAAAACACCACCACCACAAATACACCGGAAAAAATAACAATTCAATCCCCAAAAAAGTCTCCAACGGACCTCAAACCCGACGACATTCTCGACGAAAATGAACACCGGAGGCTCCACCATCCGGCGGAGAAGTTCAACGATAACCAAAAACGACGAGGCGCGGGCGTCGGCGGAGTGCTTCTGGAGGCCCTGGCGGGTGTAGGGCTGGCAAGGCGGGGACATGAGCCAGACGTCGGCCCGGAACCGATCGAGCTGGGCCGGCATGAGGGTCTGGACGTTGCGCTGGGACGGGCGGTGGGCGAAGTTGCGGAAGTAGACGTCGTTGGCGGTGTCGTTGATATCGAAGGCCTCGACGACCTCCGCAGCGACGCCGGAGGCCATCAGGGAGTACCTCTGGTGGGAGGAAAAGGGAAGAGGTTGGTTAGATTGGGAGGAAGATGCAGGTTTGGGTTTTGTTTGGTTTACCATGCCGCCGATGCCGCTGTAGAACTCGAGGACTCGGAGAGGGGAGGAGAGGTCGTTCGAGCTCGCCATCGCCGGAACCCTAAAAGCAACGGAAGAGGATTTGCCGGCTACGGGTTGATCCAAATTTCAAACTGCGGTGGGTTGTCAAATCTGGCTCAAGCTTGAAACTTACCTGAATTTGGTTCGAAATAACTCCGATTTAGAAGTGAATAATCTTGATAAAAAATAAAAAACTCTTCTAAATTATATTTGGTAAGCAAATTTGCTCGAACTCAATAGACAGTGACTCGAGTTTTTTATTTCTCAGTATATATATTTGTATTTTTGAATAACATAAATTATTTCTGAAGGTTCAAAAGATTGGTCGAGTGTAGTGTCTGTAGTCGCTTACATTCTCCTCTCAACATCCTGCAGACATTTCCAGAAATTTCATTTTTTGCATCGTAACAAAAGAAACAATTCGATATCCTTCTTTTCGGAGTAGAAATCACTCGAATTGGAAAAAAAAATCAATTTGATTCGGCAAAACAAATTACTCGAACTTGAAAAAAATAGAAGTTTTACATTTTTACTTGATTACTCTATTGAATATTTTTATTGATCAATTTATAATTATTTTTTTATATTTAGTAATGATATAAGTTGATACTTAAGATTCAGAATTTTAGTTCAACTCGTTTATTGCCTAGGCTATCGATAATTGAGAAGTTATTTTGAAGTTTTCTCACTTACGGGAAGTTTTCTAAGAAAGTTATTTAAAGAACTAATAAGGAGAATTGGATCGTTGGATGACTTTTCCAAAAAATACTTAAAAGTTTTGGTACTGAGTTTCATGAGTTGCGTAGCTTCTGGAAATTATATTAAAAACAAGTTCTCAAATCGCTTTCCGTGAAAAAAAGGGGGATTATTTTAGGCAACCATATTTTTGCGTCGATGTGTTCTAACTACAAATTTCATTAGATGGGGGGATGAAGGTTGCAATTGTGCTGATATAAATAGTTGGGAATTGGGATATTCAAGGGTCAACCAACCGGAAGCGACAAACTCCAGCCTGAGGTCTCACCTCTTTGCTTCTCCTCCCACTTGTTTCTTCTTCTCAAGTAGATTATGTTGTTTATTCTGTCTGAGATTATAACCTCTTATGACGTATTGATTTCTAAGATTTCTATAATGAACTGCGTTTTTTTTTAATCAATCTTCTTCCCATTAAAAAAGATCTTTATTAACTTCTTTGTAGTTTGCTGGTATTGTTGGCATGTATATGTTCAACGCAATGATACATTATTTCATTACGTCTAAAAGCATGCAAAATAGTAATTTCGATATCCCGAAACCAATCGTTTTGGTTTTAATGATTTTTAATTTGTTCATCTGTGTCTCTGTTCTTGTTAGATCCTAACCCTTGCTTACTGTTCTTAATTGTGTTTAGGGGAGGATTAGTGATGGATTGAGATGGACGGCTGAGATCGAGTGGGAGAAAAGTATATAAAGGTTGGTTTTACTCTCTCTCCTCACTCTCTCTCTCGCGTTCTCTTCTCTCTCACTCACTCTCTCTCTCTAGACTCGTCTCTCTCTCGGCAGCAAGTGGAGGTCGGCGTCGTGTGGCGATCGGAGAGCTCGAGTGTTGTTGTGGAGTCGCCGGAGGAGCGAGGATCGTTGTTGCGTGAGGTTTCGCGAGGAGGCGCTCGCCGTTGTTTCTTCAAAGGCTTCTTCAAGCCTTAAGGTATGTCAAACTTGCTTTCAAGCTCACCTAGTGTTAGTGTGGGAGTGGGAGCGGTCGACGGTAGGCCGTTTCGGGCTCGTCGGACCTGCACAGCCGTTTCTGAACTATAAACGGTCGACCGGTGTTTTGGTTCGGTCGACCGGTTATAGTGTATTTTGGGCTAATCCCTCGCACCGGTCGAACGATGCCCTTTTGGGCGGTCGACCGGTTGTGCAATTTTTAGTGAGAGAAAACGTCCTGTGTATTTTCGGTCGAACGGGACCCCTTTGCCGGTCGACCGAAAGTACTGTTGGCGGTTGGGGCGTTGACCATCTAAACGGTCGACCACCTGTTTGACTCGTTCGACCGACGTTTAAGTTAACTTAATGGCCGATCGACCGGAAGTGTGGATTCGGTCGACCGTGATGTGAGGACTCTAGGTGAGTTCTACTAGTGGTTTTCGGTCGACCGATAGGGTTCGGTTGTTCGACCGTTTTACTGTTGATTGCGAAAATGGATTTCTACTGGTGCTTTTCGGTCGACCGGGACCCCTTTGTCGGTCGACCGTTTGGCGGGTTTTTCGGTTGGGTCAGTTCTCTGGGTGAGGATCGGTCGACCGGAAGCCATGTTTTGTTCGACCGTTTTACACTCTTTTTGTGTGTGTGTGTGTTGCTATTGATTGGCTAGGAGGCAACGGGTCTCCGGCCCTTTTGGGGCGACGACACAGACATTTCGGCCCTATAACGATTAGTGGTGACACGGGTTGTGACTTATGGCCGTGACTCCGGCGAATGAGGCAAAGCCGTGGCTCCGGCGAATGAGGCAAAGTCGTGGCTCCGGCGAATGATGCAAAACCGTGGCTCCGGTAACACTGAGGCAATGAGGGGGTTGTGTGGCCGTGTTTTGGACCGGCGGTGCCTTGTGTACACGTGTGTTGGTGGGTTGGGGTGAGAGGACCCTTGAGACACGTGTTGTTGGGCTATGGCCGGGAGAGAGGTCCCGGGAACTTAGCGAGTGTTTCTGTTGTGGTGTTTTACGTTTCTTTGCACATTTCATTTCTGTCCATATATGTGTTAGGGTTTGGCATACTGGGTTTCCTCCTGGAAACTCAGGCATTCATTGTCTGCTTTCAGGCCGAGAGTGACGTTAGGTGGGTGGCGTCGGCGGAGGGAGCGCTCGAGACCTTATCCTGCTCCATACATTTTGAGGTGGTTGTGATTACTGTGTGTATTCTCTGTATATGATCTTTTGATGTAATCACATTCGTTTGTAAACTCGTTCACATATATATATTATATGTTGGTGCACCAGTTTGTGTATTTCTTTCGTAATGTCCTCGTTGATTGTATGATTTTAATTTGAAATTTTCCGCTGTGTTTGAGGACGTTACAGTTCTTCTTCAGATTGAGCTCTTGCAAAAAAGTTTTCGGACAAGCACTGGATATACCACAGGGGATCAACGGTGCTTTAACTGACCTAAAGCTCTTCATTAATCGAGAAATCAACTTCGATCGCTATATTGAACAACAGCAATGGGATGAGATTCAGATCAATTATGCTAGTTGCACGTGAGCGAGAAAAACTAAGGGATCGGGGACGAACTTACCGGACTATGACAAAAGATCATCGGAAATCACATTTAGAGAACGTTGTCCCTTTGTTGTTGGATTTCTTAAAGATTCATTATTGGGATGTATTCGTCACCATGCTTGTAATTCAATCTGTTTTTCCTATCTTTTAATATCCATTTTCCCCGACTAATTTGGGATTAATGGTTTTGTTGTTGTTTGCACATAATTAATTATGAAAAATGTCCCTCAAAGTATATATGTCTTGAATTTTTTAACTTTTCCAGTTTATTGTTTTCTATATTTGCAAATCTATGTTCATTGTGATTGACCAACTCGATTGTGTCACTGTTTATGTTCTTCATTAGTTGGAACATTCGACGGTTTTACACAATTTGGCTGAGTATTCTTGTAATGATCCTAACCCAACTTAAGAGACTAATGGTGATTAGGTGGGGTTAATGGAGGCTTTGCATTAGGAAGGAGGAGGTGTGAGGGGAGTGGCTAGTGGTGTAGGGTGATGGTATGGAGTGTTGATGATTGGATGGGTGAGGGATGGGTTGGGTTTTGAGAAGAAATCAGTCGATTCCTTCCTCTCCTTCCTTTCTTCTTCTACTTCAAACCCTTCTCTCCATCCATCTCTTCCTCTCCTTCTGATGCTCGAGCACTGGTGGCGAAGGCGCACGTGAGGCAAGAGCGTGTTGGGCTTGGTGTGGTGCGAGGAGGACGTGCGTGAGGTCGCGGTCCCGAGGCGTCGTCATGTGAGCTCCAGCGTTCTTCGTCGTTCTTCGCGAAGAAGGAATGTCAAGTTCCTGTACTAGAGGCTTAATCACATGTGTGTGAGGTTTGACTCGTCGTCGGAGGTCGGAGACCTCGCCGACGATGAAAGGCAACAAGTTGTTCTTGGCAAGGCCAGGAAGTTGCCAGCAAACGGTCAACCGATGTTGGTTTGCGGTCGACCGGTTGTAGTGTAAATCTCTGTCTTTACCCAGCACCGGTCGAACGATGTCTTGCGACGGTCGACCGGTTGAGCATATTTGATGGGTTGGAGAGGTATTGATGTTTTTCGATTGAACAGAGCTCTTGAGTCGTTCGACCGTTGCCTTGTTTACTGGGTTGGACTGAGCGTTGATCATCCAAACGGTCGACTGCTCGTGACCTCTGTCCAACCGGTAACTTAAGTCATTTTGGTTCGGTCGACCGTTTGGATATTGGTTTGACCGTTTGAGACTTGATGATTGTAGGAAGGACTCTGTTATTGTTCGGTTGAACGGGGCCCAGAGTCGTTCCACCGTTGACCTGATATTGACTTAGACTTACTTCGGATTTTGACCACGTATCGGTTGACCGGTTTATACCTCTTGTTTGACCGTTTATGACTAGATGCATATAGGTTGCCCTGTTGTGTTTCGGACGACCGAGGCCCCTGAGCTGGTCGACCGGTTTGCCTTGTATGCCATAGTTTTGGTCAGGACTCGACCCTTTAAACGGTCAACCGTCGGTGGATCTTGTTCGACCGTTGTGGAATAAGTTATGAGCCCAGAGTTCGACCGTTGTAGGCGTTTGGTCGACTGATTCCCTTAGGGAGCAGTCGATCGGTATACATTTTTCAGTCGACCATTTGGGCTCAGAATTGAATCCTGGTCATTGTGGAGTGTCAACTCTGTCAACGGAAACTCGTGTCCTCGCATAGAGCATGAGCTGGGAGGTGACAGTGGGTACGTTGCTCGTGTCTGCCCAGGGACCGCCGTGTGGATACTTGGGACTTGTCACCTCTGTATTATAAAAAGTGACGTAGTTTATGCTTTGGCTCTCTTTAGGGTAGTAACCTGAGGGATTGCGGATCTCATTGCTCTCAATAGGCACGCAACTGTCGTTGGGTGAAGTGACTATCGGCCTGGATGGCTACACAGGTCACTGCCCTGCTTTTATAGCGGCAGAGTTGGTGTTTGCACGTGGTGCTCGATGACCCGCGGACTTTGGTTCGGATATGTCGATCGTCTGGCCCTCTGTGTGGTGGATAGGTTCGACTGGCCTTGATAGGCAGTGATTGCACGAGCCTGTGCGGCGGTGGGAGGACCCCTGTGTGGCAGCAGGGAGGATCGTGTTGGCTTTTTGGTCTTAATCCGTATTTTGATGATGTAATTAAACCTAATCTTAATTAGGACATGTAGATTAGCACATGTAGTATAATGGTATACATGTTGTATTGTGCTAACATCTACAGGTGATCAAGACTCAAGAAAGAAGAAAAATCAAGTCAAGACATGTAATCAAGCTAGGATTGAAGACATGTAATTTTATATTTCTTTGAGTATTAGGAACTTATGTAAATTGAGCATAACTTAAGCTAATATGCATGCATTCACACACTAGGTTCCTTTTAGGAGTCACACACAAAATATCATATAATTTGGACTCCATTAGATCACCTAAACACCTAAAACATTGGTCGCCAGTCTACCTGAGTTCGGTCGACCGTTCACCTTTCGGTCGACCGGTTATACACAATATTTGTTATACCAGACCAATTCGTTCGACCGATTCCACCTTCTATTAACCGATTACCCAGACCTGTTCGGTCGACCGGTAGACCTTCGGTCGACCGTTTCGTTTGCTATTTCTGGTAAAAATACGACCGTTTTATTTGTCGTATTATACAACGGTCGTATACACATTTTTCCTATATACACCCCCAAATACTTTTGAACCGGTCGAACAAAATACCATTTTCGGTCGACCGTTTAATTCGTGAAAAACCCCCTGCTATCGGTCGACACAAGTTTGTCCAACCGATCAAGATTTCTCTCTACCGAACCCAGTAGTTCGGTCGACCGGTACCTGTTCGGTCGACCGTTGACCTATAGAACTTAAGTGATTCGGTCGACCAGTACCTTTGTTCGGTCAACCGATCCATCAACAGACTCAAGGGTTCGGTCGACCGATACACCTTTCGGTCGACCGTTTCTGGACAGATTTCTGAATCCGATTTTTCTGTTTTGTGTCCTTTGCACAAACCCCAATCAAATCTTGTCCAAACGGCTAGAAATCTTTAGGAGCTTATAAATAGAGGTTCACACTTAGTTTTCTACAAGATTTCACAACTCCAAAGTGTCAAACTTATAGTGAGATTTTCCACAACCTCAAAGCTCCCAATTAGTGATCTTAAGCCTCACATCTACACATCATTCATCATACAATCAATCTAGCATCTGTTGTGCTCAATACTAGAAGAGTGAGTTCCACTCCAATTGTTGTCAAGAGAGCAAGGGTCTTGGTGAAAGCCCAAGACAAAGTGAGCAAGGGTCTTGGTGAAAGCCCAAGACAAGAAGTAGAGATTTCGGTGAAAGCCCGAAGTGTTCCTCTCGGATTGTGAGAGGTGGTGCCAAGCTCGGCGAGGGTTGTTCGCGAGCTTGAAGACTTGTAAAAGGCGTTGCTCCCGGCCCGGAACGGGGAGGCATAGTGAAGACGCAAGAGGAGCTCGAACGGGGATTCGAGAGGGGCTTGCAAGAGAGGACGTAGGCGCGGCCGAACCTCTGTAAATCCGACGCGTCTTTGTGTGGTTTGCATTGTCTTTCTTTCCTACTTGTGTTTGATTTGTTGTTAATTTCCGCTGCAATTCTTTGATCAATCAACCAAGTAGTTAATTAGGGCTTAATCTCAATTAGAAAGTGATTAGTGGACCCATAACCCACACGATCCTACAGATCGCACGTGGTCTGTGTGGCAGCGGCAATGGACTACCGACGATGATTTCCGGCAGGTAGCTCGATTGGGCACCTATCGAGTGAGACATAGTGCAACTTGTGTGGCGGCAGTGATGGACCGACCTGAGCGACGACTCCGTCGGTGTGGTGGTGGACCACGTTGTTTTCAAATCTGATTCTACTTGTGCGGAAGTTTGAACGCCTCCTCACCGATCCCTTTGGCTTGTGTAGCCACGTGTGGGGATGTGTTGCGTACTGTCCGCTAAACCGTATGTGTCTACGGTAGGTCTCCACGGAGACCCGGTGTTTGTGGACCGTATGGCGTCGGCGATGCTGTTGACTGTGTGGGTTGTGTGGCGTCGATGTTTATGGACTATACGGCATGTGTGGCGAAGGCGAGGTTGTGGGCCGTGCAGCCTGTGTGACGGCGACGATGTTGTGGACCGTGTGGCAGCGGTAACGATTGTGGGATGGATATCCGATTTACCCTTTGAGGGAATGTTATTTTATTGCTTTGTATTATGTCATGCTATACTAGTATGATAGAGCATTTAGGTGAGCTTGTCATATGAGATTTCCTTATGGAAACTCAGACATTATTGTTATGTTTATTTTCAGGACCGCGATAGGTTCTGACAGGTGGTGACCGAGGGAGATTGCACTTTGGTACCAGATCCTTGAGTCTGCTTTAGGTCGTTATGATTACATGTTCCTTATATTTGTATATTTCTGTTCTCAAATGTAATCATACTTTTGACAAACTCTTATGTAATATGGTGCACCAGTGATATTTGAGTATTTTTATGAGTAATGTCATCACTCTTAATAGTTTTAATCATTGGGTCTCTTTGATTATAAAAGTTTAAATTTTTCGGGGATGTTACAATTCTAATGAATCGGATTGTAAACTTATAAATTCAGGTTGTAAACCGAGACCAAGGAATTGTTGGCTGGGAGCCATTGCTGCGTAAGTTGTCTTTTTAATGTTTTAACTGTAGGTTTTGAATACTAGTCCTTAGCACTTTGTACCTCTATGTTATTTCTTGGTGATCAGCCATAATGCTGATTATTATTATTATTATTTTCTATTGAGTTTTAGATAGTATACATTATTGTCGAAAAACTGTTTTTCTTTTGAGTTTTAGATAGTACATTATGTCGTACGGGTTGGAAATATTTATATGTTTCTTCCGTTAGTTTTGCCTTTTCTGTTCAGGTCTATCTTGTTTATGAAACCGGTCAAGGCTCTGAAAAGGATCCTACACTTTCATTGCTGTTGCTGTATGCCGCATAAGTGGTGATATTTTTAGATTGTCTTTTGTTTTCTCTCGTTAATTATTTTTGGTGTCTCCTGTTATTGTTTTCATGACAAACCAAATAAGCTCTCATGCGCAGTTGGTGATTGACCTTATCATTGAGAGCTACACCCTTTATGATTGGAGTTTTGTCCTGAATTGTTCATTCTCATTTGTCTGAAATTGAATGCATTATTCGTTACTTTTTTATGCACATCAAATGGTTATCATTTTTTTGCTGCATATGTTATCAGGATAGGATGACTTGGATGGTCAAGAAAATTGGTGAGCAGTGCGAAATTAATTTTGCGAAATATTGAGGTATGTGTGATTTCTTTTCCATAATAAATTAGGAGTCTTAACCGTCTTTACCATATAATACATAATTGGGATCTTCAAGAATCAACCCGAAGCGACGAACCCCAGCCTATCCACTGCGGATGCATCAACAATACGCTGCCAGAGGTCTCAATCACTCTAGCAGCCTCTTTGTTACTCTTCTCACTTGTTTATTCGTCTCTCAAGTAGATTATGTTTTCTTCCTCTCATTATTAAGATTTCCAGGTTTCTCTTCAATCTCCTGAGTTACCTGTGTTTTCCCTGCAATGAAACGTGTTGTTTATTCTGTCTGAGATTATTACCTTCTATGATGTTTTGATTTCTAAGATGTCTGTAATGAATGCACTTTTTTATCGTCTTTGTGTTTGTTGATATTGTTGGCATCTGGATGTCCAACGCAATGCTACATCATTTGCGTTTAAAAGCTTGCTGAATGGTAACTCGACATCCAATCTATCAAAAAATATAAAAAAATGTGTTGTAATGGGCACCTTCTGGGAGCCTCCGAGAAAGGTCAATCAAATAGGTGATCTCCTCTTCGGAGGAAAACACCTCAACTGAGATGCTGGCCCTTTTCTGGCTTTGCTGGGTAGCCTCAACAGTTATTTCGTTTTTAATTTGTTCATCTGTCGCTAGTATGTTACTATATGAAACCATAACCAATCTTTAATTATTATTTTTAAGTAACTATGAATAATGCACCACAATCTATATATATGTCCTGAGAACTTTAACTTCTTTGGTTTGTTTGTTTTATGTCGTTAGACGCAAATCCATGTGCATTCTGAATGGATCAACTCGATTTTCACTTTCTACATTTTTTTATCAGCAAATTGAAACTTGGAGGGGTCTGAGGTTTGGACTACCCAACCCGACCTAAGAACCGAGCTTGTGTTTTAACTTAACAAATGTATATTATATGTACTTATAAAAATAACAAATTAACTTTGTAGTGTAATTGGCAGTATGGTCATGTATGTAACAGGTAGCAAATGAACTGTCCAATGTTGTCTCCGTTTCTTTGATCCTACTATCCAAAAATAAAACAAACATGAAACATGAAATACACATGAATATACTACATATAAACAACATCAACATCATTTGTTGATGGATCCTGATCAAGACCCTTAGGTGGTCTGCTCCTGTTCCTGATGATTGTCTCCGATTCCTTGATGAGCATGACATGTCTCTGATGGGGAACACAGGGTGAGCAGGAATGGTTGAATCATTATAAGCTTCCTTAAGAACAACCGTGCAGGTTTTGTTCTTCAAATGGAGGTAGAATATGTGAGGATGCCTCTCAAAAGCCCTACCAAAAGTATGAGGCAAGCCCAAATGCTTCTTTAGACAACAATCTTCTCCTCTCTGCCGAGTGGACGACGAAAAGAGCCAACAACTCATGAAGCACACCTACCACTCTCTTCTCTATCACATCTGTCGTCTCCACACCGTGACAGTGCTCATGCTTGTACGGTGATACGTAAGGAATTTTCTGAAACATCTCTAGCCAGTCTGCTATCTCTCTTCAGCCTCACACCCTTGGATGGGTACAATGGGAATGCCGACTTAAATGTCGAATTGCTCTTCTGAAAAACAGACAGTGGAATGTCGGAACCACAACAGCTGAGTCCTTTAATGCCATCGCCCATCTCCACAACTCGAAACCATTCACTTGTGTTGTACGAGTCCGGAAGAGAATCAGTGAAATCTTCAGGGAAGCCCAAGTACCAGAGCATGCCCTTCACAATCTGCAATGGAAGAACCTTATGTTTGGTCATAAGTATAGACATCCGAGTCTTTGGAAGATGTCCACCCGTGAATCCTCGAAGACCTTGCCTTCTTCGTGGTGGAGCACAACCGCTGCAGGGGTGAGGCTGAACCATGGCACCATGTTGCCCTCATGCCCTTTCTGTTGTGCTACTGGTTCCTCGTGGAAGATGGAAGGATACTTTCTCAAGAAGGCGGCAACTCTACCATGAATTTCTAGAATGCGGTCCATCTTGGAGACTTGATGGATGGGAATTCGTCCTTTGGGCGATCTTACAATGAAATTCTTCAATGAGACTACGGTTTTCATCTCTTTGGATCGGTTGATGACATCCACGTGATGGTATAGCGTGTCCTTCCATTTCATCCTCACATTCACGTATCCTCGACTTTTCAAAACATATGAACACAACCATTGATTGACAGCCTTCTGGTTTCCCTTCCTCAGGAAATAATTCATGTCTTCCTCTCTCAAAAGCACAGGCAGACTGCACATCTAAGCTTTATTGGCCCCAGTCCTAATCATATCCGTCACAGTAACTGTGCAACCACATTTATGTACACATCACAAAAATTGCAGTTGTAAAATGATTAGTATTCAGCATTAAGCAAACAGAAAAATAACCCTGAAGTTCAGATTCCAAAACTTGAGCTTAGAATCTTAGGTTGAAATCAAAATTGTAAAACAAGCCAAGGTGTAAATGGTTTTTTTAATGTATAGAACATATTAGTAAATAGCAATGGAAATTCGACAGTTGGAACTTAGCATTCACAAATCACAGTGATTCCAATTCAAAGATGGACACAAAGAGAGTTTATTAAGATTACCGAGGCACTCTAAAATTCGTACTAAAATTTAGAAATTGTCATACAAATCCCTTTTTTTCTTTTGACAACACATCGGAAAGAACTCATGACTTCCAAGAATATCGAAGAACAAAATAAGTTTGAGAAAATTAACATCACAGAAAATCCACTTGAATATCATTAAGCTTCGAAAAGGGAAACGTTCTGAAACAATAACTTACTGAAAACACCCGATCAGCTATCGAGCGTCGTTCTGCATAGTAAGCTTACCTAGATTGAAGCTAATATTTGCATGTTACAAGAATATGACATCCTAAAAAACCACCAAATTTGACTTGGGAATTTGAGGACTTTCTTATGGGCATTTACTCGAACACTTGGTGTGCGTAAGAACATGTAGAGAACTTTTATAAAACCAAAAGGAACGTCAGTTTGAAGGTAGCAACTAAGATTTAAAGAGGAATAAAAAGTTGGAAGACATACTTGAAAAGGAGAAAAATGTCTTACTAATGTATGTATCATCTCCTTGGCGAGTTCACCAATCCTGATGTCTGTGTCTTGCATTCACAAATCCACCAACAATGGGCTAAGACTATTAATAGGTGGGAAATGCATGGAAGATCAGAAGAGGAAGAGTGGAAGACCACCTGTAAGATAATAGCAATACACTAAGAACTAGTAAATAAATTCCTACACACACATAAGCAGATCACAGAATGGGCATCTCACAAGACACAAATACGACTTCCTTCCTAACATTCAAAAGATATCTACCAAAAACTTCCTTGTATTACCGAAATGAGCAAATCAACAGAAAATATTACACGTAAAAGAAACAGTTATTCGCATTGCTTAATTAATTCAACTAAAGGTTTAGGCATCCTAATCAGAATAATTACAAAAATGCCAGGACGAATCTATCGATCAACTCACAATTGCATTACAATTTGCTCCCAAATAATATCTTGGTATTACTTTACACTACTAATCTTTAAAATATGTCAGTTATTCCTTGAACTTTCGTTTTATAACATTCCGTCCTTTTGAATTTTAAAAATTTATTATTTAAACACACATTCGTAATTTTTTTATAATTTTTTGTGATATATCTCTGATACACTCTTAAACATAGTTTTACGTGAAAAATTCAAATCGAATGTCAGATATAGTTAGAATTTGTTTCTTTGCCTAAAGTGTTTACTGATGGTCTTTTATTTTATCGGAAATTGTATTTTTAAACAATAAAATAAAATGATGACATGAATGACGATGTGGACCGCGTTCGTGTATCATGACTCTTAATTTTATGATAAAATAATTTTATTTGGTTTCAATTTGAGTATGAATAAATATTATTTAGACTAGTTCGAACCAAATCTGACATCTAACGATTTGAAACTTATCATAAAGTTAGAATTATGAACATACTCGACAAACAAAAAATAAAAATAAAATGTTGAAAATTAACCAATTCTTAAAATTTTCAAGGGAAATATGCTATAAAAGTGTATATTAGACGGAAGTGATATTGAAGTAGTCATATTCAACCATAAACAACAACAATGATAAAATCTTTAAACTACAAATGAAACCCAACAAAAAATCAAGAATCAACCATACTAAAATAACTGAACTGCTAAACATCGCCCCAAAATTACTTAAATCGCCCCTTGAAATTACCAAATTGCCCTTCCTCCTATTTTTGCTTATATATCTCACAATTTCACTCTTTTTTCAAAACTTTCTCTTCCTATACCTACTACACAAGATTACGAATGTCTCGGAGGCCAGGGAAGCAGCCAGCAGTTCCCCCGGTGTACCCGTATGAGGTAACATTACGTTATTTATTTGTTTTTAAAAAAAAAAAAAAAAATGCGTCGGCGTCCGAGGGAGACGCCCCCCGCATGGGGCGGGCGTCCGAGGAAATAAAACACGACTTGAGCTTGAGCTTGAGCTTGTCCCAAAATGACGCCCATAACCCCTAGGGTTTATTTTCCCCAATTACTCCCCCCTCTCTACTCCCGGACCACTTGTCGACTCCCTCAAATCGTCCGTAACCGAAATTAGGGTTCCACAAACCCACTTTCGCAGCCCTAATCTTGTAAGTACCCCTCCCTCCGTCCCTTTCTTCCCCCCTTTCATCGCCTTTAGGATTGCTACTGAAGGAAAAAGGCTTTAGTTTCTTCCAATTTCGAAAAACACCATCTTTTTATTCAAAACCTTTAACAAAAATGGTTATTTTTCTTTGTCGAATTCGCAGCGATCGGAAAGTGGTGTGGAATTCGCAACTTTATTACCTCCGAAATGGTTAAGAATAGGCGGCCTTGGTCGCTGTCGTCGGCCCGAACCGCAATTCGTCCGGCTACGGTGCAGAAGGACATAAAAGAATGGGACGAGTCACGGTGCCCTGTTTGCTTGGATTACCCGCACAATTCGGTTCTCCTCCTGTGCTCGTCCCACGAGAAAGGATGTCGGCCGTACATGTGCGATACTAGCTATCGGCATTCCAATTGTCTTGATCAGTTCCGGAAGGTTAGCAATGGGGATGAGAATCGGACGCTGACGTGCCCGCTTTGCCGCGGCATGGTGGAGAAGTGGGTTGTGGTTTCCGCCGCTAGAGAGTATATGGATGTGAAAGTCAGGAGCTGTTCGAAAGAGGGTTGTGGGTTTAGCGGAAATTATGTGGAGCTCAGGAATCATGCCAGGATGGAGCACCCGTTTGTTAGGCCGTCGGAGGTGGATCCCCTGAGGGAGTTGGAATGGAGGAGGATGGTGCAGCTGCAGGACATTGAGGACGCGATTGGAAGTATTAGGGTGCAATTGAATGGTGCGGATGAGGTCAACTTGAGTGACATTGTTGATGATATACATTTAAGCTTTTGGGCTGATGCGAATGTAACTGAACAGTTAGTTAGCAGGTTGTTTGGAGATGGAAGGGCGAGTTTGATGAGCATGACTACAGCTCGGCCAGGGGTTCAGACAAGTCAATTGAGAAGGACTATCACTTTGCCTACCACATCAATGGCTCCTTTGGAGGGTCAAAGGAATCGTGCGAGACAAACACGATCCCCTTTACCAAGCGAGAATGCAATTATTGTGGGGGATGAACCAAATGATCGAAGAAGTCAGTCCCCTCTGGCCAGCACGAATGCTGTTATTGTTGGGGATGAACCAAGGGGTCGAAGAGATCGATCCCCCCTGCCCGGCCCGAGTGCAGTTCTTGTGGGGGACGAATTAAGTGATGGAAGAAGGCGATCCTCTCTGCCCAGTGTGAATGCAGTTATTGTGGAGGATGAACCAAGTGGTAGAAGAAGAAGAAGAAGACGACGAAGCCCTTCGTGGGCGGAGGCGCAAAGTGTGGAGCTTCTTTCTGTTGTAGACAGAGTTGTTATTGAAGAAAGTAACACAGATGAGTTGGATGAAAATGTTATTCTACAAGAGCGAGGGAGGAGACAAAGACAGCGACAGCGACGGATGAGAAGAGCAGATGAAGATGACATATTCTGACTATTTGTGTTGCTTTGAGAAAATATTGATGCCCATAGAACGATTTTGTCATCTGTTCTTTGGCTTGTTCAGTTATTTAGCATTTGGTTGCAAGCGTTGGTTGCTTTGTTGTTGGTGCTTTCTGCCTTCTAGTCATGTGTTGCATTGTTGTGAAGATCTTGTGCAGTTTGGCAAGCGAAATACAAGTAATTGGTGTGTTATTTGTAGGTTGAGTTGAAATTTGGATAATACGTATAGATCAAACGCAGACTGCTGTGTTAAGTACACCAACGAAATGGGATATATATTTATATCATAATAATAACATAACTAGAAAAGCTCATCCAAGCTAAAGCTAAACCTCCAGTTCGAAGGCATAACACTAATCTTGGCTCGCATTGTACCATTGGCTTTCTTTATACAAAATGAATCATTTTCATTTTATGACATGACCTTTTTGTGTGAGAATTAACTAATCTGTTTTGGCTAACCGTGCCACGACCTGTGTGTTCAAGTGGTTACCATAACAGTTCAGTACCGTTTTCGCAGAAGCTCAGGTTACCGAGCCACTAGTTCTGCATATGCATCTTCTACAAATTTATATTGAACTAGCATCCATAACATAAATCCATTCAAATGGAAATCAATTGAAGCCAAATATTCAAATTTCAGTTCTACCCATGGACTGGCCCTACTTGAACTGTATTTCCTGGTTCAGGTCAGTTCAATATAGTAAATACTAGTCGGGTTTGTTCTGGGTCCGATTCTCCGGACCATAAGTGGCCGGGTTAGTTCTCATTTCCACTACTAAACCCAACCCATTAACCCAACCGGTGTGCATCCATATTCATCACCACAAATACAATTATGCAAGTCTACGCAACTGATATAGTTGAAACCTCGTTTTTGTTAACATGTAATCAACTAACCTTTGTATTCTCCAAAATAATCATCACAACGATCATCGATTTTTGACACAAACCAATTCTTCATTTCCTAACGATTTGCAACATACAACAAAAAATTAACAATCGATAGGTATTTGACGAGCATGTAAAAATAACAAAACATCAACATTGTGTATCTCAACAGAATCAGACATGGTATAACCCTCCAAGATTGGCTGAAGAACCAACTGCAGAAGAAAATAGAGTGAATTGTTATAGATACGAAAACAATGACAAATGAAGAACCTCGAAATAGATCGGCAGACCGAAATTTTTTATTTTAATAAAAAATTAAAACAAAATTAAATATTTAGGTAAATACGAAAAGTATTTTGAGATATATTCCCCTTGGATCTGTTATGTCTGAGGGGTCTTTCAGCCCTCGGACTTGAGGCAGGTCCGAGGGGTTTGGTGAAAGCCTCTAATTTTTTGCTTTAATTAGTTTTTGTTTTATGTTTTGATTTTTAAAAATCATTTCTAATCTGTTTTTTTTAAATTAAAAAAATGTTTTCTATTTGTTTTTTCCTTCCAGTATCGACCTCTAAATGATGTGGACAAAAGAGCGTATTAAAAAATTAGATTATTTTATCACTAAAAAATTAATTCTTTTTATCGAGCATAATAAAATAATTAATAAAAAAAATTTAGTTGTAAATAATTTGTTATGATAGATAAAGAATTAATTTTTTATTAGATAAAATAATCTAACTTTTCAACTCTCTATCTCTCCTCCGTATCATTTGGAAAAAAATAAAAAATTTAAAAAATAAAAATAATTAGAAAACATTTTAAAAAACATATTTAAAAAAACAAATAAAAAATGACTTTACAAAAATCAAAACTAATTAAAACAAAAAAATAAAAATGTGGAGGCTTTCACCTCAGACCTGGTGAAGACCCCTCGAACTTGACAAACCTGAGGATAATATATTTCGAATTTTTCCCGTAATTTTTTTAATTAATAATTTTTAATTAAAATTTCGAAAACTAAGAAGAAAAAAATAAATTTCAAAAATACTCTGATCGCGAGTCGAACCCGCGATCCGTGGGCGCGACCTCCTATAAATACACATCTGATCCATTTTTTTTCAATCTAATTATTTTTTCAATTCCTCACACATTTCCACTTCTACTCTCCACACAGTTTTGAAATTGTGCCCGGTAATATCAATTTTTCTGATCTGTGTATCTTTCCTGGTGATATTTGAGGTATTTATTTTTTTCATTCTTATATTTATAGTTATTAATAATTGGTAATAATAGCAAATCTTGAAATTTTACTCTCTTCATAGTCTTCAAATTGTGTGCCTGGTGATATCAATTTTTCTGATCTGTGTGTTTTTCCTGGTGAATTTAGAGGTAATTTTTTTTTCATTCTTAATTTCTATTTATCTCTCATTATTAATAATTGGTAATAATATCAAATCTTGAAGTAATTTTTAATAGAAAACTGATTAAAGAATTTTACATTGTAGTTAACAAAATGATTGCGGTAAGTGTGCACTTTGGCGGTGAAATAATTTAAAATGCAAGTTACGGTGTAGAGTACACGATATGTCCAAGACTTACACTTTCAGCGAGCGAAAATGTAACATTAGAAGAACTTAAGAGTTGAATTTATCAAGGTTTGAATGTCGAAGAATCTCAGTACTCGATGAATATTCAATATCGTTGCAACATTGCACCAACCAGTTACTTTTTTTTTAATGTGATGTCTGTATATGATGAGAATTCCTGGAGAATAGCCTATGAAACAACTTATTCGAAAATGGGAATGATGGAGTTATATGTACAATTGAATCCTGTGGAAATTGAGTGGAGGGCTGAGATGTTTACATGTAACCAACTGGGTAGAAGTAGTGGTGCAGGTTTCATATCTCAACAATCGTGTGATGCAAACACCATAGCAGAAACCAGTCGACCTGTGAATAGAACTTCTGATTTCGTGCATATACCAACAGATGATGAAGAAGAAAATGATGACGAAGATTACAATATAGATATAGAGAATGAATCATCAGGTGAGGACGATGAGGATGCTGATGAGGTTGAGCAAGATGAAGATATTGGTCCGAACGTGAGTCAGTTAAGCCAATACAACCCATTTAGAGAGAGGGGTTGGGTTCAACCAGCTAAAAGCTTTCATGATTGTTCTAGTTGGGTTCCTGCAGATACTCATTTATAGAAAGCAGCGTAATAGTTGAAGGTCTGTTAGCTGAGAATCAAGCATTCTCATCAAAAGACGCTCTGAAGAACACAATATCGAAATGGCATATTGACAATAATCGGGAGATCAATGTGCAAGACAGCAGCAAAACCAAATATAGGGTGAGATGTAAAGATGAAAATTGTAGCTGGATGTTGTACGCTGCACGGACCGGTTCAGGTGATGCATGGTCTATAAGAAAATGTCCGTATAAGCATATATTCAGGTCAACAGCTGCCCAATTTGATCATGCTCAGCTGACTGCAAAGATGATGGCTGATATCATCTGTGAAGATGTCGAAAATAATGTCTCGCTCCCGATTAAACAGGTGTTTGGTCTGGTAAGAAAAATATTTCCAAGTGTTAATCCAAAGTACAATAAATTATGGCGTGCCCGCAAGATTGTTGTTGCATACATGTTTGGAAGTTGGTCGGGTTCATATGCTTTGTTGCCTCAATTGTTAAATGCTATTAAACAATCAAATCCTGGAAGTAAAGTTGTAGTTCATTCTCACCCTTTACCATGCGCTGGTGTCCGTCAGTTTAAATGTGCAGCATGGGCTTTTGGTCCTTGTATTCAGGCATTCAAATATTTGCGTCCTGTTATCAGCATAGACGCCTCCTTTCTTAAAGGTAGATACGAAGGAATGTTACTTGTTGTTGTTGGGTACGACGCTGAGAATCAACTACTGCCTCTTGCATTTGGGCTCGTTGAGAAGGAAAATATATCCAATTGGGGATGGTTTATGAGATGGTTGCGACGAGATGTGATTGGAGATAGGAAGATATGTGTCATATCTGATCGACATGCTGCAATTAAACACATTTTTAGGAATCCCGGTTACGGTTGGCACGAGGAAGGAAATGAAGCAGTTCACTGTTTATGCACACATCTTGCCGAAACTTGCTAAAAATTGTAAGAATCAATATGCAGTTGACACCTTCAAGGCAGCATGCAGACACAGTAATCCGTGGGATTTCAAAGCCAGTTTGGAACAAGTTGAGTATTGGAGTAAAGATGCATTACAATACATAAAAGGGATTGGGAAAAAAGATGAAACAAATGAGAATGAACCGGAGGTTCCTAGTAAGTGGTCGTTGTGTCACTACGGAGGCCAAAGATGGGGAATAATGACAAGCAATGTTGCGGAGTGTCTGAACAATGTGTTCAAAGAAGCTCGTGGTTTACCCATTTGTGCAATTGTAGAGGCGACATACTATAAACTGTTGAAGTGGTTCAACAACAGAAGACAACATGCACGTGTGTTGGCACAGACTGTCTCGATCACTGTGCCCCATTATTAGAATACCACTGATAGGTAGACCCCACAAACAGCTAACATCCTGCAATGTTAATCCAACCTCCTCAATCGGTAAATGGAAAGTGTGAGTCTTAGGACGTCAACGCTCTACAAGTGCAGTAATCAATCTATTGTCTGTCCTTGTATGTTTTATTTGGGCAAGTTGATATAATCCCAAATTTTTGAGTGCTTGACTAAAACAATCATGGAAAGGAATTACTGAACGATGTGCACGACATTCCAAAACAGCCTCCGGCTATAATATATTCAAATATATTGTGAAAAATACATCAATTAAGAAAATGTAATTTAAATATTTAGAAAAATTAACACAATATGATTTTTTTTGGTACTTACATTTGTGCAAATATCATTGACTCTGAACATGCAATTTGGTATTCCGAGAAGTGGGGAATAGACTCTCTATCCACTGCATCATTATACTCACGTTCGTTTTGTACAGAGCGACTTCTACTTAAATGACTCATTTTGACAAACACAATTGTTCATGAAAATAAAAACAGAATTAATTATAATAATTAAAAAATAATTTACTCGTACATTTCATGACAAATTGCATGTTATAGAAATAATTAAAGTTATAACAATTTAACACATAAATACAACTAATATTTAAATTTTAATTTAACAGAAAATAATAAATAATTATTCCAAATATTTATATTATATAATAATTTTCGTAAATGTACGTTATACAAATTTTAAATGCATATACATTTAATTTAATTATAAACATATACATAAATACAACTAATATTTAAAATTAAATATAATAGAAAATAACAAAACAATTCCAAATAATTTTAATTTAACAAAGAAATTAAATCTTAATTTAAAATATTCTTAAGTAAAAAATTTGTGTACAATTTACATGAATCCAAGATAAGCTAGGAAATAAGTGTTGTGCGAGCCCCGAATGGAAGAAAAACTAGAAGAGAAGTGTCGTGTGAACCCCGAGAAGATAATAAAAACTAGTTGAGATTTTTTTAAATTAAGATTTAATTTCACGGATCTGATTTTAACTAAAAATTTGATAAGATTAATAATAAAACTATTAAGATAATAAAAAAAGATTTAAGATTAAGAACACACTTAATCTGATTTTAACTATTCTTTTTTTAAAACAAACTTCACGGATCGCGCTTTTATAGCGCGATCCGTCCCACGGATCGCGGGTCCCAACCGCGATCCATGGTTGCGCGGATCGCGGGTTCGACCCGCGATCGGAGTATTTTTGAAAAAAAAAAATTCTTAGTTTTCGAAATTTTAATTAAAATATTATTAATTAAAAAAATTACGGAATTTTTTCTCTATTTAACTAAATATTAAATTTTATATTAAACTTTTATTAAAATAAAAAAAAATCTGTCGGTGGAGGGATCACCAGTCTCCACCACCGCTGCAAGGGCACAACACCTTTGGGAGTTTGCAACAACTTTGCACGTTTATCATAAAGAAACACAGATGACCCACACAAAACCAACAGACAAAACACTGAACGGACAAAACTCACACAACAATGACTCTTTGCTGACAAACTCTGTGTTGGATCTAACTGTTTAACATCAGCAGACATACGAGCATCCTCCAAACATTTGTTTCCTGATAAAAATAGAAGTGAAAAATCAATTTAATGTGTCAACAACCAACATGGAGAAAACGGCAGAAAAAGAAAATTAAATTACCATACACTACTGGAACAAAAGTCATATACGTCGGATCTACAAGAATATATACGACGAATTTTTACGGTCTAAGTGTCTGACGTATATTTCACTGACGCATATACAATGTACAATGTATAGACGTTGGCTATATATGATCGACGTCTATTAATATGTTTTTAATTTACCAAAAAATACACTACCATCTATAACAGACACTCAGTCTCTATAGTAATCAAGCTCAAGTCAACGAAGTGCCCTAAGTGCCAATATTTTGACTAATAACCACGTACATCAAAGCCATGTTGCCCAAGTAACCAAACTCGTTCGCATTCACCTGTCGAGAAGTGGTGGAGTACTTCAATCACAACAACAAAAAAATGGCCGATACGAGAATAAACTGTTAAGGCCTATAGACGTCGGATATATGAGGTGACCGACGTCTATACATACAGTATAACTTATAGACGTTGGTCACTCTATACATCCGACGTCTATACATTTAAATAATAATATAAAAAAATTACGTCTTATAGACGTCAACTACCCTAAACAATTACAATTGTCTTAGGCCCAAATTAGGATAGATAGTTTGCCAACTTGGCGTATGTTTGTATAGACGTCGGATGTTTGGATATTCAACGTATATAGTTTGTATAAACGTCGGGTTTTTTTAGTATAACCAATGTCTATACTTTCTGAAATAAGAAGAAAAAATTGTTTATTTTTTGTGATTTATTTCGTATAAGAATTTATGTGGATTTATTTTGTATAAGAATTAATGTAAATTTTTTGGGATTTATTTTGTATAAGAATTTATGTGGATTATTTTGTATAAGAATAATGTGAATTATTTAGATTGATTTAGGAATAGTTACATCAATGTAACTATCTCACGTGTGTTGATGTACACATGTGTGTTAATGGTCATATGTGTTGAAGTTTAGTCTCACATTAGAGAAATATTTTTTGTTAGTGGGGTTGAAGTACTTCACCACTCCTTTATTTCTAAATAGGAGTTGGGTTCCACACTATTTACAATAGGCAAATGAGATAGATAAATATATGTAATGGTCAAAAGACGGTTGTAATTGTTTTTTTACAATTTACCCATGTATAAACGTCGGTTGTATATGGTAGCTGACGTCTATAAGACATATTATTATTATTATTTAAATGTATATACGTCAGATGTATAGAGTGACCGACGTCTATAGATACAGTACGACCTAAAGACGTCAATCACCTTATACATCTAACGTCTCTAGGCCGTAACAATTTAGTCCCACATCAACCAATTTTTTTGCTGTTGTGGTTGATGTACTTCAACACTCCTCTACAAACAAATTCGAACGAGTTTAGTCACTTTGGCAACTTGGGCTTGTTGTACGCGGTTATTGGTCAAAAGATTGACACTTGGGATACTTGAGCTTGATTACTGTAAACACTGGGTGCCTGTTATATATGCGGTAATGTATTTTTTGGTAAACTAAAAGTATAATAGACATCGATCATATAAAACTTACGTCTATACGTTGTACATTGTATAGACGTTGGACGTATATAACCGACGTCTATACACAAGGACATAGACGTTGGTGAAATATATGTCGGACACTTGAACCGCAAAAATCCGTCGTATACCCTTGTATATCTGACGTATATGACTTTTTCCCCAGCAGTGGCAGTAAAAATAAATCACAACATAACCCACCAAGTACAAATTCACAAGCAAACCATAAGACACAAGATTTACGTTGAAAACTCAATCCAAACGTAGGAAACAACAAAATCTCTGGACAAAGTGGCAAACTATCTATTAATAAATCAGAGCGATACAATAATGTTTTGTTGGATTTTACCCAAAAATCAAGGTATTACAATTTCTAGAAAAAAACAAAGAAATGATGCGAAGTTACCTATAGAGTACACAAATCCTAAGTTTACCCACAAATAATCCCCACCACATGTGGATTTCGATCACGTGGATTGTTGACGAGAATGTTGGAACGAGAACGGTTCCAGGAAACGAACTTGAACGGCACCAGAACCTTTTATTCTCTTCTTCCTTTTCTCCTCTCACGCTCCGACGGCACATAAACCAAAAAACTTTCCGCTCGAGTTCCAATGCAAATTGGAACACTCGGTTCCTCGCCTTAGGAATCAATAAAGATTTTCCTTTGCATGTCTCAAACCAATTTGGTTTGAATAATGCAGAATGTTGACAAATTTCAAACTCCTACCAACTCCCAAGTTGATGTGGCCCCTCCTAGACTCCTAGTCAGGCAATCCAAACTCCTCTATGCGATCCAACCGAAAGTGAGACGGAACAAATTTACAATCAACCGTGGAACTCTTGGAACTTAATTTACTTAATTTTATTAAGTTTTTTGTGCAAATCAATCCATTTTGTAAATTTGATTCTTGCAATATCCTACTTTCGGACACTATTCTTGCAAACTAATGACACCCTAAGGAAAGTCAAGTACACATAATTTCCCACAAATATATAACACTCTTTTCACTAAGTTTTAGTGTCTAATCAAAGCGTGTAATGAAAATTTTGCCCAAACCAACAAATATCTAATTTTGCCCAAACCACACCCTAATGAAACTATCTAATTTCAACTGAAAATGAATTTCAAAATACCCAAGACTATTTCACTTTTTTTATTATCTTTTTTACAAGTTTTTTTAGATTTCTTCAATTTTGATTCATTTACCGCAGGATTTTATTTTTAGAGACTATTTAAATAAATCTTCCTGACGTTGTGTATTTATTGTCTATATAAAATAATATAATGACAAATAACAATTAACAATGACAATTTTTTGGAATAGAAATAGAATTCATAATATTATTTGGAAGGTAAAGAAAACAAGTTGTCTCAAGTTAACTAATTGACATCATATTATGCATATATTTGTGTCTTATATCCTTTATTTTTAGCTTAAACGATATGTGACGAGTTCTTTGTTTAAGTTTCATGAATAAACAAGTTTGACAAGAACAGACTCAAAAATGACATAAAAGCAAAGAAAATGACTAGATTGCAAAACTTATGGACTGAGATGCAACAAGAGAGAATGATTTGGATGTAAACCAAAATGACCAATGAGTAATTCAAGAAGCTCCACACCATCATGGAGAGTATTTTGACAATTAAATCTGGGCTCACACATCAACAAACAAATTGGGTTCATCAAACATCAAGAAATCAACCCTGAAACGAGCCACCGAAATCCAGACTCAATCCAACCAATCCAGACTGTCAATTGGCGGTCCAAATTGCTCCAGATGATTCGTGGTTTAGTCGGGTGTTCAATTATGATGTTTTATGTTCATTTATAGTATGCGTTTAGTCTTATACCGGGGAATTATCTCCGGTTGACTTTTTCTATGGTTATAAATAGAACTTTTCCCCCTCCTTTGTATTTACTCATTGTTTGGTGGCATTCTCTCTACTTAGAATAAACTTTGGAGCAAAACTCAAGTGGAGAAGAATGTTACTTGTAATGTGAGTCATGTAAATAAAATAATTTTTTTTTAGTTTTTTTTAAATAATTTATTGTCTTTTAATTCTTGCATGTTTAGCTTAATTTTGTTTTGTCCTATTTATAATGAGATTTCACTCTTATATTTGTTGTGTTAATGCTTTTGAGTGATGCTTAGTGCATGCTTAGATTAGTAAACCTGTTTTATGGAGAATGATGATGTGAGAATAATGATGAAGTTGATGGAGGAAACATGACATGTGGTAGAATGTTTTCTTGTTGGTCTCATCTTAATTAATGTCTTGTATGTTTTAATGATTGCGTAAATCTTATTTCATGTGGAGACATAATGGAGTTTGGTTTTATTGCGTGAGTTCATTTAGCTTTTATTTCAATTATTGTCTTGTATGTTTTAATGATAATGATTTATCTTATTTCATGTGGAGATAAATTAGATTTTGTTTTATGGTTTTCATATACTACATGTTGTGACGAGCATAAATGAACACACATACACATATTTTCGTATTCGCATTCTTTCTTTATCTCCTTGGGTTTAGTTTTATTGTTTGTTTATTCGTAATTTAGTTTAGTGTAATCACACATTTTCGCTCATCTTTTGCTCAATTGCCTCCGAAAGAACAAGAGTCGACACACTTCTCTGTAAATGGACTCGTACTTGTTCCGTCTTCACCGACGTCGTGTACTTGCGGTATTTAAAATGAACACATCATTAACCAGAGTGCACTGCAACCTATTATGGACCATTTATGGTCCATAAATACAACCTGCAATCTACCTTTTTTTCTTTCTATCATTCGATTGTGATTTCCAACCACTCAAGAGACCATTGCCCAAGTGTGCTCAAGTAGATGAGCGTCAGAAGAAGTTTGAATTTTCAATTGCAAAAAAGTGTAATAATTTCTGAAGTTGATGCATAGATTACTCTTTGAGATCAACGAGGGCTTTGTTTGTTAAAACAAAAGAAAGTGTGGTCATACTTACATTTCAGTAACTACAGTAACATTTTTACTCAGGGTGTGATCGATTAGTCACACGAAGTAGCATTTAAGTGGATGATTTGGTTTTTTAGTTCTAGTCCACTTCTCAACTTTTAGTATTAGGAAGTGGAATAACTTATTGTATATGTGTTTTGACCTTTTATGTCGCGTGAAACTTCCAGTTCAAGATTTCTGTTAGGAATTAAAATCAATTCCAAATACGCAGCGAAATCGAAATAGCAAATCCAATTGGCTAATAATTGAGATCAAATGCAAATCCAAATTCAAACCACACAAAACACGCAAGATTTAACGTTGAAACCCAATACGGGAAAAACCACGGACGACACAACTCCAAATCTAATATAGAGAAACGTATTACAAAGAGATACTTACAGGAGACGGGAACGAACCGGCGAAGACACCCGACTCAAATTCTCTCAACGAATCAACAAGGATGCTCTCTCTCTCTCTTTTCTCTCAAGAATGCAAAGTAGACAATAGGAATTAACTTTTTTAAAAAGGGGGACCAAATTGTCTTTATATAGTAGGCCTAAACAAGTATTAATTGCACCAAAATCGCGTAGAGAAATATGCAAAACGTGGGCAGAACTGGGTCCAAACGGTCGACCGAACGGGTGCTTCGGTCGACCGATCCTTTAACCGTATCGCAAACCAGCTTTTACCGGTCGACCGCAACTAAAGTACCGATCGACCGAAAAACGACAGTAACTTTTCTTTATTGCGTGAGTGCATACTCGGTCGACCGAATCACTTAAGTTCTGGTCAACCGAAAATCAACATGCACTTTTCTCCCAGCTCATCGTATGTGCCCAGTCGACCGAATCCTAGATTCCCGTTGACCGAAAATGGACATGCACTTTTGCTGGACAATTCACCACACACCCGGTCGACCGAACATCTCCTTCCGGTCGACCGATCGTCTGTTTTTCTGCATGAATACTTTAAACACATATTCAAGGTAAACAACAACAATCTCCACCTTTACCTTGAATAGCCCCCAGAAATCTTTGAAGGAACACTTCCTTCCTCATTGTGTCGTCGTCTTAGCTCCACCTACTCAGAACTCAAACCAACCAAGTTCACGCATACCATGAACTTAGTTGAAATAACTGGCTTCGTCAACATATCAGCTGAATTATCTTCAGTGCCCACATTCTTCACCACCACACCTCCTTCAACAACAACTTCCCGAATGAAGTGATAACGGACGTCGATATGCTTCGTCCTCTCGTGGTACATCTGATCCTTCGTCAGATGAATGACACTCTGACTATCACAATAAACAACCGATGTATTCTGACCTGGACTAAGCTCTCCAAATAAACTTTTCATCCAAAGTGCTTCCTCTATACCCTCAGTCACTGTCATATACTCTGCCTCCGTTGTAGACAAAGCAACACTGTGTTGCAACGTCGCTTTCCAGCTAATAGTCGTGCTCCCAACAGTGAACACGTAACCAGTCATAGATCTTCGTCTATCGCAGTCTCCCGCGTAATCGGCATCAACAAACCCCATTAACGAATACGAAGATCGACCAAATTTCAGAGATAGCTTAGTTGTACATTTTAGATACCGGAGAATCCACTTCACAGCTGGCCAATGCTCCTTTCCTGGATTCGACATATAACGGCTCACAACACTGACCGCCTGAGCTATATCTGGACGAGTGCATATTATAGCATACATCAAGCTGCCAACTGCACTAGTATAAGGCACACGTGACATGTATGTCTTATCCTCCTCCTTCTTGGGATACAAGTCTACCGAGAGCTTAAAATGCGCGGCGAGAGGAATTCTTTCAGACTTGACATCCTTCATGCCAAAACGATGTAAGACTTTCTCAATATATTGCTGCTGGGAGAGAAACAAATTCTTGCATGTACGGTCGCGACATATCTCCATACCTAGAATCCTCTTCGCTGAACCAAGATCCTTCATCTCGAACTCAGCCTTTAACAATTCTTGAAGCTCAGAAACTTTAGACTTGTCCTTAGCTGCTACCAACATAGAGTAATAACAAAACAAGAGAGTCATCTAATACCTTTCGGTAAACGCATCAGTCATACTGGGACCTGTTGTACCCATGTCCAACCATAGTTGTACCCATGTCCAACCATAAAAGAATTAAATCTTTTATACCATTGTCGAGGCGGCTGCTTTAACCCATAAAGCGACTTCTTCAGCAAACAGACCTGATTCTCTTTACCCTCGACCACAAAGCCCTCCGGCTGGGACATGTAAATTTGCTCCTCTAATTCTCAATGTAGGAAAGCGGTCTTCACATCTAGTTGCTCCAACTCTAAATCATGAATTGCAACCAAACTCAACAAAACACGAATAGAAGTATGCTTCACAATGGGTGAGAAAATATCACTATAATCCACACCCTCCACCTGACTAAAACCACGAGCAACTAATCGAGCTTTGTATCTCACATCTGAGAGACCCTCGATTTTCTTCTTGAAGACCCATTTGCAGCTAACGGCCCTTTTTCCTTTTGGAATTTCTATCAGCTTCCATGTTTGGTTCTTATGAAGAGACTTCATCTCTTCATTCATTGCACTCACCCAAGCAGCTGAATCGGGTGCCGAAATTGTCTCTGAATACTTGCTCGGCTCACCAGAGGTTCCAATATCTTCAGATGCACTAAGAGCATATACAAGGACTGATTCGGCATATCTACGGGGTTTCTTGATCAGCCGTCTCTCTGTCCATTGCCAACAAATACTCTTCATCTTCCTCAGATTTCGAACTCTCTCATTGTGTCACACCGGTATCCTCATCAACATTCACTACCGGTGGCTCCACCTGAACCGGAGTCCCACTTGACACAGTAGTAGAAATAACAGTGTCTTTCCTGGAATGTAACATAGCAATCTCATTAAAGACAACATTTCTTTCAACCATGAGCTTTTGAGATTCCTTGCACCACAAACGATAACCCTTCACACCCAAATCGTAGCCAAGGAATATACACTTCAACGACCGAGCATTCAATTTTCCTTGATCTACATGTGCGTACGCTGGACAACCGAAGACTCTTAACTTGGACAAATCTGAAGCTCCACTTGTCCAAACTTCTTTCGGTGTTCTCATATCCAAAACGGTGTGAGGTGAACGGTTCACTAAATAACAAGCGGTACACACTGCTTCTGCCAAAAAATCCTTAGTCAGGTCAGCATTCAGAAGCATACATCTAGCTCTCTTCAAGAGAGTTCGATTCAGACGTTCCGCTACTCCGTTCTGTTGTGGTGTGTGACGTACGGTTCGGTGTCTCACGATTCCTTCATCCTTGCAGAAATCGTTAAACTCTGAGGAACAAAACTTCAAACCATTATCCGTCCTAAGAACCTTAATTTTCTTTCTTGTTTGATTCTCAATCATAACCTTCCAGTGCTGAAAATTCTGAAACACGTCACTCTTTTGTTTCAAAATATAAACTCAAATCTTCCTGGAGAAATCGTCAATAAATGTGAGCATGTAGTGAGCTCCACCTTTTGATGGAACCTGAGAGGGTCCCCATAAATCAGAGTGGACATAATCTAAAGTGGTCTCGGTGGTGTGCTTTGCTGTTGAGAAACTAACCATCTTCTGTTTCCCCAAAATACAAAATTCACAGAAGTCTAGACTGCCGATTTTCTGACTTCCAAACAAACCACGTTTGCTTAACACCGCCATGCATTTCTCGCTCATGTGCCCCAACCTCATATGCCAAAGTTGGGCATTTTCCTCACCAGACAACGATGACGTTACAACCGCGCCACCCACCACAATTTCTCCTTTAAGCATATAAAGCTTACCGGCCCAAGCTTCTTTCCCTTCATCAGAATAAGTGATCCTTTGGTGTTGGATATTCAGTCATCCTCACCACTGAATTTGTAGCCATTTGCAGTCAGACTACCTACTGAAATCATATTCTTGCTCGCCTTTGGAACATGTCGCACATCCGACAAAACTTTGACTAGGCCATCGTGGGTCCTCAATCTGACAGAGTCAATTCCTGCAACCTCGCACCTGTCACCATTGCCCATCACAACCATTCCACCTGACATTGATTCATAAGATGAAAATCATTGCTTATTCGGTGTTAAGTGGAATGTACTGCCTGTGTCAATCACCCAACCGTCAGAAGCTTCAGAAGAACCTGTAGCTGCCAACACAAGAATCACACTCAGCAACATTCGAACCTGACTGATCACCACTACTAGAACCTCTCTGTTTCTCTCTGTTCTGTAGCTTAAAACATTCTGATATCTTGTGACCCTTTTTCTTACAGTAATGACAAATAATATCTTTGTCCTTCGACTTGGTCTTAGAGGTGTTCTTTGAGAAACTCCTCTCTTTCCCCTTACCACGAGCAACAATGGTTTTACTTTTGCTCAACTTAGAACCATCAGACCTCTTCTCCATGTCAGATTTGGAGGAGAGTGCGTTTTTGACATCCACAAGAGAGATGTTGGTCATGCTATACATCATCGTCTCCACGAAATAATCATATGAAGAACTCAACGAACAAACCGACGAAGACACCCGGCTCAAATTCTCCCAACGAATCAACAAGGATGTTCTCTCTCCATTTTCTCTCAAGAATGCGAAGTAGACAATAGGAATTAACCTTTTTTTAAAAGGGGGACGAAATTGCATTTATATAGTAGACCTAAACAAGTATTAATTGCACCAAAATCACGTGGAGAAATATACAAAACGTGGGCAGAACTGGGTCCAAACGGTCGACCGAACGGGTGTTTCGTCGACCGATCCTTTAACCGTATCGCAAACCAGCTTTTACCGGTCGACCGCAACTAAAGTACCGATCGACCGAAAAATGACAGTAACTTTTCTTTATTGCGTGAGTGCATACTCGGTCGACCGAATCACTTAAGTTCCGGTCGACCGAAAATCAACAAGCAATTTTCTCCCAGCTCCTCGTATGTGCCCAGTCGACGGAATCCTAGATTCCGGTCGACCGAAAATGGACAGACATTTTTGCTGGACAATTCAACACACACCCAGTCGACCGATCGTCTATTTTTCTGTACGAATACTTTAAATACATATTCAAGGTAAACAACAACAATTTCACTTGAAATTTTGTCTATATAAAATAACTATGCACATGGCATTATAACAGTTTAATTTTATATTCAACTTTAACTAAGAAATGATCCCCTTTCTGTTATTGGTTATTCCACCACCGACATTAATGTTCCAGATTGAATTACTCTCTTAAGGTTTTCAAATAATTAAACCAAATCACGCACTACGAATTGCAAACACTACTGTCACTCTGTCAGGTAGAGGCCCATTCCTGAATGTGATCGATCGACATCAATCATCAACCAACTTGGAAATCCATCCCCACTCTTATAGATATTTTCTGTTAAATAATTACCCTCCACTAATCCTACATTCCTACATATGGTAGCTGTTATTTCCTTCCCCACTATAAATAGGACACCATTGCCTCTAAAATCCTCAGGTCCCAACCAACCTGAATCTCATTTTCCCATCTATCTTCTGTTTCAAATCCACCAGCCACTATCTTTCATATCTCCCTTCTTCGTTCTTTTTCATTACATTTTATTAAGTGTGTATAATATATATCAAACAAAATTAATATGGAGAGGAGCCTCGTAATCACAAGCACTACCACTTTCCCTCACCACCACCACCACCGGAGATTCGCTCCGGCGACCGTGAAGTACACTTCCACAACAAGAGCTGTATTAACCACCACCACCACCACCACTCCAACAACAACCAATAAACCAAACGAAATTGTCAAAGAAAAAGAAACCACTGAACTCCCCACTTCTATTCCAACTCCTGAAAAAAATACTACAACAACAACCACTACTACTGATAATATTATTAAGAAAAAAACCAAGATCCAGACCAGGAATCCGCCTTCGATCGCGGCCACCGTTTGCAATGCAATGGAAGGCCTTATCAACACATTCATTGACACCACGCCTCGCCCCTCCGTCGACCCGGCCCACGTCTTTTCCGGCAACTTCGCACCCGTACCCGAGCTCCCCCCGGTAGCCTGCCGGGTGGTTAAGGGTAGCATTCCGGCCTGCCTCGGTGGTGGGGTTTACATCCGCAACGGCCCCAATCCCCAGCACCTCCCTCGCTCCCCGGTCCACCTCTTCGACGGGGACGGAATGCTCCACTCCATCTTGCTCCCACCCGGAGGTGGCACAGCTCCGGCAACCTTCACGAGCCGCTTCGTGCATACCTACAAATACCGTCTCGAGCGAGATGCCGGTGCGCCCGTCATGCCGAACCCCTTCGGAGGGTTCAGCAATGGGATTATACCTGGTGCGGCACGCGGGGCGGTTACGGCCGCCCGTGTGCTTACCGGGCAATTAAACCCTTTGGAGGGGGGCGGCAACGCCAACACCAACGTGTTCAGCTTCGCGAACCGGCTTTTCGCGCTCGGGGAATCTGATCTTCCTTATGCCGTTCACGTGTCCGGTGAGACCGGCGAGGTCTCGACGATAAGCAGGTGTGACTTCGACGGGAGGTTGTTTATGGCAATGACGCCTCACCCTAAGAAGGACCCCGTCACCGGGGAGGTTTTAGCGTTCCGGTACTCCCCCATTCCACCTTTTCTAACCTACTTTCGGTTTGACCCCGACGGGGTCAAGCAGCCGGACGTGCCGATATTCTCGATGAGACAACCGTCGTTCGTGCACGACTTCGCGATCACGAGACGGTTCGCGGTGTTTCCGGACATTCAGATTATGATGACTCCAATGGAGATGGTGACGGGGGCGAGTCTGTCCCCGGTGGGGACGGACAAGGGGAAGGTGTCGAGAATAGGGTTGTTACCTCGGTACGATGCGTCGGAGAGAGAAATGAGGTGGTTCGAGGTTGGCGGGTTTAACCCGGTCCACATAGTAAACGCTTGGGAGGAAGACGAGACCGTCGTGGTGGTGGCACCAAACATACTATCCGTGGAGCATGCATTGGAGAGAATGGAGCTTGTACACGCCTCCATGGAGATGGTGAGGATAAATCTCCGGACCGGGGCGGTTCACAGGAGGACGTTGTCGGCCGCCAATTTGGACTTTCCGGTCGTAAATCCCGACTATGTCACAAAAAAGAGTAGGTACGCTTATGCGGGGGTTGGCGATCCGATGCCGAAGATCTCTGGAGTGGTGAAGTTGGACTTGGAGAGCAAGAGAGGGGAGTGTGTGGTTGCCCGTAGAGACTTCGGGCCGGGGTGCTTTGGAGGGGAACCCTATTTTGTGCCGGATCATGAGAATGGTGGTGGGGGTGAGGACGACGGGTACTTGGTGACGTATGTTCACGACGAGAAGAAGGACGAGTCGAAGTTTGTGGTGATGGACGCTAAGTCCACGTCGGAACTGGAGATTGTGGCGGAAGTGGAGTTGCCCTGCCGGGTGCCTTATGGCTTCCATGGTGCATTTTTTTCTCAAGATCAACTAAACGCTCAATTACCCAAGTAAAACAACGGGAAGTTTAGATCTGCCAAGTAAATATTATAGGTCGGATTCTTGACTAGCATGCAAGATGGTAGTAGTACGTACCTGAGTCAGATTTGAAACCATACTAGTAGATCTAAAGGATATGTACAAATGTATTGCACCTATTTAATGTATGGAAAATAGTTTGTGTAAATGAAGATATCATTCTTCTAAACTTACTATGTTGTGAAACAAAATGCTCCATGTCATTTTCAACAAAAAAAAAACTTTAATCTCTAAAAAGCAGTTCGATTGGTTGATTTACAAAGTTATAAAGCAGCAAGATTTACTTTGAATTTAGAAATTGATCGCTGATCGATTTTCGCCCCCACTGTGTTGCCTTTTGAAGTTGTATTCAGGTGTGTGCGCACTCCCACTCGGGAACTTCGTCGATCACTTTTTTTCATCATTTTAATTCCAAAGAAGAAAACCTATTCATCATTTTTGTAGAAGTGCGTGGCTTTCATTTACAGCATGTTTTTTCAGTTTTTAGTGTATTTCTTTTCTTTTCGTTTTTTTTGAAAATTTGTTTCCCACGTTAAAAAATTTAGCCATTAATAGGGTCATTAATTTAACCATCGCATATGCATTAATTTAGCGTTTCCAAAATGTTTATCTGTACAACTTCGGTTTAACATTGATATATTCAAGTCTTTGGGTATACTCTCACGTTGCAGAGAAAAATTGGTGTAATATTGAAACTAACTGCAAATTTAGAAGTGCCCTTTAAAACTAGCATTCCACCCTAGCGTTGCACGCCCGTTTTACTAAAATAATTAAGACAGCGTGAAGGAGTCCCTATCCCATTTTGATTCCACCAAAGCAAGGGCTTCAATGGTTTCATTGAATTCAGAAATGAAAGATTGTTCTTTGAAGAATTCAGAAATGAAAGATTGTTCTGGACATCCTCTAGTGTCCTTTAGCCGAATACTCAAATTTTGAGATACATAGTACTACGAACATACTATAAGCAATCTGAGTATCTGACCTTCGGTGTAAACTTGTTAAACATGATCTCTCAAGTTTTTCATGATTAGAAATCACCTTTGTCTTCGAGTATCTTTGCAAGATCCAATGTCATTTTCTAACCGTAGAAAATAATTGTATTCTTAGTGGTATTTGTAGCTCCTTAAGTCTCTACGTTCCTGAATGGGAAAATAACGAAAAGCTTTAGATATCCTTATAAGTAAAAAAAGTAATTTTGCAAAAAATCAAGAGATTTTTAATTTCACCTTGGTTAGATTGGTAGCTACAGTGGTGACTATTTTTAAGTTAGAAATTGCAAGATTATATAACAGGTTAGTGAACAAAACCAACCCCACTAGGGCTGCAAACGGGGTGGGACGGGGCGGGTTTGGCTCCGCCCGCAACCCTCCCCACCAAAGTCAGGCGGGCAAACGGGGCGGGACGGGACGGATAAAAAAAAATTGGACCGCTACCCGCCCCGTTTAGTCCGGCGGGTTAACGGGTCACGGGTAGGAAAATTTTAATTTTAGAAGAAATGTTAGAAGTTTAATGAAATAACGAAAATTTTAATACATAAATATTTTTTTTATAATAATTATATTTGTAACGGGTAAACAGATTAACGGGTTGGTAACACATTAACCGCAACCCGCCGCGTTTAGTCCGGCGGGTTAACGGGTGGCGGGTTAACGGGTCACGGGTAGAAAAAAATTCGACCGCAACCCGCCCTACGCGGGGCGGGGAGGGGCGGGTTGGCGGGTTAAACCCGCCCCACGAACAACCCTAAACCCCACGTCCCCACCAAGCACGTCATTTGGAGATTAGTTTTGAGTAAAATATTAAAAAAAATCACAAAAAATCTATTAAATTGAAACAAATAAAAAACATATTTTCAGCATAAAAAATTGAAAAAACAATTTAAAACGATTTAAAATGAATTTATAAATATTTTTAATAAATAACATAAAATCAAAAAATGGGTTATTTGATTGGGTGTCACCAAGAAACAACTAAATTGACTTTATGTCACGTCGTCCTGACTATTTGGTCTAATGTCATAGCAAAATCAACTATTTATCTTAATGTCATAGAAAAATAAAATATTTATCTTTATGTCATTCCGTCGGTAAACCGTTAACTTTTCCGTTAACGTCCGTTAAATATATTAATATTTAATGGAAATTTTGCAAAATCACCCTTAATAAACCAAAAAATTATTATATGTGCTGTAAAAAATACAAAAAATACAAAAAAAAATTATTTATATTCTCATATCTATCTTTCAAATTTCATTTTTTTTCTTTTCTCTCACTAAACTTAATGACTCGATTACTAGAGTAATGAAATTCGATTAAAAAATTCTAAAAATTATTTATTTTTATGTATCTTATTTCAGATTCTCGATTTTTAATATTTTAGTACAAGAATGTGATAATTGATAATAAAAAATTATACAAAAAAATTAATATTTTTGGAAAAACACATTTTATATAAAAATGATTTTTTATTAGATAAATTATTTTTTTAATAAAAAATAATTAATTATTTTGTTAAAATTAAAAAAATTATCGAATTTCATTAATTTAGTAATCAAGTCATTAAGTTCAGTGAGAAATAAAGAAGAAACGAAAGTTGAAAGATAGAGATGAGAAAGTATAAATAAAAAATTTGAGTAAATTTTTGTAATTTTTACAACAAATATATTTAATTTTATGAATTGTTGATTTATTCAGGGTGATTCTGCAAAATTTTCGTTAAATATTAATATACTTAACGGACGTTAACAGAAAAGGTAACGGTTTACCGACGGAATGACATAAAAATAAATATTTTGTTTTCCTATGACATTAAGATAAATAGTTTTATTTTACTATGACATTAGACTAAATAGTCAGAAACGTGTGGTATGAAACCAATTTAGTTGTTTCTTGATGGCACCCAAGTAAATAACCCTATCGGACCAATTCGACACGTGCCCGGCCGTCGGACGTGCATCCCCAGTTAAGGATGCTCTTAAGACAATGCTTCAACACTATCCGAAATTTGTGGTAGATTGAGATCTTACGTGACGACGAGGACATGAAATGAAAGATCTCCATCCTATTTTAGGTGCCAATTGCGTGTTGTTGAATGTTCGAGATTAACCAAATTGAAAGAAATTGCGAGTGGGCACAAGTTGATGGAGACAGAGAGAAGTCACTATACGGTCCATGATATATCGTACGTACTAACTAATTTTTCACCGACATGCTCAATTATTTAGATACCTTAATCTGTCTTTACTCTTTAGCATTAACGTGACTCCAACATCCAATCCTCTCGACAACATTACCTTCTCACGCTTCAAGTTCAAAAGCTGAGCATTCGCCATTAATTTAATTGTAGTTTTTGCTAAAAAAAATTAGAAATCCTGGAGATAAATGTAATTTAGGTCTTCTTCACGGCACACAAGCAAAATATGGCTCTAATTAATCTATTAATCTTAGACGTCCTTCAAGTTGAAGGTGTCATGGTCAAACTACTACACCAGCTTGAACTGAATGTTTAAATCAAGGTTTTAAAAATCGGACCAGATCGGACGGTTCGACACAGTTGGACCGGGAACCGATGGTTCAACGGTCGGTTCAGCTAAATCGATGGACGGTTCGAACCTCTAGTTAATATTTACAGAAATCGGTTCAAACATGTCTGATCGTTAATATTTATTGGGTCTGATCCAACTTCGGGTCTAAAATGTTGACGTCATCAACGGTCTGACGGTGGTTGGATCGCAGTTCGATCACATTGAACCAAAATCAAAGTTTTATCGGTTCGATGACCGATTTGGTTCTGAAAACCTTAGTTTAAATAATTAAAGTTGTTCAATTTGGGTCTTATTAGTTATTATTATTCCAATTTCTCGAAACATTGACCCTTTCCAAGACGTCTTAGGTTCACTCCGAGTGGATATGAAATCAACTGAAATGAATAATCACTTGAAAGAGATGCCCCTATGGTGAAAACAATACGATGCCACAAATCCACATATTTCCGCTGCTAACTATTTAAAAAAAAAGAAGAAGCACAGATTTCCAAATCAGTGTTGTTTTCAGGTATGTCTATGAATTAGATGTTGCTGGTTGTGCCTGTGGATATTAACTTGTTATGTCGTGGTGATTTCACTGTCAATGTTAATATATGAGTAGCTATTGATTGGTAATTGAGAGGAATAAGAATCACATATATGCACTCTTATTTGAGTACCATCTTAATCAACCTGTCAATTAGGTGCTTATTATCATGTCATCTCTTTAAATCTCAGTTTGCCGTTTTCAGTAGCAGCTCTGAAATTAGATCCCAAAGCTAGATTATTTGCATCAAAGATGGGATTTTCACTTAAACAAGTTGACGCATTCATAGATCGTTAGTCCTGGATTATCCATACTAAGGGATAAAAATTGTGTGTCCGGCAAAGCAATGTATTTTCTAAAGCGTGTTAACAAGTATATCAAAGCGTTACCCCGTCAATATATGCAGGCATCGTAGTTTGTATGCTTTTGAATTTTGATCATAACTATATATATATATATATATATATATATATATATATATATATATATAAAAGAAGTGTTGCGTTGCACGTACGATATGGGTTAATAATCGAGATGGTGATTCCCCAAACAAACAAACAAAAATCAGATAGCTATCGGAAAATCAAAGCAATAGTATTTAACCTTCAAAATGAATGTCAATGTCATAAATTACGTGAGGATCAGAATGTTAATCCTTGATTACGCAAGAAATTAGTGAAACGGGTGTTAAGAACTATTATACCCTCATAAGATGCTACCATAACTAAGTTGGGTGTGTTCAAGAATTTTGAAACAAAAAAACCCACAAATTATTTAAATGAAAGATATTTATAACCTTTCACGATCATACCATTCCATTCAAACTGAAACGTCGAATCCATGTACCCTACATCCAAGTTATCAAGAATAAGATAAAATGGTATCTAAATTCTCTAAGATTTTAGACAAGTACATGTGATCCCTCTGGATGGCCGAAGACTATATATTATTTTGTTTGTTAAAATATAAAAGTTAGTGGTTTTTTAGTGTTTTTGGGAAAAGCATATAAATTAGGGCGTTTGGATTTCCTTAGTCAGTTTTATGGGCATTTGTTTCTAACGAAATGTATGTCATGGTTGGGCTTAGTCATGGTAAATTCAAATTGGTAAATGGAGATCCAAACGACTTGAGTTTCAGAATTTCAGATTCTAAGAAAGCTATTTTTCAGAGAAACTTAACGCATAATCTCGGGCACCCAAATGGACACATAATCTTTCTCTACCGCCAGAAAATCCATGTATAGGAATAAGACATTAGTTAAGGTTTACTTGTCAAAGAAATGACAAATTGAAATTACTTTCTTGCACATTTAGACCAATTTCAATATTTTCTTATCCCAATTTCATCAATTCTGATTTCAGATACGTAGATTCGTATTTAGGAATGTAATATGCCGGACTCAAGCGGGCTAAGGTTCTTGGGCCCTATTTTTCATAAATAACATTCTTTCTGGACTAGGCTTTCTTTGTTAAGTCTAGGTTTTAAAAAAGAATATATTGGGCCCCTTTCCAGGCTAGTTAATTACTTATTATCGTAACTGTAACTTATCCACATCCTATACAAAATTCCATATATACTCTTCAATAGCACACATATGTCTGTATTTTCTATCTACTCACACAAACATTTAAAAAGTCATCCCGTTTAATTGTAATGATCAAAGAATACTCTTGGTTTAATCCTTACGAAATGAACAATTAACTAAAAAAATATACACATGGGCTAAAAATAAAGTGGAAGAAGAAAAACTATGGACTACCCAACTACGTGGAAGAGATAGATAACCACGAGCGCCATTTTTAATAGCATACGTCATAGTGTGCTGGTGTGATCAGAAAATGAAACGTCTTATTATTCCTAGTGAATTGTGGTCTTGTGGATGATATGTGCCGACCGATTTTATTTTATAACATGTCAACATCCCATGCATAAATATATTATTGTCAAACCTGAAAATGACGTGTGTAGTTGTTATTAGTGAGTTGGTTTGATTTGCGAGGTAACGTGAGCAGACAACTAAGGTCAAAGCAGACGTTTAGATAGTCCATGTGGTTGAAATTTTTGTAAAATAACAAAAGATGGGCTTGTCGGTATGAATATGAACACTTAGACCATTTGACATCCGTGGGGTCATAAGCCGAACTTCAGAAGTAACACCCGTGATGGGTTAGGTGGCACATAATATTAGTAGCATTATTAAATATTAATCTTTGTCTGGTCTTTGTGTTGGAATGCCAATATAAATAGATGAATGATGGAGGAAGATTGAGTCACATGCATGATATATATATTTCTTGATCATGATGAGGAGAAGAGTGGTGGTGTTGCTTGTTGCTGTAATCACTCTGCTGCTCATAAATCAATTCCCAAACACAAGTACAAATCCCCCTCTTCTTGCTGCTGCTGCTCGAGTTCCACGTTCAACCCTCTCAACTACAAAGGCATGTCATGTTAATTCCTCATCTTATTTATATACTTGTTTGACCCTCTAATTGTTATTACTTGTTAGACATGTATACACTGCTATCAGATTTTTACTCTATTCTTAATACTCAGGATATCAATTATTATACCTTAGGGATGAACCTATGATCTGAGTATTCGAGACCGCAGGATTGTATTGACCGTCTGATTGTTATTATTTATATTAGACATACATGTATAGTTCTTTATACGCTATTGTCCGATTTCTACTCTATTCTTAAGCTCGGGATATAAAGTAGTATACCATGGAAATGAATCTATTATCTGATTGTTACAGACCACAAGAAATATCGTATCAATCAGGTTGTCCCCAACCTGGTGATTATTGTTATATTTGGTGTTTGATTTATGTGTGCAGGAGGTCCAGAGGAGTAAAGAAGCAGAGCCTGTGATGGGAGAAGTGGAGTACCACATCGACTACATCAACAGCCAACCCAGTCCTTGATAGCATCATGTTTATATCTGTCTTAGTTAGTTTGTTGGGTCGATTAATGATCTCTATATATTGTGTGATTTGAGTTGTTTTGCATCCTATATGTTTGTAGCACCTGCCTTATCCATGTATAAATTGGGTTAGCTGAGAAAAGATTAACTACGTACATATGCATCCTCTTTTTTGGGGCTCCATTAATGAAGCCTTGTGATTTGCTGGAATTGATCTTACTCTCCCAGTGGGCAGTGGCTATGCAACCATCATGATTTATTAACTATCACGGGAAATATTTATTGTTTGAGAAATTATTAATGATAAAAATGGTCACCTGATGAAGAATATCTTAAATATAGTTTTTCTGAAAGCACAATATTTTCTATTTTATTTAGAACCAACTGGGTAGCATAGTACTATACTAGCACTGATTGGCAAAAAATGGACTGGAATGGGCATCTATAACTTCTTGTTACCCAAAAAATATAGTGCTCAAGTTAGCATATTCTGCTAGACAAAGAGAGAGAGACACCATTGTCTTGGGTTGCAGTACAAGCATAATTGTGTTGGTTTTAGATAAAATCAATATTACTCAGTGAGGAAGTAGTTCTGAGTTCCTTGAACTAGTTCATCTTGACTTGGTGAAATTCAGGTTGGTTTCATAAATGGACCATCTATCTCATATAATACATCTAAGCTCAATTCTCTTGGACCATCTATCTCATCGATTTTATGGGCTTCAACTAAGTATTTCAATATCAATTAGTACAAGAGAACTATATGCTCTAAACAAATGATAGCAAGGTGCCAATGAGTTTTTTTGACCAAATACAAGAGTATGTAACATAATATGAAAATTTTAAGGATATTCTCCTTATGCTGATTAGTTTAAAGGGCCACAACATGATTATCCCAATTATATAAGCAAAGAGAAATCAAAATCATCCACACTTCCACACTTAAGTTTAATTTAAAGGGGAATCTTACACTTTTCATGTTTCTGATAAATTAGAAAATTACAAGCACATGTACCATCATTAACAAACTGATTATACGGGTCACGAAAAACAAAACATCTCTTTCCTTGTAAGAAGTTAGAGCACTACCATATGCAACTGAACTAGGCATCTAGTTCCTTTAAGAAAAGAAGGATTAAGCAGATTAAACAAAACCAATATAGTCAGCTCCATCAGTATAACATTGACAGCATCATTACACCACCATAATCATAGTACTTAGTGACATAGTGCCATATATTCTTAATTAAGAATATTTGCAGATAGAGATACAGATAGCTTCTTTCTGAGCTAACCAAACATGGTGGATGCTCCAACCAGGACTTGTTAATTGTTGATTAAGCTTTATCTTCCAAAAAAAATTGTTAATTAAGCCTTGCAGTTTTATTGCAGGCAGCATAACTTAATGTAGCTTATGAGTGCAGGAGGTCAGAAAAGGTACTTAAATTATTCATGAGCATGCTAGTGTAGATCGATCTTTGGATTCCAAAATCATCTGCAACAATATATACTTCTAATAAGATCCAAAAATATGTCACACTCAGGTCCGGCCCAATAGCAGGAGCAGTAGGGTGTAAACGGGTCGGGTACGGGTCGGGTATGCCCCTACCCGTACCTGTACCCGGCTAAATTAGCGGGTACGGGTATATACCCGGTAAAAAACATATATACCCGTACCCGTTAAGTTAGCGGGTACGGGACGGGTAAACGGGTATAGCGGGTATAATATATAATATATAAAAATATAATATATATTATATATAAAAAATAGATAATATATAACATATAAAATATTAAAAAAATATTATATATATAATATAACATATCTTAACGGGTATACGGGTATGGGTAATGCGTATACCCGTACCCGACCCATTTATTAAGCGGGTAAACGGATACGGGTATACGGGTTTGAATTTTTAAACGGGTATGGATTTTTGTACCCATACCCGTACCCGCCCGGGGAGGGTGACCGGGTATACAGGTATTACCCGTCCCGTTTACACCCCTAAAGAGCAGGGTGAGCTCCTGCTCCGTGCCTCATTTTGAAGGGACTTCAAAAAAAATGTACATGAGCTTATTGGGTTGCGAATAAAATTAGTGTTAACACATAAATAGCACATAAAACATTGATAAATTTGTCTCAAATATTGTTAAGAAGACAAAAAAAATTCAATTAATATTGTATTAAGTTAGTGAAATTTTTATTATTTAAACTAGGAGGATAATTTTTTTCAAAATTAGGAGTCTCGTTGTTTATTTTCGCGCAGGTTCTCAAAAATTTCTGAGACGACCCTGGTCACACTATAACTTATTTTAGCTAATCTTCATCAAATCACCACAAGCTTTCTAATAGTAGTAAATAACTTTAGAACAATCACCTCGACCACTTTCACCTTGTAAAAAATTAGAAATTAATTAGTATATATCATGGAATATGTTCCAAAGTAAGGATATTTTTGGTAACAAACGAATCACTGGGACCCACTCATATTTTGGAAGGACGAGCTGCGATCAAACTAAGGGTGACGGTTAAGGCCCTAAGAAATACTTCTGGTATGTTTATGCCACAAGTTGTTATTGACAGGTTGTGTAATAAAATAATTTTACCAATCCATTATATGTGTCAGTCTTCTGATCTGTTTATGAGAAGTTGTTGTATATTTGAAATACATTTCCTTCCAAATAAAAGGAAGTTAATATATAAGCCAGGTGAGATTTGAAAAAAAAGTAGTGCAAGCATGGCATGCACCAAACAGTCTGCATGATTGACAGGTTTAGTGCGGGAGACCAAATGAAGTGTGTAATACAATGAAACAGCATGTCAAATTTCGTTGATTCAAATCATCACCTAAACATCTCATACACCAAAGTTGTGAAAGTACAAAACGTGTTTGTTTAGTAGCATGTTGTAGAGATCCAGTGGAAGCCCATTAGACTCCAAACATACCACATGTGGATGCTAATTATAACGATGGGATTAGCTAACAAAGTGGTGTTGGATTAGCTATAACAACTACATCCACTACTTTTCATTTAAGTGCTTACATTTTGAAAGTTTGGTAGACGAAACAAAATTCACGTCGTATTAATAATTGACATATGGGGGTTAGCTCCAATCCAAGTGATCCAACCGCAGAAATGAAGTACAATCTTCATCAGGCATGTGCTATTTTGAAGAGATGGTAGACCAACTAAAATTTAAAGATAAATGAGCTAATTATTCAGATGGAGTGGCAAGAGTGTGTCTCATATCATCACATACTTGTCGGGAGGGGATCTAACAATGCACTAACACGATACGGATTAAACACACCACGTAATACCGAATATTGACTTGCGGAAATAAACTTCGGACATTCTCCCAAACTCAATACAACAAGAACACAAATAAAATGGAAACAAATAAGCAAACACAAACACACACTTGAAACAACCACGACACACACGATTTACAAGGTTCGGTAACTTGCCTACGTCCTTGGGGGTCTCCTGCGGGTTTCCTTTTCTTCTTCCGCTTTTCCAACAAGAGAAGCAACCGAGATTACAAGTATATGGAGGCAATATGTCCTCCAAAGCACTCTAGATCTTTCTCTAGCCTAATCTCTCAACTCAGAATGAAGGAAATATTACACTTGTACGTTGTATTGGAACCAAGAGCAAGCAAGCCCTTTTATAGACTCAAAAATCGAGCTAAAATTAAGCAAAACCGTGCTGAAAAATTGTAGGCAACGGTCGACCGATGCTCTTTCGGTCGACTGTTCCTTGAGTAAAAGGACTGCTTCCTGTTGCGATTCGGTAAACCGACTTCTTCCCGGTTGACCGTTGGAACTCTTCTTCATGCGGTTTGGTTAACCGCGAGAACGCTTCTCCCACGAATTAACTAACTCTCCAACAACCATACGGTCGACCGAGCACTCCTCGATGGACCGTTCCATTTTCGACAGACTCTCTCGTGATTCTCGGAACACCAAAAATGTAAGACCCGCTCGCCTGTGACAATATTATGTCTTATTTATCCTTATGCTTGATTATGGATCAACTTTATGTTGTTGTATGATTCGTGTGACTTTGGTTGTGTTTCGGGAAAGTTTCCTTCCAGGGAAAAGTTTTCTTTTTGGGCGAGTTAAATTTACTCGTGGGCGGGTGCGACCCGTCGGGCGGTTTGGTAATCATTTGACTTAATATGGTCGATCGGGTGCAAATTGAGTGTAGGGGTTGGCTTGGATTTGGATTAGGCGTGTAGGGCTAAGGTGTGTAGGTGGGATGACATGACTGCCATGTCAACAGGGAGATCTGGAATGATTGCAAACAAATTTGAATTATGCACTTTTAGGCAAGTCATGATGGAGAATTATTTAGCAATAACCATATTCCTTTTGTGTTAGTTTCCTAGAAACAAAAGCACAACCCGGACCCCCAGCCGTCCTCCATCTCTTTTCCCTTCTTCCCCTTCTCCACGCCACCACCTCATGCCACCACCACCTCCATCTCCGGCGAGATATTGGCTGATCTCCGGCAGACTTTGAAGAAGCAACCAGTGGGCATCCTTGTGTGCGACTTGGAGGAGGTTTTTGGTGGCTGTTTTCCGGCAAGCTCAGGTCCTATTCCGACAAATCAGGTATGCTCCTATCCCTTGAAGAGTTTTGTGGGAGGGGATGTTGGCTGGAAGGGCCGGCCAACATCAGGTGGTGGCTGGTGCAATGGTTGCACCACCAACCAAGTTCCTTCTAGCGCGCGCTGGTTGCATGCGCTAGAAGGGGCTGGTTGTGGGCAGCCAGGGGGACCAGAGCTCTGGTGAGCTCAGGTGAGATCCGACCAGGGGTCCCGAGGTTTCGTCTGGGCTGATTTTTTGGGTGGACACGGATCTGGTTGGGTGTGGCTGGCACACACAAGATCCGGCCAGGGTTTGTCCTCAACCCTCTTGGCTCCTTGTCTGAGTCGGTTGGCTGTGGAGCCTTCCTAGATGGTGGCTTAGGTCAGGAGGGGGTGAGGACAGATCCTAGGGAAGTGAGAGAATGGGCTGGGGTTGCATGGTCTGAATTGGGTGCGCTGAAGTCAACTAGTCATGCGACTAGTGCACCTCATGCGTCTTCCGGCTCGGTGGATGGACTGAGCAACCTGGACTGACCCCCGCTAACCTCCTCCCACTCCAGATTTCCTGAGATGTTTTCCCTAAGCCGTTGGGGTGGACGGTCTTGAGGCTCACAAGTCTGGTTGTGAGCTGAATCGCTTGATTGGCTCGTTATTGGAAACAATTAAGTTCTATGTGTTGATTGGTGCAATTCGGCATATATGTTGCTAGATTTCAGTAGAGATATATTACATCTATATGACCTGATTGTAGGTGTAACTCCTGATGTTGGAGACATGCATGCATAATTGAAAATAATCTAGCCATGTTATATCATGTGCTAATCATATTACACTTAAATGCTATGTGTTAACTAGATCGTATACACGAGGTTTAGTTGAAGATTTATCTTTGGACTGTTAATATCATGCACATATCCATCTTATTAGCTTACTGATTATCATGTTATTTTGTGCATTTATCACTATTGATCGTTCGCTGAAATGTTCATTATATGCGGGTATATGTTATGAAATGAATGATGTGTATTTCCTAGTATAGTGTGGTTCGAATGCGATTTCTTTTGCTCTATAACACATCAGTTCTGTACTTATTCATGTCTATGTATTACGGATTTGTTATGTTAATTTATGTTGAGTTCGACCCTTAGGTAATGGTTCCCATAACCTTTATGCATGACCCGTAAATGAGAGACTAGTGGTTGAGTTGATTTTCCGATCCCCTTATGATTGTTACTGTAATAACCTAATCTAAACACCTAAATTAAACTAAACTAAACCTAATTAACCAAATTAAGCCTTGATTAGTATAGTATGAGGTGGCTTGTTTGGATTGGAGGATTTGGAGGTGAGTTGAAGATAAGATTGGGTTTTTGTATAAATAGGGGTGTTAGATTAATTGAAACGTTTTCTTCACTTCTTAAGTTAACCAGAGCGTGAGAGAGGCGATTTTGGTAAAGAAGAAGAATGAGAGAAGAAGAGGAAGAGGAGAAGAAGAAGAAGAAGAAGTGGGTTGAGGTTGCCAAAGCTTGGGAGGCTTCCACAACCGTCAAAAAGGTATGCCAAATCTTCATTATAACTCACATAAGCCTTGTGAGTGTTGGGGATCGACGTTGGTGTCGAATTCCTCGTCGGATTTCAACCAATTCAGAGGTTGAAGACGACGATCGGTCGACCGGTGCCTGTGGGCAGTCGACCGATCCTATTATTATATTGATGTTTACCCGCGAACGGTCGAACGATGTCGTTAGACGGTCGACCGTTATGCCAGATTTGTGCGGGAAAAAGGGGTTATGCTGTTATCGGTCGAACGGGACCACTTAGCCGGTCGACCGAATAACAATGAGAATGGGTCGGTTGGGGATTTTGACTTATTAAACGGTCGAACGTCCTTAACCTTGTTCGACCGATCCATTCGATGCTTAGTCGGTTGGGAGCTTTGACCATCAAAACGGTCGACCGCTCTTTAACTTTCGGTCGACCGACTGAGCATTTTATTTAAGCGGTAGAGTGCCTGTGTTGATTCGGTCGAACTGTATAGCAGTTCCGGTCGACCGAATATCACTTAGGCAAAATGCGGAAAGTCCTGTTATCGGTTGAACGACCCCTTGGTTCGACCGGTCGGATATATATATATTATATAAATTTGTATAGCGTAGATCATCCAAACGGTCGACCGCTAGATGACTTTTGTTCGACCGATTGGTCGGTAATTCGGTTGGCGTGGTTCGACCGGTAGACTTGTTTGTACAGTACAGTGTACTGTGTGGGGGACCGGTCGACCGGTGTGCTTTTAGCGGTCGACCGATCTGCCGCAGGTTGGTGGATTTATCCACACGCGATCCGTTGAGTATAGGTCCACTACCGGCTCCGAGGCGACGGTTGATTACCGGCTTTGAGAGCTACGGATTTCACCTTCGACGAAGGCGTATTATTGTACTACCATTTTCCCCTCTTACCGAGCGGGGTGTGAGGGATGTGTGCCGTAAACCTTGGGCAGTTTGCGAGGGTTTAGCGGTAGGCCGAGGATGTTCCGGCAGGGTACGCGTTTGGCAGCTCTTGGGGGAGCAGCGGCTGTCGTCTGACCCGAGTTGTGTATTCGGTGGGCTGACTCGCTCCTGGAGTGCGGCGTGTACCGGGGGTTCCTTCCTGCACTTTTTGGGGAGCAGTGGTGTCGACTGACCCTTGTGAGGCAGCGGTGGACTGACTTGACCCTAGTGGCAGGAGTGGTTCAGTGCCGCGGAGGCGGTGAGGGCATTATTGTGGGCCCGAGGCGGATGATCATGTGCATAGCATTGCATTGTCTTTAATTCCTTTTTATATTTTTAGGAGGTTTGGTATACGGGGTTCCTTCAGGGAACTCAGGCATGTTTGTTTGTTTTCATTTCAGGTAGCGAGCAGGTTTAGAGTCAGGTGGTGACCAAGGACGGTGCCCCCGGGATTAGATCATGTTCTCCTTATTAGCTTCTTTTGTTTGAGGTAGTGATTACATGTACATTCACTTTTGTTGTAATCACGGTTGACTCATTTATATAGTTTGACTTCCACGTGGGTCTGTATCTTATATATTATATATATATGTTGGTTTGTTTTCCCGTGACGTGCCCTGTGTTGACCGTTGACGGTCTTTATTATTGTTTAAATTTTTCGCTGTTTTCGGGTACGTTACAATTTGGTATCAGAGCGTCGATCTCGGCGTACTTGTCCAAAGAAACCACCTTTGAGTTAGGAGTTAGGTCTAGAGGATCATGCATGCACAGATTATATTGATATTGTCTTGTTTCCTTTGGCAGATGCCTCCTAGACGGGGGAAGGCGGTTGCCCATACTCGCGGTGAGAATGAGACTGCGAGGGATGAGGCTTGGGAGGATGAGCGTCGGACGTTGTTCGATACGGTCGGACGTCTGACGGAGATGCTACAGCAGTAGACGGCACAGACTGGGCAGACGGGGACTGGCGCTATGCATGACCGGTTTATGCGCCAGCATCCGCCTACCTTTCTGGGGCAGTACGACGCAGAGGCTGCGGAGGAGTGGATTTTCACGATGCAGAAGATCTTCGGTGCTATTGGTTGTCCTCCGGAGGTGAGAGTGGGTCTGGCTACTTATGTTTTGGGCGGTGCTGCGTCCAACTGGTGGAGGTCCACATCTGCAGTGGTGTTTGCGGATCGAGATGATATAGCCTGGGAGGAGTTCGTTGGCGAGTTCAACGAGCAGTATTTTCCGCAGCATGTCCAGGATGAGAAGAGGGAGGAGTTTCTGAGTCTTCAGCAGGGAGACATGACCCTGGCAGGCTACATCGGGAAGTTCAACGCCCTAGAGCGTTACTGTCCTGAGATGTACATCACACAGGAGCAGAGAGCTGGGAAGTTCGTCCGAGGGCTCCGGAAGCAGTTGAGGACGAAGGTGCTGACACATATGCCGAGCACGTTAGCCGATGCAGTGAAGAGTGCTATTGTTCTTGATCGTGACTACAGAGAGAACTACCAGGATGAGAGGAGGCCATCGGGTAGGTTCTTTGGGAGGCCAGGAGGTCAGACTGGAGGGAATCCGGGCAAGAGGCCCCGATTCGAGAGAGCAGGAGTAGCAGTACCCCGACCTGAGCCTTGTCGTACTTGTGGGAGGTTTCACTCCGGGCCGTGTTTCACCCCCGGAGCATGTCATGGGTGTGGCCAGCTGGGTCACTTTATTAGGAGCTGTCCGAGCCGAGGAGCTGGACCGAGCAGACCACCGGGGTTACCAGCACCCGACAGAGGTGGAGGCGGAGGTAGACCACCTTTTAGACCACAGCAGGGACAGCGCACCGGCAGAGTTTACACCATACAGGCAGAGGAGGCTTGTGATGGAGACGCTGTTGTGGAAGGTACACTTCTTGTCGCTGGTTCAGTAGCTAGGGTGCTCTTTGATTGTGGCGCGACACACTCGTTCATCTCAGAGCGATTTGCGGGAGTGTTGGGTTGTACCCTTGCGATGTTGACTGCCACTTTGGAGGTCAGCACACCCCTGGGTCTGGTGGGCACTGTGGGGAGATTTGTCCCCGGCGCCACGGTTGTTTCCGGAGATCAGGAGTTTCCGGCAGACCTGGTCTTGCTACCGATGAAGGACTTTGATGTCATACTTGGGATGGATTGGCTGTCTCAATATGATGTTCGAGTCTTGTGCCGTGAGAAGAAGATTTTGATTCCAGGGAAGGGTTTGCCTGATATTCTGATTAGAGGGATCAGAAGCAGAGGGGGTCGCATTATTGTATATGTTGTGAGAGCTCAGAGACTGTTACAGCAGGGATGTGCAGCATTTCTGGCGACACTTGTGGTTGCGGAGGCAGAGTCTCAGAGGCTAAAGGACATTGAGGTGGTGCAGGAGTTCACGGATGTTTTTCCAGCGGAGATTCCAGGTTTACCACCACACCGAGAGTTGGAGTTCGGCATTGAGCTGGTAGCTGGCACTACACCACAGTCGAAGGCTCCATACCGGATGACACCTGCTGAGTTGACAGAGTTGAAGAAGCAGTTGCAGGAGTTGATGGACTCTGGATTTATCAGACCGAGCGTCTCGCCTTGGGGTGCACCAGTTTTGTTTGTGAAGAAGAAGGACGGATCCTTGAGGATGTGCATAGACTACAGGATGCTGAACCAGGTGACGGTGAAGAATAGGTATCCCTTACCTAGGATCGAGGACCTCTTTGACCAGCTGCAGTCAGCGAAGGTTTTCTCGAAGATTGACCTGCGTTCAGGATATCACCAGTTGAGGATCCGAGATGAGGACATCCAGAAGACAGCCTTCAGGACGAGATATGGACACTATGAGTTCTTGGTGATGCCATTTGGATTGACGAATGCTCCGGCAACGTTTATGGATCTGATGCACCGGACATTCAGGCAGTATATTGATATATTTGTGATTGTCTTCGTGGATGACATTTTGATCTATTCGCCAGATGTGGAGCAGCACAGAGAGCATCTGAGGATTGTACTCAACATATTGAGGGCTCAGCAGTTATATGCTAAGTTCTCAAAGTACGAGTTTTGGTTGGACAGAGTGACATTCCTCGGACACATTGTATCGGCAGAGGGGATATCAGTGGATCCGGCGAAGGTGGAGGCAGTGACACAGTGGAGGACCCCTACGAGTGTGACGGAGATTAGGAGCTTTGTTGGACTGGCGGGATATTACCGTCGCTTCATCAAAGACTTCTCGAGATTGGCAGCACCACTGACGGCTCTGACGCAGAACGGGAGTCACTTTTGTTTGGTCGCAGAAGTGCGAGGACAGCTTTCAGGAGCTGAAGAGACTATTGACCACAGCACCAGTTTTGTCATTGCCGAGTGGCACGGGTGGATTCGTGATTTATAGCGATGTTTCAGGTGTTGGCTTAGGATGTGTACTTATGCAGCACGGGAGGGTGATCGCGTACGCATCCAGACAGCTGAAGGTCCATGAGAGGAATTACCCGACGCATGATTTGGAGTTAGCAGCAGTGGTTCACGCACTGAAGACCTGGAGACACTATCTTTATGGCGAGCAGTTTGAGGTGTTTACAGATCATCAGAGTCTGAAGTACATGTTCTCGCAGAAGGAGCTGAACATGAGGCAGCGCAGATGGCTTGAGTTCATTAAAGACTATGATTTCACTATCTCATACCATCCGGGGAAGGCGAACACAGTTGCAGACGCTTTGAGCCGGAAGGTGGAGGTATCCGTAGCAGGCCTATGCATTCAGGAGTGGCGACTGCTAGAGTCTTTGGCAGAGTGGAGACCATTTGCAGATAGCTCTGAGGGTGCAGTGATTGCAGGGTTGAGAGTAGAGCCTCAGACAGTATCAGCAGTGATTCATGCTCAGACTACAGATGAGGAGTTGAGCGGTTTGTTACAGTTAGCTGCCAGAGATGGGTCAGACTTCAGAGTTGGAGTGGATGGAGGTCTGAGATTCAGAGACCGTATCTGGGTGCCGAAGACAGAGGACCTGAGACATGACATCATGGAGGAGGCACATAGATCGAGATATTCCATTCATCCAGGGAGCACCAAGATGTACAAAGATCTGCAGCGGAACTTCTGGTGGCGAGGTATGAAGAAGGACGTTGCAGACTTCGTGTCGAGGTGTTTGGTCTGTCAGCAGGTGAAGATCGAGCACCAGAGACCAGCAGGGCAGATGCAGAGGATTGAGTTGCCCGAGTGGAAGTGGGAGCACGTGACGATGGATTTTGTTACGGGGCTACCGAAGACACGGAGATTCCACGATGCGATTTGGGTTATAGTCGATCGACTGACCAAGTCGGCGCATTTCTTAGCTATTAAGACCACTCTTGCTCTGGAGGGTCTAGCTAAGTTATATATTGATGAGATTGTCAGACTTCATGGCGTACCAGTCAGTATCATTTCTGACAGAGATCCCAGATTCACTTCGAGATTTTGGGAGAGTCTACACAGAGCACTGGGAACACGTCTGAAGTTTAGCACAGCTTTCCACCCACAGACTGATGACCAGTCAGAGCGGACGATACAGACATTGGAGGACATGCTGAGAGCGTGTACACTTGATTGGGTCGGGCATTGGGACGAGCATTTGCCGTTGATCGAGTTCGCCTACAACAACAGCTACCACTCGAGTATTGGGATGGCACCATATGAGGCATTATACGGGAGACCGTGTAGATCGCCGGTATGCTGGAGTGATGTGGGCGAGAGACAGCTAGTTGGACCTGACATTATACAGTTATATTCAGAGAAGGTCGACGTGATTCGGAGACGACTAGCTACAGCACAGAGCAGGCAGAAGAGTTATGCTGATACGCGGAGGCGTGAACTGACTTTTGATGTAGGAGATCATGTCTTCCTGAAGATCTCGCCTTCTAGAGGGGTGATGAGATTCGGGAAGAAGGGGAAGCTGAGTCCGAGGTATGTCGGACCTTTTGAGATATTGGATCGGGTCGGTGAGGTGGCATATAGGATTGCACTACCGCCACAGTTCGCGGGACTTCACAACGTCTTCCATGTTTCTATGCTGAGGAAGTACGTGGCCGATCCAGCTCATGTGATAGAGATAGCAGTACCAGAGATCCTGCAGGATTTGTCACTAGATGAGAGACCAGTTGAGATTGTGGATCAGATGGTACATCAGCTCAGGAGGAGAGCGATTCCGATGGTGAAGGTCAGGTGGCAACATCACACTGTCAGAGAGGCTACCTGGGAGATCGAGGAGGATGTCAGGAAGCAGTATCCAGAGTTGTTTCGGTAAGTCAGTTGTTTCGAATTTCGCGGACGAAATTCTTTTAAGGAGGGTAGATTGTAATAACCTAATCTACACACCTAAATTAAACTAAACTAAACCTAATTAACCAAATTAAGCCTTGATTAGTATAGTATGAGGTGGCTTGTTTGGATTGGAGGATTTGAAGGTGAGTTGAAGATAAGATTGGGTTTTTGTATAAATAGGGGTGTTAGATTAATTGAAACATTTTCTTCACTTCTTAAGTTAACCAGAGCGTGAGAGAGACGATTTTGGTAAAGAAGAAGAAGGAGAGAAGAAGAGGAAGAGGAGAAGAAGAAGAAGAAGTGGGTTGAGGTTGCCAAAGCTTGGGAGGCTTCCACAACCGTCAAAAAGGTATGCCAAATCTTCATTATAACTCACATAAGCCTTGTGAGTGTTGGGGATCGACGTTGGTGTCGAATTCCCCGTCGGATTTCAACCAATTCAGAGGTTGAAGACGACGATCGGTCGACCGGTGCCTGTGGGCAGTCGACCGATCCTATTATTATATTGATGTTTACCCGCGAACGGTCGAACGATGTCGTTAGACGGTCGACCGTTATGCCAGATTTGTGTGGGAAAAAAGGGTTATGCTGTTATCGGTCGAACGGGACCACTTAGCCGGTCGACCGAATAACAATGAGAATGGGTCGGTTGGGGATTTTGACTTATTAAACGGTCGAACGTCCTTAACCTTGTTCGACCGATCCATTCGATGCTTAGTCGGTTGGGAGCTTTGACCATCAAAACGGTCGACCGCTCTTTAACTTTCGGTCGACCGACTGAGCATTTTATTTAAGCGGTAGAGTGTCTGTGTTGATTCGGTCGAACTGTATAGCAGTTCCGGTCGACCGAATATCACTTAGGCAAAATGCGGAAAGTCCTGTTATCGGTTGAACGACCCCTTGGTTCGACCGGTCGGATATATATATATATTATATAAATTTGTATAGCGTAGACCATCCAAACGGTCGACCGCTAGATGACTTTTGTTCGACCGATTGGTCGGTAATTCGGTTGGCGTGGTTCGACCGGTAGACTTGTTTGTACAGTACAGTGTACTGTGTGGGGGACCGGTCGACCGGTGTGCTTTTAGCGGTCGACCGATCTGCCGCAGGTTGGTGGATTTATCCACACGCGATCCGTTGAGTATAGGTCCACTACCGGCTCCGAGGCGACGGTTGATTACCGGCTTTGAGAGCTACGGATTTCACCTTCGACGAAGGCGTATTATTGTACTACCATTTTCCCCTCTTACCGAGCGGGGTGTGAGGGATGTGTGCCGTAAACCTTGGGCAGTTTGCGAGGGTTTAGCGGTAGGCCGAGGATGTTCTGGCAGGGTACGCGTTTGGCAGCTCTTGGGGGAGCAGCGGCTGTCGTCTGACCCGAGTTGTGTATTCGGCGGGCTGACTCACTCCTGGAGTGCGGCGTGTACCGGGGGTTCCTTCCTGCACTTTTTGGGGAGCAGTGGTGTCGACTGACCCTTGTGAGTCAGCGGTGGACTGACTTGACCCTAGTGGCAGGAGTGGTTCAGTGCCGCGGAGGCGGTGAGGGCATTATTGTGGGCCCGAGGCGGATGATCATGTGCATAGCATTGCATTGTCTTTAATTCCTTTTTATATTTTTAGGAGGTTTGGTATACGGGGTTCCTTCAGGGAACTCAGGCATGTTTGTTTGTTTTCATTTCAGGTAGCGAGCAGGTTTAGAGTCAGGTGGTGACCGAGGACGGTGCCCCCGGGATTAGATCATGTTCTCCTTATTAGCTTCTTTTGTTTGAGGTAGTGATTACATGTACATTCACTTTTGTTGTAATCACGGTTGACTCATTTATATAGTTTGACTTCCACGTGGGTCTGTATCTTATATATTATATATATATGTTGGTTTGTTTTCCCGTGACGTGCCCTGTGTTGACCGTTGACGGTCTTTATTATTGTTTAAATTTTCCGCTGTTTTCGGGTACGTTACAGTTACTGTTGCGAGCTTCGTTTGTTTACTGATTGGGATGTGTGATTTCTGATTTGTTCGGGGTTATCAGGAGGGTATCCGGATACTCCTCATTGAGCTCGTTTCATACACTGTAGCTGCATTAGATTTTATATGTTTTAGTAGCTTGCATTTCATTTAATCTGATTAATAATTCTGGGCACGTTCTGTTTTCTGGGCCGACGGGGCACGAGTGGGTCCTCTAGCTCCAGAGGTCATTCACATAAGACCTTCACGTTGGGAGGTCAGGTGTAAGATAAGTCATGGGCAGGCGCGCTGCTATTCTGTCTCAGGGTAGGTGTTCCACGGTTCGCGATGACACCATGTAGGTCACTTGCCGCGAATTGAGACACTTATCTGACGCACCGCTTTATGCCGAGCGGTGGGTCACTGTCGAGTGACCGCCTATGACCAGCGAGGCTTATGTTCTGGTTCCTTTCGAGGAATGGGTTCGAATGTGCCCGACCGACACGACTAATGGAGTCGTAGTCTTTTGTTGCATTTGATGTTTTTCTGTTCTATTTCTGACCAGCACGACTGGTATTCTGGTTCCCTTGGAGGAATTTTTGTGGGTATTACCTGTCTGGCACGACTTATGGAGTCGTAGCCTTCTGTTGCATTTGATGTTTTTCTGTTCTGTTTCTGATGCTTTCGTCTTAGTTAGACTGCATGCATTCTTCCATAAAACTCTCTTTGGATTGGGGTATATTGGGTTTTCTTTATAGCAAAATCACGCATATGTTGATGCGGTGCTTGCAAATACTTAGGCTTCCATAGGGCCGACTGGACGAGTGTTGAAGATTCTGTACACGAGGGACACGTCGACCAAAGTCTTCAGTTATCGTTTGTTTCCACTTATGTTACTGTATTTCTTTTGAAACTCGATGTATTGTAATTGGATCTTTTATGTGTACATGGATAATCATTTGTTTTAGTTTTATATCGTAATTGTCTATCCATGTATATTTGTTATGTATTGTCGAGTTAGTCGGAATTGTCTTTCTTTCGTAACTCCTTCGGTCGTCGCGGAAGTCTCTAATCGCGACACTTGTGTTCTTTTCCTAGTGTGCGTACCCACGAGATCGGGGGTGTTACAAAAAATCTGACCAACGGTTTACCGAACTCGTTGTTCCGAAGTGTCTGCTATCTTCTGACGGTAGACTGAATCTCATTCGGTCGTCTGATCTCAGTTGCACCCGAAGTGTCTGGAATCCTTGGTTCGGTGGACCGAATCCAATTCGGTCGTCCGAACCGTACATCGCCAAAAGTACCTGGAGTTTTGGAACGGTTGATCGGACCCCATCCGGTCGATCGTTTCTTCCTGATTTTGTTTCCTTAATAAATATAGATCAATATTCAACAATACCATCTTATCTCATCTCCCACTTTTGTTTTGTCTGAACTAACGAAAGGAATTAATTGCATCAAATTGCAAGGTTTAGGTCCGGCTTTAGCTTTTTCTTTTCCATTATGGGCATTGTATATAATCGAATATTTGGGTGCATGTTGGTATAAATGTATGCCCACTTGCCAAGTGAAGAAATGGAATAAAATGAAATGGAACAAAATTTTGTAGGGACTAGGAAGGGGTAGGCATGCAGAGGTTAGAGGGTGTTTGAGAACAACAGTGTTATTCTTGGCACGTTTGATAGCAACCTCTGCCAAACATCCAAATGCATGCATGGTACTTGCTAGAATCATTTGACTGTTTGGGGAAAAAAATTGGCAAACAGGACAGCATAAGCATTTCTTATTTTCTTTTGTAACAAGCTCTCTTCCATCCATTTTCTTGCCATTTGTTCCCTCTCTTTTCCTGCTGCCTTTTCCTTGTTAGTTCAACAGTACTTGAGGAATATATGTGGTGAAAATAATTAATGTAGAAGCAGAGTGTCAGCACATCACTACTTCTGATATGGCCACTACCTATTAAGCAAAGTTAAAGAACTTGAAGGAATCTAATATCAGTACCAAAAATACTTTCATGATCGGGCAATATTTGTATGGATTAACTGTTTATCAGAAGGTGGTAACTAGCTAGCCCTTTTATGCTAGAAGGGTATGGATGAACAAAGGAATAAGGGATATGATTACATTAATATCTTTCATTAATCTAATAAAATCCTAGTTAGCCTATGATCTGGCTAAAAAGTTCCAGTTACACCAACTGTAGCTAATAGCTTCAAATTGAAGTTCGGGTGCACATCAAGCATAAAACAAAAAAAGGTTCTAACTTCTAACCAAGATTCAAAACAAGAGCATAGTTGCAATATCAGTGGATGTAGTCAATGTCAAATCGACAACACTCTACAAGGAAATTGCTTACACCATCTTAAAGAGGTACTTGACCAATTAACAATGTGAGAGTGATATTGTATAGCAACGACTACATTTTCAAATAATTTGGAAGATGTAGTTAATATTCCAACAAAAAGGGGTCAAAGATCTATGCTGTCAGATGCACCGATTGATTGGTAATCCAAGAATGTAGTCGACCATGCAAGTAACCTGTTGCGGATGTGTTTACGTACGTAATTATTTATTCTCCTTTCTCCATGTATCCTTTAATGCAAAAGAACTTAACCAAGCAGCCTTGTTTGACTCAAGTAATCAAACAGTTGATTATTCTTTAGTTACACAGAGACATATATAGTCCACAGATGGCCATGTTCAACAGAATTGTTGTTGGTTGATGCCTAGAATCTGATAAGCGTATGTTCTACCATGACCATCAAATTAGTAACACATGCTTCATATGATAGCAAGTTAAACAAGTAAAGAACAAAGAGTGACTGTGACCATCCCAATAATTGTGAGGCTATACCTGATTTAACATCAAATAGAAGGGTGGAAATGCAAAAGGTTTTGAATCTCATTCCTCTCTGACTTTTGACCTACATATGGATCTCTGTGCTGTCCACGTATAAATAACTCCATAATCATGCTCCCTTCCTCTGTCTTTCTCTGTCCAACAATAACAGAAACGCATATAAAGGCACCTAGACATCATCGATAAAGAATAACAAGAAATGAGAAGGTGGATGACATGCAAGTCACCATAGTGAGGTCCGCATGTTCAAGACCAGTCTAATATTTCCCCACCCATGTCGTCAAATGGTAAAGTAGAGACACATAAGACTTAAGTTTAGTCGATCATTTTGGTTCGTACAGTGTCGCAGACTAATATCAAAAAGAAAACCGTAACGTGTGGGTGTGTGGTAGCGAAGCTAAAGAGAAAAGGAAATAAAGCAACGGAGTAGGGTAGGATGGCAGTTTAGTGGTGGGGGGGACATGGATTCGTTCTATCAATGTATAAATAAAGAGATGTCACCCACCAAAGCGTCCCAACTCCACCATCATCTTCGCTCTTCACTACTCCCACACCCAACCCATCACTTAATTGCATAATCATTAGCATTAACACATCTCATCAATCAAACGCCACCATATCTTGTTGTACTTCGTAGCTAGATAAATAATGCACTCTTGAAAGTCTCATTGAGTTCATCTGCCTTAATTCCTACAGCCATGAGTCCCCTTCACTCCATTAGTTCTCCAGATGATCCTCCTCGCCATCTCCTCTCCCCACTTTGCCCGGTCACACTCAAAGTAAGTACATGCAATCAAATCTTTTGTTTTAGTCTTTTTTCTACTGAATTGAATTTCAGTACGCGACCTATTTTGCTGGAGCGTTATCCTGAATTTCGATTATTTCAAGATAAGAGATCTACCAATATTGTCGCAATGCGATCTCGTGAACAAACGGACATTCACTCAGACATGTACATGCATGCATTGTCGGGCATCAGTATAATTCCCATGTTCACTCTTGCAGTTCGAGGAGATAGTGTACAAGGTGAGAGTCGGAGGCCATGACAAGAAGACAATTTTGAATGGGATGAGTGGAGTGGTGCGCCCGGGGGAGATGTTGGCCATGCTCGGTCCCTCGGGGAGCGGCAAGACCACGCTCCTCACAGCTCTTGCTGGCCGGACCATGTCTGCGTCTGGCACTCTCTCTGGCAAGATCACCTACAATGGTCACCCTTTCTGTGGTGCCATGAGGAGAAGGACGGGCTTTGTTGTGCAAGACGATGTTCTTTATCCACACCTTACTGTGTCAGAAACTCTCCTCTTCACAGCTCTTCTTCGCCTTCCTTCTGCAACGCTTACACGTGAAGAGAAGGCGACCCACGTGGAACAAGTGGTATCAGAACTAGGATTAGAGAAGGTACGATTTTCTTTGGAATTTGGACATAAGTTTTAGAAACAAAAACTAAATTGTAATTTCATTTTCCAGTGCTGCAACTTACATGTGGAGTACAATGCTATAATTTAGATGATTTCTGAAACCAAAAAACAGTAAATTTGAGGAATCGAGTGTGATTTTCTCTGCTTACGTTTTGGCATAGGTACGTGACAGCATGGTGGGTGGAAGGGGAGTGAGGAGAGGCATATCAGGCGGGGAGAAGAAGAGAGTGAGCATTGGGCTAGAGATGTTGGTAAACCCAAGCTTGCTACTTCTCGACGAGCCGACTTCTGGTTTGGACTCAACAACTGCGCATCGGATAGTATCGACGTTAAAGAAGCTAGCAGCGGGAGGGAGGACCGTCATAACAACAATTCACCAACCGTCGAGCCGCCTCTACCACATGTTCAACAAGGTCATGCTTTTGTCGGAAGGGAGTCTCATCTACCATGGCTTTGCTTCTGATGCTCTTGACTACTTTTCTTCCGTTGGTTTCTCCTCTTCACTTTCTCTCAACCCCGCTGATCTCATGCTCGACCTCGCCAACGGTCAGTACTACTTTCCTATTCTATTTACTTAAACTTAAGATGTGACTTATTATCGTTAGGTTTCGAAAATATGTTATGTCATTCTCTTTCCACATCTCATGCTGACGACAAATGATAGTTGTGATATTATCAGTAATATCACTAATGTAGCACCCTTACTTTCATAATGAGAAACAACAAAGGGAGGGTTGGTTGTCTTCACAAAAGAAGCACACAGTATGGTCGTAACAGTTTCATTTCGTCCAAAAGTTGATAACACCTGAGCTTCCCATCTTTAATTCACAAAAGACCACTCCATTATGGCTTTTTCCTACTTTTGGTAACACAAACGTTAGCAAGTTAGAAACAACCAAAAGAAAAGGAGAGATGGAAGTGGAAGCCGTGCATCATGCACCAGCTTTAAACAACCCAAGATAACGATGACGCGATTTCGTGTCGACCGTCCCACCTAGACGTGTGTCAAGGCTGTAGTTGCCGAAAGAGCGAAGAGTCACATCATATGCCATTATATTTCATCATATACACCACTAAAAGAAACCAAATGCTAGCCATCATGAAGTTCATATACTCTCTAAGTTATAAACAGTCACCAATAGTGCTTCTTATGTTTGTAACATTAAGATATAGCATGCTTAAGTCCTCAATAGGTGGTGACGATAAACCGGAAAACCTGTCTAACACATTTAATCCAATCTTCAACAGGGATCGCACCTGAAGATTCAGAGCAGGGTCAAGACGAGCAGAGCACGAACGGGGAGCAACAGCGACCCAACGTAAGGCAACAACTCCTTTCTGCCTACAACAAAAACATCGCCCCAAGACTTAAAGCCGAGCTTTGCTGCACACTTGATGCCAACAACGGCAACTCTCATAATAGATCTTCCACAAGTAAATCACCTCATAATACTTGAAGCCTAACTTAAGTTACTTGTCTATGACACACTGTGTATTTATGCAGAAAAGAAAGATGAATGGACCACTAGCTGGTGGGAGCAGTTCCGAGTTCTTTTCAGAAGGGGTCTTAGGGAGAGGAGGTATGAGGCTTTCAACAAGCTAAGGATCTTCCAAGTCGTCAGTGTCGCAATACTTGCAGGCCTCCTTTGGTGGCGCACTCCTCCGTCTCACATTCAAGACCGTGTAAGTAGTCGTGGGGCGCTTGTGCACTTGAAACTTAGAAAAGAAGGAAATACGAGCATGTAATAACTATGTTTATGTGTTCATGCAGACTGCTCTCTTATTCTTCTTCTCAGTCTTTTGGGGATTCTACCCTCTCTACAATGCCGTATTCACCTTCCCACAAGAACGCTCCATGCTCATCAAGGAGCGCTCCTCCGGCATGTACCATCTCTCATCCTACTTCATGGCTCGCACCATCGGAGACCTACCCTTGGAGCTTGCCCTTCCGACGGTCTTTGTCGTGATAATCTATTGGATGGGCGGCCTCACGCCTCACCCCGTGCCTTTCCTCCTATCCCTCCTCGTTGTGCTCTACAATGTCCTCGTCTCCCAAAGCCTGGGCCTTGCTATAGGAGCCATCCTTATGGACGTTAAGCAAGCCACAACTCTTGCTTCAGTAACCACCCTCATTTTTTTAGTGGCTGGTGGCTATTATGTGCAGCACATTCCCAGCTTCATTTTGTGGCTCAAGTATCTTAGTTACAGCTTCTACTGTTACAAGTTGCTAATTGGAGTGCACTACCATGAAAATGACGTCTACGAATGCTCCAAAGGAATGACATGCAGCGTCACCGACTTTCCTGCCATCGCCTCTGTGGGTCTTAACCACATGTGGATGGACGTGTGCATAATGGCGCTTATGCTCATCGCATATCGCCTCATGGCCTACATGGCGCTACATCGCCTCCTCCCAAAGTAGGAGGCCAGCCTAATTTTATTCACAACAGAATTCTCTGGATCAGATACTTACGATGTTTTCATGCGACCATTTGCCAACATGTGATCGATATGCTGCTGCTCCAGGTGCAGCGTAAAATCAACTAGCTACATGGGACTTTCACATAACTTACTCTCAGGTTAACAAAATAACGTCCTTGTGCGTCTCTGTCCGAATCATAGATCGAACAACAATACCAACTCAACAATAATTCAAATTGTACTTGGTTTTCTTACTGGTGGAGTCATATTATGCAATTAATTGAGCACGAATAACTGCATGTGATTACGTGTATTTGATTATCTGTAAAAGCAGGCTTTGTTGGATAAATATTACGCACCTGAAACCAACAGAACTTTGAACTGTCTAATGGAAACCAACCAGATTCGATGCTGTGCATCTTATCAAGACAACTGAAGGAAGTCATTCCTGGAAGGATTAAAATCCTGGAGTCGCTTGCCAAGCCAAACAAAATTTCATTTCACAGAAACTGATATAAATTCATCTTCAATGATAATTATTGACTGAAAAATCCATTAACATGTATAGTCAATGCCTCGGAAATTAGGAAAGAATGTTACACTAAACAAAACTTACAGGATAAGTTGTAAATACATACAAAAACGATGGATAAAGGAACAGTGAGAATGAAATTAATAAATTTCCATTTACTCACTTGTTTCGTGCTCCTACCTACATGGTCGTGCTGTTCCTACGAGATCAAATACTGTTGTAGGTTTTTGGTTTTCTTTTTATTCTTCAACTTTCTGAAAGCACACGATTCTATTTGTCGAATTCTCTCCCGGCTGACGCCCATCAATTCCCCAATCTCTTGCAATGTTTTCATTCTTCCGTCTTCCAGCCCAAATCTCCATCTGACCACCTTCTTTTCCCTAGGATTTAGAGTGTCCAGCACTTTATTAAGATCCTGCTTCATGAATTGTTTCATCAGCAAACTCTCTGCAGTTTCGGCATCAGGATCTGCAATAACTTCCTGTAGAAACAGTAATATAAGGGATCAGTAAAAGAAGATCATATATCCTATCAAGTTACAGGAACAAGCACTTCAGGGAAAAGTAAAAGGAAGAGAAACAACACGAACCGAAGGCTTCATGTCCAGGTTGGTGCCAATTTTTTGATCAAGAGATATTGGGGCTTTTGGTGTTAGCATTACAGCTTCTAGCCTTTTCATCGACAAACCTGTTGCTTCAGCAACTTCCTTGTTATTAGGATATTTCCCATTCTCACTGTAAAGTTGCTTCCTTGCCTGTCTTACTCGGTATGTTGCTTCAACCATGTGAAACTGTACAATGAGAGGTTTAAATCACAGGGAGTTAACTAAAAAGCAACCAGTTTCGAAAATGCAAACAATCAAATGAAGACAAAGTGCTAAATTATCAAAACAAAGTGAAGCTCTAATTCTTTAAATACGAAGCAGTATAGATGGTACTTTGAAGGAAAATAACATGAATGGGTTATCGGTATGATCCAATTCTGCCTCAATGGGATAAAACATTCACTTCGGATAGCCAACAAGGCAATTCTCTATTATTCACGAATCAGACAAGTTACAATGGATTAGACGAGCACCTAAAGGTTAAGACAACTATTACTTGAGAAACTAACAATAGTGGGGACTCCCTGTGAACTTTGCCAAAATTAATTAAATTCATTCAAGCTGAAGACCAAATCTAGGAAAGAGGCACCATGGAAATGAAAACCGATGCTTCAGAAAAATCTAAGAAATTTCAAATTGCTTTCTTGCTGCCCAATGCCAGGTCACTGTTGGGAAGAGGATCTAAGATGCACTAACACGACTACGGATTAAACGCACCACGAAAATAGAATATTAATTGCAGAAAGTAACTTCAGATCCTCTCCCAATCTTAATGTAACAAGAAAACACGAATAAAATGGAAATCACAAGCAATCACACAACACACCTGAAGCAAACCATGACACACGTGATTTTACAAGGTTCGGCAAGATGCCTACGTCCTTAAGGGAGGTTTCATTTCCTTGAAGCTCTTCTCCAACAAGAGAAATCTCCGAAATTACAATCGGATAGAAGCAATTTGTCTTCCAAAGCACTCTAGATCTCTCTCTAGCCTAATCTCTCTCAAGGAAATAAGTATTGTATATTGTGTTACAAAATTAGGGTGAAAAACTCTTTTATAATGGGTTAAAATCGTACAAATAAAGTGCAAATCGTGGGCAAAACTGTCGACCGGTCGATCGGAATTCTCCATTGGTCGACCGATTGTCTGTTTTGTGCATAACTATCATCTGACGGTCGACCGAATTGAGCTTCTGAACAACGCCTGAGAGTCCCTGGAATATTTCGATCAACCGTGACTTAAGTTAACTTAAGTACCGGCCGACCGATCCGCGATGCTGATTCTCGACTTGAAGCTACTGTTGGTTTTCGGTCAAACACGTGCCCCGCACCGGTCGACCGAACCTAACCTTTCGATGAATCCTGGACGCTCCTGGACTTATTCAGTCGACCGTGACAAGAGTTTCGGTCGACCGATTCTCCTTGTTTTCTTGTACTTTACAATTCTACAAACCAATTCCAACAGTCACATGGGAAGTGTTGTGAACCTACTTCAATCAACCTACTAGAAAAAGTAGAACATGCCATCAATCCCACCTCTTCCATGGCATCCCATCCCTTACTGGCAATTTAATTATTACGACTTAACACATGTGAATTTATAGAGTCAATAAAGTTTGCCCTGTGATTAAAAAATATACTACATTTTCCCCTATATTTTTCTTTTGGGTTGCTTGTGATACATGCTATCATTTTGTTAGATTTCATAGTCTTTGTAAGTAACTTGTCAGAGATCTATGATATCCTAAATTACTCCGACTATCATGTATGTTTGTGCTGAATATGTTGGTCTTTGGGTTAGTGATTTAGTGGTCTCTTTGCTTAACACAATCACATTTCAAATTTTATCATAAGCAAGGGAGTACAATTCTCCATTCAACAATCCTATGAAACACATGGGACCACTGACAGAACTCACAGTTGGATTCTCTGAAGCCTAGCTACACCAAAATTTCCAAGCAAATATTCCTACCTAGACTGGAATAATGTACTTCCATAGATACGGTAACTGAAATACAAATATTTCTAATTGGAGTTCAATTCCCTTAACAAAGCTAAAATACCTAAATATAGTTGAAATATACCGGGTAGACATTATTTGAATATTATAGTTAAGGTCAGAGGTAAGAGTTTTTTTCTCTTCCTCCTGCAGCTTTTTTGCTCACCCACAGATGCTGCAAAATGCTTTATTTCCAAAACCCATGATGCTCCTTCATAAACTCCACCATGTGAAATCCTCATAAGCAGATGCTCGCTATCATACCATTCATGTTAAGTGATATGCAATTGAAACCAAAATCTGAACATTACTTCACAAGTGAAATTTTGAGGATGAGCAGTATAATCAATAATCAATGGGTTAAAGAATGCAATACCTTAAGAAGGCTTTCCTAGAATAGTGACACATCAGAAAATAAAGAAACCAGTTATTTATCTCCTGCTCTGGCAACTAGAGTGTAAAAATCATTTCTGAGTACATTTGAATATAACATTATTTAAGAGAGTTTAACAAACTAAGAATAACTAACTATATGCCCAGTTCCAAATTCCAACTAGGAAGACGGTATAAGAGTGTACTTCAAGAAAATCGTACGAGTTGATGATTTACTTACAGGTAATCGAATTGTTCTGGACTGATCAGAAAGAGATCGACGAACGGCTTGTTTGATCCACCAGTGAGCATAAGTTGAGAATTTGAATCCCTTTGAAGCATCAAATTTCTCCGCACCCCTTACTAATCCTCGACAGCCTTCCTGTAATGAAACTTTAATTATTATTACAAAAGTGATATATGGGAACTAATCTGCATACTTTCCCAAGTGGAAACAAAGAAGCACCTGAACAAGGTCTTGAAGATTCATTCCAGCTCCTTGATAGTTCTTTGCGATGGAAATTACAAGTCGGATGTTGCTTTTTATCATCTTGTCCTTGCAAAGGATACCATAATTTAAGCGTCTTCTCAGGGTCCTCTGATCAACCCCAGCAGCAGCAGCCCATTGGGCGAAAGTGGGCTGGCTTCCATAACGTTCTGCAAGCTCATCTTCAAGTCTTTCCAGCTTCAAGAGGTCCTGTATTGCACCAACATCAACATTATCAATAAACAAAATCCAAAGCTAACATTGCTTTCTGTCTCAACTGCAATATTGAATATAAGTCTATAATCGAGGTGTGTTTTTATTATTATTATCGGTAAGTCTATAAATGAGATTTAAATAAAATAACATAATCACCAAAATATCGCGAGTCACTATCTCACATACAACATCCACGGAACACTTAGATATTATGTGAAAATGAATATGTAATATGTAATTGACGTTTCACCTGAATCCCCTCTGATAATTCCAACTCTTCTGAAGCTGTAAGCAACCTACAAGTATTAGTGGTTCCTCTTAAATATCGCAAGGGGTCCTGATAATCAACATCTTGCACGCTAGCACGCTTCTTTCTGCCAGAAGTTCCAGACTTGACGGATACACCACTTGTCACCACTTTCTCAGCAGCACGTGCCCTTCGAGCCCGTCTCTCGGTCTGCCGCCCAGATCTAACAGCCTTTCCCTTTGAAAGTTGCGTTTGCAAGAGCTCAAGTTCTTCGTCCGTAAGACTATCCTCCCGGTCTAACAGCCCCTCATCTTGCTCAGGTTCCGGAGTTTTGGCTTTCTGAGCAGGAGGATCCATCTCAAGGAGCCTGACCATCTCCAATCGGAGAATCTCCGCTTCAGACGGAAGAGGTTTGTGATTCGGTTGCTTAAACGAAGGGTTATCTCTGACAATTTGCGCCGCACCCTTGGCAAGGTCGGCCGCAGCTCTAGCAAGCGCAAGTGCCTCCGCAGCCGCAGTTGCTATCGTGGATTCATCGTCGTCCTTAACGAAGGGGTCAGCAGGCAAAGTTGCTTCTTCTAATTCCAACTGGAAAACAACACATACCACATCTTAACGTAACAACAATTATGGAAAGAAAGAAAAATGTTTAGTACAACACCCCGCATCTTAAGAACAATTATCAAAGGAAAGTAAATGGTTACGGACCAGTAGAATTGTGGAAGGAAATGAAAATGTTGAGTAGAATAATACCTTGGGAGGAATCTCGTAAGACCGTACATTCGAATGAGGAGAGTGTAAGGAAGTCAATAGCAATTCCTTGGGATCAGCGGCGAGGGGAAGCATCGCGACCTGCGACATCACGCCGCCTTGCGCTCCAACGCAAACCGTGTCTATCAAAATAAGTTAAGCAATAGCCTAGCCAATTACTGGTTCGGAAATTAAAATGAAAAGGAAAGGGTAAGTAGACGACTTACGGGACGGACGGAGAGGGAGAGAGAAGAGGGGGTCGGAAAGGCACTTGAAGTGCGGGTGCGGGAGAAGGAAAGTCATGTTTCAGTTTGGGGTCGGTGGGGGCTTGTTATTTTCTCTTCTTCATTTCCGCCCTCTCTTCTTCTTTAGAATTTCTGTTTCTGTGTTTGTGGTGGTGTGTTGGGGGGGGGAGGTGTGGATTGAGTGGATTATCATATCATGAAAGGAAGGAGAAACCGGAGTAAACGGATAAGGAAAGAAAGGGATAGTAGCTCAAGCCTCAAATATTTTGTATGTTATGTATGTGTGGCAGACTGGAGGCCGACCTGACTAGTCCACTGTACATGGTTAATACGTTAGTTGTGTTGGTGATTTTAGTGTCATCGATTCATTTAATGTGATTTACTTGAGACCGATGCGATTTATCGTTAGGTTCGGAAACGAGTTTGGGTAGTACGGAGTGCACGCTTGTTGAGCTAACGATTTATCGACCACGAATATGAAGCAGAGGTCGAGGGGGCGCAACCCCATCGCGGGGTCGAGGGGCGGAGCCCCTGCGGGGTCCAAGGGGTAGAGCCCCTGGCTGGGATCCCGCTGCCAGGTCAGCGGGCGGGGTTCTTCGGGAAATTCATATTAATTCTTTATTGGATTTTATGAATTTCCGTTTGAGTGGATAATACCAACCTAAAAAGCGGTTGTGTAACCGCCCAAAGCAGTTGTGTAATCGCCCAACCGCCATTCTGCTTTTTCGATTATCTCATTATAAGAGGGATTCGGTACTCAAAAACAAACATACGAAATACATACTCCTTCTCTACTTTTCTGATCGAAGTTCATATTACCTGAACGAGATTGTTCCTTCTCAGGATTATCTCAGCAAGGTATTCGTGCAACCCGGGCAGTGTAAAAGGGTCGAATAATCTTATTCGAAAAGTGATCCGTACACAATCTGAGAAGAGTCCAGGATTATCACAACTCAGATTCTCCAACAAGTTGTATTTACCAAACAAGAACACACCACAAATATTTTGATCGGTATTCGTTGAAAAACCACGTTAATGCAAAAAATATGTAATCTGGGTTAAATCAAAGTATCTTTTTCACATCTTAATAACCACAGAAAAATTTATGTATATACCACCATTTGTGCAGCAATACATTTTATATTTCATTTATTTGACTTTTTCATAATTAAAATTAACATTATTCCATCTTCATTGAAATCACCATTTTTGGTACACCTAACACCATTCTTCTTCTTTTTATCTGGTGAAATGTTGCTTCACGATTCTAAATTTAAAATTAATCCCAATACCAATTAGGATTACCTCTTTATCTGAGTCTCAAGTTAAGATCAGAAAATTAATTTTCATTAACGTGTTTGAGATATTAAGATTTAAAAAGAAGCGTAATAGTAGAGTAGATAATAATAATAAAAAGTCACGGCCTTGTGGGCCTTCTCGTCAACTTTTGGGTCGAAAGCCCATAAAAAAAAAACCAAACCAAAACCAAACTCAGGGAAGAGAAGAGGGGCATCATCATCACCAAACTCGCCGGCGGTGGCAGAAACGAAACCGATACGACGATGGAGAACGAACCCCAACCACCACCAACCAAACCCAAGTCGAGATCCGGCGAGGAAGTGGACTACAAGACCAAGTCCGGCACGGCCTGGAGCCACAACTTCCTGAACCAGAAGCCGTGGCACCCCCTCTCCTACCCCAACCAGCGCCGAAAGTGGATCGCCGAGCAGACCGACGCGCAGCGCCAGCGCCGCGCCGAGGAGGTCGCCCGCGAGTTCGCGCAGGAGCAGGACTTCCTCCGCCAGACCGCGCTCGTCTCCAAGAAGGAGCGGGAGAAGATGGAGATCATGAAGGCTGTTAGCTTCATGTACGTTAGACCTCCCGGGTATAACGCCGAGAGCGCTAAGGCTGCCGAGGCTGCCGATCAGGGTAGGCTTGCCGCGTCGGAGTAAGCGACTTAGCAAGCTTTGTTTTTTCTTCCGATATTTGTTTTGCGTAGAGTGTGATTGGTTGGTTGGAAAACTGAAGTTTTTAGGGCACTTCTGGAAGATTGTTTTGCAGGAAAACTTTAAAGCTATGTAACTTATGTCTATTGGTTTTCGAAATTGTACACTGTAAAATCAAGGGAAGTTGTGAAAGTGGAGTTTTGAACTTACCTCTACTTCCTACCTACCAATCACGCCCCTAATTTATTTTGTATGGTAATTAAGTTGTTATTGTTGTGTTTGTGTTTCGGGACTAATAGAGCTGAGAAGGAATGTGGTGGTGGTGGTGCGGCTGCTGTGGATGACAAGAAGAAGAGTAGACCAAAGGATGTGTTTGGCCGGGCTTTGCCGACGGAAGAGGAATTTGAAGTTCTCAAGAATGCTCCACGGTGTGTTTACCTTAGTCATTCTTTTGCACGTTTGTAATGCTCGATTGCTTGTTTGGTTTTCTTTTGGCAAACTTTAAGAGAGAGACTTTTGAAGGGGGAAAAGGGAATTTTGGGAATCTGCAAGTGCTAATTCCTAAAGGACTAATCATTATTTGGGTATGTATCAAACTATGTGAACCATAATGTAAAAAAGGACCATGTGAACCATGGAACAATTGGCCGATTGCATATTAATTCAACACATTAACACTGAAATTATAAAATCAAATTGCTTCTAGTACTTCCACTGTTGCGAGTTATGATTGCCTAATTGGAAGATTATGTAGATGTTAACTGATACAAAAGGATCACCTCAATAAGGATCTAACTCATCAAACTAATTTCCACCCTTTATTCCCTGGTTTTGCCTTTTGAGTTTTATATCAACACCTTGGAAACTGTGTAGTTTAATTAAATTGACTATTTATATTCTCTCTCAATCTCGCTCTACATGCCTATTTACTATGCTTGGTATGGCAATTAGACTTCTTTTTTTTAACGATGCAATTGGATATATTTTTATTGGGGCAATTGGATATTTGTTTTAGCAGTAAGGTTTATTGTTTGGTTTGATCTAACCTTTCATGTTAATGACCTTATTCTGGAACGTGAATTTTTCTGCATGCTATGCTTGAATTGTTGCTAATCCACATCTATCAGTGTAACTGTATATCCACCACTAGTTATGTTAACTTTAGTGCATACACTAACTACTAGATTACTTGTCAAGGCTTGAGACGGGCATGCCTGCAAGGGTGAAGCCTTTTGCAGTTGAGATCCGTAATGTAAGATGTGTTAGATGTGGAACATTTGGTCATCAAAGTGGGGATCGTGAATGTCCTATGAAAGATAAGATAATGCCAAATGATGAGAGCCGGCTAAAGAGAGATGATCCTTTAAATGCCATCATAGCCCAAACTGATACTGCCGAGGTTAGTTCTTGTATCTTTTCTCCACCAATTTGACTATGAATGACATTGCTCATCTTCTGGGAATCCATCAGTTGTAGTGTACACTAGTGATCTTGCTGCGATATTTTCATGATCAAGAGTAAATATTACTTTGATATTTATTTTGTTTCTCAAATAAGAGGGTTGCGATCTATCTAATTTTAAATAACTTTTTGAAAAGTGACTTGACTGGTCCGACCTTATGTGGACAGATCTCTATGCACCAGACTAGATGGCATTACATGGCTTCTATACTTAATCCTACACACTTTTTGTTTATAATAATTTCCTCCTCTTTTAGCTCTCTAGCATCTTTTTCTGTATTATTTTAAACTGTATCATGCAATACGTTTTGAACATATTAGGTTGGCGCAGGCTGTGTTTCTGTACTCTGTTTTCTGATAATCTCCAATTTCTTCGCCCATGGACATGCTGAAGTAGGCAAATGTTACAATAATTGTGCTGATGTTTTATTGTGACAGCCCCTAAAATGGCAGCTTAAACAGATCCCGGGCATGAGTCCTCCTCGTGGAGGATTTACACCAGATGATCCAAATCAGCAGATAGTTGCAGAGGATATTTTTGATGAATATGGAGGTAAACACTTGGCTCTTATAGTAAAGGGTAGCTACTGCTCAACCTGCCATGTCTTGTTATTACTGATTCATTTGAGCTTCTTACAGGCTTCTTGAGTGGTGGCGACATTCCTTCTCTTCTAACAGAATTTAAGAAAAATAAATCTAAGCACTCTGGAAAGAAGAGCAAACAAAAGCGCCATTCAACTTCTACCTCTTCAGACATTGATGACGAGAAAGAAAAGAGAACGTCAAAAGGCAAGCATCAAAGTAAAAGGCATGAGAAGTCGGATCATGATAGGAAACATGAGAGGTTGGATCATGATAGGCGACAAGAGGAGTCGGATCATGATAGGCGGCATGAGATGTCAAATAATGATAGGCGGCATAAGAGGTCGGATAATGATAGGCGGCATGAGAGGTCGGATCATGATAGGCGGCATTGCAAGAAGAGGCGATCATATTCACGTACCTCCAACGGCTCTGATTCAGATCATCATCGTAGAAGAGGACGACATTGCAAGGGTTGACATTTTGGGAATTGTTTTGGAAGGTGTAGTTGTTAAATGTCAACTATGTTGGTCAATTCATTAGCTGTAGTAGTCGTGTACATGTTCATGTTCTAATCTTATTGAGATTCAGCTCAAAGTGTAAACTTTGTTCTGGTTTGATTTGCTTTTAGAAGCCAGACCAGAACCCTCAAAGGGTAATTTTACATTGTAAAAATTGTGCTCTAGTTTTAATACATAATTATTTGTGTCGGCTTTAGACCACTGATAACGGCGCCCAGACAGTTCTTGGACGTCTGATTTTCTCTCTGTCACGTCAGTTTCTTTCTCCGTCACGTCAGTTAAATCAATCTCCCTAAATTTTTCTTAATTACACGTAAAAACTGTAGGATCGTGTGGGTTATGGGTTCACTAATCACTTTTAAGTTAATCACCTATTGAACCCTAATTAACTACTTGGTTGATCGATCAAAGAAATGCAGCGGAAATTAAACTAAATCAAACACAAGTAGAAAGTAATGCAAACCACAAAGAAGACACGTCGGTTTTTATAGAGGTTCGGCCGCGCCTACGTCCTCTCTTGCAAGCCCCTCTCGAATCTCCGTTCGAGCCCCTCTTGCGTCTTCACTATGCCTTTTACAAGTCTTCAAGCTCGCGAACAACCCTCGCCGAGCTTGGCACCACCTCTCACAATCCGAGAGGAACACTTCGGGCTTTCACAGAAATCCTTGCTTCTTGTCTTGGGCTTTCACCAAGACCCTTGCTCTCTTTACAACAAATGTAACCTTGAGTGGGATTCACTCTCTAATTGAGCACACTTTGAGTAGGATGAGTATATGATCAAACGTGTGAAGTTTAGGCTTATGGAGTGTAGAATTGGGAGCTTTGAGGATTGAGGTTTCTCTCTAATGTATTGGGACAATTGGAGTTGGAGAGTTGTGTTAACAACAAGTCTTGATTCTCTATTTATAAGCTCCTAAGGTATTCTAGCCGTTGGGGATAGATTTGATTGGGTTTTGTGCAAGATACACAAAGTAGAAAATCGGGCTGCAAATCTGTCCAGAACCGGTCGACCGAAACTAGTAAACCGGTCGACCGTTAACTTGATTTCAAAGAGAACGGTCGAACAAAAGAATATTCGGTCGGACAAACGAGCTAGAACTTAACTCTACTTAAGTGAATCGGTCGAACCAAAGTATGGGGCGGTCGACCGAGAAGGGGATTCGGTTGAGACAAAGGTCAATCGGTCGAACGAGAAATGTGTCGACCGATAGCAGGGAATTTGGTTTATGAAAATATGTTCAACCGGTCGACCGAAACAAGGTCTTCGTTCGACCGGTTACCGAATGTATTTTGGGGTTAAGTTTTGTTTTATACGAATACGACCGTTATAGGAATACGACACGAAAAACGGTCATATTAAAATCCGGGATCGGTCGACCGAAAAGGTAGAATCGGTCGACCGGTAGAGTTCGGTAAAATCACTGTGGAGAGTCTGTTATAAACCGGTCGAACTGAGAACTGGTTCGGTCGACCGGTTCACACAGGAAATCTGGGTTTAAGTTTATAAGTGATTTCCGACTAAGGTTTGGGTGATCTAATGAAGTCCAAATAAGGTGAAATATTGTGTGTGACTTCTCTAAGGAACCTAGTGTGTATGTGATATGTTTTTAACTCTTGCATGCTCAATTTACACATGTTCCTAAGACTCAAAATAAAATCAAGATTACAAGTCTTCATTTAGCTTTATTACAAATCTTGACTTGATTTTCTTCCTTCCATGAGTCTTGATCACTTGTAGAGGTTAGCAAATGCAATATATATGCAATGCATAGTGTGTGCTACTCTAATTAAGATTCGGTTGATTAAATCATCAAAACATACGATTAAGGTCAAAAGCCAACAAAAACAACTCAAACGTCCTATATTCTCTCACTTTCACGTTATTTGGGAATCAATTCTAGATAAAACACACAAAAATTGTCAAAAAATATAAACATATTTTCATAAGAAAAATTGAAAAAACGATTTTAATAATTTTTAAAACATTTTTGAAAACAATAAATCAAAAACAAACAAAAAATCACCCAATCCGAGGGACCACGTGCCCCCTGGATTGGGCGCCCTGACGGATTTCCGGGCGGATCCGTCCTCCCATTAAGGGAGGGTATTTCAGGCACCTGGCCTGGGCGTCCAAAAAAGACCACCGGTTAAGGGTGGTCTTAATCCAGGTAATACTTGTGAAGTAACAACTTATATTTAGGTAACTTACGGTTTGCCCCCTCAGTTATACCTCCATTTCACTTTGCAAATTGCACCCCTCAGTCACAATTTGTTTCGTCACTTTTCAACCTATTAGGCTATTTCATTTACCCTCTCCATGTCATGCAATGAAAATTCAAAGGTGTCCTCGATCTTGCCTAGGGTTGTGCAACTTTCGGTCTGGACCCCAAGACAAATTCGGTTTTTAGTCTGGTCCGGTCCGGTCTTCGATCTGGATCCCAGAGAGCATCCGGGTCTGGTCCTGGTCCGGACCGATGCTCACTCCTATTCTTTCCGATATAAGAGGGTTTTTAATCCATTCAGGCAAACTTTAGTATTTACACACAATTGTTTATGTCGGATTTAATGCAATTAAATACTTAATATTCAAGCAATGGACAAAAAGGCCCAACCCGGCCCAGTGGGTCGGCCCATCAAGCCCACGGAATACGTTCCCCTTCGTCTTGCTCCGATCTCCGTTCCCCTAGGGTTTCCACCCTCCACGATCCATGTCTTCTTCGGATCCCACCACCACCCAAAGCCATGGATCGGATAACGAAGACGACGAGGACGAGCTCCTCGCCAACTTCCTTGAATCAGAGATCCTCTCGGAAGCACCTTCCCAACACCTCCCCGAATCCCAGGTAGAGGAGCAGAAGCGGAAGAGGCCACGCGTGGAAGAGAGCGAAGAGGAGGAGAAAGGGGAGAGGAAGACGAGCAAGAGGAATAAGGGGGCTTCTTTCTCCGGAAGCTTCGCGACCATTCCGGGGGAACTCTTCCATTACATTCTCAAGTTCCTTTCGTCGGAGGATCTGATTTCGTGCTCGCTCGTGTGCAAGTTCATGTGTCTCGCCGCCTCCGACGAGTCCCTCTGGCGCCGCCTGTAAGTAATTGCGACGACGATTTCTCCTTCTGCTTGTGCAAAATCTTAGGTTTAATTGGTGATAACTGTTGTTTCTGTTGTAGGTACTATATGCGTTGGGGATTGGATTCTCCGTCCGGAAAGTTGCATACTTGCCCTTGGAAGAAGCTTTACATTCAGGTAACCACTGTGGTTCTTGTATCGATTTTGAATTGTTTCTTCAATGTGTTTTTATGATTGACATGGAACACGGTGGAAGTGAGATAACGGTGGTTGATAGTTCAATCCCGATTTCCTAATATGATTAGTTTGCCGATAGTTTGGACTTAGAGGTTGATGACCTAATAAACTTATAATCGACTTGCACCATTTCATGGTTACCGATTTAAAATTATTGAAAAACGTGATTAGCTTTATAGGAAAGGGCTAAATTATTGTTGAATGATGGCATGGGACGGAAGGAAAAGCCTCGAACCTTCTGTTTTAGTGGAAGTACCAGATTGATGAACCAAATTTATTTATAACTATTTTTTTTTTCAAACAACAAAACCATCAACGTTTGACAGTTTGAGTTCCAAAGCTTTCAGGTAGAGTTGTTACAATCAAATAACTTCCTTGAAATCATTTTCACTCCCATTGGTAATGCCGAACAATCTCTAATGGTGTAGTATGTGTTGCATTTGTTATGGATTATTCTACTTGGCCTGTTTTGACCCTGACATGCAATCCTATACTGTGCTATGTTTCTTTCTGCAGCAAGATCGAGATGACATGGTTGAGTTTATCAAGAACACTCCCTCTGAATTAAAAGAATATTACATTCAAATGCAGGCAGCTAAAAGAAGCCAAGCACCCCTTCTTTCTCAAGTATGAGAACATAATTCGTTTGTATCATTTTCGTAATGTTGCTTATGTAGTCCTCATTACCGTTTGAACTTGTGAAGGTCAATGATGACCGCATTATTTTGGACAAAACCGTAGCAGATAAGGTTTCAATTTGGAAAAAGAAGAGGGGCCTGACTGATGAGGTTGTATATGGCCATGTTTGCTCTGGAGATACATGTACCTACTCAAGAATTGGGGATGTTTTTCTCTGCGAAAAGACAGGGAGGGTGCATGGTAATATTTGCTTGCTTGTATTTGGATATATACATGTTTGTTTCTCCCCCTATACTAATTTGCACATTTCCAGTATGTGATGACACTTGCCGAGAAGCTGGGATGGATGCAACAGATGAAAATTTTGTTTGCACAATATCTGGCCGTTGCTTTGACCAAATTTGTTATGGGATGGAAGAAGAATCTGATAATGTAAGTGATTCATATATTGATAGCGTGTAATTTTTTTCTTTATGTCTTCCTTTCTTCCATCTATGAATGATTGAAAAGAAAAGGTTAAAACGAATCGTTGGCACATGCTTAGCTGTCTGAAAATGAGTTACCATCTACTTTTCTTGTTTTGGATTATGGGGACTTTTTTTTAATCCTTAGAAGAGGGCCTTTGGGAGTGTAGACAAGTCCCGAGAACTTAATTTTCCGCCTCAAGACTTATGTTTGAAACTGTAAGGCTGAACAAACTTTGATGTGCTTTCTAAGTCCCTTCATTGAATGATGTAGTCAATTGCTACGTCAAGCCATGATGAAACTGTGAAGATAATTCCTTTTCTTTATATCAGTAGCTGACCAGATAGTTCATAGATATAGCAGAGAATTTTTAGTTGTACTACAGAGCTTGTAAAATACAAGGATCAAAATTCTTCTTAGCATCTCAAAAGAAGTTTAGTGTCAGACATGTGTTGACAATATTTCTTGTTAACCAGTGTCCATATTTGACATTATTGTCTTCCTCATGTCTCTGCTGAAATAATTTTGCAAGCAGTGATCGTCCAAAACCACGGGATTGTTAATCTAGTAGAATTCTGAAATTTCATGTGCCATTGCAATTCATGTGCTTTTGTATTTCAGGAACAGCAAGCAGGTGTGGCAGATGAAGCAGAGCCTTTCATGGGGTCAGGACGATTTGGTATGAGATTGAGCCTCTTTCCATTGTTTGCCATTTTTTTGTTTCATGATTAATTTCCTTAAGCCAAAGGTTAAGCTGAATATCTGTCTTATTTCTGGTGCCATTACAACCGCTGCTAACATTGCAAGTACTTATTTTTATTTCCTTATTCAATTCTTTTATTCTTTGGCAGCACGGGCATATCAACTGGGTTATAATTGCGCCGACGAAAAAGAACTTGAAGCAACATTACGATTCTGCTGAGACCTATTGGGCTTTAATTTCCTAACGTGGGAGTGAGAACCATACTAAAAGCTTCAGTTCAACATGCCATGAGATAAGCCATATATGTTTTTGCTGGCAATTCTGTAAACGAAAATTAGAAAATTCAGATGAGCAGTTCGTTATGTAATCCTAGATCTGTAAAGTATTTGACTGGATCTGATCCACCCAAATAACCATAATATTGACAAGCATAATGTGCACAGGCTATGTTTGCTGTTTTGGTTCTTTTTCCAACCCAAGTATCATAGGTGAATAATTTCTGTGAGTCAGTGAAATTCGTGTTACCTGAACTAGTGGCTTACCCTATTATTCTCCCGAAAGCCTTTCTCATGAATCATGATCCATTGTTTTCGCGAGTAAGGAAACATCTGTGCTTCTGAGCTGAATCATTGAGAGGTTTTAGTGTCCAATTTGACGTCAATTTCCAACCAAGAAAGTGCCATTTTGTTTATGTGAACATGTTTGGGCATTCTTCTTGTTCTTTTTCACTTTTTATGGAGAGTATTATAATGTGGCATATATTACGTTCAAGTTCTAATGAAACGTGACCAAAACAGGAAGAGAATAATATACATGTCCAAACTTCAAGCTTTCACATTGGCATGGTGAACCAGTTCTTTACACTTAGTTGACAATCACAGAACAAATTCCGGCACACATCAAACAGAACCTACGATACATGTTCACAAACATTCAAGCTTTCACATTGGCATGACGAACCAGTTCTTTACACTAAGTTGACAATCACAAAGTACGAATTCTGGCACACATCAAACAGAACATCAAATTCAAAATACTACATGCCATTGCTTGTGGGTGAAGAATGTGGAAGTGGTTTAGGAGCAGGTGATGGCGTGTAGGAAATGGAAATGAGTTTAGATCTACACTCCTCCACAACACCACAATCAGTAGTACCGTTCAGCTTAGTTGCATCTATTCCAATACCAGCTGATGCCTTTGGAAGCTGATTACTATCTGGATCGGATATCGCTATGAGCGACTGTCGAGCGAGTTCTACGGAAATATGTTGCTCGGCGTCAAGATCCATATATAGACTGCACAAGCCATGCACAAGAAATTAACAGAACAGCTAACAAGAAAACAAGACTAATCTAAATTACTTGATAGGCGTGGTTTGTTTTTACCCAAATGAAAACCTTTTAATTGAAAAAAAAATAATGTTATGATCTATGGTCTCCTTAAAAGCATGGTTGCAAATAAGTCAACATAAGAATCATTAACTTCAGCAATTAGGCTATTCAAGAGAGTGGTCACTAAACGCTCCAGAAATCCCCACACACACTTGGACCATAACTAGCTTGCCTAACATGGAAGTAAAAAACAGAGACACATTTGATTCTTGAGCTGAACATTATAGTGACAAACTATTGGGCACAAGATGCGCAATTATCTATGGTTTAGAATTCATAAGCCAACTTAGAAATATAAGTTATGTTTCTGTAATAATTGAGGATCTTCTGATTAGGATGTTTGGGTAAAGACTGTTTGACTTCATAACACTATTAAATATATCTCAAAATAAGATTAACCCCTTAAATATCACAAGCAAGCATGGTGGTAGTTAAAACCCATATGCAGTAGAATTCGTGTAGACTGGATATCATATGAAGTGTAAGCATAATGGTGTCTGTCTCTGTGTGTGCGTGTACTGTGTGTTTTGTTTGTTTGCAGTAGAGAATGAAGAGTGGGTACTGCTCATCCCAGAAAAGTCCATCCATCAACAAACTCTTTGTATAACTTATCAAAAAAAGAAAAAAAACATATTTTTTGTATACATTTTACTCAAAAGAATCTTGTATGCATCACATCAAGCATGCTTGCATGCATATGAGTAAGGGTACTATTAGCAGTGACTTTCAGAAACATAAGTTACACAGTTGCAAGTGAAAACATGAAAATTGATTAAAACTATACTCGGTGCGTGTAATTCTTTTCAAAATTCCACTCCTACACTTTCTTAGTCTTAGCACTTTTGTGGCGTGACTGGCGTCTGCTGCTTAATTGAGTGGTATCTGAGAATCAAACTATTCTTGAGGTCTGATTCAATCTACAACTTTTCACTCACGCAATTTTTACTCTGGAAACACAAATTTGAATTCCCAATATAAGAAAATGCAAAATAAAATTTTTGCTTGACATTTTAGGGCAGAGACGTACGAAGGAAACACAATCATGCCCATTATAATCTAATAAATTCTGATATCTCCAAACAAAATTACGGATGGAAACAAAATCCACCAACTCGGGTTAGCTCGGTTTGGAGATTATTAGTCTTGAAATTTTTAATATCAATGATCAAATCTAGCGAGAGTATTAACTTGTCTGGGTTGATTAAATCAAGAAAAGAGGAATTGATTCCATTGAAAATAAATTTCCCAAACCTACACCTAAAATCCCCCTAATCACTTCCACTTCTCTAAGCAAATTGTTAAATTCATTGACCCTAAACGTCAAGGTCAACCACACTCAAATCGACCCCAATCACCACAACAAATCAACCAACCGAAAACCCCCCAAACAGTACACCACAAAGGCCACATGCACTCGCACATGGTCTCAAATCCGTTCGATTTCCGACAAAAAATCTAGACGACCAAAAATTCGTATCCAAGCGTGAGTCAATTTGTTCCCAAACACACATAAAAAAGGACAATCAACGAAACAAAACACAAAAAATCTCACGCATATTATTATTATTGTTATTATTACCTGCAAAGAAGCTTAGCTTAGGAGAGGTTTCGGCCGTGGGATGGCAGTTGGAAGGGTAAATTGTTGAGCTTCCCCTTCTCTTCTCCTCTTCTCTTCTTATTTCGTTTCTCGTGTCCTCATAAATTATTATTTATGACTTCCATTATTATTATTATTATTATTATTATTATTATTATTTATTGTTGATAAAATAACGTAAAAGATGGATTGGATGACCAGCTCAGCTCCTACTCATCATCCACGCGCCGACCTTTCCAACTTCCCACCTTCCCTTTTTTATTCCCAATCGACGCTGACCGTTGGATATATTGCTGGCGACGATGATCAATGGTTTTGAGATTTGAGTTTGCTGATATCTTTTTTGTGCCGATAATTTTACACGATTAACATGATTAAGACATAAGTAGTCATGTAATTAAGTACACGATTACGAAGTATTAACTATTAAGTTATTGATTGTTAACTATGTGGTTATGTTTAATATTGTATTAAATAGTCAGTTACTACTGTGTTCATTTGCACGTGGTTTCTCTTAATGTTATTATGATTGTCTGGTACTTTTAGTGGTTGATATTTGTTTGGTACAATACTTTAACAGGTAATATCGTGTGTTAAACGGGTGGCGTGCAATCATGCAATCTGATATTCATGTAATAAACAAAACTGATTGTGTATAGATTTATTGTTTAATGATGTAAACGGTAGTCGTGTTAAATGTGTACACGAAGTAACATGTGTTAATAATCGTGTATAAACGGATCGTGTCATATAAACACGATTATAAACGGGTTGAATACGACAGAAGTCTAGCAACACGATTATTAAATAAGTCGGATACGACGCAACACATAGAGCTTATATATACGACTTGACATGACACGATTAGTGAACGATACGATATGATTGACAGTCCTATTCTTTTACCTTTTGGTAACGGTACGTAATGTTGATCTTTCAACGAATTAAAAGAGTTTTTTCGTGTTGGTGAATATGTTAATTGTTTATGATTGTTGTAGATTCCGCATAGTTGAAGTAGTAATTTCTATTTTGGTTTTACCAATTGAGGTTATTTCAATTAAGATATCTTTTATATAGATATGGATCAAATCTTAAGAGTCGCATTCACTTGTTGAAGATTAACGACAATAGTACTTTAATAGTAAAGTAGATAAAATCAAAGTAGAAAAATCTATATGACTTATTATTATTATTGTTCGCGAATTGATTTCGAGGTTCAGTTTTCATTTGCTAGTGTGACGTACATGGAGTTTATATTATAGGCTCACTACTCTTGGATTTTTTAGCTTCGTGCCTTCAAGAAAGAAAAAAAAGATGGAGAGAATAAATGAGATTATCATATATGTTACTTGTGAAATAATTGATGTAATTTAACTTAATTTATGTTGATCGTCAGCAAATTAAGGACCAACATTCGTGATAGAATGTAAACACGTGAGATTCGAATTCGAGATTCAAAACTGGTGGGCTCCCCTCGTTTGGGATTAGGAAATTCATCTTAGTTCGTTGAATTGCAATTTATGGAAACTGGAAAGTGTGTGGTCCAACGGGAAAATTCGGAAACTGACATCTTCCTTTGCAGTGGACACAATCTTATTTAGAGATTCTGGACAAGCTTTGAGAAAGATGTGATATGCGATTTTTTAAAAATTAAATATCAGTTGATATTGTGTTGGAATTGCCCCAATTTGATTGTAGTCATTCGCTTGATTTAAAAACAGATACTCTCAAATTGTTTACTACATAATTTTAACCGAAATTCGTAAATCACCTTTCAAGTTAACGGTACGAGTAGCCATGGATTTGATGTGAACACATTTTGACATTTTCAAGGAGAAAATATAGGTTCTTAATTAGAGACGGTAGATCAACAATATTTACCAAATCCCACGAAAATAGGAGTATAAACTCCAAAAAAATGTGTGTGTTTGAAGCGAAAACACGTTTTTCGGTTAATATGATATTCAAACCTACAAGGGTGGTTGGATAACCTCAAATAATGGATTAAAAATCTACTTTTATGTGTGTGCTGAAAACGTGTTTTAAAAAAAAGAAGTGAGACCTCTTTTTTTCTTCTCAATCATGTTGTGTATCTTCTCCCTCCTCATTTTCTCTGAAAATTATGATTTTGTGAATACTATATTTTTTTATCTAAACACATTATTACATACAATAATGTATTTTCAAAATACATCACTCGAATTGGATGTCAAATTGCCAACCTCAAAAATGTGTTTTTTAATTTAAAGTTTTGAAAATTTTAATTATCCAAACATAGTCATTTACTGCCTCTCCGACGTTTCGTCATGACCAATAATGCAAACTTTAGTATAAAAAATAGGAATTAATTAAATGGGCCTACTATATGTGACCCTGGTTAAATGGTTAGAGCACTTGTCATCTGCCCTTTTTTTACGGCTGAAGGCCCGTGCCTGTAAATTCCACTTATCCCTACAAAAAAAAAAATAAAGAAAAACAATAATTGACTTTCATTCTGATAAAGTTCACTAAACATCATCAATTGATGTGAAAGAATCTAATGTTTCCACGACTACATAAGTCAATTATTCACCATTTTTGTGTATGTTCTTTGTGACATTAATGCTGATCTACATACGCATGTACGTAACTTTTACGTGTAATATTAGGCACATACACTATTATTCATTTTGAAATCCGGTTATGATTGCCACGATATCTTCCAATACCACCCTAACCTTGGATCGATTTTTTTAAACAAATTCATCAAACCAAATCATTAAGTAGGTATTAGTTAACCAAATCTCAGGTAAAGGTGGGAACCCATCAAGATGGACAATAGCTACCAAGCCACCTAGTGGGACTAGAAGGTGGATAGAGTTGATTAGGCCAATCTATCTAAATCCACTTTTAACTTGCTGATGAAATAGCTTTTTTTGACTTGTATATTGAACTTTTGGTATTAGAATCTTAATTTTAATTAAGATAAACTAAATCTGTTAAAGGATTAATTAAGTTAAGAGAATGGTTAAGAGGATTGTCTATATTTATCCTCTGGTTTGGAGATGAGATAAGAATGTTAAGGATGCGGTGACTTGTTATGGTATGTTGCTTGGGAGGTGTTGAAGTATAAAAGGTTAAAACTTATCTCTATTACGGATTCACTTCTCTCACTCCCTCAACCTCTCCCAACCCTCTCCTCTGAATAGTTAAGTGTGTAACAAGAGTAAATATTGAGTGAGAGAGAAGGTTGTGAAGAAGAGCTGAGGAGACGCCGGAATTAGCAAGGTGATCACCGGAGGGATTAGAAGCTAGGAAAAGGAAGTCAGGAGAAGGATTGCTATCAACAAATTCGACTTCAACTAAGGCAATAAGGTATGTCAAGTTCGAATTAGTACCTTACATTAGGTGTGTGAATGTGTGGATGGATCGCCAGAGGTCTGAAACCTTGCCGGGAAAGAGTTTAGTTAGAAATGCATGGATAACGGTCGACCGGTATGAGCTTCAGTCGACTGAATATAGTGTAAAAGTTAATATTTATCCCTCACCGGTCGAATGACGCGCTTAGCGGTCGACCGATTAAACATGATTTCGGGATGAGGATGAAGATGAAGACTCTCGTAATTTCCGGTCGAACGGGAACCCTTTGTCGTTCGACCGTTTGAATGTAAATAAGTCGGTTTGAATTTATATTGTAAGACGGTCGACCGATTTAATTAACTGTTCGACCGGAAACTGAAATAATTAAGTGGATTGTTCGACCTATTATCAAGTATGTTCGATCAATTGATGACTAGAATTTCTAGGTTACCCATGGTAGATTTCGGTTGGACGGGACCCCTTTGTCGTTCGACCATTGTGATGAATATTAAAGTATGTTTTAAGTTCTGAAAGGGTCGACCAAAAATGTGATATTGTCCGACTGTATATATATAGTTTAGGTTGACCGGTTATGTCAAGTTGTTCGACCGTTTGTGCTATGTTGGTCGACCGAATATATGATTTTGTCCGACCGTTAAAGTGGTGATATATGTTTGTTCAGTCGACCGGTGATATATGTTTGTTCGACCATTTGAGAAGTGTCGTTCGACCGGTTGTGTAGTTTGTTTGACCGTTTTTATGTTGTTATTCCAGTGATGTATGTTGTTGTTGTTGTTCAACTCTGTGGGGGTGTGGAGACTGCCTAGCCTTTACGGAGGCGGAGTAGATGGACTCCGTGAGGTGAAGTTTTGCCCAGCCTTTACAGCGGCGGAGTTGACCACCGTATTATTATTATTCGGTGGATGTTATGTTGATTTATGTGTTCATTTATATGTGGCCGATGATATATTCCGGCAAAGTATGTGACCGACGATATTTCCGGCTAAGTGGATGTTACGGGTGACCATGTAGGGCCCACTTTCATGAATAATGTGAATGTTCTTCTATTATGTTAAGTAAAGTTATGTTATTGTATTATATGCCATGTATACTAGCATGTTAGATTTTGTGTATAAATATATCATATGCATATAGGTGAATTTGGCATACGAGGTTTTCTTATGGAAACTCAGGAATAATTCCGTGTTGTTTTTCAGACCCAGAGCGGTAGTGAATAGGTGGGGACTGAAGACAAACACACTGTTATCGGATCCTTCTGTCTAATTTTGAGGTTGTTATGATTGCATGTGTATAGTCCATCATGTCATTTTGAATGTAATCGTACTCTTGACAAACTCTTGTAGGTGCACATTTGTTATGTACATGAGTATCATCCTTAGATGTTTGAGTTAAATCATTGTGTTCAAAAAATTTAAAGTTCCGTTGAATTTTTGGAGACATTACATTTGGAATTGCTATGTCTGTAGCCATTCTCTAATTTAATGCAATATCAACTTTCAAAAAAAAAAAACTTGCTGATGAATCACGTATATATCTTACAAATATATTATCAAAGCTACCTTCCTCCCCAAACAAGCATGGCCATTTATTTATTTCAGAAAAAACCAACTACTTGTAACCTTAAAGTTAAAAGCAGCCTAAAGGGCAAGTAGAAAAAAACACAATTTGTGCACTATCTAAAGCAAAAGGGAAATACCCAAGATGCATCTTGCCATATATAGATACTTGACGTTTGCTTAATTATAATCACATATTTTTTTGTCTATGTTTAATCCAACAATCATGATAACAGAAAGAGATTGGTTAGTGTAGTGCACTAGGCCATGTCTGTCAAGCTAGTGAGTGGTGCAATTATACGCTACATTGATTACATTCATTTGGGTAAAGTTAATAATTGGCTTCTGAGAAAGAATGAGTCAGATGATGTGTGCAATGGTGTTAATGACTTTGAGGTAATTGGTTTTTGCACCAAATTCGTTCATCTTAAAGTTTAGAAGCTTCTGTAGACAAACCTCTTGACGTGTCAATAACAACGTGTGATACATAAAAAACACACCCACATAAAATGGACAATAACTGTACATGTAGTTAGTGGCATCTGACGTGTTTAAGGACATAATACCTTTATAACAGTGGTTGTTGGTTGGATTGATGGTGAGGTTGTGATAACGTGTTGTCTCTTATCGGCATTAGTGGTCAACTTATTAGAGCACAGTAAACATTTCAAAGCTTAGTCTGATGCTGACAAGAGATCTAGAAACACTTCACAGTATTTGCATGCGTGCACTCTGCTGACCACTCTTCAAATTGCACTCATGCATGTTGTAATCAATATAATATATATACATTAATAACTCTTTATCAAATTGTTTGTCGCTCAAGTTAACACTTTGTCGTTTTACTTCTTTTGAGAAATTGTCGTTTTACTTGCAGTGTTCTGCTTCCATCTTAGACGTTGAATTAACAGGACAGAAGTTTGGAAGATACTATTTGGATGAAGGTTGGAATAGGTTGTTGAGATGTCGAATCGATCACCTTTTTATGGGATGGTAAATAAGCTGGATTCATGAAGTGATTTGTCCAATGAAAAAGATGAGTTAATGACGTGAAAAATGGAAAGTTGCCAGGGAAGATTCTACACACGCTGAATAATGACATTCAAAAGAAAAATTTGCAGTTACAAAGGTAAGTTTTTACTCTTGTTTGTATAGAACTTCATTTCTGTAACTCTAAGCGGTTAAATCCATCTTTGATACCACTCGTCGTTACCAACTCTCCTTTAAACTTAGAAGGAGCCCAATCTGGTTCATTAAGAGTGAGTCTACCGTCATCTACCCAAAAAAACATTACAATGATCTATTTTTAAGAAGCGTCGGTCCCAATTTCTTACTATCAAATTTCTGAGTAAAGTCAGCTTAAGGTTCAATAACTTGATTTTGACAACTTTAAAACTAGAGACAATTTTTTACTATCAGATTACTAACTCAAAAGAATATCCTTCACCTTAAGCAGTGCATTTTCTTGACATGCAGTACATTTTTCTTCTTCTTTCGTGATAAAAATAAGGGTTAATTATGAAACCGTCACCCTTCAATAATACATATTGCTCAACTTGCAATATAACTAGAGTGCTAAAGTCACCTCTTTATTTTTGTAACTCTTGGTTGATAGACTTGTGACATAACCAAAGATATATCAAACTCAGAGAGAGGAGAGAGAACAATAGAGAGAGAGAGGAGAGAGATGGTGTGTTTGTATAAAAAAATTATTTTGTGTTTTTATATTTAATATTAAAGACATTTAAATTTTAGATGATGTCTTTTGTAAATAAACCAACAAAAAAATTAATAGAGTGTGGTCCATAAACGGTCCGAAGGTTTACAAACAATAATGTTTGAAATGTAAGTACATCCAAGTGAAAGTGAAAACATGAAAGTATTTTCACAATTGTACACATTTTGAGATCTACCCAAGCAAATCACCCATCAATATATCGTAGTTAAAAAGTTAAACTCCTAAAGTTGTCGCCTTCCTACTGATGCGTGTGTATATATAATATGCAAACATATCCTTATAATAAAACTTGATACAAATCAAAGGTTATCAGTGGACAAGGAGTGGATCTCACAACAAGACAACCATAAATTTAATTTTTGTTGTCTGAATTGCAAGTCCAATATGTACCGTGCAAAAGCAAAAGGGTGTGATACATATATGAAAAATGCACATATCAAAGTGACGGTAAGTTGTATCCAGCTATCTAACCTACATGTAAAATAGTAGGTGAAATAAGCAACCACTATACATTCCTGTGTACAGGTTGCACATTGCACCAGTTTGCACTAAAGCCGACCGACAGCAAGTTGAAGGTTTTTTATAGATATTTTAGGTAATGAGATGTGTTGGAGATTAAAGTCTAACGTTGTTAAACTTTTAAATATACATGCAATGAGTTATAATAAAATTAGTTTCACTGTTCTTTATCTAAGTGCTTGTAGTTTTATTGAATTAGTAGACCAATTAAAATTTTACATGGTATTAGGATGAATTGATTTGTAGGCCGGGTACTCCAATTCTATTTGTCCACAGGTAAACGTAAAGAAAATAATATTTTTAATGCATGTGTGGTAGTATTTGAAATTATCATCGTACGCTAAATACTAAAAACACCTAATTATTTATAATAAAGTTGTATCTATTATCGGTGACACAAGTATTTAGGAATCGAGGAAGTGGACTGACTAAAATATCACAAGTAAAGTATGGTCGACGCAGATTGGTACTAAGGCCGACAACAAATTGAAAGTTTTTTTGATATAGTAGGAAATGAGAGGGAGGAAAGCAGTACTGATCCGGCCGCAACCACGAACAGTGAATGCGAGTCTCACAACCAGGATCCAAACCTATAACTTTAGTTGGACGAACAATTAAGATGTCAGCTAAGCTTACATGCGCCAAGCTGAAAGTGATAGGTGAAAAACCATATGTACATAAATAAACGATTGTTGCACGATTGTTAAACCCAGCTAGTGAAGTGGGGGTTAGAAAGAAAGCTCAAGTTGGGTCTATCTGGTTGTTTTGGTGGATCCTGAGATCGGTTAATGGTGTTTGATGGGTGAAGTATATATCCACAACTTCTCCCAACCAGATATATAATTCCTCAATCACTACTCAGTTGCAAAACGCGAGAGGTAGTTTTAAAAAAAAAAAAAAAATACTTGGTTCTGATTAAAAGTACATGGTCTGGATAGAACCAATCCTTCTGTCTAGTCGGACAGAACTAATAATTAAGCTAAATTATTGGGAATAATAGATAGACACCACTTTTAAGTCTCAATCGTGAATCGAATATTTTGGAAACTATATTCGTTTTCCATTTCGGTATCGGCCATTTCGTTATAATGAACGTACAATCCTCCATGTGGGTTGCATTAACGACCCTAGGATTTGATATTGCTTATTACGTAAATCTTTCACTAATTTCTATCATTTGCTGTGTGATGATAAAACAGTTTCAACGAACACCTTACTTTTTTCATCCTTGTGCGTAAGACCCTTTTAAATATTATCTAATTTGCGAGTATAACCCTAGCTGAAGTCATATTTTTATTAATAAGAACACCTTTGTTTGCAACTGTTGTATTCAGGCCACTTTTGAGATTGTTGAAAGAGTCACGACCTTGTTGGGGTAAATATATTTCTAACTATACGACCTTAGGGATTTCTTAACATGGTTATACATTAGAAGATACTCAATATAAATTGGCACAAATAAATTTGATATACAACATACTATTGTGATATTTAAGTTTTCTTTTGGCTAAATTGACATGCTCATCTTCACCTTCACTAGGTTTGTATGTTAAATTTGATTGATCCACCACATCTACAAAACCCAAGGATATAATGGAAAGTTAATGGATTCAATTCTATTGTAGATAAATGTGACAATTTAGGTCATAACACGATACCTCGACACGAAACGTTGGAGAAAAAAAGAGGAAATAATGGAGAGAGAAATAGAGGAGTGAGGAAAAGAGAGAATGAGGGTGGAAAAAGAGAGGGGCCTCGAAGAGAAGGGTGTTTGAAATTTTTTTCATACCTATTTATGTTTTTGTTATTTGACATTAAGGACATTTACAATTTTATAACGTGTGATTTGCAAAAAAAATTAACGAAAATAGTGACTAAGTTGACCCTACAAACAGTAAATGTGCATATAAGTAAAAAAAAACTTGAGATCCAATGTGCACAGAGGTAAATACTGAAAACATGGATGCACACAGCCAATTATGACCCGTTTAAGATATACCAAACAAATTCACCCAAAAATATACAACTTTAGAAACACATGATATAACTTGGAAATCCCTTGTAGAAAAACTATGAACCAACAAACCACACACGTATTTTATTGATAGAATATAGTTTACACTGATTCGTCATCACCAACCTCTCAGAGCACCGATTTCTCATCAACTGACTGGTTCCTCACTATCAACTCTTCTCACTCTCACCAACTTTGCGTGTGTAAACATGCCGCAAACTTGTGTGCCCACTCGCGAAGGTGCACCATTGCAACATCCTTACTAGAAATCTCAGAAATCAAACCGGTGAATCACTTTTTCGAGACTAGATTGGGGATAATAGATCTAAATTGAAATTTCAAATCGTAAATCTTGATCTATAACATAACTACATTAAGGATGACGAAAATACATAAAATTTGATAATCGTTTCATATGAGATTTAGAAATCGGAATTTTAAGTAAATGTAGTGCGTTTATTTTTAAGTACATAAAACGTATCAAAAAAAATTGATTTTTGTTATCCTTAATAGATTTCTCGTCCTCTTGTCTCTCTTTGTGTATATTTATTTTTTGTCTAGACCCTAGACAACGATCGTCTGGAGTTTGCTTTCACTTCTGACTTGTTTTCTCTCTTAATAACACCTTGTTTTGTTGGTTTCTGTGTGTTCAGTCGGACAAGCTCAAGCTGAAGACTATCTATTAACGAAACTACCAAGAGTCCCAAACAAATCATGTCATATTTAAGTGTCGTTGGCTGTCATCCATAAACATATGTTTTGTCGCATTGACCACCCCCGGGGAAAAAATCACTATTAATTATAAAATGTTATACTGTGAAGCGTACGTAGGTTGCAAAATTGAGATGCGCATCAAATCAAAGTATCTTTAGATCAAAGTGCACGTTTTCAGATATTTTTGAGACAAAGGGTCAAATAAACAAATGAAACTATTAGTATAGGAATTAGAAAATATATGCTCCCTAATGAAAATATTAGCTTGTCCTATATAGAACCAGCACATATACTTTCCTTGGTATCACCTCAATCTTCTTAATTCGTTCAATCTTTATCTTTTTCCATAGTGGTACTGGTTCGTTAATAGTCTTATTGTTGTTGAGCTTTTTGCCGATTATCAAAATTTGTTGAGTCACATTGTCACTTGTTTCCTCTATCACATTTTCGGGTTTACACAAGAGTGCAACATAAAGTCTCTCTCCAACTTCAAAATAATAATTAGCGCCAAATATACGAGAAATGCAAACTTACATAAATAGCTAGCTTCTATGTTTTCATGGGACTCCTTACAATTGTCATTGTCGCATCATAGCTGGAGTGAGCTTTCTATTTTATCCTGGCTAAGTAACCATGCTCTATTAGTCTATTGGGTGAAAACGACGTGGAACAATTTAAACCACCACAAACACTTCCCTTTTTCTGGTGCGTAGTTACTAGTTAGACATCTTTGTTTAATTATTAATTAGTTCGGATAAAAGTTAGCATATTCTCCCTTTTTCACATTCCAAACATCCAATAATTACAAATTAGATATATTCCCATTGACAATTAGTTGCGAACACAATTCGGGAAACGAGGAGGATATATGCAGAACATATTCTCCGTATGCTGTCTTGTTCCAATATGTGAGGCATCAATAGAACAATATATATAGCTGACTCACTATGTTATCAAGAATCTAGTCATATATATATACACCATGGGTAAGAAGTCAGAAACTAATCACTATTTGATTTACACTTACAACAAACTAATCAATAGGAAGACCCAATTTTACAAATAAACAGTGTTTAATAGTATGAAAGCGACATGCATTTTTTGTTTTAAAAAGAAGCAAAGAAATTCGTTAACATGCATGCATTTGTACATAATTCTACTATACCTTAAGGCAGCTAAAATGTAATATGGAAATCCAACTATGCCATCTAAATATGTTTTGTTTTGCTTTCCAAAATATGGTGTCGGAAACTTTGGTAATGATGTGACTGGTGATATAATGTGGGGTTGGGGATGGTAATAAGCATGCAAATTCCCACTCAAATCAACAACCCCCACATATAACCCCCTCTATATAAACGCATTCATTGAACACAATTTTCTCACACATTGGCGGCAACACAGGTGATACCACTACGGCACTACCAACACTTCAACTGCAACCCATCTTCCCTTCATTATAATTTTCCATCTATCTTTGGTCTTCACATCTCTTGTGATCATCCAACATTCTCAACTAAGGCAATGTCTTGTGCTTCTCAGCAACTCAACATGGTAAGTTCTTGTCTACCTAGTTCTCTAGATCTAGATCCTATGTGTTGCCTGGAAGATCAAGTTAAACAAAAAAAAAAGGAGCCCTAATTGCAATTACAATGCAATTAAAGTTTTCTTGGTAGAAATTAATCCAAAATATTTTTTTGATAGAAATTAAGTGCCCCTTGTCTTGACATAGTCGAGCATGTTTGGAATGTTGACATTTATAACGGGGTGGGTAATAGACTAGATAAAATCAAAATAGAAATTAAGTGCACAAATATATGTCATTTGTATGATTAGTACTATTTGCACGTGTATATTGATCAACTATGCAATAACCAAGATGTCTTTAATTACATGAGCATCATTAGGCTTCTTTAATGGCTAATTAGGTGACTATATTAGCTTAAGCAAAAGAAGGGCAGCGAAATTAATTAATTGTGATGGCCTGCATGCCAAACAACATGTCCACTTTCGTTGCCTAAGAGTGAGAACATATAATCTTTCAAAAAATATACTTTCAAAAAGGAGGAAAGAAAGAACATGCATATGCACATGCCAAAATAATTAATATCCTTTACTATCCCATTCTTCAAGCTAACTTGAAAGGAAAATATATTTCAATCACATTTCGTGGAATGCGTTTGATGACTTGAAGTCAACTAATTGAGACCCACTGATGATGTATGTAATATATTCCTGTAGGTACAGAAGAAGCAAGAGGAGGAGGAGAGGAGACCATTTGAGGCTTTAGAGATGGTGCTTAAATGTGGGAGAAGAAGTGGGAAAAGTGCTGCTGTGTCTGCTGAAGAGAAAGGGGGTGACTCATCTACATGCACCACTCTTGATGGCTCTGTGGACTTCAAGGGTCGCCCTGCCATCAAATCTAGGACTGGTCGTTGGTCTGCTGGGTTCCTCCTCCTTGGTACTTATCTCATGCCCTACCTAATTTTTTTTTTATAATTTTGTAAAATTTACACGTTATTATTATTATTATTATTATTATTATTATTATTTTCTATACCTTTTAAAAGAAAAATACAAATATTAATGCATAATATAGTTCCACTCTTAATTATTTGATGACAATAATAGACCTATCAAATGTTAGTATATTTACTGTATTGTGGCTATCTTGAGTAAAGGTGTTCATTATATGTCCAAAAGTGGAGAAGACACTAGTGCAGAATGCTCGATAGACGTCACCAAATAGACGTCGGATGTCCAAACAACCGACGTCTATAGGTATAGACGTCGGATATTTGGACATCCGACATCTATAGGTTTGTAGAAACGTCGGTTGTTTAGTATAACCGACGTCTATACCTCCTGAAAGAAGAAAATATTTTTTGTTTATTTTTTTGGATTTATTCCGTATAAGAATTTATGTGGATTTCTTTCGTATCAGAAATAACGTAATTTTTTGGGATTTATTTAGTGTAAAAGTTAACATATTTTTTTGGAATTTATTTTGTATAAGAAATAACGTAATTTTTAGGATTTATTTCGTGTAAGAATTTATGTGTATTATTTTGTATAAGAATAATATGGATTTAAAAATAATTACAATCACATGTGTGTGTATGGTGACATGTTTAGTCCCACATTGGAGAAAGTTTTTTATTGGTGGAGTTGAAGTACTCCACCACTCCTTTACTTCTAAATGGTAGTTTGGTACCACACTACAAAATGCAAGTGAGATACATATATATATTTAATGGTCAAAAGATTGGGCTTAAAATGGTTGCAACGTATAGACGTCGGATGTATAATGTGACCGACGTCTATAGGTGATGTTGTATGAATAGACGTCGGTCAATGTATATATCCGACGTCTATTTGGTGTAATAGTTTAGTCCCACATCGGAGAATTTATTTTTGTTGGTGTGGTTGATGTACTCCATCACTCATTTACTGCTGAACGCGAACGACTTGGGGCACCTGCGCATGTTGGGCTTGATGTTCGTTGTTATTTGTCAAAAGTTTGGCACTTGGGGCACTTGGGCAATTTGGTTAATGTGAGTGCAGAATGCCCGATATACGTTCCAATATATTTTTTGTTAATTAACATATAGCCGATGTCGGTCGTATATAGCCGACGTCTATACAACAAGGAATAGACGACGGGAAAATAGACGTCGGGTACTTGGACCATCAAAATCAGACGTCTATACCACTATATATCCGACGTATATGGACTTTTCTGCACTAGTGAGAAAACTACCACGTCTTGTAGAGTTGTAGTTGTCTCACACTACAAAAGGTGAGTTGGATTAGCATTGCCACACAAAGCAAAGTTCAATGTGTTCCTCATATCTAGACCACCACTTCTAGTTCCACTACTACAAAAATTGAAAGAAAAAAAAAGATTTCGGTTTGTAGGATGGTTATTGGTGAGAATTGAGAAATCACATGTTACATCCATGCCCATCACTATAACAAGACAAATCCTAATCTTCTACCTACTCATACACAAATTCTGATAGATAGATGAAGACTAGTTTGTCAGGGAATTGTGGTGTTGTCGACTAGTTGATGCTAATCTTTCTTATTTATCCACCGTGGTTTAGCTTAATTAATTTGTGTTTTTTCTTCCTTTAAGCGAGCCACAACTACCTAGTCAAATGTAATTATACTGATTTCCCACAGTTGTGTTTGTGTGTGTCCAGCAAGTTTATGCCATAGTTGAACTAATAGCCCAACCTTAGAAAAATGGCTTCTTGACAATTTGCTAATTGATTTTTTTACTAATTAATGTTTAGCTGACTACCATGAGAAAGAACTTTTACTCTTGAGTCCAATCGCATATCAAATTGTCAACTAATTAAGTGATTAACACGATTGAGTAGTTATACGTAGGGATGCAAATGGATCTTTTCGAATATGGTATAACATGTATCCGAATTCGAATCCAAATTCCAAATAAGCATATCAAATCTAAATCCAAATTCAATTTTTTTATAGCTTACCAATTTCATGTCCGAATTTGAGAACTTTTCGAATTTAGATTCGAATTCGAATAATGTTCAAATTCCTATAACATATTTTTATATATATTTTGTTGTATAATCTAAAATCTTTTGGAAAATTGTTTTAAGAGAATTATATTATAATTTATTTTTGCATTTCTATTATGTTTATATTTACATAGGAAATAACTTAGTTTTTTATTAACTCACAATACAAATATTAATGACCACATATATTGGATGTTAAAATTGGTATTTTCAGATATTCGGATATGATTTGACCTATATCCGAATTTGTATCCGAAATTGAAAACGGTAAAACATTTTAAACCAATTTCAATTCCAAATTGTATTCGGTAAAAACTTATTTACCAAATACCAACCAAATTGTAATTTTCGAATCGGATACTCGGATAATTGATTACCATTTGCATCCCTAGTTATACGTAGAAGCCACAGCTCTGGTATTTGTAATATCCAATTCTAGCTAAAGGTGGCACACGTACATTTCCTTCCTATATCTATAATAATTAATGAAGATCAGATATTTACATCAAACACCCTTCAGAAGCACAGATACAAAATATATCCTGAATTTTTCTTCTGAGATATCAAAAACACTTACCAGATTTGGAAATATTTTAAATATTGTGTATTTTGGGTGATTTTCTTCGATTTAACTTTTTGTTCAACCTTTTTCATTTGAAGTTTGCTTATTTGATTCAATATAGCTGATCCCTCGTATATTAAGCCACCTTGGTGTTTCTATCTCATTTATGCAAAAAACTACATTCAACAGTTATTTCTCTACACTTCAACAATAAATATTACAAATTGACAATGATCCAAATTACCGGAAGTTGTACTTTGATATTATATCCACATATGATAGCATTTGAAAAGGGTAACTACTTTGAGGGTGTTTTCTATAGTATTTTTTAATTGAGGGAATATCTTATAAATATTCCTGAAAATGTTAAGTTGCTCTTCTACTTCTAGAGATCTCTTTCGTTGATTCCATATTTCACCCAGATTTTCGGTCTCAAGTTTGGTTTTCCTAATTGTACCTCTGATTTTTTAACAAAAAGTTGTGTCTTCTACCTCTTTATTTAAGAAATTGCCAAGTGCACTTGGATGTATAATAATGGTGTACAAGAATCCACTTGCTCCCGTGACGTATTTGAATCTTTTCTTGGTGATAATATTCTAATACAGAGTCAGATTTGTGATGGCATTAATAATTTAACGGAAGTTTTAATAATTTTGCCCATTCATTTCGTGTAAATTTGCTTTCTTAAGTATCTTTCTTATCTCATTAAACTTCACCAGTGATTCTACAATGGGGATCTAAGCTCCTGTTATGGCAAAAAAAATTGTGATTTTTATGTAGCATCTTCAATTCAAGCTGTGGTGGTGCTGGTGCTAGTTTACAATAAGCTTTTCTATTATTTTGGATTTGATATGATAAAAAAAAATAGGAATGATTTTTTGGATAACTTAGGTAAATTATATTAATTAGAATGTGGCTATATAAATCACAACCGCACATACATCTATCGTGGTTCAAAATAAAATGTGCTTATAATATTTAAAGAGTGAAGACAATATTCCGTAGATAAAAGAAGAGGTTTTAATATGTGACGTCGGTGCAAAAAAAAAACAAACAAATTGCTAGACCAACATCTATTAGTTGTAAGAGTAACAGATTAGAATTTCTTTGACAAATGTTGTGAAACAAATTTGTTCAACTCTAATGATTAAATGACTGGCACTTGACAGTGAACCAAGGATTAGCAACTCTGGCATTCTTTGGAGTGGGAGTGAATCTGGTGTTGTTTCTTACAAGGGTGATGAAGCAGAACAATGCCGACGCAGCCAATAGTGTCAGCAAATGGACCGGCACCGTCTACCTTTTTTCTCTTCTGGGCGCATTTCTAAGCGACTCCTACTGGGGAAGATATAAGACTTGTGCCATCTTTCAAGCCATCTTTGTACTGGTAATAATCATTATATTTTTGGTTGTTTGCTTCTATGTTATGGGCTTTGATGCTTTGTATTATGAATGCAAATTAGCTTAACCAATCATGATTGGTCCGATTGATAGATTTCATTGTCTAATTAGAATACCCACATTAAAGGTTCAAATTCTATTGATAGTACGTAGCTAGGTTGCATCTTACGTACGGTTAGATTAAAAGTTCTTGTTTCTCGTACAACAAACTAAATTGAACATAATATCATAGCCGTGGATCAATATTTTGAAGTCCACTCCAATCTTATTTTACCATCTATTAGCTAGGTAGATCCAATTAGTGGTTCACTACTACTAGAATTTAATTGCTTAGTTGAGAAACAGTGGAGTACACAACTTCGATTGTAAAGGTTATTGTGGTTTATTAATTAGTTCCAATTGCATCGATCACAACTATATATATATGTGTGTACTTCTATATATGTTATATATATTTCCAAACAAACAAAACAACGGAGACCATGCAACTAATTAACAATCAACTTGTTTGACAGGGTTTAGTGATGTTATCCTTCTCATCCTACCTTTTCCTACTCCGACCGACCGGCTGCGGCGATCCCCACACCAAGTGCAGCTCCCACTCAACCATGGAAATTGTTGTGTTCAACATAGCCACATACCTAGTAGCCCTCGGCAATGGCGGCTACCAGCCCAACATCGCCACCTTCGGCGCCGACCAATTCGACGAGGAAGACCCGAAAGAGTCCCTCTCGAAAATCTCCTTCTTCAGCTACTTCTACCTCTCCCTCAACCTCGGCTCCCTCTTCTCCAACACCATTCTAAGCTACTTAGAAGACAAGGGTCTTTGGACCTTAGCTTTCTGGCTCTCGGCCGGCTCCGCCTTCCTAGCCTTACTACTCTTCCTAGCCGGCACGCCGTGGTACCGCCACTTCCCCCCAGCCGGCAACCCCTTGTCCAGAGTAGGAAAAGTCATCGTCTCCGCCTCTCGCAAGTCGATGTTAACGATTCCCTCAAATGAATCCGAACTATTCGAAGTCGACTCCTCCAAACTCGTCGAGCTCAACAAAGGCGGCACCCGCAAATTACTACACACCAAAGGCCTCACGTTCCTGGACAGAGCCGCGATTTTACACGACTCTCGGGATTTCAATACCCAAGATAAGACCCCCGACCCTTGGAGGCTTTGCACCGTGACACAAGTCGAGGAGGTCAAAAGCGTCCTAAGACTCCTCCCCATTTGGCTCTGCACCATTCTCTACTCTGTAGTGTTCACGCAAATGGCTTCCTTATTCGTCGTGCAAGGCGCGGCGATGGATTTAAACATCGCCGGCTTCCGCATCCCGGCCTCCAGCATGTCGGCATTCGACATCCTTAGCGTCGCGGCTTTCATCTATATAAACAAACACGTCATAAACCCGTTGGTGTCGCGTTTAAACAAAGACTGCCGGACACTAACGGAGCTACAAAGAATGGGAATCGGGCTAATCCTGGCGGTCGCGACGATGGTTGCGAGCGGAATAGTGGAGCACTACAGGCTTAAACACGTGACGGTCGACATCAACAGGACACCGACAAGCACCTTAAGCGTTTTCTGGCAGACACCCCAATACGCCCTTCTAGGCGCCTCGGAAGTGTACATGTACGTCGGGCAGCTGGAGTTCTTCAACGGGCAGACGCCGGACGGGCTGAAGACGTTCGGGAGCGCGCTTTGCATGACGTCGATATCGTTTGGTAATTACGTCAGCACTCTCATCGTCACCGTCGTCATGGCCTTCACCAAGAAGGGTGGGAAGCAAGGGTGGATCCCTGGGAATTTGAACGAGGGTCGTTTGGACAATTTCTACTTCTTGTTGGCCATCTTGACTAGCGTTGACTTCTTCGTTTACTTGCTCTGTGCCAAGTGGTATAAGTACGTGAAGATGGAGGGGAGGTGTGGCTCCGAGGATGATGAGGAGGAGAGCAATGCAAGTATTTGATGCGAAGTTATCTAATGATGATGTTGATGTTGTATTAGTAGTAGTTGTTAATGTGGGGTTAAGGAGACCGAGAGGTTTGGGTTTTGGTGGGGGGCGATATTGTTACGTGAGTGCTGCAGTTTAGGCCCACTAATTAGCTTGGACATAGTAGCTGGGATTTGGGCTGATGAGGCAGCAGTGACCATACTGACACGACATGGTTGTTGTATATTAATTAATGAATAACAGGCAGAATCATGTGCCTCATCAAGGAATTACTACTGTAAGTCACATTTTTGTCCATTAATTATATTATATTGTCTTTTAAGTGGTTCAAATTGTCCTGTGTGTTTGGTTGTGTGATCGTTGATGGAGATGGTGGTTTGGAACTGCAGTTGGTCTATTCACATTTGATTAGGTTTCAATGTGAACCCTTAACTCCTTAAGCATCATCATTGGTAAAGAAATGACATACTCTGGAACATGTGCTTTCGAGACCGTAAGGTGGAGATTCGTTGGGTGATCCGGTATTAGTAGTAGATAATCTCATGACTCATCTCTAAATTCCTAATTATTGGTCTCACATATTTACGAACAGATTGGATCGAGCAGGGCCAATCTGGGCCTCAAGGCGGCCCAACATATATAAACCTAGAAAGCCCACGACTTAGTCCCTTCTTCCATCCCAGCCGATTATCCTCCGCGACGATGGCCGGGGCCATGTGGAGGAGAGCGATCTCCTGTTCCAAACCTAATTGGACTCGAAACCTTCGTCCTTCACCTTTCCAATACTCCTCCTCCTCCTGCTCCGCCAACGATGCCGCGGCCGCCGCGGTGCTGCAGCAACCCAACGGCGCCGTCTCCCTCGCGCGCCACTACGGACGTTGCTACTGGGAGCTCTCGAAAGCTCGCCTGAGGTACCAAATTAGGGATGAAGGTTTTTATTTGGTAATTGGATCTTCGAATTATGGGTTTTGGTAACTAACTTTGGGAAAAAAGTAGAGTTTTATCTGATTAGGGCGCATCGTTGATGTTGGAAGTTGAAGCTTCCCGGAATTGGTTGGAATTTGTTTGCAGGGTTTCGTGGAATTTGAGTTTTTTTGTAGTTGAAATTTTGGGCTTCACATGGTTTCCGGTGATTCCCGACTTACATTTGGTTGTTCTGTTTTGTAATTGGATCTTCAAATTACGAGTTTTTTGAAGTTTTTTTTTGGAAGCTAATTTTGGAGAATGAAATCCAGAATGTCTTGTTTGGAGAAAAGTAGAATTTCATTGGATTATGGTGTGTCATTGAATTGGACTTCTGGAGTTCCCAAATTGCTTGTATATTTTTTTTCAGTAAATTTGCTTGTAGGTCGTCGTGAGGAAGTTAAGGAATTTGAGTTCTTTTATTTTATAAATTTTATACTAAACATGGTTAACCTGTAGTTCCCATCTTACATCTCTGATTAGGGAAATCATGGAAGACTCACAAAACAATGCAAAACTAGAATACACTTCAGCATAGTGAAAGTGTAGTTACTAAAATTCCAAACTTTCGACAAAAAGAATTTCACCCTGAACTACTATATGAAGAGTTATTTTAGGAAAACATTTACTTCGTGTTTGAAGGTTAACTTGATTTTGAGCACTGTTTTGCATTTTGACTTCCAAATAAGCCATATGCTAGTTGACATAGGCTAGGGCGATATAGTTGCCTGAATTGTTGACGTGTAGATGGAATTGTGGTGTGGCAGCATGCTTGTTGTTGCGACTTCTGGGACAGGTTATGTCCTTGGAAGCGGGGGTTTTGTGGATTTGACTGGACTTTGCTACACCTGTGCTGGTACCATGATGGTTGCAGCTTCTGCCAATTCCCTTAATCAGGTAAGTCACGCATTCCATCATTAATCTTTTGCTATTTTCCTCTATAAATGATAAGGGGCCATGTAATTAGCGGAAACTTTCTCCATTTGCCCATTCAACGGCAATTTAAGAAGAGAAACTGAACATTGGTGAGGAAAGAAACTAATTTTATGTTTGGATCTTTATTCATTAACTTTTGGAAAGGGAAAAGAAAATTTAATGAAAGGGTCCGGGTAAGGTAAACTATTATTACTTTTTCCCTCCAAAGTTTGAGGAATAATAGTTAAAAAGGGAGAAGGTGTTCTTTCTTTCTTTTCCCAGAAGTGTTCGTAGAGTGTAGTGTAGACAATACAAGAGATGAAGAGAATGGATGATTTAATATCCATCAAAACCAATTGAGAAAAACTCAACTTTCTTTGTTTCATTAATCCCCCTGACACCAACTATCCCGTTACCTAAACAAACTTGTCATTACTCACTTGCACACACAAAATCTGAAACACACATTTGATGCTTATTGAAGTGTGGGTATCTAACTCAAAACCAATTGGTAATGAGTGGAGAGACCCTACAACTTATAGCCCAGGAGAATGTCCACATTTAGACGTTGTAAGGCTATTCTCTAACACTCCCTCACACGTGTGACCGGGTGTTTTCTTCTGTGTCTACTCGTGGACAACAAATGGTGGATGTGTCAAGCCTCCGTTAGGCATAACTGACTCTGACGCCATGTGAGAATAGGATTATGGTTTGGAATAGAATAGTTAGATTAAGCAAAACTAGAGAGTACAAGGGTTTATATAGAGTGACTCCACTATATTTTTATCCACTTAACCATTAACTCTAACAATGCTATATCAGGTGTTCGAGGTGAAAAATGATGCTAAGATGAAACGCACAAAGCGAAGGCCACTTCCTTCTGCCCGCATCACCATTCCTCATGCCACGGCTTGGGCTTCTACTGTTGGAATCGCTGGCACTACTTTGTTGGCCTGGAAGGTGCCACATTACACCTAACTGTTTTACTTTTTGTTTACTCTCTTTTCTCTGTTTTTTGGATTGCACTAGTTACAACTTGGATGCCAAAATAAAAGCAACATGTAATTTACCTGATTAACTAAGGGACTAACTAGCTAAGCTGTGATGCCAAGATTGTCGCAGACGAATTCTTTGGCAGCTGGACTTGCTGCGTCCAATCTCGCGCTTTATGCATTTATATATACACCTCTGAAACAAATACACCCAGTTAATACATGGGTTGGAGCTGTTGTTGGTGCAATCCCTCCGTTACTTGGGTAAATATTTCCTCCTCATTGTTAATGTTCTTCTATCGTGGTCAAGGATGAGTGGGCAATTAACCACTAATCTACTCAAAATTCTATCTCACCTGATATATAATTCACATATTTCTTGGAGAAAACATCCTCTCTGTTAGTTTTTGAAACTTAACACAGTGAATCAAAGTTATTGTAGCTTAGGCATTCTCAAAATGCATTCATGCTTGCAATTTCCAGATGGGCAGCGGTAGCTGGTGAGGTTTCACTCAACAGCATGATTCTTCCTGCAGCTTTGTACTTCTGGCAAATACCCCATTTCATGGCTCTTGCATATTTATGTCGCGATGATTATGCTGCTGGAGGGTATGTATGCATTTATCTAGTTTACCTGAAATTTGACAATTTTGAATTGCGGTTGTGTGGATCTTTTGATGCATCAATTAATTCAGGTACCGGATGATCTCCCTGACTGATGTTTCTGGTCGAAAAACTGCACTGGTCTCTCTACGGAACTGCATTTACTTGCTTCCATTGGGTTACCTTGCTTATGATTGTGAGTTGAAATTCATCTCATCTTTCTGTCATACCCAAGAATTGCATCATACTTCCATTTATTAATATTTATTCACCTTTTTTAGTAGTTGGCATGGCTCTCGTGCTCTTTTTCATATTCCTTCTTAAATTTATTCTTAGGACCAAAAACATAGCTTTTAGCACTCTTCTTGAAGTTTTCTAGAATGAATTAACTCGTAATACTTGCCATGTCTGCTGGTGTTGCTTTTAGTTTTAATGATTGCTGTCACATATGGTAAATATTTTGAAGTAGCTCAATTTACTTACTCATAGGTATTACAGCTTACGATAGACAGGTTGGCAAGTTCCTTAAGCACATACAAACAAGTTGAAGCTGAAGCATGCAATTTGCTTTCTCTTAACAAACTGCTTAACATTAAAAGATGGTTGATATGGAGTTAACCGAGGTGGCATTTGTGAACCTTTGTATTCTATAGTAGCACCGCTAACCAAAACCACAAACAGGAACCAGTGGGTCTATTTTAATAGCTAGCCTTGTAATAGTTTCCGTTCTTTTATGTTTGTTAGTGTGTATGTGGGGATGGATCTCATATTTCTAGAGAATAATCAAGTGCATCAAAGAGATGCATAATTAACCATCTTGATGTGTTCCCTGTACTTCATGTGTTCCCGCTCAGGCATGGCCTATGATACTGCATAACCTAACAGGCAATTGCTCTTATGTGCATCATAAATCTGCCTTACCCTTTTGTAAACAGGTTGCTGCATTAACTTCTAATTTTAGGTGACAGGATGTCTTGTTCCATTCTATGTTCATACTGGAAACATCTTTTCAGACATTGCATAACTAACACACTATATATAAACACGACTGTCCAGTTCCAGTTATAAGATGCCCTTACACTTTCCATCCTCCCCTTGCCATCACATGGACCCACTATGATCACCTGAGCTGGGAAGAAATGAAATCCTTGGCAAGATCTTTCAACGTTATTTTGCATGATTCCTTTATCTTTCACCTTGGAGTGTAACTGAGCATGATTTTTTCTTTACTTCATTCAACTTTTAAATCAACACATAGACAGTAGCTAACATTGTAGATAACTGGCCACATATATCATTGTCATCTTTCTTTAGTTGAAGGTCGTATCTATTTTATTTCCCCTTTAATATGATGGTCTGATGTTTCTCATTGTGAAATAGTGTTTACAATTTATGTTTGGGTCTATATTTGGTGATGTTGATTGATTTGTGGCTTGTGATATTGTAGGGGGAATCGCTTCGGAGTGGATTTTTCTGGAGTCTACGCTCCTTACTTTAGGCATGAGTGCTGCTGCTCTATTATTTCTTCGGGATAGGAATGTGAAAAATGCCAGGAGAATGTTCTATGGTAGTCTCCTTTATCTTCCCGTGTTTATGTCAGGGCTGCTGCTTCATAGACTTCCCAATGAGAGTAAGGAGCATGTTATTGATTACGAGGGATCCATCATCACCCTAGATGCAACACTCGAAGACGTGGACAAGAAGAGGAAGAAGGTGCCTCCTCATGTCCGTGCTCCTGTAGCTTATGCATCAGTTGCTCCATTCCCTTTCCTGCCTGCTCCTATCTACATGTCTCCTGATTCCTGAGATATGATGTTTATGCAGCTCACCTCATGCCATTACGAGTGAACATCACTTTGGCAACGATCATTCATTGTCTTTGGGTTCTTTTAGGCAATAAATTTCCCCCCAAAAAAAACAATTTTCCCTGCAAATGTAATTTAGTTAAAAGGTGTTATTTTATCTGTTGTCCGGAAATCTTTTTTAACTTCCATGATCAAGAGAACTGTAAGATTTACTGATAGAAAGGCGTGTTGACATGACATCAGACATCCATTATGGCTCCTAATGTTATACCGGCTTTGCTTTATTGTTTGTGCAAATGCTCTAATGTACTTGTTTGGAAAAGCTTATTGCATTGCCTTTTTAGTTTTCTGAAGAAGCAGTTATGATTATGTATTATGTATTGCTTCGGCACAAGGGCAGCCCTATAGTGCATGGTTCAACCTGTCAAGGTATTGGTTTTCATAGCATTGGGTCGTCTGTTCGAATCTTAAAAGCATCCCGGTGAAAATTGTGTTAGATAATATTCAGTTTATATTCGCAGTCTAAAATGGGGGTGAGTGTCTGGAAAAATCTGATCATCAAAAAATAATGCAGAAAATGATTTTCAATAAAACAAAAGTGCAGGAAAATTGACCGGCCACAGAGGAACCTTTTAGTTTGTGTGTCAGCACTAAAAACCAACCACAAAACCAAGACAAGGCCATGCTCCCTTCTATCTTTTCTAGAACGGTTTTGTATTATGAAGAACAACTTGGTTGCAAACATCGTCTAGTATATCTGCCAACATCATGAGTGTATCATTCCCTTAGCCCTTATCACTGTTATTTTAGATCCTAAAAATTCTTCCATAGTGGTTAAAATAAAAATGGGTGATTCGACTGAGACATAACGTCTCCTTCCCAAACCCTTTTGATTCAAGGTGAGATATACTGGCGTGACAAATATTTAATCATGCTTGGCTAGTATTCCATTAAATGTACAACATATATAATATATTCCATATGCAACAAGTACTCGTCCCAAAATCAACATTTATATACAAATCCCAATATATTCCATATGCAACAAGTACTCGTCCCAAAATCAACATTTATATACAAATCCCAGCCGTAAGTATACATGCAATTCGCCACACACAAAAAAACCCCATTTCCTCTCCCTAACTACCGGAACCGCCACTACACTCACCGGAAGTCAGAGGAGGAGTTGTGGTGCTGAGACTTCTTCCTCAACAACAAGTGATCTGAGTTTAGCCCAATCCTTTGGTAAGACCTTCCCTTCCCCACTCACTTCACTCATGCTATTTTATATTGCATGTCATTTTTTGAACAAACTTTAGGATTTTTCGGACATTTATGGGGAACGTTTTTGTTGTTTTTGGTCTTGGAGGTTTGGTTTGATGTTAGATTGGGATCTGTTTATGGTCTTTTATTTATTTTTAGATTTTATATATCATTCCGATGTTGTGATTAGGGAATTGGAACGGGAGTGTTGATTGTCCAGAGGATCTTAATTGAGTATTGACTTGATTTCACCCTTCAATGTACCTTCTTTCTCTGCCATGGAGAATTATTGGCTTGATGTCTAAATCAATTTTTATTTTATTTTATTGAAGTCTCTATCTTTGGCTATTTTTTATTGATGTCTATATCAATTATTGGCTTGATGGATGTTGGTTTGATTGCAGATGGGGAATCTCACCAAAGAGGAATTTGTTCATGTTCTTCGCCGGCAGAGCACCGAACGGCAGAGAGGGAGTTCAATGTATAGGGGTGTCACTCTGCATAAATGCGGGTGATGGGAGGCTAAAATGGGACAGTTATTGGGAAAGAAGTACATTGTTTGCTTAATTTCCTTTTATTAGTTAACTTCTGTTCCGAGAGTTTAGGATGCATCTGGTTACTTATTTGAAGTCCGTCAGATTGTGTAGACTCAAATCTTACCTGAATTGTTTCAAAACAATATTGGAAAATATAAATGATTCTTCGTCTCCTGAACAAGCTTAAGAATCGAAAAAATCTGATGCAAAATTACCATTTTGGACACAATTTCGAATAAAGAATTTGAAATGCAAAATTGGGTTACGATTGATGATAAATTATTAAATTCTGTATGATAGTCAAACATTGAGCAATTATGTCTATTTGGGACTCTTTGAAATTGAAGAGGAAGCTGCAAGGTATCTGAATGTTGCGAAAATCTTATCTCAATTGTAATGCAACTTTTTATTATTATTCGTAAACCACTTTCAGCGTTCAAAATTCTGATTTGTAGAGCATACAATAGAGCTGCCATTAAATGCAACGAGAAGGATGCTGCAACAAATTTCGATCACAGCAATTACGAGACATTGTACGACAACAGAGGTAATTAACAATGTAAAATTCATGTGTTTTTCATTACTTATGGTTTGGCTTTGGTTTGTCGATAGCATCTTTACTTCATGATGTAAAATAGGAAGCAATACTAACCACAATCTGATTTGAGCTTGGGAAATTCAGCATCATCAAGTTCGTTGATGACAACTCGGCCAATACGGATCAGCGAGTTCCTATGCCGCTTGAATCTGACTAGAGGATGATCTTCGGAACACCAGATCAAAGGTAGTGTCTGATCCGCTTCATTGTTTACATCCCAAATAAATTAGCTAGCTATTTATAACTGCCAAACTTCAAACACATCCCAAACCTCTCTTTCGAAGTTCAAATTTCAACAAACTTGGTGAAAATTAATCAGCAGTTTGATGGTGAATTGCTGTCGTGTATGAATATTTGACATGTCAGACCTCTACTGAATAATTCCTGGCATTTCTCTTCCTTTCTTATTATTATTATTATTATTATCAACAATGAACTTAGTGAAATAATATGTTCTAAAAGTTTTAATTTTAAATGTCAATTATTATGAATTGAATGAGAAATCATTTTGTTTTTTATTTATGTTATTCGTCTTTTAGAAGTGTTAAGGAAGAGACTCTTGGTCCTTAACCGTAAAACTCTAAAAGATATTGGTTTACATAAAACAAAAGATATTCACAATCATGGTAATTAACATGAGACATTAATTACCGAGTTAAGATTGTCGTGTTGGTCATAGATCATTGTAACTCTACAAGTGAGTGACAACACGGGTACACAAAAGAGGAAAATATTACTTCTGTATACTGAATAGACCTAACAAGTAAAATATTATAGAAATGTGTTTCTGTGTCATTAATACTTTACTGTGTCATTGGTCCTTTGATATGAGACTTATATCTGATCGTTTAAGGAGTGTAGACCAGTGTCTTAAGCTATCAATGAGTGTAGTGCAAAGACATTAGTTGGTTAAGTATGACTTTTGTTGGAGAAGATAGTTAGTCAAAAGATTATCATTGCCCCTCTTAATTGAGTGATGATATTAATGTGCCCCTTGATAAATCAAAGTTATAATGTGCACAATGTGATTTGAGTTAAGTCACATATTTGTAACTAGCTTAAAGATATCAAGAAATAAATACTAATACAAAGATGACACAATACTACTTTGTGTGTATTCTTAATATCATGAAGCAAGGGACAGACACAAATAGTGCACTCCATCACTAGATAGATCAGGTTTTGGTTCGAGTGGAGTTAAGACATTTTAACTAATTGTGAGCTATAATGTGTAGCTAGATACCGATTATAGTTTGTCGTATTAAGCTATTAATATCACTGTCAACTTAGTTTAGATCCTCCCATAGGTCACACCACAAAACTGGGAAACAAGAAATGTGGATTTTGAGTTCATAAGATGTGTCGGGTTTCATGTTGAAAATATGACACATGGGGTGAACAAACAAAATCAAAATTATGTTATGATTAATAACATAATTAGAATCTAAATTAAATTCATATGTGATGTAAATATTATAGGGTGTAATGATCTATCGTTACATAGGATAATATGTTACATAAGTTGTGAATTTACTACTAATCCCGAAATATCAAATTTTGTATGGGTAAAACCGAAATTTGACCAAACTGCAGAACAGTGCTTAACGGTCGACCGAACAACAGTAAACGGTAGACCGGTCGGTGCACGGTCGACCAGACACGTCTCGACCGATAACAAGGAATTTTCGTCTGTTCGGAACGGTCGACCGAATCTATCGGTCGGTCGACCGAATATTGCGATGAATTATTTTATTGTTGCGAACGGTTGACCGAATGTCAAACGGTCGACCGAACCTCCAAACGGTCGACCGAACCTCCAAACGGTCGACCGGTCCAGACGGTTTTCTGCAGAATAAATTTAAGAATTAATTAGATCATGCATGGAATTGGTCCATAACTGATTTAATTTGTGGCTAAGATTATTTGTTAGCAAATGATGGATAGTTAGATGAATGTTTGCATGAAATCATGGGCAAGAGGTTGCACATGAATATGTAATTTGGAGAGAACTTAAAAATACAAGTTTATCTCATTATCTTATTAATTAATTCATTATCTTCTTGTGCAAACTTCTCTCTCCATAATTTATCCACGAAATTCCATTAATTCTTGAGTTTAGTTTTAGTTTCAGAGACTTCTTCTCAAGGGAACTAAAGAGAGGTTAGTAATTAGATTCTAAACCTTATTGGAGATTGAGAGACTAGTTTTTCTCTCTCCAATCTTGTTTAGAGTTTGGTGAATACTCGGAGGCATTCGGCGCAGCGACAAACATCCTCAACGTCTCTGGAACTTTAAGAAGTTTTAGAGAACTTCTAGGTATGAATTTCGGAGTCCCAATGTTTGTTTTAATGTATCATTAAAACAAACCAATGCATGCATGAAAAACAAATCGTAGAAAATATATGAATGATTCTTATTGTACAAAAAATTTCGAAAATATATATGTATAATTAAACTAGAAATCCTACACTTAGGACTGGAGTAGGCCCAACACTAGCAATTAGCCTCGAGGGGGGGAATGAGGTCCTCCCACAATAGACAGTTTGTGTGGAGAAACGTCGGGGGGAATGGGGTCCTCCCACAATAGCAATCCGTTCATAGCTTATGGATATGTTACTAGCATTTCCATTAGGTACCATCTTCCCAATTATTATTTTTTCATTTTTCATTTACTTTTGATGTTAATCCTTTTTATGTTTTTTTTTCAGTTGACTTCCAGTTTTCTGTTTTTTTCTACTGCTTTTATTATTTCAGTTGTCGTCAGGTTCACATCACAGAAACCTTCTAATCAGAACCATTGTATTCTACTCCTCCCAAAACTAACTTTCTACCTTGGTTCCTCGGCTTATCTATTCTAATATCATTCTTTTCAGTAATTATCGTGAAGCCTTTAATTAAAAGTTTGGCATTATTTTTTCCAATTTGATGTAATTTATGGATTTTATTCAAGCACACCATTCGGTCTGAGAAATGATTCCATAAGGAAGTCCCATTTAATGGGTATATGGAATTCCATGGTAAAATTCTTCTTCAAAACTTCTTGAATTGGAGATTTTAGGATTTAATTTTCATTCATTTTCTTCTTCTTTTTTGATTAAAATTTGTAAACCCGTCTGCATATGAAATGTTTTGCTTCGATTTTTCAAATATCTTTCTAGATTATACCTGTCAAAGCAGCCATTTTGACTTGATTATACTTCACGCCTTCAAAAGTTTTAGCTTTATCACATTATTATCGACATCTAATTTCCATAAATTCCTCAAAGTATCTTTGGTGTTCAACACTGCCATTGTAAATGGGTACTAATATTGTGCATTTTGCGGAATTTAAAAAACAACACCGGGTCATAGTTGAGGTTTTGAGATTGTAATCGAATTAGCATATTTTTCTAACCTTTTGAAATGACCATGTTACTATTTCTATTAGTCTATTTGCTTTATGAAATGCTATCATCACAATATTATGTGTTTACTGCAAATACAATTAATTTCATTTTTTTGGCCTCTTTTGATTAATAATTAGCACGCTTTGGAGTGTCGTTCTTCTTTCTTTTACTTGGTTTGTGGTGGATGTTCGATTTAAAGTTTGGTCTGTGGTGTTATGAAAGGAAGAAAGTTTAGATGTGCTTAGGTTTGGATACTTTTCTTCCTTTTTTTAAAAATATCATTTTGTTTGTTATGTTTGGTAGGAACCTCAGGTTATAGATTGGTAACATAGAGGAAGGACATTGGATCTAAGTTGGTAGACATGTACAAAGAGGCTATGATAGTATCTTTGTCCTGTTGGTGATAGTCAATTTTATTTATTTATTGATAGTGGCTTCATATGTCAACTATGTCGATATAACTAGTGATTATTTAAAAAAAGAACTAGAAAATTTCTTGTCTTTAACAATGATTTTTTATTTTAATGATGGCGAGAAGTATAAGTTTAATGGGGATTGTATGACTAACTAAAATAGTCATCGTGAGACCATATGTCCGAGGGCGGGCCTACATTTGGGCCCACCCACTAAAGCCTAAAAAAGAAGAGAGGACCCAAATGATCTGTGAGCCTGGAACTATAAAGGTTTGATGGTGAAACTGTGAAAGTGGAGTTTGTTTGGTGAGGGCTCATTAATGGACTGGACGGGATGGAAGACTTACCAAATTTGTGCTACTACTGCGTTTCCTGTAGGGCTGTTCGTGGGCGGTTATAAGACTTACTCATGACCTTACCCGCTTAATTAAACGGTTCGCGGTTCGGTTGGAAACCTGTTTATTTTTACCTCTACCCATGAACCTACCCGTTTAATTTAATTAAACGGGTTGTGACGGTTAAATTGTTATATGGTTAAAACTTAATGGATACTAAAATCGATATAAGAATTAGGTAAATGGTTAAATGGATAAAAACTTGTCAAACTTGTTAAAAACATCGTAACATCCATAATTTTATAATCAAAACTTCCAAAAATTCATAATCTAAACATCTACAAATTCATATAAAACAACATCAAACATCCACACATAATGACAATAATAATACAAACAATTATATGTATATAATATATATAACAAAATATTATATATATTCATTATGTTTCGTGGTTAAACGGTTAAATGGACGGGTTAAATCATGTAACCTTATCCGTCCATTTATAAACAGTTATGATTTTTACAACCCGTGATCCTACTCGTCAGTTCGGTTAGGACGGTTAAACGAGTTTTAACCAACCCATTTACATCCCTAGTTACATGTAATGTACTAGGATATTCCATGTCGAATCTTGCTTGATGATAAAAAATACACATAAAATCTTATCTTCCTGCTTTGTTTATTCTCAGTGTGCACACAAAATACATGTCAATAAACTGCAACTTAGCTTACAAAGTGGGAATCAAACTTCTAAAATGACTTTTGAATGAATAGTACTCGTAGCCTGAATAACTTTAAAAATTATGAAACTTGATTTTAAAAGTTATCTTGTGGAGTTTAATGTGAATGATCTTCTGATGATTGAAACCTAACAACTATATTGTTATGTGAGGAAGTCTTCACACTTTTTAGATTTGCACAACATTACAGATCTTGCAAGGAAGATGATCGAAAACAAACTCGATGTGATGTATCATCTAGTTTATTTGCTTAGCAAGTTAGTCTTAACAATGCCGATAGCAACTGGAACTGTTGAAAGAGCATTCTCAGCTATGAAAATTGTCAAAACTAAACTTCAGACTCAAATAGGCGATGATTGGCTGAATGATCATCTTATCACGTACATATAAATTGATATTTTTTCGTTTATTGAAGACAAAGTAATTATGAAATAATTTCAAGATATGAAGTCACGAATAATGTTATATAAAAAAAATTATGTATGATTTTTAACCCACCGGTTCAAAAAATCTTGGATCCACCTCCGACTAACTAAAATCTCTGCACATCCCACATTACAAAACACATCAATATTTTCCATTTCCCAAAACTTCTCCAAAAACATCACAATCATCCGAGCCCTAATCCAACAACCAGCCAACACTAGCCATTCAGCCCAAATCAAATCATACCCGGCCGGCGCTTAAAAGTTAAAACCCGAACCATCTCCCTCCTTGTCTGATCTCCCAAATCACCCAAAGACCCAACAAAGTTAGTCGTGGCCGTGATGTCTTCTCTCGTCTTCTCCCCTTCCTCTCTCCTCTCCCCTTCCAACCGCCTCCGCCACTCCCTCCACCTCCCCGTCAGTCCCAACTCCTCTCCTTTTCCTTCCCGGTCCGACTCTCGTGCTCCTGACCAGTGTGCTTTTGCTGTTTCCGCAGAGATGTCAGTTGCCGGGGCCGTTGGGGTTCGGGAACGGCGCGGCGATGCCGAGGATCCCCGTTTACAGAGACGGCTCGCCGCCTAACCACATCCTCACCTCGAGCCAGCAGGGATCCATCCCCGATCGGGACGGGAGTTATAGCAGACTTCGGATCTTCTCCGGCACCGCCAATCCGTTGCTCGCTCAGGTTTCTGGTTTGGAAGTTCGGTTTGTGTTGGTGCTTGCAAGTTACAACTCTTTTTGGTGGTTAGTTAGAGTTGGTTGGTTGAGTTTCTTGTTAAGTTGTTGAATTTTGTTTGTGTTTGTTCCTAATGCTGATGTTTGGAAGTCAGAGCTCGTTTTTTGCTTATTTAGAGTTAGTTTGTTGAGTTTCTTGTGAAGTTGTTGGATTTCATTCGATCGTTCCTAATGTTGATAGAGTGTCACGGAGATCTTGTGGAGCTTTTGAGGACTTCGACCTTCGTTCTAGTATATAGAGGTTCTGTCCTCCATAACAGATGAATCAAAGAAATGTATTCCATCCAATGAGGCTTACAGTAGTGTATTGGTTTTTTATGGACTTCCTTTGATAGAAAATGTATCGGTATATGTGATTAATAATCATGTTATCGGTTATTTTATTAGGTGGTTTGTCCTGATCAAGACTAGTGCAGTTTAGTTGGTCCCATAATGTAACAGTTGTTTCACTTGCTACTTTCTTTGTTGTTGCTCGGGTGACTTAAACTATCTGGTCACCTAATTGGCCGTGCAGCATATTGCCTTATTAGCTGTGCACCGTAGCCTGTTGAATGAACTATGCAACTGTTCAATCTATTGAAGTATTGGTAGTAGATGGAATTGATTGGATTGGTGTTAGTTGGCCCTTTGGGAGCTCATCGGTTTGGAATTAAAATTGCAATATGTACCTTGAAATGTGTAAAAAGTTTGTTAAAAGCTGACAACGCATACAAGGTGACGCATCTTATTCTTGAACACTGTAATGTAGTTCATTCATGATGGATGGACATATTATAATATGTTTGCGTTGTGTGGCTGTTTTTTTTTAATATTCTGTAAAAATTATCGATTTTTTGAATGGTATTGTTTCCCTTTCCAGGAAATAGCTTGCTACTTGGGCTTGAATCTTGGGAAAATTAAGATAAAGAGGTTTGCTGATGGTGAGATATATGTTCAGCTGCAAGAGAGTGTGCGTGGTTGCGACGTGTTCCTTGTGCAACCAACATGCCCTCCAGCAAACGAAAATCTTATGGAGCTTTTGATAATGATAGATGCATGTCGTAGAGCATCTGCGAAAAATATTACAGCTGTTATTCCATATTTTGGATACGCTAGGGCTGATAGGAAGGTACATTCTATGAATCAATTTTCATCTTTGATATTTTCTTGCAGGTTTCCAGCCCACATTTTCTTTTAGTTACCTTTTTTTTGTAAATAAAATAGAAATTAAACAAAACCTCCAAGTTGTCATGTGGCATTACAGTTTCTTACTTAAAAGATTTGTTTCAATCATCATAGTTGGTATTGTGAGCTTTGATGAAAATTTGTACCACCTTTTATGTTATTTTCTGAATTATTGCCTTATTGGTACTTATGTTGCATGGGTCTTTACGTCTATATTGGTGCTCGTTATTTTCCAGACTCAAGGACGTGAATCCATTGCAGCCAAACTCGTTGCAAACTTGATCACTGAAGCAGGTGCAAATCGTGTGCTTGCTTGTGATCTTCATTCTGGGCAATCCATGGGTTACTTTGACATTCCAGTGGATCATGTGTACGGTCAAGTATGTGTGTCATGAAACTATTTTGAAATTACTTGAGTCTAATAAGTTGTTGAAATCTTTGTTACAAAATCATAAAATCTTAACCCTATCGCGATTGCAGCCTGTGATACTCGACTACCTAGCAAGCAAGACTATTTCTTCAAACGACTTGGTTGTGGTTTCACCAGATGTAGGGGGCGTTGCAAGGGCACGTGCTTTTGCAAAAAAATTATCTGATGCTCCATTGGCTATTGTCGATAAAAGGCGTCATGGACACAATGTTGCTGAGGTGACGAGCATTTTTACCTTACGCCCAATCTTTTGCCATTTATAGGGTTTTCTTGTAGTTCAGTAAATTTGTCATTATACAAGACAGTCGGTCTAGAAGTTGGCGCTGCCTGTTTTACCATTTAGTTTTCTAGCACTATAATTATTGATCTTTACACATCATGAATGAGCTCATTTTCATTTGTGCACCCGCCAGGTAGATTGATGCATTCAGTCACTGTGTATCCCCAACGTCTTTTGGCTTCTATTACTTAGTTGGGATCTTTTCTTAAACAGAAGCTAGTCAATAGCATTCAATTTTACAATAATCCAGTATATGTTTAAAAACAGGTCACTGGCCATCTCTACTTTATACCAATGCATATCAGACATTTTATTTTCTTGCTGAACTTTTAGGTCATGAATCTGATTGGGGATGTGAAAGGAAAGGTAGCTGTTATGGTGGATGATATGATAGATACTGCAGGTAAACCAAAACTCAGATTGGCCATGCCACTTATTATGTTGCTGGTTGCCATCATGTCATTTTTGCCATACAGTTCAGATGGTTCCAATCTTTGGTTTGAATTGTTTTCATCTCTGAAGCTTTTATTTTATGTCAGCAACCATTTATGTGTTTTTTTATCATTATAAGATTTTTATATTCAGTCTTAGCAATTTATTTCACTTTTGTTTTTGCTTAAGCTCCACATGTTTCTCTGTGATAGCAACCAGATACTTGTAAAACACTGTACGCCATGTGTGTACTTTAGGATCGTATTTCGTTGTGATTTTGTTACCATTAGATTTAAGAATCTACATTGGCTGCTCACATTGGACACAGGAACTATTGCCAAAGGTGCCGAATTATTGCATCAAGAGGGAGCTAGGGAGGTGTATGCCTGCAGTACACATGCTGTCTTCAGGTACTGTTTGATGTTTATCATTTTCTGTGGAGTAAAGTGTGACATCCATACTTTAGATGTCAAGATTGTATCATTCTGATTGGCGGGTTATGCTGCCTGACCCCCATAATTGATGTTTTCCCCTATATGAACAAAAGGCCTAAGGCCTCACCCATGTTGTATGCTGTCTTTAGATTTAAAAAAAAATCCCTTGTGCTACTAAACGGGTTAGTTGAGCTCACACTTCACTGTCAATCTAGTTTTAATTGGTTACAAACTTAAGAATCGCCTCTCATTTCATAAACTCCATATGGAGATGGGAATTGGTGTATACATGTCTATAAACTAATGTTTGGAAAGTATACCCGACCAGCCGATCCAAACTCTAAATTTAATTATTTAAATAAATTCAATAAAGTACTAATAATGTACATATGAATATATGATCATGTTAATTTCACAGTTCAGCCTGGTGCCCTTTCCAATTCAACGTCCTGTCCAGGATTCAAAACTTTGCAAGAAAGTAGATGTGAGATGTTGATAACAATGAATTTTAGACATCTTTAAACTTTGGTCATGACAATATTAGGATTTTCAATCTTGAATAGAAGATCTGAAAATGTAGATCTACTCAATCATTTTTCCAAGTACCAATGCACCACAGGCTTCGTGTTAGGAATATGTGCTCGCTGCAGTCTTCATATTTCTCCACATATGTGCGTTAATGTCAAGTAGTGTAATTGCCTTCGTCATAATATCTGTGAGGTCATTGTGAATTAGCATATGTTTTTATTGTGCCTTTGCAGCCCTCCTGCAATTGAGCGGCTATCAAGTGGCCTGTTTCAAGAAGTCATCATCACAAATACTATTCCAGTCTCCGAGAAAAATTACTTTCCTCAGCTGACAGTACTGTCCGTGGCAAATCTTTTGGGCGAAACAATTTGGCGAGTTCATGATGATTGCTCTGTGAGTAGCATCTTCCAGTGATTCAAATGATAAGTGAATTCATTAGGCAGTAAGCATCTTCCAGTACTGTTAGTTATTAAATTTATTCATTAGGTTGTAGGTATTTAGTTCACCAAAATCCTCAACTCCACCTGAAAATAGCCGTTCGATTCGTTTGGTTTCTCTCTACGCCTCTCCTCTCTAGTTTTGTCTTGCAATAACCTTTAAAACCTTTAAAGCTGGATGGTGGTTACCCACCTCTTCATTCATCATTCCAAGCAAATCCTAAAAGCAAATGACCTTCAAAGCTGGATGGTGATTACCCAACTCTTCATTCATCATTCCAAGCAAATCCTAAATGCCCTCAGCTGTTATTGATAGGGTTTGTACTATAATTGGTTATTACTTTTTAGCAATGAGATGGTCAGAAAATTGTGAGCACCTTTCTTTTATTTGGCTGACAGGGTGGGCATGAGCCTTTTTTTTCCAGCGTGAGCATTGACTAAACCTATTGCTGGTGCGCACACTTAAAACGAATAGTTGACTGTCTCAAATTTCTCTATCGACTTTGGGTTACATGTTGAGTGGAATTTATCAGTTGCCCGTCCTTGTCAATCTAAGGATGAAAGTGTGAATTCTGTTGTTAGTGAGTAGTTATAACATTACTTTTTTGTGAAGATATGTTGTATCTATTTGACGTAGAGAGCGATGAACTGATGATCGGTGAGTAGCATGTGGATGGGATTTTTTCTGCTGTACTAATATTGTTACATCCATATTGGGATGATATTTCCCTACATTGTCGTTGAAAACATAGCAAGTGAAATTCAAAATTGAATACGTTCTTTATTTGTTATATTGACTTCAGTTCTGATTTTGTAACTTCGAATATTCAACCCCAGTTTCCAGGAGTTAACCAAGTTTTATGTGTCAATTTCAGTGGGTGTTCATTTCTTGTTATGACAAAAGGACATTTCAAGATGTGTTAAACACGTAAGACAGTCAACTAAAACATTTAAATTGTTATGGATGATTAGGATAGGTCAACTAAAACATGTTCACATATCAAATTCGTTACATACTCAGAGACGAAGATCAAATGTGTTTATTTGAAGAATGAAGACGCGCACGGGTGAAATTCGTTACATACTTACCAAAAAACCATGAACTGAAAAAAAACTGAGTTGCAACTTGCAAGTCTGCATTCCTTCCGCTTGGGCAGCATTAGAGTAGACATGGCAAAAATAGGAAGGGATGTTACCTGTACGTTAATTTAGTCGAGACGATGAGTCCGGCCCACATTGATCTCTTCTCTGGTCCACTGACGGATCAAGTGAGGCCCAAATTCTTTCGATTAGGGTTAGGGTTTTTTCCCTCGGTCTCTATAAATACTTCTACCACATGACACACCTCCGTAGCTCTCTCTCTCTCTCTCTCTATCTATCTCTATCTATCTAGGATTTAGGCTGCTATACGTGTCAGTGCTCAATCTTTTTTCCACTGCTTTCGTTTCCTGTTTTTAATGTTTGTAGGATTTGGTAATTTCATCTAATGCTTTGATTTGTATTCGTTTTCCGCTTATTTGTTTTATATATATACGAAGGTAGTTGTTTGGGGAAGCGAAGTGATGAAGAAATGTTCACAAAATCTGTCAATCCTCTGATTGTCTGTGATGCAAACTTGAATATCTCGACTGGCTCTGATCGCACTCCTCTTTTTTCTACCATAATTCTAACTCAATCTTATTTTTCCGAGAGTTCTCTGTGTTTCTTTCTGTCCCCTATCTTAATCCAGTTTTGTTTTGCGTTTTTTTTATTTTCAATTTACATATGATAATCTTCCCAGTCCGAGAACTTCTTAAGTTATCGATTGAAATTTTCGATTTTCTTTAGCTTGGATATAAGTTTAGAAAACATTATTATTATTTTCTTTTCTATATGTAAGTATCAAATATTTAGTAGTGTTTGTTATAATTGATATAACATTAGACTTTCTAACTTCATTTTGTAACAAATCGAATTTAAGCAAAATAATAAAAAAGAGTAGAGAACAATCTGCTTGGATTGAGGTCTCCGAACAATCGTCTAATACGATAGCAGTAAAGAGTAATGTTAATTAATTTCATAAACGCTTGCAAATGTTAATTTCAACTTGAAATAAATTGTTGTAAAAATATTGGAAGTTGAATCCAGTAAACATTGGTGTTCGTGGTTAGAGGAGTTGGATTCTTGATGGGCTCCAGTTGTCGGCTTCGAGAGACATAATGGATTACCTGAACTTAATGGTCTCAATGTTGGGCTTCTACTTCAGTTCAGTAGGAAATTATTTTCAGCGGATTTTTTTTTTCATTCAAAATTGTTTCATTGGGGCATCAGCATCAGACCATCCGAGGAAATTTGCAGAAATCCAAATCTACAAATTGATAGTTAAACTTCACAGGATAACGAAATATAGACCGTAGAGAAGGTGTAGCTGTAGCATGTGGCAGTGAGCTGCGACAAGGACACGGTGAAACAGCTGCAAATTTGCAATTGGTCGAGAAAAATAATTGGTTTTTATATTTCAGTACTTAGTTCATAAATATATTTTCTCATTCAAATGCCTTTGATGCTACTCACGAGTCATAATTAGTTATGACAATTAGTTAATTATTGGATTTATTTTATATGTATTACTTAACCCAAAGACCAAATTGGTTGACTTTAATTGACTAGGTTTAACTTAGGAGATCCTTGTCGAGACAACAATTTCATTCAAATGTTTGGGATTAATAAACGTTGGGTAATAGTGTAGATAAAATAAAAGAAAGGTTGACTTTGTTTTGTGAAGTTCTTTCCTGTAGTCTTATTGTCTATTCCAAATTAATATAAATTGTATTCTTGGGCGAGAATCATTATAAATAAGTTTCTGATATTTTCTTGATGCTAAGGGTGCATTTGGATATGATATTTGTAAGGATACGAAATTTTATGTTGATTGGATCTAGAAATTCAAAAATTATAAATGATGTAAGTTGCATTTACCATATTTGGTGGATTGACATGTTATTTTAAAATGACAACTTTAAAAAACTATGGGTATGGATAATTTGGAGTTTTGGTTTAAACTATGGGTATGGATAATTTTGAAGTTTTGAGGTTAGTTGTAAACCTTAAAACTCCATATGAGTTGAATACTCAAACCTCAAACCTAATGTGTTATATGTTTGACCCCCATATGAGTTTTGAAATATTAAGTTTTGATACCTTTTATGAGAACTCAAACTTCAAAATTCTTATTTGATATGCTAAAAGTTGGAGGTTGCATTTTGGATCAACAAATCATTTTTCTCAGTAATCCTATGGGTGCCATATTTATAAAAATAGACATGTAATTATTTTTTCAAATAAGCAAATCCAAGTAATAAGTAATATTCATACAAAAATAAATCAAGGAATATTAAAGAAAACAAAATTCAAGAAAGTATTATCCATATAAGTAAATGAAAGTAATCACATATTCACACGTATAAACATCTAAATAAGTCATCCGTAACTAACATGAGTTTGTAAGAACTGTACGAAAATATATTATGAATACAAAAGTGATCAAAATAATTTTGGAGCATATTGGAGTGAAAATCGAGAATGTGACATTCCATTGGCTCTCCGATTTGATATTGTGTTCCATAAAATCACTTATCATTATGCAATGGATTGTATTCCAATTTTAATCACAAAAGTTAAAAACAAACCACGTGGAATTTTGAAATACATAATTTAATTTTGACAAATTTTGCACAAGTGTGGAATTTGGAAAATTGTACATGGGATTGTAAATTCTCATTGTGAATCAAACAAGATATTCGCAGATCCATACTTCGGAATTCTAATTTCAAGTAAAAGTTAGGGTTAATTACAGTTTTACTTCCCTTCACTTATCCCCGTTTAACTCAAACCCCCTTCCGTTAATCCCCTGTTAACTTACGTTTGCATCAAAATAAGATGACATCAGCATTTTTTCCCACTATTCCAGAATTACCCTTTCTAACACAGTAACACACCCCACCCCACCTAAAAAAATCCCAACCCACTTCTCCGGCGTTCCTGGTCAAAATTCCAACCTATTCTTCGCATGTTCATTCTCTCCCATCGCCGCAACTTTCCGTTCAGACTTTTGCATCAATGTTACGTTGGATGTTTGACTTGGTTTGAAACGAGGAAATTAGGTTTTTTGGTCGGTGGACGAGAAGTCCCTAAGAGGATTAGGATTCTAGGTTGAGGATGAGTAGAAGTGAATTAGGATTCTAGGTTTTTGGAAAAATTGCATTGACAATATCGAAGAGAGAGAGTCGCGAAAATTACAACTTATTTATAACCACGAAGATAGAAACGTCTTTTCACGGATTCGGTTAATGGTGTTTAGGAGAGACACGTGTCATGGTCGAGGAATAAGAGGTAACTTTTGAAGTTAAACTAGTCAAATTGTCAAAGTTATACTATAATATAAGGTTATTATTCGTCGTTGGAAAATTACTTAAATCGTTCCAAAAATAACATTTTTGTCATTAACAAATCAATTAATACTCATTTCGTCCCGTGCCTTTAAACAAGGTGTTTGATTCAGTTTTACTCACATTCCTACTACCAACACCACGAAAATGTCCGGCGAAGCACCTGAATCCGGTGAGATAACGGGGGTGAATTTTTTTCCCCGGCTCAGACGTCTGGCTAAGCCGCCTCCACCAAAGTGGAGGCGTTTGGCTAACACGCCTCCACATAGGTGGAGGCGTGTTAGACAGACAACCGTTTTTTTTAATTTTCTGTTAAATTCAATTTTTTTAGGTTCCGTTGCAAGATTTCAGTGGTGATAGAGTAGATTACAGTAAGTTTTTTGACAGAAAAGAAATATTTACAACAATCGAGGAAGCTTGTAAATGGACGAAACAAGTTGCACTAGGAGCCAGATTTTTTTTGGTTTTATCATTATACACCAAAAGCAGATAACCGGATGGATTGTTACCTGAGATGTGATCGCAGACGTGAAATGAGTTCTCGTGATACAATGCGTGTTGATGACAACTGTGGATTTCGATGTGTTGCCGATGTCTTCCATGATGATTAAGAGAACTGGTCGTACGTCCGTCGTGCGATTTCTAATGAGATAGGTGTACATCCTATTTATGAGTGTCTATTTCGGCAATATGGGAGAGGCTCGTCAACGAATTGATTTGGGCGGGGGAGCTTGTGGCGATGATCATTATATGGAGGTTTGGGCCGACTTGTTTCCTATTGCTAATTTTACAAGTGTGCGGTCATGTATTTCGCAATGTGAACTGATGATTCGTTGTTCCCGTGTCTTACTGTACTACCTTGGGAGGATCTGTTTGCCATGACGGGGCATGTCAGAGAGTTGGTCATTGCACATGTAAGGAGTTACATTCATTTTATTTGTTTGGAATTAACTGATAATTTCCCTGTACCTCCTATAGCAACCTTATGGTATCAAATGCGAGATGAGAGTATTGTTGGATGAGAGGATCAGTACGAAAGTAGGATGGAGTATTGGAATCGGTTACGTAGTACATTTTGATTGTAATTTGTAATATTTTTGTAATGTATAATATATCTTGTATTTGTACTTATATCGTGTTGTTTTTTTACCGTATTTTAAATTTAAATATTATTTGATATCTAAAGAAATAAGTTGAAGATATTTTCGTGACAAATAAATTTTAAAAATACTATAGTCAAAGAAATACGTAAAATATATGTTCGTAAGAAATAAATAATAAGAGTACACAAATACGCATAAGCAAATACCAACAAATGTAGTAACAGTGCAACATATAACAAAACGATAGTAAAAGCAAGTCAACTACAGCTCAACATCTGAATCATGGTCTGAAATGCCGAACTAGCTGTTCCAATCCTCGATGAGGCGATCCCAATATGTACATGCAAGTCTCATATCCTCAGTCGGCATCATGTCTCTCTGTCGCAAGAACGGCTGCGTACACCGTATCATCCTACTCATCCACTGTATGTAAAATAAAAATTAGCGTACATTAACAATAATAACAAAATATACATTACAATTAAAAATAAAATTAGATAAACTTACCGCATCGGCACATGTCCTATCCAGTGGTCTCTCCGGTCTCGGAATGATACAACGTACGATAAGTGGATGTGAGCACCTACCAAACCACTACAAATAATCTGCAGCACAAGTGGAGGAGTCGCGGCTACGACTTAGATCGTCCAGGTGTAGTCGTCCTACTCTTGGAAATGTCCTCCAAACTGATTCTGCGAACGAAACGCTATGCCTGACGTCGTACGTCGTCGCAGTCGCAGACCGTACTGCATGCTCAGGCGTTGGGATGTCAACCGGGATCACCTGAACGTAACCTAACTGACGTAACACGCGATCAGGTAAATAAGGCTCTGTGATACCCCTATAACGAATAACGCCCATAAATGTAGTCCTCGGCACAGCTACAACAGGCTCGAGACCATACGACAACCACTCCACTTAAACGTTTATACGTTAATAATAATAAAGTTAAATTTTAAATAAACGTGAATGATATATACATTATATACCTACGATGCAGTCATCTGATCTAGCCGTCTACGAATAGAAAGAAGTCGACCCTCGCTCTTATCCTCGGCCCGGACAGCCCACATACGCGAACGAGGATGACCACGCTCAACAATCTTCCGCTGCCGATGTGGGCGGAAAGCGGGAAAATACTCATAGATCCAAGCCTGCAGCAGTGTAAGACAACCAGTAATCCCAGAACAATCAGCACGACTAGATATACCCAGCTGGCGATACATATATGCCAACGTCGCCGACCCCCATGAGTACTGACCAATGTTATCTGGGTCCCTCGCCTCCAGTAGGTCGCGTGGTCTGACTCTGGAACCACTATTGTCGACAAACAAGATGCAACCTAGCAGTAAGAAGAGGTAAGCAGTCATCTGCGTATCCTCAGTCTGTGGTGGTCGCCCCCGTCTGCAACACTCGTCCACATCATCGATACTGCCACTCCAAAATGAGATATCCCGCCCAAGGCCCTCCAGGTTAACACCCAGCAAATCAGATACATATAACTTCAGTTCAGATGTTGGCGCCTGCGCACTGACCATAAAACCCTCAACAAGAATGTGCAGAATCTGAAAGACGTCATGCAACATGATCTTTATCTCTCCGAACGACAAGTGGAAAGTGTTGGTGTCAGGCTGCCACCGCTCCACGAATGCCGAAATCAACAGCTTGTCAATGCAAGAAAACATGATGTACGACAAGTGACCCAATCCACTATCAACCACGGTCGCCGTCATATTATCAGTCATCACTGAACGCCATGCCTGCAATGTCGTACAGGCTCTGTGCCGATTATGGCACTTCAAAACATTCTGATCCTCGTCATCCCAGATGCGTCTGGCGATGTGGCCTCCGAAACTCGGAATGACGCTGCCATCTACAGGACCACCGGGCATAATATCTGTGACGATCCAAGAGTCGTCCTCATCCCTATTATTCTTCTGAGCTCGGGCGTCTGCAGTGCACGAACTCGAATGACCGGTCACAAACCGACCACCTCGATCCTTCCTAATGACCCACTCAACCGAAGGACCACAATGTCGCCCCTGTCCTCGACCGGACTGATGTATCGCCTCCTCCTGTGGCCCAAGTCATACCGACCCCCATTGTTACTCTCGTCGTAACTTCTCAACTCATCTGAATCATCATCGTCGTCGAAAGAATCCCCAGGTGTCTAACGACGACGTAACATCTCTCTCTCTCTTCTAACTGAAGCAGAAATACCACGTGTACGTGGATGACGAGGACCTGACTCGTCTGCTACACTACGTACCGCGCGTAAGAGAATTGATTTCCCTTTTCCTCCACGGTAACCCGATGACTATTAATTCAATTTTAAAAATATAATTTTATTAATGAATTTACTAAAATAATTAAACTCATTATTAACTTAATAATCAATTTATTTAGCAATTATCACAATTAATCAATAATCTTTTACAAAATTCATACACAACTAATTATTAACATAATAATAAATTTATTTAGCTATTATCACAACTTTTAATCAATAATTGATTACTAAAATAATTAAACTAATTAACTTAATAATCGATTTATTTATTAATTTTCACAATTATAATCAATAAAGGATTTACTAAACTAATTTAGCTCATTATTAACATAATATTCAATTTATTTTAAATTAGCACAATTTATAATTAATTTAAATAAATTAAAAAAAATTAGGGCGTCTGCAGGAGACGCCTACCCTACGTCGGAGGCGTCTGCCATAGACGCCTGCTCTACGTGGGAGGCGTCTCCCGCAGACGTCTTGGCCAATGTTCGGGCGTCTCCCGCGGACGTTCGACCCAATTTTTTTTTAAATTAATTAAAATAAACAAGACAATTTACCAGATGTGAGTAGTCCGAGGTGTCCGCTGATTCTTTTCCTGGCCTCCGAGACATTATATCTGGTGAATAGAAGAGTGATATGAAGAGAAAGTTGTGTTAAAATAGTGAAATGAAGAATTATATAAATAGAAAATGTAAATGGACAAAATGTAAAGAAACGTAAGACGATTTAAGTAGTTTAAAGATCCAAAATGTAATTAATCCTAAAATTTAAAGTTTAAGCCACACATGCAATTATGCAAACACAGCTAAAAGGCTGAAATAATTGGGTCAGCACATCTATTGATCGAAGGGACAACTGCACTTGATAGTCGGGAACCAAATGTTTTTTTTTTTGGGGATAAATGTCCGGAGACAAATGTCGTTTTCCCATTTCTGAAGAAATGGCCGAAAATGACTTATGTCATTTGATTTGTCTCCGTCTAAATGTACGTTTGTATCTGGAATTATCCTTTTGTTCCACAGTGGATACTCTTTAACGCTTGTGCCAATGTAAGCAACAAGAAGATAAGGAAAAGCTAAATTATTCTTCGTAAGCCGATTGATTTTTAAAAAAAGGATGTGCTTAACTGTAGGATTACAATCGTCCTTCCACCTGCCAACTCTATCCTGAGTCCTGACCTAATTGTCGAGGTATTACTTAAAAAAGGGATATTTTCATTAGTATCCTTTATTATCTTTAAATGTCTATAAAGGTTTATGAAGTGTTTAACGAAACCACTCTACGATTTGCTTGATTTATCTGAATAAACCATTTCTAATCCTGAATCAATATACTATCTCTCATGTCAGCCTGTTATTTTTTGTACGTACAAGACATAGCTATACAAGAAACATACGTACATGTGAGAATTACAAGAGAGTCTAAAAAACAATCTAAATAATTCTCTCTTATTTTCTTTATGAGTATTGGCACAACTAAGTTTACTTGTGAAAGATCACGTGGAAAGCAAGAAAATCGTAGGTGCTGATGTTTCACATAGAAGGTTATTTGTAAAAATAGTGCTAAATTAAGCCTACATTATGTAACAAATCAAGAAATCAAATATTTATTACGTAATATATTAATGTGAAATGATACCCCACCCCCAAAATAGACACACACAAAATCAACTTCATAAGTTTGAATTATCATCTCTACAAACACATCGAACCCAAAACGAGTGCAAGATTCAAACATCTTCCAATACAAAGATATACCTAATATAATATTGAAAAACTCGTAATTGTGGCTCGTAATCAGGTCATATTATCTATCTAATATAATTTGATGATTAAAATAAAAATAAAAATGAAGTCCTATAACTTCACTCTGCCTGGCGAACAATTCACAAGTAAAGGGTGCATTTAACATTCGAAAAACTGGAAGGTTCGGAACTAAATAAATAAATCTCTAACACTAAAATAAACAAATGATATGACGTGGTCTCCCATCACCAGCACCACAGACAGACCCCACCAGTCACCGCCCTCTTTCCTCTCGTCACCTTCTCCTCCCATCCCATCCCATCCCATCCCATCCAAACCAATCCTCCTCCGATCGACCGTTGCGATGGCGTGCAGGGGCTTCTGGGAGTGCCTTCTGAAGCTCTTCAACTTCCTCCTCACCATCTCCGGCCTCGCCATGGTCGGATTCGGAATCTACCTTCTCGTCGAGTGGAGCAACGACCATGGCCATAATCCCTCCCCTGACCCTTCCCCTCCTTCTCCTCACGACCCCCACCTCGTCCTCCTCGGCCGCCCCATGCTCGCCCTCGTATCCCTCTCCGACGCCGCCTTCGACTACCTCCCCAAGGCCTGGTTAGTACGACTTCGAGATTCCCAATTTAGTTGTTCGAAATGGAGTTTTGGATTTAGCCTTTTAGGATAGAAGCAAATTCGATGACGACAAGTGGATTTTGATGCTCTGGATTCGGGAGGATGGGATGAGATTAAGATTAAGGAATCTTTTTTTGTTGTTCGATGGTTGTGTATGAGAATTGTTGAGTCGAAAATGGAGCTTTGATGTTGAGGATTTAGGGTTTGGTTTTAGCATGCCGAGAGGTGGATTTTTTGGGGGCGGACTTGATTTGATTCTTTGGATTGGGGGAGATGAGATGGAATGGGATTGAGATTAACGAATGTTTCTGTTTAGCGTGTGTGAATTTACGTTTAAATTTTTGGATGGTTGTGCTTGAGAATTGTTGATTTGCAATTATTTCGTGGTGCTCCAAGAATGCCATATGGGAGAAGCAGTTCTGATGCAGAGTGGTGGGATTCTTAGAGACTTGTCTGGATAACATCAATCCTACCCTGAGCTTGTCAAAGTGGCATGGGATTGCTACAATAAAAACCTTATATCTGTATCTTTCTTGCAGGTGTAATTGACATGGTTTTAACGTGAAAACTCACTACAACCTTGTATATGTTTATCAATGCTAACTTTAGTTACCATGACTTGCAAATGTGATTCCCCAAATCAGAGAATAAGAGTAAAAACAATGTTATTTGTACATTTAAGAATTTTCAATTTAATATTTCGTAGTTTGAAATTCACAAACAATTCAGTGTTTAATCCTTCACTTTACAAACATGTCGCGTAAGGACCTCGACTTAAAAATGTGGTGTTGAAAGTTAATATGTGTGTTTATTTTGCATTAAAAGTTTGGATCCACTTTGTATTTCTGTAATACCTTCTGCATATGGCATCAGGTACCATTTTTATATTTTTATAAAAAAATTCAACTAATTTGCTATGGCTGGTTTCTTTTGTTTGTGAATGTGTACCTTATTCTTCTTCTTTTTTTGACTATTGTATTTGAAACCAAATGTTTCGTGGATAAGTTGTTTTGTTGTTGTTTATTGGAATATTATCTTGTCTGCAGGTTCATTTACCTATTTATTGTTGTGGGAGCTGTTCTTTTCATTATATCCCTCTGTGGATGCATAGGAATTGTCACAAGAAATGGCTGCTGTCTATCATGTGTATCCTGACCTTGTTTTCCTCTGCAATGACAAGTTTTTTAATCTTGGTTTGGGGTTTTTAGTTACCAATTTTATCACTATTTCATTTATCAACCCTAGAAGGAAGGCTATTGCTAATCATACAATTAGGTCTTTCAGATAACTTAGTACAGTATTTCTGGTGTCAAATAACAGGATTTCCTCATTACCGGTGACTGTAATCTACATTATGTTTTTGCGTGGTGACAATAATTTTGTTTTTGAAACTAATATTGATAATTTCTAACGATACGATTTACGAATTTGTCATGAGCAAGATACTAGTTACGAGCATTGTATTATATTGTATTGTATCAATTTTAACCTTGTAGCAGTTTCCTTAACCAAAACAGTACGCATTCTTGCTCATTCTTTTGATCTTGGTGGAGCTGGGATGTGCAGGTTTTATATTTTTCGACGAAAGCTGGAGAGAGGTGAGTTCCAAGGTGTAATATTATCTTCCTTGTTTTACCATATTCACTAGTAACCGTTTTTTGTACAGGTAATTCCGGCTGATAAAACTGGGAGCTTTGACACAATTTATGACTTCCTGAGAGAACATTGGGAAATTGCAAGATGGGTTGCTCTAGGTGCTGTTGTTCTCCAGGTACATGCTATGCTGCTATTTTTTCTATCAAATTGATGATATTTGTTTGCGGTCAATTACAAATAAGTGGCTTGCAGAATACATTATGTGCCCAGTCAAGTTTGTCATCTTTCCTCACATCGAGAAATATGAAAATAACCATATTTTTGTTACTTACATAACAAAAGTACAACATGCTCTTGTAAGTAGCGTAGAACATTCTCCATATTGTAGCCTTACAAACTTATTTGTTTGCAGCACCTACGTGTGCTTGCACGTACTTTTAATTTTTACAGAAAATGTTCCCAGATAATCTTTTCCTTGATAAGTGCAAATGACACAATATAGAAGTATTTGCTGAATATTTTTGTAACGTTCCCGAAAAACAGCAGAAATTTAAAAAAATTAACACAAGGATTTAACTCAAACACATGAGGACACTACTCAGATTACATAACAAAGGTGCACCATTATATAGGAGTTTGTCAAGAGTATGATTACATTCAAAATGACAAGATGAAATATACACATGTATTCATAACAATAAAATAAAACTGAAGGATCCGGTAATAATGTGCTCGTCCCTACCCTCTCACTACCGCTCCGAGTCTGAAAAACAACATGGAATTATGCCTGAGTTTCCATAAGCAAATCCCGTATGCCAAATCCACTTATATGCACATGATATCTTTATACATAAAACTTATCATACTAGTACACATGACATATAGTACAATAACTTTACTTAACATGATAAAAAAACATTCACATCATTAATAACGGCGGGTCCTGACCACCTGTCACATCTAATTAGCCGGAAATATCGTTGGTCACATACTTTGCCGGAATAATATCGGCCACATACTTTGCCGGAATGTATCATCGGTCACATACTTTTACTCATAAAAGAGTTCATACAAAAGTATACATAAATCAATATAACATCCTATGATAATAGTACTGTGGTCAACTCCGCCGCCATAAAAATTGGGCAAAAATCTCACCTCACGGAGTCTATCTACTCTGCCGTCGTAAAGACTAGGCAGTCTCCACGCCCTCATAGAGTTGAACAACATCAATCATAGTATACAGAAGATAACATGAAACATCACTTACCAACAAGATCACTGAATTTGAGTATCACACAAACCTTTTGCATAACATCATAATTTAGTTGAACAAAAACATGGAAACAATTGAACAAACCACACGATCGGTCGACTGAAACTTCTCAAACGGTCAAAACATTATTATATTCATATCACCGTGACTACTGAATTTGAGTATCACCTAAATCGACTGCACAACATTATAATTCCCTTGAAATAAAACATGGAAACGGTCGAACAAACCACATATAACTGGTCGACTGAAACTATATAAATGGTCGAACAATATCCCATAATTGGTCAACCGTTTATAGACTTAAAAGTATTATGATATTCATATCAACGGTCGAACGGCAAAGGGGACCCATCCAACCGCAAACTACCAGGGGCAACCTAGAGGTCTCTAGTCATCAATCAGTTGAACTTACTCATAAATCGGTCGAACATCCATTTAATTATGTAAGTTACCGGCCGAACAGTTCATTTAATCGGTCGACCGTCTAACAGTATAAATCCAAACCGATTTATTTTACATTCAAACGGTCAAACAACAAAGGGGACCCGGTGGACCGAAATACCACAGACAATTCCTATCTCATCACTGGTCGACCTAAATATGAATCGGTCGAACCACATATAAGTTATCTTAAGGTTTTGGTCGAACAAAATCAAAGAGCGGTCAACCGTTTAGATGGTCAATGTTGTGACCGACTTACTTTTTAATCCAATCAATCGAACAACTAAGGGTCTCGTTCGACCGATTCTAAACATAGTCGTCTTCTTCCCATAAAATTATGCATAACCGGTAGACCGTACCACTAATCGGTCGACCGAAAGCAGCAAAATTCTGCAAGACAAAACATCTGACGAGTTTTTCGGCCTACCGTCGACTACTCAAACACTGACACAACCTTGGGTGAGCATAAAAGAAGGGCTTGACATACCTCTTCTTCGCGAGTGCCAGAGTTCCACACAACACCGATAACCTCATGTCCTTTCTTCATCCTTCCGGTGCATCGAACGCGAAGAGAACAACTTGCCACCTTCTTCTTCTCTCACCCTCTCTCACTCAACTCACTCTCTTACCAACGATTTCCTCACAATTTAGCAAAACCTCCCTCCTGTTAGCATCATCCCTTATATGTATTCACCTTTTAACCTCTCACCTCTTTAACCTCCAATCAGCTTCCAACATCTTATTCTCCAGTCATCACCTCATCTCCTATGCATCCCACACGACACCTCTTCTACACCTCTTCTTCCTATCCACTTCAAACAACCTCTCCTTTCACGAAAGGTCAAGCAACCTCTAACCTGCTTCTAATCCAGTTAGTTTCTCTAATTAATATCTAATTAAGGTTTAAGGTTCTAACAATTTTCCTTCTTCATGCTCTTCTGATTTTCATATTTATGTTCTAATGCTGCTTTTACTTGCAGGCGTTGGTGTTTTTGCTTGCTCTCATAGTCAGAGCTGCAAACAGACCAGCAGACTATGACAGTGATGACGAGTACTTAGCACCAAGGTCCAACATTCGGCAGCCACTGATTAACAGGTCAAATGCCCCGGCAACTGGAGTTCCTGCAACAGGAAATCTTGAACAACGAGCAAGTAGGAATGATGCCTGGAGCACACGGATGAGAGAGAAGGTACCTTATATGTTTGAGCTCTAGCCACTTTTACCATCTACTTGTCTCCCAACCTATGAAATTTTGTTTTTCCCCTTTGTTTATGAGCAGTACGGGCTCGATACTTCAGAATTCACATACAATCCATCAGATCCAAACAGGTCGCAGCAAGCAACTGCGGCTCCTAGCGAGGAAAGAAGGGGTTGCACCATACTCTAAGTTTTTACGTAAACACCCTCTGTACGGCTCTACCGGGAATAGATGCTCATCTTGGAATTTTCTAGTCTGCTTGCTCAGCTCTATGAGTAGTCTGTGGATTGTCTTGTGTAGTAATTTGAGTCGTGTGAATGTTTGTCGTTTTAATGCTCGGAATGGTGAGAAGTTGAAATAGTGACCTAAAAATCATTTGAAGGTGCATTGTGCAGTTAGTCAGCTGTGTCCTGTTTGCAGCTGTCTTTCTTGTTCATGAAAGGAACTTTTACTTTTATCTGGTTAAATAAATAGTGTTTCATATCTTAATGGAAGTGGGTATATCATGCCAACATAGTTATTGACATTTTACATGCTTTGTCCTACTCTGATTGATGATACTCTATTCCCAGAGAAAACACGAATGAAGTAAGCTTGGTGGTGATAACTACAAGCTGTTTTTATCAGTTTGATAGTGTTTTTTTTACTTATTGCTGTCTCTCCTGCATGATCCCAACAAGCAACATTGGCTATTTGTCACTTTTTTGTAGGCATGAGGATATCAAGTTAACAATCATGTTAATGTCCTTGGATAGGGCGCGTCCGGTTCATACACTGGAATTTAGATATCCAGCCATATAAATAACATGATTTGCAATAAATCGATTGTAATTTAAAAACAATAATATGATATCGTATTCTTGCCAATTTTCCCAATACCTATGGAGTTTAAAATTATATCCGACCCATGAAAACATATCATAATGTGTGTAATTATATTTAGAATATCACTTTAGCATTGATTTGGATGCCTCAGAGCACCCTTAAGGGGGTGCACGCCCGAGCGTCCCCCCGTTAACGGGTCGGGCAGCCGCTCGAGCGTCCAATTGGGTGCCAGACATCCTGATTGGTCGGTCGGGCCGTCCTCCAGCGGGGTCACGTGTTGACCTCCCCATTCGTCGATTTTTTTTAAAATATTTTTATTTTAGTGAAGGATTTGTTATTAGAAGTGATACGGAGGAAAGAAGGTGTAGGGTGGGTGGGGGTAGTCCGGGCGTGGTTAAGGGAAGTTTTTGGGTGGGTAATGTGAGCTGACGTAATAGAGAGAGAGCAGGACGGGTGGGGGTAACCCAGACATGGTTATTCATGGTCTAACAGGTGCGCCTGACCACCTCCACGTAACCGGCCAAGGGTGGGTTGGCACGTGCCCTTACGTTATTGGTTTTTAATTTTTAATTTTGTTTTTGTATTTAAATTAAATGTGATTAATCTTAAATGTAATATTAAATTAAATATAGTTAATATTAATCAATGTTTTATTAATATTAACTATAATTAATTTTTTTGTGTAATTAATTTAGTTAAAAAATACCAAAAAATAATAAAACGTGTTAATTAATTAAATTAAAGTAATTACAATAATAATTAGTTATGTAATTTGTTGGTTGTTGTGAAAGAATTATTAAGAAAATGTTGTGGAGGAAAGAGTGTTGAATTTCTGGATAAGTCCGGGTATTATTAAAAGTAAAGTTTTGAGAAGTTTGTTTGTTTTGAGATGATCTGATATGGTAGAAAGAGAAGTTGGTGTGGATGTTAGGTACCTAAGGTAACCCAGACATTGCTCTAACGTTAAAGTAAATTACATGACACATCAATGTTTCACTTCTCAACTTGAATTTTGCTTTTGACAAATTCTATACATAATGGGTTTTCAAAAACAATTCACGAGATATTTGCAGAATTTAATAAATATTCGACCAAGCATGGTATTTACAATTGCCACACTTCAAAATTCCAACTTAGATTGATGCATCGAAACCCATGTTTAAAGGAATTTCATTGCAGGTCAATATCATCTCCTACTTAAGAGTGAGGTTATCGGAAGCTAATATGGGACAAGCTGGTGAAGTAGAACATTGATATGGTTTTTGGAGTTTTTAGCAAGTTTTATATACTTTCTTGCACTTTCTTTTTGTTAAAGAGAAGGCTTCCCAATAGCTTCTAAAATCAATCCCATGATTCTTATACAACTGTGATTTGATCAACATAGAAACTTTAAGCCCTAATTGCGTTTAGTAGATATCAAAAATTCATTTATGATATGGGACCAAATAGGTAAAATCAAGGGTCTGAGACAAAACATATTTTAAAAAAAATATATGATTATATATTATATGTAGTAAAGAATTAACTAGAACGGATTGCACATAATATTGTTGCGAAATTAATTTTGTTGACTACCTAAACACTTAGAGTCAAAACGAAGTTCGAAAATCAAAATCGTAGTCGTGAACGCAATAATCGTTGAAATCAAAAGGTGAAATGTGTTGGGATTATGGTGACTAACTTGTCCGATTCGATCGCTCTCAGGGAAAAATGAGGCAGATTTGTGCAGCACAAGGATATATCTTATTGTACGTAGAGAGAAGCAAAGTTGAAAATACATAATAAATGATTATGTTAATTATTGTTACATCCTAATTCTCAATTTACAGATCTCACATAAAGTATTGAATTTTATGTTTGTATATTTCTCATTATTGATTCAAAAGATTACACTCGCATATACATATATGAGCTTTGTAATAGAGCCGTTGGTGAATGATATTATTGCCTAATACAGAAGATACTATGACTGGCGTGAGTGCATGATTCTTGCTTCATTTTGTAAGATGATACTGATTTGAATTGTGAAGGATTTGAGATCGGATTTGGCGATGATGACCGTTGGGTCTGAGCCGTTAGTTTTAACACTCCCCCTCAAGTTGGATCCGAAAGAGGTTGAAGGATCCCAAGTTGTCGAGAATGTTATGAAATTGTCTTTGATCTAGTGGCTTGGTGAAGATGTCTGCTAGTTGGTCTTTGCTTTGAACATAAGGTACTTCAATTTCCTTCGCATGAATTTTTTCTCTGATAAAGTGGCAGTCGACTTCTATATGTTTTGTGCGTTCGTGAAAAACAGGGTTGGTGGCAATATGTCGAGCTGCATGATTATCACAGTACATTTACATAGGCTCGTGATAAGGAAGTTTCATGTCTTTGAGGAGCTGTTTGAGCCAAACGAGTTCGCTAGTAGTGGATGCCATGACTCGGTATTCGGCTTCTGCACTGGACCGTGCAACCACATTTTGCTTTTTGCTTCTCCACGTGACGAGATTTCCACCAACAAATGTGCAAAAGCCCGTGGTGGACTTGCGATCGTGACTACCAGCCCAATTTGCATCAGAATAACCGATTATTGAATTAGAATTGTTTCTTTTCATCCATATCCCTTGGCCTGGAGTCCTTTTTAAATATCTAAGGATTCTATCTATGATGTCAATGTGGTGTGTGTGTGTGGAGCATGCATGAATTGACTAACAGTGCTAACCGTATATGTGATGTCGGGTCTGGTGACAGTGAGATAAATGAGTTTTCCAACTAGTCTTTGGAATTGTCCTATGTTGTGTAAGGGCTCCCCCTCGGTGGGACTTACCTTTCGGTTTGTCTCGATGGGGGTATTAGCCGGTTTAGCTCCTAATTTACCGGTCTCTTTTGGAAGATCTAAGACATACTTACGTTGAGACAAGAATAACCCTTTCTTAGAGTATGCGATTTCAATGCCCAAAAAATATTCCATGAATCCTAAATCCTTGATATCAAATTTGGATTTTAAGCATGATTTTACGAGGTGAATTTCATCATCGTTGCTTCCTGTGATTACAATGTCATCTACATATACAAGAACAATTGTGGTGATGTTGTTATGATGTTTGGTAAACATAGATGCATCAGTGGAACATTTAGTAAAACCAAATTGAAGAAGAGAGAGACTGAGTTTTGCATACCATGCTCTGGGAGATTGTTTCAATCCGTAGATTGATTTATAGAGTTTGCAAACCTGATTGTAGGAAGAGTTGTATCCTGGAGGTGGAGTCATATAGACTTCTTCTTCCAGAGTTCCTTGAAGAAAGACATTTCGAACATCCATTTGATAGAGGTTCCATCCATAGTTGACGGCTACAGACAGGAGAACTCTGACAGTATTCATTTTAGCTACAGGAGCAAAAATTTCTAAATAGTCAAGACCATAGGTCTGCGTGTACCCCTTAGCAACTAATCTAGCATTGTATCAGTCAATAGATCCATCACTATTGTATTTAGTTTTATATACCCATTTACATCCTACAGGTTTTATTTCAGGTTTTGAGGGAACTAGAGTCCATGTTTGATTTTTCTCTAAGGCGTTTAACTCATCTTTCATGGCTTGTACCCAATGAGGATAATTAAGGGCTTCTTGGTAGGAGGTAGGTTCACTATTTTTATCAATTACATTCAAGAATTTACGATGAGAGGAAGAAATAGTGTTGTAGGAAATATAATCTTGGATGGGGTAAGTGACGTTGTAAGTAATAAAATCTTGAAGGTAAGGCGGGGTGCGTGTAGGTCTTGTGGACCTCCTAGCAGTAGCCTCTCCTTCTGGTTCAACCTGTTCGTCATGTTGTTCCTCTACTGTACCTATAGTATATTCATCTCCCCCGTCTTGGGGAATGGGAGTTTCCTCAAGAGGTGAGATTTCAAACACATCAAAGGTAGGGAGAGGAGATGTCTCACCTGGAGGATTAGTTTTGGCAGTTTCGAAGTATGATTCATGTTCAAAGAAAGAAACATCTCGAGAAATATACAGTTTACAATCTACGGGGTCGTAACATTTGTATCCTTTATTTTGAAAGGAATAACCAAAGAAAACAGTTTTGATGCAATGAGAATCAAGTTTATCAAGACATTTTTTTTTGTGAACATAGCAAGTGCAACCAATTTTTTTAAGGTGATCAACATTCATTCGCCTACCATTTAGGATTTCTAATGGTTGTTTATTTTGAATTGTGGGACTAGGCAGACGATTAATCAGGTATACAACAGTTAAGATGGCTTCAGACCAAAACTTTTTGGGCACTTGAGTTTGAAATAAAAGGGATCTAGTGACATTCAAAATATGTCGATTTTTCCTTTCAGAAACACCATTTTGTTCAGGGTTGTTAATGCAAGTAGTTTGATGAAATATGTCGTTTCTTTAAAAAAAATGGAAATTATTACTGGTATATTCTGACCCATTATCAGATCTAAGAGTTTTAATTTTAGTATCGTATATATTTTCTACCAAGGCAACATACTCACAAAAGATAGAGAAAACATCATATTTAGATCTAAGCAAGAAAAGCCAAGTTGTGCGAGAAAAATCATCAATAAATGTAATAAAGTACCTAAACCCATTGTAAGACTCGACAGGGGCTGGACCCCAGATGTCAGAGTGTATCATCTCCAAAGGTTTTCCTGTTTTAGTAGTAGAAGCATAAAATGGTAACCTAGTTTGTTTTGCGAGATGACAAACTTCACAACATAACTCATTATTAAAAATTATGCTAGGAAATAATTGTTTCAAAACAGGAAGGGACGGATGCCCCATACGTTTGTGCCAATTGTCAGGAGCCCGATGAGACACATTATTAGCATGTAAAAGGTTATTTGAGCTGTATAAGATATATAATCCGTTTATGAGAACACCTCTACCAATCATCTTCCCTGATGGTCGGTCCTGAAATAACACATCAAATGGTGAGAAGATCACATTACAATTCAAGTTTCTAGTGATCCTTGCAACAGACAAAAGATTAGATGTAAGATTGGGAACATATAATATTTTTTCAGTTGAGTTATTTAATAGTTTTGATTCTCCTATTCCATTAATTTTGACTTGGTTTCCGCTAGCAACTGTAACAAAACTATTTATATTAGAGTCATATAAATATTGTCTATGAGATTTCTATTTCCAGTCATGTGGTATGTGGCTCCAATGTCAATAATCCAAGAATTTATAAAACCAGTGAAATTAGCAACATGATTGGGAAGATTAATACCTGAATTATTACCTGGTTGATTCTGAATTTGACCGGACATTTGGAGAAGACTATTCAAGTGGGCCAACACATGACCCAGTTCTTGCTGCACAGACCCCGACCCAATCCCATATGCCGCTGCTGCTACTCCATCTCCTGTAGGTGCATTCAAAATTGGATTCGGAGCTCCGCGTGTCTGACCCGACCCTCCATCAGATCTGGAGTGATCCGCGAACGAATCAGACATAAAACCCTGGCTGGTTGAGCCCGATCCGCCTTGCAACCATTTGTGGTTTTCCTCTCCAAAGCTAGAGTTTGGGTAGAGTCTGCCACTGCTAGGGTTTCCTCTCCCACCCCCTTCTCTCGTCGGTGCCGATTTTTGGTGGTCGGAGGTGTGGGTAGAGAAACCAACACCGATCATGGCTATGCCCTTGTTTTTTGCAGTTGTCGCAGTGTTCATCTTTCCTTCTTCCGAACTGCCCTTTTCCTTTTGTGTTTTGATTGTTGTTGTATGTGGCTGCGAATGCTTGGTTTTCTTTGCTTGTTTGTTGGTTTTGTTGAGGCATGACATGTCTTCGGGTTTCTTTCCGTTGAACCATTGCAACTATGTGCGTGAGGGGCGGAAGCTCCGATGATAGCATCACTTGAGATTTGAGAGCTTCGAAGCTCGGATCGAGACCGACCAGAAACTGGTAGATCCGATTTTGTTCGATTCTTTCTTTTATGATCTTTTGGTCGGTGCTCGGGGGCTCGTAGATAGGGCTGAGCATCGGTCCGGACCGGACCGGAAAAAAATTCAGGTTCTGACAGGAAACCGGACCGGAAAAATTCGAAGGGTCGGACCGGGCCGGTTCGGTCCAAAAGCCTGATTTTTTTACCTTAAATTTTAAAAAAAAATTGGACTGGACCGGATCCAATTTTTTTGTTTCGGTCCGGACCGGAACCCGGACCGGTTGGTTCCGGTCCGGACTGAACTCGGACCGGACCGGGTTTTGCTCACCCCTACTCGTAGATACTGAGTTCGTCCCATCGGCCCTTGAGTGCCCCAAGATAATCGGTGACCGTCTTTTGTCCTTGCCTGGTTTGCGAGATCTCTTGTTTAAGTTTGAAGATGCGGGCAAAGTTTTGTTGTTTCCCGTAGAGCTTATGAACAACGTCCCATAGTTCTTTGGCGGAGTTGGAGTAAATGAACAACTCCCCGATATGTGGTTGCATGGAGTTCAGTACCCACGTCATGACGAGGTGGTCGGCGGTCTGCCACTCTTCTATTTTGGTGTTGTCGGTGGTCGGTTTTTGTGATTTCCTGGTGATGTGGCCCAACTTCCCTTTGCCACTGAGGGAGAGGGTGGCAGAACGCGCCCATGAGAGGTAGTTAACCCCATTAAGGAGTTGGGTGGTGAGGCGCTGGGGGGTTCCTTCTGCCTTGGGGTCGGATGTCGCTTTGAGCGTCAACCCCCTTTGGTGATCTGAGGCCGCGGTGGTCGATGATGGTCTTGGGTGATCGGAATTGGGTTCTGGAGGTTATGGGTTGGTGATGATGGAGGGTTTTTTGGTTTAGGTTTTTGTGTGGAAGGACTTGTGATGAGTTTTTGGGAGTGATTCTGAGGTGGTGTCGCCGGAAGTTCACCGCCGGTGATGATTCTCCCAGTTCTGAGGTCGATCAATGCTCTGATACCATATTGAATTTTATGTTTGTATATTTTTTATTATTGATTCAAAAGATTACACTCGCGTATACATATATGGGCTTTGTAATAGAGCCGTTGGTGAATGATATTATTGCCTAATACAGAAGATACTATGACTGACGTGAGTGCATGATTCTTGCTTCCTTTTGTAAGATGATACTGATTTGGATTGTATATGATTTGAGACCGGATTTGGCGATGATGACCGTTGGGTCTGAGCCGTTAGTTTTAACATAAAGAACAAAACAGGAGAGAAAAGGTTAGGAAAAAAGAAAAGCATCCATACAAATACTAGTCAATCGGCATTTTCCAACCACAACCCTTGTAAGTCCCATGCAGCAACTGGACTTTACCTACAAGAAGTAGAGAAGGGCGGGATGGTGCGAATTCCAGGCTCTTAAGTTAAAGACAGACGTTTTGATAAATTGCAATTCCCAAACTGATTAGGATTCACTAGATATTATTTTAGTAGAGATGAAGTGGTTTTAGCAACCATTAGATAACTATTAGAAGGATGAGATAGAAGTTCTAATAAATTTTCCCTTCTAGTCACCCACTTCATTCTGAAGCATATTTCTTCAATTTTTGTTGTTGTGCAGCTCTAGCCAACAAGAGAAGGACCACCGCGAATTAGGAATGACCATTTCAGTTTCTACTAGTCTTGTCCGTGTGCGTTATGTGCAATGAGACCCTTAATATGTTCTCGGGCCGTCATACTACTAGCTACTGCTATATTACCATAACTCCCAACCATCAGATGCTACAATCTGTCTGTAAAATGCTATTGTTTATGTAACGTACCCGAAAACAGTGGAAAATTTAAACAATAATAAATACCGTCAACGGTCAACACAGGGCACGTCACGAGAAAACAAACTAACATATATATAGAATATATAAGATACAGACCCACGTGGAAGTCAAACTATATAAATGAGTCAACTGTGATTACAACAAAAGTGAATGTACATGTAATCACTACCTCAAACAAAAGAAGCTAATAAGGAGAACAAGATCTAATCCCGGGGGCACCGTCTTCGGTCACGACCTGACTCTAAACCTGCTCGCTACCTGAAATGAAAACAATCAAACATGCCTGAGTTCCCTGCAGGAACCCCGTATACCAAACCTCCTAAAAATATAAAAAGGAATTAAAGACAATGCAATGCTATGCACGTGATCATCCGCCTCGGGCCCACAATAATGCCCTCACCGCCTCCGCGACACTGAACCACTCCTGCCACTAGGGTCAAGTCAGTCCACCGCTGCCTCACAAGGGTCAGTCGACACCACTGCTCCCCAAAAAGTGCAGGAAGGAATCCCCGGTACACGCCGCACTCCAGGAGCGAGTCAGCCCGCCGAATACACAACTCGGGTCAGACGACAGCCGCTGCTCCCCCAAGAGCTGCCAAACGCGCACCCTGCCGGAACATCCTCGGCCTACCGCTAAACCCTCGCAAACTGCCCAAGGTTTACGGCACACATCCCTCACACCCCGCTCGGTAAGAGAGGAAACAGTAATACAATAATACGCCTTCGTCGAAGGTGAAATCCGTAGCTCTCAAAGTCGGTAATCAACCGTCGCCTCGGAGCCGGTAGTCGACCTATACTCAACGGATCGCGTGTGCATAAATCCACCAACCTGCGGCAGATCGGTCGACCGCTAAAAGCACACCGGTCGACCGGTCCCCCACACAGTACACAGTACTGTACAAACAAGTCTACCGGTCGAACCACGCCAACCGAATTACCGACCAATCGGTCGAACAAAAGTCATCTAGCGGTCGACCGTTTGAATGGTTTACGCTATACAAATTTATATAATATATATATCCGATCGGTCGAACCAAGGGGTCGTTCAACCGATAACAGGACTTCTCAGTATCTTGCCCAAGTGACATTCGGTCGACCGGAACTGCTATACAGTTCGACCGAAACATCACAGGCACTCTACTGCTTAATTAAAATGCTCAGTCGGTCGACCGAAAGTGAAAGAGCGGTCGACCGTTTTGATGGTCAAAACTCCCAACCGACTTAGCATCGAATGGATCGGTCGAACAAGGTTAAGGGTGTTCAACCGTTTAATAAGTCACAACCCCCAACCGACCCATTCTCATTGTTATTCGGTCGACCGGCTAAGTGGTCCCGTTCGACCGATAACAGCATAACCCCTTTTTCCCGCACAAATCTGGCATAACGGTTGATCGTCCAAGGACATCGTTCGACCGTTCGCGGGTAAACATCAATATAATAATAGGATCGGTCGACTGCCCACAGGCACCGGTCGACCGATCGTCGTCTTCAACCTCTGAATTGGTTGAAATCCGACGGGGAATTCGACACCAACGTCGATCCCCAACACTCACAAGGCATAAGTGAGTTATATTGAAGATTTGACATACCTTTTTGACGGTTGTGGAATCCTCCCAAGCTTGAGTCACTTCACTCATCTTCTTCTTCCTTCTTCTCCTTCTTCTCCTCTTCTTCTACTTCACCTTCTTCTTCTTCTCCGAATTCACTCCTCTCACGCTCTGGTTAGCCACGAAATGAAGGAAACATTTTCAGCTTAACCTCACCCTCTTATTTATAGAAGAAGCCAAACTTATCTTCAACTCACCTCCAAATCTTCCAATCACAACCAACCAACTCTCTCTCTCTCTCTCCTTCCAACACCTCATGTAACACTGTTCCAGGATTAGATTAGGTTAATTAGGTTTAGGTTTAGTTAATTAAGATGTTTTAGATTAGGTTATTACAGTTTATCAATTTGGATAACCACTTTTCCTAATCTTTGATATGCTTTCTGAACAAGTTGGGATCAGTTGTGATGGTTTGATACACAACATATTGTCACTTGTTTTAGTAATCTCATGTCACAGACTACAGTTTCCGAACAAGATGAAGATGAATCATAAGGTATCGTTTTTTGAACGGGTGCATGCCTCGACTGATAGATGGTGGTGTCATGTGTTGGTAATGAATCTAGTTGATTTGCATCTTAATATTATTTTTGTTGATTCGACAATAGATATTTTTCTTTCCTTGCAATTGTTTGTAAAGTGGAGCTCGACATGAATGCAGTTAATTGACTAGATTCTTGTATGTTGCATGTTTGATTACATACATAAGATGATCACTTAATATGTGAGGCCTTACATGTAATGTCTATGTTTGTGGATTTCTTCTCTTGATGGGTTACAGATGAAATGCGAGTGAAAAGGTAATACTTGTTATCTTGAGTTTGTTATACTTGAAAAAACATATTCCGCCAGCTTGTGGTGCACAATGAAATAAAATGGGGAATATGAATGTTTATGATACGATATCGAGCTTAAAGGAAAAGATTAGGCTTGAAGTGAGTCCTTTTAGAATCTGACTTTGACGTAGATGGTAGGTTAGATTTTTGTATTTTAGGTCTTCTCAACCATAGAGGTCGGATCTGATTTCTCAACCTTCGAAATCCATTACTTTTGTTTTATACACTAGACGGAATGCTCCCACTTTTTCATAGTGCAATTATCTGAATTTCTAATCAAATGGCGTTGTGGTCTTCAAACAGATGATGCTATCTGCAAAACATCTTCCATATTTGTGTTTTGCACCTTTTCAAGTCCTTCAGAAAGTACAGAAAGTGATACGCACTAAGATTGGGAATAAGATTCGATCCACATATCTTTTATCGTTTAGCTTTGGTACAAAATCGAACTACTCATCAAGTTTGGTGACATGAAATCCAACTTATTCATGATGTTTGCTGTAAAGATGCAGAAACGGTGGTGAAGTATTCTCCGTAATTTCATGCTATCTTAATAGGGGATATAAAGCATGGGGAACAAAAGAACATATGCTTCCCGTGCATGAGGACAAACCATTTTAAGTTGGAAATAAGATATTACACCAGATTCAATTGTTTTTCCCTTTTCTTAATAAAAGATTAAAAATGTGTCTCTCAAACATCCAAATCATGATAAACAATCATCATTATTGTCAACCAACTCATGTCATTTTCCTATCAATAAATTATGAAATTTATAAAGGAGGAATTTTCATCTCACTTCCAATTGGCATCCCAATGGAACTATGATATATGTTGATATTTGACGGCCCTGTGGGTAATTACCTTTTCATCTTAAAATTGGTGTAATCATGTTTTAATTTATTCACTGGTTCAACAAGTACCTACTAGTAACAATGTCAACATCATGGCTTTCAGACTACTGGTGTAACGTCCTGAAACAGCGGAAGATTTAAAAATTTCAAAATAACCAACATAACAGACAACTCACGCGAGAACGTCACTAGTATATAAATATATAAATCCGGGTGCACCCAAAATACAAGGAGTTTTCCAAAAGAAGTACAACTACAATAATGATACAATGAAATAGAATACATGTAGTCGTACGGTCTAGCAACTGCCGAAGAGGATCCGACTCCAAAGCGCTCCGTCCTCGGTCACCACCCACCCGGACCTACTGCGGTCCTGAAAAAGATGCAACAACAATGCCTGAGTTTCCAGAAGGAAACCTCATATGCCAACTCACCTATATGCATGCATCACATAATGAACCTATCATACTAGTAGCATGTCATGACATCAACAGAAATGGAAAACAGTTCCCCCGAAGGGTAAAACAGGACATCAGTCCGACAATCAATCATCGGGTCTCCCGAAGAGACCTACTGCAGGCACATGCAGTCTAGCAGCCCGCGACATCGCACCCCCCACACGCGGCTACACTACACAAGGGTTCGGCAGGGAGCCTCTGTCACGTCTACGCGCCGATAGAAACAGATCTGTAAATCTCAGTGGTCGGGGCCACAACCAACGGGGCCGTCGCCCGGAAGGTATAACAACATCATCTCGGTAGGTGCCCAGCCGAGGAAAACAACATAGCCGGCACAGCCTCGGCCCAACAATCATCATCGCCGGCACAACCTCGGCGGCATCACCGACACAGCATCGGTGGTCCATCACAACGTCCGGCACAACATCGGACGGGTCCAGACCGAAGTCTGCCAGGGTCACGGGCTCCACGAGCCGCGAACACCAACTGCGCCGCTATAAAAGCAGGGCAGCGACCTCCGTAGCCCGAAGGCCGGTAGTCACCTCATCCAACGCCAGTTGCGTGCCCGCACAACATCATCATACATTGGGATCCGCGATCCCTCAGGCCTGCTACGCTACAATGAGTCTAATCAATCATATCTCATAAGTCTCACTCCATACCTGGAGGAGACGCATCCCGAACACCACACCCTTCCACCCGGCGGTCCCTGGGCAGGCACGCAAGCGCACCCACCGTCACCTTCCGGCTCACGCGCAAGGCGAGGACACGGATTTCCGTGGACAGAGTTGACATTCACAACGGGACCCAGGAATTCAGTTCTGAGCAGATTCGGTCGACCGAAATAGTCTAATCGGTCGACCGTGTTCACGAGGAATTCGGTCGACCGAAAGTCTGAATCGGTGGAACTCACTGCGCAACACTAATTCCCAAACGGTCGAACAAAAGTCTAAAACCGGTCGACCGAACGAGGTCAAAATCCGGAGTCTGGTCAACATCAAAATCGGATCTATCGGTCAACCGACTCAGGGGTCTCGGTCGACCGAAAACAGACAGGGTCAACCTATTATTCTAAGTCATATAATCGGTCGAACTCAAACTTCCAACGGTCAAACAACATACAACCGGTCGAACGCAATAAGAAATCGGTCGAACAAATCATGCAATTCTACTCAGTACACTTAAGTTCCGGTCGAACGACCCAAGGAACCGGTCGACGGAAAACAGGCAGAACGCCCCAACTCACCAGCAATATACACTAACGGTCGACCGCCTCAAGGCATCATTCAACCGGTGAAGGTTAAAGTCGGGCAAACAGTGCAAAAATGGTCGATCGCCCGAAAGATCCGGTCGACCGTTGGTCGTCTTCAACCTCGCGTCAGCCGAGGTTTTACGAAGAAACGCGTCGCCAGAGAGGTCCTCGACCTCCCCCGACCGACCAACAACACCCTCCCACGAGGGTGAGCAACAAAATCACACTAATGAGCGGCATACCTCGAAAACGCAACGAACCCGCCGGAGCCTCGCTCGCGCCTCCGTTGCCTCCGGTGATCCTCCTCGCGCGTCAACCTCCGCAAGCCTCACGCCAATGCAACCTCCTCCGCCTGAGCTCGAGCCACTGAGGAAGAAGGCGAGTGTTTGGTGAGAATGAAGGAAGAGAAGGAAAAGAAGGAAAAGATGGTGTTGCTTGGTTTATAAAACCCAAACCCTACACCCCAAGCACACCCCACCATACCTCCATCACTTCACCTCACTACTCACCATACCTCCCTCTCTCCTCCAAGCCTACAAAACCCAAACCCTAATCCAATCCTAATCCGGTTTAGGGACATAACAACTGGTCTTCTCCCCAAGTGATTGTGTGGTTCTAATAGTCATCATGTATCCTCATCATGACAGTAATTTTCAGGCACAAACATATTCTCTTGCTTTGAGTACCCCTTGTTGACTTTGCTCCCTTGTGGTTATCAGATTATGGTTTGCTGATTATTTGGATTGATTCTCCAATTGGTGAAAGCAATGTTTCTGAATTTTCAGAGAAATTGTTGGCTTTGGCTTCTAAGTATGGGGACCAGCCCGTGTTGTTATTGCTTTATGTGTTTTCTGTATCTAGCAACAGCTTGCCTGCACTTACTTTTTTCCTGCCTCGTTCGCCTTACGTGATCTTCATTTGTCCTGATAATTGGTCGTGTTTCATCATGTCGTGTTGTTTTCTAAGGCGACTGCTTCAGTATTGCGCTCGTAAAGTTTGTATGAAATAAGTATATAGTTACGTACAGTGAGTTACTGAGACGGCAATTTTGTTGCTCATCATGAGAAGAAAGAGCACGAAAAGCTCGCAGGTACTATGGTTTGCACGGTCTATTCATAATATGCATTTGTGTCCGAGTCGATTTCAACTGTTCGAATGATGTGATTTTTAATTGTGAAGCCCTTTTGGCCTTCACTTGTGATGAGGAAGTGGCTGAACATCAAACCCAAGACTCACGAGTTCAGTGAAGATGAGGTTGAGACCGAGAGTGAGGATGATTCTCCACATGAATACGGTATCGTATCATGCAAACCTTAAGTTGCCTTCTTCTTGTTTATAGAAAGTGATCATTGTTGCTTGCAATGTTTTGTTCTTTGTTCAGAGGAAACCAGCAGAAGAGAAAGTTGGTTCTGCAAAACTAATGCGAGACCAGCAAATGACTCTGGTTTTCCTGCCCAAACTGCAGGTACAATTACTTGCCTTATCCTAGTAAGAGTTGTTATAAGGATCTTCACCAATTAGGTAATCATTTTAGTTTCACCGTCTACTTTTGTTTGTTGAATCTTCTTGTACTTCAATTTTCATTGTTAATTTGATTTCTCACCTGACATTTTCTAAAGCTTACATGATTAGTAGTTTTTATTCATGCTAAATAAATTTATCAGGAATACCAAACCAGATTACATATGATGCTATTTATTGCAATACTGCAGTGTACTGATTACTATTGCTTTCCCATGAGATCTTCAGGACAAGAGCATTATAGAAATTCAAGGCTTAGAAGAAGAAAATCAGAAACTCTACGAGTGCAATACATTAGAAAGAGGGAGATCAGGTTTTAGTAAGATTGTTTCTGAATTGATGAAATTATACACTCATATATTACAAATGGTAATTTTGGATGACATGTTACTATTTAAATATGCCGCAGGGTTATGGTAGGCACATGGAATGTTGCCGGTAAAGCCCCTCCCGAGGAACTTCAAATTGATGACTGGTTAAACACTGAAGCACCAGCTGATATGTATATTCTTGGGTAAGCATTTCATCTCTCTCTTCCTATTCCAAGAAGTTGCTGTATTAACTTTTATTTAGTCACAGGTCTAGCTTTTGAATTTGAAATTTAAATACAAAATGAACCAATAGGATGAAATTTTCAGCTTTAGAGTTTATTAATATAAATGCAAATTGAGTCTCTAAACGATTGAATGGTGTAAGTCTATATAAAAGAATCTGATTTTCTCTCTTGCTTTTTACTTCATTTGTTCATGATCAAGGTTAGTTATTTCTACTTTGCTTGATTGAAATGAATTCACAGAAAATCTTTGACACTGTGATGTTTATTATTCTTTGTCCGGTATCAACATTATATGATTGTGTGTGTAGTTTCCAGGAAGTAGTCCCTCTGAGTGCTGGAAATGTATTTGGAGCAGAGGACAATAGACCAATCCCGAAGTGGGAATCAATCATCCGAAGAACACTGAACAAATCCTTGGATCCAAAAGTGAAATGCACCAGTTATAGCGCACCTCCATCACCGGTCTTCAGGTCTTCTCCTGATATGGATCTTTCCGAATTACTATATCAGAGAAGGAAAAAGTTTGGAATTTTCAACAATGAAATATTTGGAAAAGAAATCCAACGAGAAATGTTCAAGCATGAATGTGAAGTCAAGACCGATAACATGCTTGACTGGCCAGAACACTCACTAGATGCACCTCCCCAACCATTTCCATCAATGGCTAGCCTGAGGAGAGTTTCAACTAACTCCTCGAGATATTTATCGGATTTGTTGGAGGAATCTCATGTAGTTTCTTCCCCTAAGTTAGCATTGGGAGTTGGACTGAGACGAGTATTTCACAGCACCGGAAATCTTCAGATGGTATGGCCAGATAGACAAGATTCATCGTCATGCAATTTGTTCGAAGAGATGTCTGAAATACAAGATCCGATATCAGATACATTTGACATAATTGAAGACGAAGATAAAAATGAGGATGACGAAAAGGAAGTCATTAAGTTGCGTACCAGATATGTTCGTATTGTTAGCAAACAGATGGTCGGTATCTATGTATCCGTCTGGGTCCGTCGAAAATTGAGACAACACATAAACAACCTGAGGGTTTTTCCAGTTGGAGTTGGACTGATGGGGTACATGGGTAATAAGGTTGGATGCATTCCATGAACTAAAAACAATCAACATGTAGTTGATCAAATCATGTCAAACCAACGTACTAATTTTTTTAAAGTGGTGTTTTGCAGGGATCTGTTTCTATCAGTATGTCTCTTTTTCAAACTAGGATGTGCTTTGTCTGTTCTCATCTCACATCTGGTCATAAAAAGGGGGATCCGCTGAGAAGAAACTCTGATGTGCAAGACATCTTACAGCGCACCAGATTCACTTCTGCAATAGATGCTAACCAAATACTCACTATTCCATCACACGAGTAAGAATATACCATTGTTTTTTTTTTTGTTTTGATGAATTTTATTTCTTTGTCCACAACTCTTAATATGAAGGTTAATTTTCAATATTAGTTGCATTGAGACAGTTTCATCGTATATGTAGTTTTTTCTGCATTTTAGTAGCAACATTTCTTTAGGGTGTAGCACCAAAGCATACACCGAGCATTCTACTACTTTACGATATTTCATGTAAGTATTCAACTTGTACCTAAACTAGCTGATTCCTTATGTGTTTGAATACAACAGTAGAGTTTTTTGGTTTGGAGATTTGAATTATCGGCTCAATATGCCAGACTTCAAAATACGGGAGCTTGTTGCCAAGCAAGAATGGGGCATTGTTTAACGTGGGTTTTTTGTTCTTTTTGTTTTTATATATATTTGGTGTTGCGAAGACCTCTCAAGAATTCATGGTGGAATTCCGCACCTTACAACTTCGTATAGAAGAATGCCTCATCATGTCATACTCATGTCATTCATTTGTACAGGAAATTAAATAAATGTGAATAACTAGCCAGAAAGTAAATAAGTGCAACATTTTCTTTCACTTCATTAAATAGAAGGCATGAATATGAAATACAATTGTTGACATGTTTATGCATTGCACAAATGGAAGATATATAAGCATCCGTTTGCGAACTATAAACCAAAATTGTTATTATATTTAACAATTTCAGATATATATTTTATTAATAGGATTTTTATATTTCGATACATTAGGGACGGGGATTTATCGACTCGTGCTTTGATTGATTCGATAATGATCTCCCTTTTGTTGTGATATATTGTCACGATATGATCAATTTAGCCTCGTAACCTAGGAGGGTTTTGTATATATTTAGGTTCTTCAACTTTATAATGAATACACCGTGTTAGTTTATCAACGATAATTCTGATATTGGAATATCGTAAAAACGGTTAGTTTAGCCTCATAACCTAGGAGGTATTTATGTGTGATATTCTGTGTGGACGATTATTCTTTGATCGATATTATAATGTTTTGGTTAGTTTAGCCTCGTAACCCGGAGGGGTTTTGCATATATGTTTTGTTTTGTTTATTTGATTTGTTAAATGAAGACTCCATCGCCAGTAAGGGAGAGGGAACCCAAGATCATGCTTGGCGTGCATCCTCACTTACGACTAAAGTAGTCCATATTTTAGTTTTTGATCACTCCAACGATAAGAGAGAGGGAACCCAAGATCTAGCTTGGCGTGCATCCTCTCTTATCATTAGAACAGTCAATATTTAGGTTTTATGTTTGTTTTCGATTTTTAGGTTGGTTGACATATTTTACAACTTTGAAGATTTATTTTGCAATTTATCCACCACGAGAGGTGGATCTATGATTTTGTCCATTTAGGTGGACTATTTGTATTTTAGGATTGATTTTATAAATCAATTTGTACCAATTATATATTGTTGCAATTTATCCACATTTAGGGGTGGATTTATAGTTTTGTCCATGTAAGGGAACTTTTTGTATTTTAAGATCGATTTGCAAATCAATCGGTACAACTCATATATTGTTGAAATTATCCACGTTTAGGGGTGGATTTGTGATTCGTCCATTTAAGGGACTATTTGTAATTTCATCATTGTGTTATTGTGGTGGTGTCCTTTTCCTATGGATTGTCTTACATGGAGATTTGCATTTAGTTGAATCTGGCTTGGACTAAATATGCAAAAGGATCCCACTTGCACGCTGAAATACATGACTCCATGCACGTATATGTATGTTAAGGAAATGCTACTAGTTTCCTGTCCTATTTTAATTCTTCTCATTGTATTATTTTATATATATATGTATATATTATATTATCCTCTTGATTCTTATAACAAAATCCAAAGAGGAATTCAATCGATCTCAGATTCCGATCTGGATGTCTTCCAAGTTTGAAGGTTACTTAGGATATGGAAGAATTCACCTTTCAACATAAAGTAAACCCACATATGTTGACAATATAATCGTATTTAACTTGATATTTATAAACGACATTGGCAGGATTATGCAATGTTCCAGAACACATGATGGTGTTTGAATCTTAAGAAACCAAGATGTTGATTTCTAAGTGGTGTTTTAATTTATGTCTGATGAGCTTCCAGACTTGATTCACCAATTAAAAATAACATTTCACATGTTTCTTTCGGTTACTCAAATTTTCCATTAGTCGAGTGAACCAAATCCAATTGAATATAGGTTTCAACATTAATTTTTTTGGTTTCCTCCCATTAATATTTATGTTTATGGGAGTAACAAGTTTTGATCTTGAAAACTTGCCTGGGTCAGTTACTTTGTTTAATTTTACTGTTCATATTGGGTCCATATGGAACCATAATATTGCAATAGTGACCTATTATATATGTTGATATATGCCGATTTGATTTGATGTGGTTTTTGGTTATTATTTTTTTTTATTAGCAAACTTAGAACCATTGTATTTATTTGGTTATGGCTAAATTTCGGCAGCCTTCCGGCGTTCTCTTATTTTTTTGTCAAATTATAGTCGATCAAACCGGGTTCGATCCTTCAAAAAGGAAGAGGCCGGAATGACGTATTTTTCCCAAGCCAAACGGGTACGATTCCCCAAGGGAGGTGGCCGTTTGGCTAAACGGGCGACCGTCCGGGTTCGATTCCTTAAAAGGAGGAGGCCGGAACGGTCGTTAAGTACACGGATGGGTACGGATCCCCAAGGGTGTGGCCACCCGTGCACATTTAGTTTAATTATTATTATTATTACAGAAAATATTCGCCGGAATTTGCACTTGCCGGAGTTGCAACGGAGTTGTTGATGAAGCCGGGGTCGTCGAATTGTTGTCAACGTTGTATGTTATCCGGAGTTGTCGAAGGTGTATGCCCGGAGCCGTCAGGTTGTCGTCGACGTTGTATGTTGTCGGGAATTTGTCGAAGTCTTCGTGGGCGATAGCGTCGAAGTCGCCGCGGGATTGTTATGAAGACGACGTTGTTGCCGGAGTCTTTGTTGTTGGAAGTTGGAGCGGCTGCGGAGTCGGAGTCGTCGTTGCCGGAGTTGTCGCGGCTGCCAAGTTGGAGTCGGCGTTGGATGAAACCGGAGAGGCCGAATTGTTGTCGGTGTTGTATATTGTCCGGAGTTGTGCGTATATGTACTGTAATTGGTTCCTTTCTTCTCTCCTTTTTTCACGATTATCTCTCGTCGAGATATGGGTTTATGTGTGTGTGGAGTTTTTGGTGGGTGTATGTATGGAATTGTCCGGAGTTATGTGTACGTGTTGTTACTGGCTTGGAGAGATCTGTGTTGTTGTGTATGTATATTCTTTTATAGAGGAAGAGAAATAGAAGTGGGAGGAGAACGTGTGATGATGGATCAGATCATGGGCATGATCGTGGGGATGAGAGGTAGTGAGCATGGGGTTGACGTGGAACATGTCATGAAGGACGTGAGTTGTGAGGCTTGAATCTCATGCATGCATGAGGTGAGAATTTGCAATATGCATGTTGATTATGAAAAATTACTGACGTGAGATATGCATCATCTTTGTATCTATTTATTTTATTTATGTTCTCAATGGTAAAATTTCATTTTTACCTTTGAATCATGTGAATTTCCACATCTCTTCCGGTTTTGACTATATTTTCATGTTTAATCGAATAAACTTAGATCAAGAGATTGATCTATGAAATACTACTTCATTTTGATGATATTGCTTAATCTGTACTTCAATAGAGTTCCAATTTCCACTAAGTTGGGATGGCAATTGGTCGACGATCATTAGAAAAATTGTATCGATTTGAGATTATTTTTTTGTGTGTCAACATATACTTCAATAGAGTTCCAATTTCCACTAAGTTGGGATGGCAATTGGTCGACGATCATTAGAAAAATTGTATCGATTTGAGATTATTTTTTTGTGTGTCAACAGTTTGCCCCCTCAAGAAGATATGATGAATATTGTGAATCATAACTTCTTGAGAAATAATAATAATAATAATAATACTTCCAATATTTCAGAAGTACACATTTGTTTGCATACGAGGCCATCGACGTCGAAGCATGTAAAGCTTGAATAAGTATTTTAACTTGTATATGAGAGTAATGAATTTTCTCATATGAGTCATATCTTGCTACATATCAATATGCTAGTATGTAGAGAAATACGTACTCAAACCAATAAGACATTTGATGTTGGAGTACCAACAACGGTAGGGTGACAATAAAGATTCTTCTATCTTGAATCTTACATGATACTCACATTTCATATGGTTGTTTGACCAACAACTTATATGTCCCTACAAATCTTATATATGTTCCGTAGATTAGTGAACATTTCATTTTAACATCTCTTTACCTCAAGAACCCTCTTATGGTAGAGTGGTGACTTGCAGGATATTCCATCGTAGGTAAAAAGTTGAATCATCCCCTTATAAACTCCATATATGTTTCATATATTTGAAGAGTGTGTTTGAGAAAAAAAAAGTTAATCTCTCAGGAGGATTTTGTGTATTTGATTTTTTTTAACGTTTTTATAAACTCCTCTAATGACAAGAGAGAGGGAACCCAAGATCCAGTTTGGCGTGCATCCTCTCTTACTATTATAGTTGTTTGCGTATCCTTTTTTTGTAATTTTTTTTTTACGGTCTTTTTTTTTAATACAATTTTTTTTAATATAATTTGTAAATTTGTAGAACAAATGTGGCAGACACCTTCATCAAATATTTGGAGCAATGCTGATATATGTGAACAGACTTATTGTTGCTACCCACAGGATTATGATATATATATATATGTATATATGAATAGGTTTGGCTTCATTATTCGGGAGGACAATATATGAGGTGAGTAGACTTATGTTACTACTCAGAACATTAGAACACGCATGGATAAGTTTAGCCTCGTTACCCAGGAGGACAGGATTGTTTTACATCATGACAACCATCAGCTGTGGAGCCACAGTAAGGATCTCATCTTTGAAATCGTACCGGATGCTCGCTCTTCATATGGATGTCACCCAACAAAGTTGGAAAGTTCTTACAAATCTCAGATATGCTTCATAGATCTGTAGAACTTTGATAACCCCTTTCGCCTCAAGAACTCTCATATGTGGGAGAGTGACCCGAGGGACGTTCCATCGTCAGCGAAAGTTTTATATTATTATTGTGCTTACAAATCTCAGATGTACTTCATAGATTTGTAGAACATTTCTATCGAAAAAGTTTTACCTCTTATTCAGGAGGTATATCGAAAAGTTTCACCTCTTATTCAGGAGGTTTTTTTTATCTGATTATATATGTGTGTATATATATATATTTTTGCAAACTCTTCTAACAATAGGAGAGAGGGAACCCAAGATCGAGCTTGGTGTGCATCCTCCCTTATTATTAAATTTGTTTGCATTTTTTTGTATATATGAGAAGTACGCTGAATAAATTTCTCCACCTGATTCAGAGGTTGAAGTGTATGAGTAAATTTATCCTTGTTCTTCGCGAGATGAAACGTGTTTGAATGAGTTTATCCTTATTATTCAGGATTTTGTTGTATGAGTAAGTTTATCCATGCTACTCACGAGGTTGAATATATTCAGAAAGTAGTCTTATGATTACTACTCAGACGATTTGGATATATGGATAAGTTTAGCCTCGTTACCCAGGAGGAAGAAGAAGAAAAAAAATGAGAGTAGACTTATTATTGCTATTCGAGGATTAGGGCGTGCATATAAATTTAGCCTCGTCGCCCAGGAGGCTTTTTTTATTTGATGATTTTTTTTTTAAAATTTGTTTGTTTATTTGTTCGTTATAAAACTCCTCTAACAACGAGAGAGAGGGAACCCAAGATCTAGCTTGGCGTGCATCCTCTCTTATTATTAGAGTTGTTTGCATTTCTTTTTTATTATTATATATTTTATTGACATATATATTTTTTTTATACAAATTTTATATGGTTTTGTAAAATTTGTGGAACAAATGTGGCCAACCCTTTTACTTGATATTTAGGGTGATGACGGTATATGTGAGTAGACTTATTATTGCTACTCATGAGATTAGGACATATATGTATGTATGAATAAGTTTAGCCTCGTTATTAGGAGGATGGTGATATGTGTGTAGACTTATTATGGCTACAAAAGAGATTGGGCTATGTATGTATATATGAATAAGTTTAGTCTCGTTATTCAGGAGGACAGGATTTTTTACATCATGACAACCATCAGCTGTGGAGCCACAGTAAGGATCTCATCTTTGAAATCGTACCGGATGCTCGCTCTTCATATGGATGTCACCCAACAAGGTTGGAAAGTTCTTACAAATCTCAGATATGCTTCATAGATTTGTAGAACTTTGATAACCCCTTTCGCCTCAAGAACTCTCATATGTGGGAGAGTGACCCGAGGGACGTTCCATCGTCAGCGAAAGTTTTATATTATTATTGTTCTTACAAATCTCAGATGTACTTCATAGATTTGTAGAACATTTCTATCGAAAAGTTTTACCTCTTATTCGGGAGGTGTATTGAAAAGTTTCACCTCTTATTCAGGAGGATTTTTTTTATCAATTGCACCGCCCTTTCGGGTTTTCTTGTAGAGGGGTACCCAATTTTGCCTGTCGTCGACAGCCGAGTTTTGATTTTTTTTTTTTTACCCTTAGCGTCCCTTAGGGTTTTCACTAAGTCCGTAGGGTCTCATTTTTTTTTAACCCTTTTATTTTTATTTTTTATGAATAATATGGCTTGAGGAATTTTCCATTTAGTGGGGGGTATGGCCTTTTCCCTTCATGATCGGTTAAGAGATATGCCCCATTGTCATATGCTAGCTCAACAATATATGGACCTTTCCATTTTGGGTCTAATTTCTTTCCATAACCCTGGGCCATGCAATCTTTGGACATTACCCAAACAAGTTGACCCTTCTTGAATGCTCGGGGGCGAACTTTCTTATCAAAAGCTCTTTGCATTCGGGCTCGATATAGCTCAAGGCTTTGTTGTGCTTTAAGTCTTCTTTCGTCGGCGTCTAACAACTCTTCGAGCCTTACTTTGATGTTGAGGTCGTTAGTCAAGTCAGTCATCAACGCTACACGGAGGGACGGTATTTCAATTTCTAATGGTAGTACAGCTTCTGCCCCATATACCAAGGAATACGGTGTACAACCAGTTGGAGTCTTGTAGGTGGTTCGGTAGGCCCAGAGTGCTTCATACATACGGTCGTGCCAATCTCGCTTATTTGACTCTACAGTTTTAGCTATTATAGAACAAAGAGTTTTATTGAAGGCTTCTGCCAACCCATTTGCAGATGGGTTATATATAGTGGAATAATTCCAATTAATACTATATTTATTAGCAAAGCGATATACTTTTTGACTTTTGAAATTGGTCCCATTATCGGATTGGACTCTATTTGGGACTCCAAATCGATGAACAATATTGTTGGTGAAGAACTTGACGACCGCCTCAGCTGTGACTTCACGAAGAGGAACCAATTCTGCCCATCTAGAGAAGTAATCTGTTGCAGCTAGTATGAATTTGTAACCCCGAGATGTAGGGGTGAAGGGTCCAACGACATCTGTTCCCCCTCCGCAAATGGCCAAGATGCAATTGTTGGATGAAGTTTTGAGGGCGGCCTGTGAGATAGATTACCATGTTCTTGGCATTTGACACATTTCTTTGCATACTCTAAGCAATCTTGAGTCATAGTGGGCCAATAATAGCCCATAAGTTTAATTCGATGTCGCATTTTTGGTCCTGCTTGATGGCCGCCACATTCCCCTGAATGAATTTCCTGAAGAATCTTTCGTGCTTCGTCCTTTGAAAGACATCGAAGATACACAGAGTTGTGGTTACCGGGCGCTAATCTATAAAGTGTGTCATTTTCAAACGCGAATGATGGAATCCGCCTTTTGAGTTCCATTCGATCGGCTCTATTAACAGGTTGTTGACCATGCTTAAAGAAGTCCACAAACACTTGTCTCCAATCATCATCTCGTTCATCATTTACAATGCTGACTTCTTCTATTGCTTCGTCTTCACGTAGCGTCGCTATACTTGGAAGAAGACGACGATCTTTTATAACAACTTCCATTTCTCCTTGGGGTGGAAGGGTCAGACTAGTTGCTAACTTTGCAAGGGCATCCGCATGAGAGTTATTGCTTCTTGGGACGTGTGATATCTTCAAACTATCGAACCTTCGAATCAGACGCAGTGCCACATCGTGATATTGTATCAGCTCTTCTTTTCGAACTTCATATACGCCGTTAACTTGTCGAACAACAAGTAGAGAATCACCATATGCTTCAAGAGTTTTGATGTTCATATCGAGGGCCATTTCTAATCCAACTATTAGAGCTTCGTATTCGGCTTCATTGTTGGACTTCTCATCGACAAGTGCGCACGAAAAATGAATTATACCGCGTTGTGGAGTGAAGAACACGATCCCTGCCCCAGCTCGAATCGTCGGACCATCAACGGTGATCTCAGTACGGCAAGCCCCATCAAAGTAGAGTTCCCAGCAAGCTTCTTTGTTAGCTCTGACAGTCATTATTTCTTCATCCGGGAGATCTGTTGCCAATGGGGAATCGCTAGACAAAGGGTGAGCCGCAAGAAAGTCCGCTAAAGCTTGTCCTTTCACTGCCTTCCTCGGAACATATTCAATGTCAAACTCCATCAACAGAAGGGTCCATTTGCCAACACGTCCAGCCAAGGTGGGTCGTGTCATGATATATTTTATGGGGTCCACGTTTGATATGAGATGGACTTTATGAGCTAACATATAATGACGCATTTTTTTAGCTGCAAAGACCAATGCTAAGCATATTTTTTCGATTGCAGAATATTTAAATTCCGCCCCAACTAGCCTCCTACTCAAATAGTATAAAGCTTGCTCTTTATCATCATCAGTTTTTTGAGCAAGCAATGCTCCTAATGAGCAATCTTGGGCGGCGATATATAATATGAGTGGCCTGCCTACCTGCGGTGCCCTTAACACAGGAGGATTAAGGAGATACTTTTTGATATCTTCAAAAGCTTTTTGACATTCTTCATCCCATTCAAATGCTACACCTTTCTTCATGAGACGAGAAAAAGGCTGGCATTTTCCAGACAAATTTACTATAAAGCGCCTTATATACGCCAAACGTCCTTGAAGTGATCTGAGTTGTTTCAAATTCTTTGGAGGAGGGAGTTCTTGAATTGCCTTGATTTTTGTTGCATCAACTTCGATGCCCCGGTGTTTAACCACAAAACCTAAGAATCTGCCACTTGTGACTCCAAAGGCACATTTCAATGGGTTCATTTTGAGGTTATACTTCCGAACTCTTTTAAATATCAGTTTAAGATCGGATAGATGTTCGATCTTCTTTTTAGATTTGACTACCAGATCATCTACATAACATTCAACTTGTTTATGCAGCAAATCGCTGAATATTTGTGTCATGGCTCGTTGATATGTCGCACCAGCATTTCTCAACCCAAAAGGCATGACTTTATAACAGAAAACCCCCTTCGGTGTACGGAACGCTGTATGTACTTTGTCATCCTCGGCCATCATAATTTGATTATATCCAGAATATCCATCCATGAAACTAAGGATTTCGTACCCAGTTGTAGCATCCACCATCTGTTCAGTGATGGGTAAGGGGAAATCATCTTTCGGACAAGCTTTATTGAGATCACGAAAATCTACACAAACCCGAATCTGACCATTTTTCTTTCGCACTGGAACAATATTTGATAACCACTTGGTATACATCACGGGCTCGATGAACCCAACATTGATGAGCTTATCAATCTCTGCAATCACTAAATCACAAATATCCGGGTGCATCCTGCGAGGCCCCTGTTTTACTCCTGGATGTTTGGGATCGATGGATAAACGGTGCTCAGCGACATTTCGGTCTACACCTGGCATTTGTTTATAATTCCAAGCGAAACAATCATGATTTTCTTTGAGAAGAGTTATGTATTCTTCCCTTTCTTTAAGACTAAGAGAAGCACTGATAAATGTTGGTTCCGGGTCACCATTAGATCCCAAGTTTATTTCTAAAAGTTCATCAACCGTCGCTTGTCCCCCTTCTTCCATTTCTCGTGGAGCTGGGAGAATACCCTCGACATCAGACTGACCTTGAAGCAATATCTCTTCACCCTCTGATCCACTATCAGTCTGATTTTCATCGACCTGTGATTGTTGAGTACCGAAAGATCCTTCGACTTGCGCGACATCCTTCGACTCAATATCTGCAGAGCTTACCGTTATATGTAATGTTGTTTGCTTCTTTAAGTGGTTTGAGCAACCAAGACCCCTGCGATCTTTCCCTTGCCGCGTACTATCACGTCCCTTGTCATCTTTCGGACGCCATATTTGTTCATATTTTTGTTGTTCATTCTTCTTATAGGGACGATTCTCTCTTCTATTTCTGAAAGCTGTCAAGACCTTCGGATTGATGGTGAAATCATCCAAATCAGCATCATCATCAATTTCATTTGTTTTGCCAAAGGGAGTATTTGACTCGACACATTGTGGTTCGCCTTTATAGAAAGTTATCTTCCCACTATTTTTCTTTGACGGAACAATGAAAGTCTTCAAAGACTTTACTACGTCCACTTCTCGCTTTTCGAGTGCCTTCATAGTGCATGGTGGCAATGTCATCACCGTATTAGAGTCTATTGTATATGTTGCCTTCACCTTCTTACTATCTGATTTGATAGTTGGACATGAAATCTTAACCTGCTTCTTGGTGTTTAGAGACTGCCTCATTCCGTCTATTCGCTTGGGAGGTGTAACAACTTTGAATGCAGGTTCTTCATCGTCATTACCGAGTTCTATTATTTCCGGGAGTATATTACTCCTCATATTGAACTTTTGTATGAGAGGGGGGGCTTTGCCTTCTTTAGGTTCATCGAGAAAGTAGCGAGCGTCATGGAAATGTACTTCATGTGCTTCAAATGGTTGGCGCTCTCCAAAGAATCTGTGCTCCTTCCCATTGTGTATGTATTTGAAGCATTGGTGGACGGTAGAGGGAACAACAAAATTTTCATGAAGCCAAGGACGTCCCAACAATGCTTTATATGATGTCCCCACATTCAGCACATAGAACGTTGCATCGGTCTCAAATTCTCCAAAGACGAGTTTCAACACTACCATGCCAATGGGAGTTTGTGAATGTTGATCAAACCCGTGTATGACTATATCGGATGGGCTTAAATTTGTCCTTGCGATGGAAAGCTTTGCTAGTGTGGTCATCGGTATGAGGTTTACTGAAGAACCAGGATCAATGAGTATGCGCCCCACAGGATGACCTTCCATGGTTCCTTTGCAATAAAGAGGGCGATTATGATCTATATGTTTCAGAAGCATATCTTCCCTGCTGAAGGTGATTGGCGCGATTCCTTGCTTGAATACGGATTGGGTCTCGGCCAGATGAGCTTCGTATATTGTTGATCTTTGCAAAGCTTGAATGAGAGCGTCCTTCAATTCGGGTGCCAGTTGCAAAGCATCATATATACTAAGGAGAGCGGGGATTTTCTTCAAATGAGCAATGACATCGTAATTGACTTTCGATTTGGTGTCATTAGGTTCATTGTTTGAAGATTGCTTCGTTCCTTCAACTGCTCCCTGATCATTATTTTTGTTTCCTTCGGTTTCACCAACCAACTGCTTGGACGAATTAACTTCTTTACTTTTGGGTTGTTTTGGAGTAGATGACAGGATTTTACCCTTCCTTAGTTGGATGAAATTTATTCCTTCATCTTCATCACTGGGTTCATCGCTCCACGAAAACATTTCCTTGATTCCTGTAGGTGAACCAACACTGTTGACTGGAGATGAACCCACCATTCGACACTCGTGTACAACTGGTTCCGTCTTATTTTCGGGTTCTTCACCCGAGGGCTCGTCCCTTCTCTTTTCCAGCAATAGTTCCCATGGCATATAATCTTCCAAAGTTATATTTTTCGGGGTACCCTGCTCGTACTCCTTCAACTTGTTAATTAGTTTTTGCAATCTTTCCAACGGGCTTAGCTCATTTGGTGTTTTCTTTGGTTCCACTGGCTTCTTTGCTTTACTTCTTTTCTGTAGGTATTTAAGGGCTCGACGAAGATGTTGTCTTGAATATTGCTTTTGTGGCGGCAGTGGCGGTGCTTGAGGCTGAGAAGATTTCTTTCGACGTGTCACAACTTGCCAACCTTCGTCGTTGTCACCTTTTGATGTTGCCCCACATGAGGTAGAAGCAAGATTAGTACAAACACACCCCTTCATCTCGTTAACAATATCTTCCATACTATCTTTTAGTTTCTGGATTACATGAATTGTTTCTTTGATGTTGGTTGGTTCCTTGACAATAGGAGCCTTACCCTTCCTCGGATCCCGAACGATTTCCTTCACTGGCGTTTGATTAGTGGGAGTTACTTCTTCTTGTTGAACAGTCACCCAAGGCATGAATTTCATCATTTGGCATATTAAATCTTCAATATGGCATGGTGGAAAAGTAATGTGAGTAGATTCAACAACATGAACAGTTTCCTTTTCACCAGGATGATGATGAGGTTGCGGTGGATCAACCCTAATTGAGTTATTGAGCTCAATTTCGCCCTTTTCTATCATATTCTGCATTATATCTTTAAAGACCCAGCAATCTTCGACTATGTGACCCAACATCCTATGGTACAAGCAATAATTTGGTTCACTTGATTTGTCGATATCTCTTGGCCGTTTTGGTTCCGGGAGGCGAAGCTTTCCCACTTCTATTTCTCTTCCTCTATAAAAGAATATACATACACAACAACACAGATCTCTCCAAGCCAGTAACAACACGTACACATAACTCCGGACAACTCCATACATACACCCACCAAAAACTCCATACACACATAAACCCATATCTCGACGAGAGATAATCGTGAAAAAAGGAGAGAAGAAAGGAACCAATTACAGTACATATACGCACAACTCCGGACAATATACAACACCGACAACAATTCGGCCTCTCCGGTTTCATCCAACGCCGACTCCAACTTGGCAGCCGCGACAACTCCGGCAACGACGACTCCGACTCCGCAGCCGCTCCAACTTCCAACAACAAAGACTCCGGCAACAACGTCGTCTTCATAACAATCCCGCGGCGACTTCGACGCTATCGCCCACGAAGACTTCGACAAATTCCCGACAACATACAACGTCGACGACAACCTGACGGCTCCGGGCATACACCTTCGACAACTCCGGATAACATACAACGTTGACAACAATTCGACGACCCCGGCTTCATCAACAACTCCGTTGCAACTCCGGCAAGTGCAAATTCCGGCGAATATTTTCTGTAATAATAATAATAATTAAACTAAATGTGCACGGGTGGCCACACCCTTGGGGATCCGTACCCATCCGTGTACTTAACGACCGTTCCGGCCTCCTCCTTTTAAGGAATCGAACCCGGACGGTCGCCCGTTTAGCCAAACGGCCACCTCCCTTGGGGAATCGTACCCGTTTGGCTTGGGAAAAATACGTCATTCCGGCCTCTTCCTTTTTGAAGGATCGAACCCGGTTTGATCGACTATAATTTGACAAAAAATAAGAGAACGCCGGAAGGCTGCCGAAATTTAGCCATAACCAAATAAATACAATGGTTCTAAGTTTGCTAATAAAAAAAAATAATAACCAAAAACCACATCAAATCAAATCGGCATATATCAACATATATAATAGGTCACTATTGCAATATTATGGTTCCATATGGACCCAATATGAACAGTAAAATTAAACAAAGTAACTGACCCAGGCAAGTTTTCAAGATCAAAACTTGTTACTCCCATAAACATAAATATTAATGGGAGGAAACCAAAAAATTAATGTTGAAACCTATATTCAATTGGATTTGGTTCACTCGACTAATGGAAAATTTGAGTAACCGAAAGAAACATGTGAAATGTTATTTTTAATTGGTGAATCAAGTCTGGAAGCTCATCAGACATAAATTAAAACACTACTTAGAAATCAACATCTTGGTTTCTTAAGATTCAAACACCATCATGTGTTCGGGAACATTGCATAATCCTGCCAATGTCGTTTATAAATATCAAGTTAAATACGATTATATTGTCAACATATGTGGGTTTACTTTATGTTGAAAGGTGAATTCTTCCATATCCTAAGTAGCCTTCAAACTTGGAAGACATCCAGATCGGAATCTGAGATCGATTGAATTCCTCTTTGGATTTTGTTATAAGAATCAAGAGGATAATATAATATATACATATATATATAAAATAATACAATGAGAAGAATTAAAATAGGACAGGAAACTAGTAGCATTTCCTTAACATACATATACGTGCATGGAGTCATGTATTTCAGCGTGCAAGTGGGATCCTTTTGCATATTTAGTCCAAGCCAGATTCAACTAAATGCAAATCTCCATGTAAGACAATCCATAGGAAAAGGACACCACCACAATAACACAATGATGAAATTACAAATAGTCCCTTAAATGGACGAATCACAAATCCACCCCTAAACGTGGATAATTTCAACAATATATGAGTTGTACCGATTGATTTGCAAATCAATTTTAAAATACAAAAAGTTCCCTTACATGGACAAAACTATAAATCCACCCCTAAATGTGGATAAATTGCAACAATATATAATTGGTACAAATTGATTTATAAAATCAATCCTAAAATATAAATAATCCACCTAAATGGACAAAATCATAGATCTACCTCTCGTGGTGGGTAAATTGCAAAATAAACCTTTAAAGTTATAAAATATGTCAACCAACCTAAAAATCGAAAACAAACATAAAACCTAAATATTGACTGCTCTAATAGTAAGAGAGGATGCACGCCAAGCATGATCTTGGGTTCCCTCTCTCTTATCGTTGGAGTAGTCAAAATTAAAATACAGACTACCTTAGTCGTAGGCGAGGATGCACGCCAAGCATGATCTTGGGTTCCCTCTCTCTTACAGGCGATGGAGTCTTCATTTAACAAACAAATGAACAAAACCAAAATAACATACATATATATATAAAAACCCTCCGGGTTACGAGGCTAAACTGACCAAAACATTATAATATCTATATCAAAAATAATAATTATCCAAACCAGTCAAATACACATAAATATCACCTCCTAGGTTACGAGGCTAAACTAATCTAACCTTTAGCGATATTTAGTAATGAGATAAACTAAAGTCGTCATACTCAAACAAAGCATGTACACAATGTTGTCCCGAACAGGGGAATAAAATGCTTACGATGTCTCCGATAATACGAGACAACATCCCATATACACAAATCACCTCCTAGGTTATGAGGTTAAACTAACCGTTTGTACGATATTCTAATATAAGAATTATCGTTGACAAATCAAACATAAATTCCCTCCGGGTCACGAGGTTAAACTGTCCAACACACATAACAAATTATATACATAAAATATTCTCCCAGTTATGAGATTAAACTAACTATTCGATGATATTTATACATAAGAATCATCGACAATATAACAAAGATGCACACACAAATCCCTCCTAGGTTACGAGGCTAAACTGACCAAGATGTGACGATATCGATCAAAAGGATAATCGTCCAAATAAGTCAAATAATACAAACATAAAACCCTCCGGGTCACGAGGCTAAACTGTCCAAGACACTCAACAAATTGAGTATATAAAATATTCTACCAGTTATGAGATTAAACTAACTATTTGATGATATTTATACATAAGAATCATCGGCAATATAATAAAGATACATATACACAAATCACCTCCTAGGCTATGAGGTTAAACTAACCGTTTGTACGATATTCTAATATAAGAATCATCGTTGACAAATCAAACATAAATCTCCTCCAGGTTATGAGGCTAAATTGACCAAAACATTATGATATACGAATAATTCTCTAAATCTAATCATATACAACACCTCCTAGGTTATGAGGCTAAACTAACCGTTTTTACGATATTCTAATATCAGAATTATCGTTGATAAATTAACACGGTGTATTCATCATAAAGTTGAAGAACCTAAACATATACAAAACCCTCCTAGGTTACGAGGCTAAATTGATCATATTGTGACAATATATCACAACAAAAGGGAGATCATTATCGAATCGATCAAAGCACGAATCGATAAATCCCCGTCCCTAATATATCGAAATATAAAAACCCTATTAATAAAATATATATCTGAAATTGTTAAATATAACAACAATTTTGGTTTATAGTTCGCAAACGGATGCTTATATATCTTCCATTTGTGCAATGCATAAATATGTCAACTATTGTATTTCATATTCATTCATTCTATTTAATGAAATGAAAGAAAATGTTGCACTTATTTACTTTCTGCCAGTTCTTCACATGTATTTAATTTCCTGTACAAATGAATGATATGAGTATGACACGATGAGGCATTCTTCTATACGAAGTTGTAAGGTGCGGAATTCCACCATGAATTCTTGAGAGGTCTTCGCAACACCAAATATATATAAAAACAAAAAGAACAAAAAACCCACGTTAAACAGAATGGCACACCTTCTTACTATATGGATAAGTTTAGCCTCGTGAGTAGCATGGATAAACTTACTCATACAACAAAATCCTGAATAATAAGGATAAACTCATTCAAACACGTTTCATCTCGCGAAGAACAAGGATAAATTTACTCATACACTTCAACCTCTGAATCAGGTGGAGAAATTTATTCAGCGTACTTCTCATATATACAAAAAAATGCAAACAAATTTAATAATAAGGGAGGATGCACACCAAGCTCGATCTTGGGTTCCCTCTCTCCTATTGTTAGAAGAGTTTGCAAAAATATATATATATACACACATATATAATCAGATAAAAAAAACCTCCTGAATAAGAGGTGAAACTTTTCGATATACCTCCTGAATAAGAGGTAAAACTTTTTCGATAGAAATGTTCTACAAATCTATGAAGTACATCTGAGATTTGTAAGCACAATAATAATATAAAACTTTCGCTGACGATGGAACGTCCCTCGGGTCACTCTCCCACATATGAGAGTTCTTGAGGCGAAAGGGGTTATCAAAGTTCTACAGATCTATGAAGCATATCTGAGATTTGTAAGAACTTTCCAACTTTGTTGGGTGACATCCATATGAAGAGCGAGCATCCGGTACGATTTCAAAGATGAGATCCTTACTGTGGCTCCACAGCTGATGGTTGTCATGATGTAAAAAATCCTGTCCTCCTGAATAACGAGACTAAACTTATTCATATATACATACATAGCCCAATCTCTTTTGTAGCCATAATAAGTCTACACACATATCACCATCCTCCTAATAACGAGGCTAAACTTATTCATACATACATATATGTCCTAATCTCATGAGTAGCAATAATAAGTCTACTCACATATACCGTCATCACCCTAAATATCAAGTAAAAGGGTTGGCCACATTTGTTCCACAAATTTTACAAAACCATATAAAATTTGTATAAAAAAAAATATATATGTCAATAAAATATATAATAATAAAAAAGAAATGCAAACAACTCTAATAATAAGAGAGGATGCACGCCAAGCTAGATCTTGGGTTCCCTCTCTCTCGTTGTTAGAGGAGTTTTATAACGAACAAATAAACAAACAAATTTTAAAAAAAAAATCATCAAATAAAAAAAGCCTCCTGGGCGACGAGGCTAAATTTATATGCACGCCCTAATCCTCGAATAGCAATAATAAGTCTACTCTCATTTTTTTCTTCTTCTTCCTCCTGGGTAACGAGGCTAAACTTATCCATATATCCAAATCGTCTGAGTAGTAATCATAAGACTACTTTCTGAATATATTCAACCTCGTGAGTAGCATGGATAAACTTACTCATACAACAAAATCCTGAATAATAAGGATAAACTCATTCAAACACGTTTCATCTCGCGAAGAACAAGGATAAATTTACTCATACACTTCAACCTCTGAATCAGGTGGAGAAATTTATTCAGCGTACTTCTCATATATACAAAAAAATGCAAACAAATTTAATAATAAGGGAGGATGCACACCAAGCTCGATCTTGGGTTCCCTCTCTCCTATTGTTAGAAGAGTTTGCAAAAAATATATATATATACACACATATATAATCAGATAAAAAAAACCTCCTGAATAAGAGGTGAAACTTTTCGATATACCTCCTGAATAAGAGGTAAAACTTTTTCGATAGAAATGTTCTACAAATCTATGAAGTACATCTGAGATTTGTAAGCACAATAATAATATAAAACTTTCGCTGACGATGGAACGTCCCTCGGGTCACTCTCCCACATATGAGAGTTCTTGAGGCGAAAGGGGTTATCAAAGTTCTACAGATCTATGAAGCATATCTGAGATTTGTAAGAACTTTCCAACTTTGTTGGGTGACATCCATATGAAGAGCGAGCATCCGGTACGATTTCAAAGATGAGATCCTTACTGTGGCTCCACAGCTGATGGTTGTCATGATGTAAAACAATCCTGTCCTCCTGGGTAACGAGGCTAAACTTATCCATGCGTGTTCTAATGTTCTGAGTAGTAACATAAGTCTACTCACCTCATATATTGTCCTCCCGAATAATGAGGCCAAACCTATTCATATATACATATATATATATCATAATCCTGTGGGTAGCAACAATAAGTCTGTTCACATATATCAGCATTGCTCCAAAAATTTGATGAAGGTGTCTGCCACATTTGTTCTACAAATTTACAAATTATATTAAAAAAAATTGTATTAAAAAAAAAGACCGTAAAAAAAATTACAAAAAAAGGATACGCAAACAACTATAATAGTAAGAGAGGATGCACGCCAAGCTGGATCTTGGGTTCCCTCTCTCTTGTCATTAGAGGAGTTTATAAAAACGTTAAAAAAATCAAATATACAAAATCCTCCTGAGAGATTAACTTTTTTTTTCTCAAACACACTCTTCAAATATATGAAACATATATGGAGTTTATAAGGGGATGATTCAACTTTTTACCTACGATGGAATATCCTGCAAGTCACCACTCTACCATAAGAGGGTTCTTGAGGTAAAGAGATGTTAAAATGAAATGTTCACTAATCTACGGAACATATATAAGATTTGTAGGGACATATAAGTTGTTGGTCAAACAACCATATGAAATGTGAGTATCATGTAAGATTCAAGATAGAAGAATCTTTATTGTCACCCTACCGTTGTTGGTACTCCAACATCAAATGTCTCATTGGTTTGAGTACGTATTTCTCTACATACTAGCATATTGATATGTAGCAAGATATGACTCATATGAGAAAATTCATTACTCTCATATACAAGTTAAAATACTTATTCAAGCTTTACATGCTTCGACGTCGATGGCCTCGTATGCAAACAAATGTGTACTTCTGAAATATTGGAAGTATTATTATTATTATTATTATTTCTCAAGAAGTTATGATTCACAATATTCATCATATCTTCTTGAGGGGGCAAACTGTTGACACACAAAAAAATAATCTCAAATCGATACAATTTTTCTAATGATCGTCGACCAATTGCCATCCCAACTTAGTGGAAATTGGAACTCTATTGAAGTATATGTTGACACACAAAAAAATAATCTCAAATCGATACAATTTTTCTAATGATCGTCGACCAATTGCCATCCCAACTTAGTGGAAATTGGAACTCTATTGAAGTACAGATTAAGCAATATCATCAAAATGAAGTATTATTTCATAGATCAATCTCTTGATCTAAGTTTATTCGATTAAACATGAAAATATAGTCAAAACCGGAAGAGATGTGGAAATTCACATGATTCAAAGGTAAAAATGAAATTTTACCATTGAGAACATAAATAAAATAAATAGATACAAAGATGATGCATATCTCACGTCAGTAATTTTTCATAATCAACATGCATATTGCAAATTCTCACCTCATGCATGCATGAGATTCAAGCCTCACAACTCACGTCCTTCATGACATGTTCCACGTCAACCCCATGCTCACTACCTCTCATCCCCACGATCATGCCCATGATCTGATCCATCATCACACGTTCTCCTCCCACTTCTATTTCTCTTCCTCTATAAAAGAATATACATACACAACAACACAGATCTCTCCAAGCCAGTAACAACACGTACACATAACTCCGGACAACTCCATACATACACCCACCAAAAACTCCATACACACATAAACCCATATCTCGACGAGAGATAATCGTGAAAAAAGGAGAGAAGAAAGGAACCAATTACAGTACATATACGCACAACTCCGGACAATATACAACACCGACAACAATTCGGCCTCTCCGGTTTCATCCAACGCCGACTCCAACTTGGCAGCCGCGACAACTCCGGCAACGACGACTCCGACTCCGCAGCCGCTCCAACTTCCAACAACAAAGACTCCGGCAACAACGTCGTCTTCATAACAATCCCGCGGCGACTTCGACGCTATCGCCCACGAAGACTTCGACAAATTCCCGACAACATACAACGTCGACGACAACCTGACGGCTCCGGGCATACACCTTCGACAACTCCGGATAACATACAACGTTGACAACAATTCGACGACCCCGGCTTCATCAACAACTCCGTTGCAACTCCGGCAAGTGCAAATTCCGGCGAATATTTTCTGTAATAATAATAATAATTAAACTAAATGTGCACGGGTGGCCACACCCTTGGGGATCCGTACCCATCCGTGTACTTAACGACCGTTCCGGCCTCCTCCTTTTAAGGAATCGAACCCGGACGGTCGCCCGTTTAGCCAAACGGCCACCTCCCTTGGGGAATCGTACCCGTTTGGCTTGGGAAAAATACGTCATTCCGGCCTCTTCCTTTTTGAAGGATCGAACCCGGTTTGATCGACTATAATTTGACAAAAAATAAGAGAACGCCGGAAGGCTGCCGAAATTTAGCCATAACCAAATAAATACAATGGTTCTAAGTTTGCTAATAAAAAAAAATAATAACCAAAAACCACATCAAATCAAATCGGCATATATCAACATATATAATAGGTCACTATTGCAATATTATGGTTCCATATGGACCCAATATGAACAGTAAAATTAAACAAAGTAACTGACCCAGGCAAGTTTTCAAGATCAAAACTTGTTACTCCCATAAACATAAATATTAATGGGAGGAAACCAAAAAATTAATGTTGAAACCTATATTCAATTGGATTTGGTTCACTCGACTAATGGAAAATTTGAGTAACCGAAAGAAACATGTGAAATGTTATTTTTAATTGGTGAATCAAGTCTGGAAGCTCATCAGACATAAATTAAAACACTACTTAGAAATCAACATCTTGGTTTCTTAAGATTCAAACACCATCATGTGTTCGGGAACATTGCATAATCCTGCCAATGTCGTTTATAAATATCAAGTTAAATACGATTATATTGTCAACATATGTGGGTTTACTTTATGTTGAAAGGTGAATTCTTCCATATCCTAAGTAGCCTTCAAACTTGGAAGACATCCAGATCGGAATCTGAGATCGATTGAATTCCTCTTTGGATTTTGTTATAAGAATCAAGAGGATAATATAATATATACATATATATATAAAATAATACAATGAGAAGAATTAAAATAGGACAGGAAACTAGTAGCATTTCCTTAACATACATATACGTGCATGGAGTCATGTATTTCAGCGTGCAAGTGGGATCCTTTTGCATATTTAGTCCAAGCCAGATTCAACTAAATGCAAATCTCCATGTAAGACAATCCATAGGAAAAGGACACCACCACAATAACACAATGATGAAATTACAAATAGTCCCTTAAATGGACGAATCACAAATCCACCCCTAAACGTGGATAATTTCAACAATATATGAGTTGTACCGATTGATTTGCAAATCAATTTTAAAATACAAAAAGTTCCCTTACATGGACAAAACTATAAATCCACCCCTAAATGTGGATAAATTGCAACAATATATAATTGGTACAAATTGATTTATAAAATCAATCCTAAAATATAAATAATCCACCTAAATGGACAAAATCATAGATCTACCTCTCGTGGTGGGTAAATTGCAAAATAAACCTTTAAAGTTATAAAATATGTCAACCAACCTAAAAATCGAAAACAAACATAAAACCTAAATATTGACTGCTCTAATAGTAAGAGAGGATGCACGCCAAGCATGATCTTGGGTTCCCTCTCTCTTATCGTTGGAGTAGTCAAAATTAAAATACAGACTACCTTAGTCGTAGGCGAGGATGCACGCCAAGCATGATCTTGGGTTCCCTCTCTCTTACAGGCGATGGAGTCTTCATTTAACAAACAAATGAACAAAACCAAAATAACATACATATATATATAAAAACCCTCCGGGTTACGAGGCTAAACTGACCAAAACATTATAATATCTATATCAAAAATAATAATTATCCAAACCAGTCAAATACACATAAATATCACCTCCTAGGTTACGAGGCTAAACTAATCTAACCTTTAGCGATATTTAGTAATGAGATAAACTAAAGTCGTCATACTCAAACAAAGCATGTACACAATGTTGTCCCGAACAGGGGAATAAAATGCTTACGATGTCTCCGATAATACGAGACAACATCCCATATACACAAATCACCTCCTAGGTTATGAGGTTAAACTAACCGTTTGTACGATATTCTAATATAAGAATTATCGTTGACAAATCAAACATAAATTCCCTCCGGGTCACGAGGTTAAACTGTCCAACACACATAACAAATTATATACATAAAATATTCTCCCAGTTATGAGATTAAACTAACTATTCGATGATATTTATACATAAGAATCATCGACAATATAACAAAGATGCACACACAAATCCCTCCTAGGTTACGAGGCTAAACTGACCAAGATGTGACGATATCGATCAAAAGGATAATCGTCCAAATAAGTCAAATAATACAAACATAAAACCCTCCGGGTCACGAGGCTAAACTGTCCAAGACACTCAACAAATTGAGTATATAAAATATTCTACCAGTTATGAGATTAAACTAACTATTTGATGATATTTATACATAAGAATCATCGGCAATATAATAAAGATACATATACACAAATCACCTCCTAGGCTATGAGGTTAAACTAACCGTTTGTACGATATTCTAATATAAGAATCATCGTTGACAAATCAAACATAAATCTCCTCCAGGTTATGAGGCTAAATTGACCAAAACATTATGATATACGAATAATTCTCTAAATCTAATCATATACAACACCTCCTAGGTTATGAGGCTAAACTAACCGTTTTTACGATATTCTAATATCAGAATTATCGTTGATAAATTAACACGGTGTATTCATCATAAAGTTGAAGAACCTAAACATATACAAAACCCTCCTAGGTTACGAGGCTAAATTGATCATATTGTGACAATATATCACAACAAAAGGGAGATCATTATCGAATCGATCAAAGCACGAATCGATAAATCCCCGTCCCTAATATATCGAAATATAAAAACCCTATTAATAAAATATATATCTGAAATTGTTAAATATAACAACAATTTTGGTTTATAGTTCGCAAACGGATGCTTATATATCTTCCATTTGTGCAATGCATAAATATGTCAACTATTGTATTTCATATTCATTCATTCTATTTAATGAAATGAAAGAAAATGTTGCACTTATTTACTTTCTGCCAGTTCTTCACATGTATTTAATTTCCTGTACAAATGAATGATATGAGTATGACACGATGAGGCATTCTTCTATACGAAGTTGTAAGGTGCGGAATTCCACCATGAATTCTTGAGAGGTCTTCGCAACACCAAATATATATAAAAACAAAAAGAACAAAAAACCCACGTTAAACAGAATGGCACACCCGTGAAGAAGGTGAAGGCAACATATACAATAGACTCTAATACGGTGATGACATTGCCACCATGCACTATGAAGGCACTCGAAAAGCGAGAAGTGGACGTAGTAAAGTCTTTGAAGACTTTCATTGTTCCGTCAAAGAAAAATAGTGGGAAGATAACTTTCTATAAAGGCGAACCACAATGTGTCGAGTCAAATACTCCCTTTGGCAAAACAAATGAAATTGATGATGATGCTGATTTGGATGATTTCACCATCAATCCGAAGGTCTTGACAGCTTTCAGAAATAGAAGAGAGAATCGTCCCTATAAGAAGAATGAACAACAAAAATATGAACAAATATGGCGTCCGAAAGATGACAAGGGACGTGATAGTACGCGGCAAGGGAAAGATCGCAGGGGTCTTGGTTGCTCAAACCACTTAAAGAAGCAAACAACATTACATATAACGGTAAGCTCTGCAGATATTGAGTCGAAGGATGTCGCGCAAGTCGAAGGATCTTTCGGTACTCAACAATCACAGGTCGATGAAAATCAGACTGATAGTGGATCAGAGGGTGAAGAGATATTGCTTCAAGGTCAGTCTGATGTCGAGGGTATTCTCCCAGCTCCACGAGAAATGGAAGAAGGGGGACAAGCGACGGTTGATGAACTTTTAGAAATAAACTTGGGATCTAATGGTGACCCGGAACCAACATTTATCAGTGCTTCTCTTAGTCTTAAAGAAAGGGAAGAATACATAACTCTTCTCAAAGAAAATCATGATTGTTTCGCTTGGAATTATAAACAAATGCCAGGTGTAGACCGAAATGTCGCTGAGCACCGTTTATCCATCGATCCCAAACATCCAGGAGTAAAACAGGGGCCTCGCAGGATGCACCCGGATATTTGTGATTTAGTGATTGCAGAGATTGATAAGCTCATCAATGTTGGGTTCATCGAGCCCGTGATGTATACCAAGTGGTTATCAAATATTGTTCCAGTGCGAAAGAAAAATGGTCAGATTCGGGTTTGTGTAGATTTTCGTGATCTCAATAAAGCTTGTCCGAAAGATGATTTCCCCTTACCCATCACTGAACAGATGGTGGATGCTACAACTGGGTACGAAATCCTTAGTTTCATGGATGGATATTCTGGATATAATCAAATTATGATGGCCGAGGATGACAAAGTACATACAGCGTTCCGTACACCGAAGGGGGTTTTCTGTTATAAAGTCATGCCTTTTGGGTTGAGAAATGCTGGTGCGACATATCAACGAGCCATGACACAAATATTCAGCGATTTGCTGCATAAACAAGTTGAATGTTATGTAGATGATCTGGTAGTCAAATCTAAAAAGAAGATCGAACATCTATCCGATCTTAAACTGATATTTAAAAGAGTTCGGAAGTATAACCTCAAAATGAACCCATTGAAATGTGCCTTTGGAGTCACAAGTGGCAGATTCTTAGGTTTTGTGGTTAAACACCGGGGCATCGAAGTTGATGCAACAAAAATCAAGGCAATTCAAGAACTCCCTCCTCCAAAGAATTTGAAACAACTCAGATCACTTCAAGGACGTTTGGCGTATATAAGGCGCTTTATAGTAAATTTGTCTGGAAAATGCCAGCCTTTTTCTCGTCTCATGAAGAAAGGTGTAGCATTTGAATGGGATGAAGAATGTCAAAAAGCTTTTGAAGATATCAAAAAGTATCTCCTTAATCCTCCTGTGTTAAGGGCACCGCAGGTAGGCAGGCCACTCATATTATATATCGCCGCCCAAGATTGCTCATTAGGAGCATTGCTTGCTCAAAAAACTGATGATGATAAAGAGCAAGCTTTATACTATTTGAGTAGGAGGCTAGTTGGGGCGGAATTTAAATATTCTGCAATCGAAAAAATATGCTTAGCATTGGTCTTTGCAGCTAAAAAAATGCGTCATTATATGTTAGCTCATAAAGTCCATCTCATATCAAACGTGGACCCCATAAAATATATCATGACACGACCCACCTTGGCTGGACGTGTTGGCAAATGGACCCTTCTGTTGATGGAGTTTGACATTGAATATGTTCCGAGGAAGGCAGTGAAAGGACAAGCTTTAGCGGACTTTCTTGCGGCTCACCCTTTGTCTAGCGATTCCCCATTGGCAACAGATCTCCCGGATGAAGAAATAATGACTGTCAGAGCTAACAAAGAAGCTTGCTGGGAACTCTACTTTGATGGGGCTTGCCGTACTGAGATCACCGTTGATGGTCCGACGATTCGAGCTGGGGCAGGGATCGTGTTCTTCACTCCACAACGCGGTATAATTCATTTTTCGTGCGCACTTGTCGATGAGAAGTCCAACAATGAAGCCGAATACGAAGCTCTAATAGTTGGATTAGAAATGGCCCTCGATATGAACATCAAAACTCTTGAAGCATATGGTGATTCTCTACTTGTTGTTCGACAAGTTAACGGCGTATATGAAGTTCGAAAAGAAGAGCTGATACAATATCACGATGTGGCACTGCGTCTGATTCGAAGGTTCGATAGTTTGAAGATATCACACGTCCCAAGAAGCAATAACTCTCATGCGGATGCCCTTGCAAAGTTAGCAACTAGTCTGACCCTTCCACCCCAAGGAGAAATGGAAGTTGTTATAAAAGATCGTCGTCTTCTTCCAAGTATAGCGACGCTACGTGAAGACGAAGCAATAGAAGAAGTCAGCATTGTAAATGATGAACGAGATGATGATTGGAGACAAGTGTTTGTGGACTTCTTTAAGCATGGTCAACAACCTGTTAATAGAGCCGATCGAATGGAACTCAAAAGGCGGATTCCATCATTCGCGTTTGAAAATGACACACTTTATAGATTAGCGCCCGGTAACCACAACTCTGTGTATCTTCGATGTCTTTCAAAGGACGAAGCACGAAAGATTCTTCAGGAAATTCATTCAGGGGAATGTGGCGGCCATCAAGCAGGACCAAAAATGCGACATCGAATTAAACTTATGGGCTATTATTGGCCCACTATGACTCAAGATTGCTTAGAGTATGCAAAGAAATGTGTCAAATGCCAAGAACATGGTAATCTATCTCACAGGCCGCCCTCAAAACTTCATCCAACAATTGCATCTTGGCCATTTGCGGAGGGGGAACAGATGTCGTTGGACCCTTCACCCCTACATCTCGGGGTTACAAATTCATACTAGCTGCAACAGATTACTTCTCTAGATGGGCAGAATTGGTTCCTCTTCGTGAAGTCACAGCTGAGGCGGTCGTCAAGTTCTTCACCAACAATATTGTTCATCGATTTGGAGTCCCAAATAGAGTCCAATCCGATAATGGGACCAATTTCAAAAGTCAAAAAGTATATCGCTTTGCTAATAAATATAGTATTAATTGGAATTATTCCACTATATATAACCCATCTGCAAATGGGTTGGCAGAAGCCTTCAATAAAACTCTTTGTTCTATAATAGCTAAAACTGTAGAGTCAAATAAGCGAGATTGGCACGACCGTATGTATGAAGCACTCTGGGCCTACCGAACCACCTACAAGACTCCAACTGGTTGTACACCGTATTCCTTGGTATATGGGGCAGAAGCTGTACTACCATTAGAAATTGAAATACCGTCCCTCCGTGTAGCGTTGATGACTGACTTGACTAACGACCTCAACATCAAAGTAAGGCTCGAAGAGTTGTTAGACGCCGACGAAAGAAGACTTAAAGCACAACAAAGCCTTGAGCTATATCGAGCCCGAATGCAAAGAGCTTTTGATAAGAAAGTTCGCCCCCGAGCATTCAAGAAGGGTCAACTTGTTTGGGTAATGTCCAAAGATTGCATGGCTCAGGGTTATGGAAAGAAATTAGACCCAAAATGGAAAGGTCCATATATTGTTGAGCTAGCATATGACAATGGGGCATATCTCTTAACCGATCATGAAGGGAAAAGGCCATACCCCCCACTAAATGGAAAATTCCTCAAGCCATATTATTCATAAAAATAAAAAAAAGGGTTAAAAAAATGAGACCCTACGGACTTAGTGAAAACCCTAAAGGGCGCTAAGGGTAAAAAAAAATTAAAACTCGGCTGTCGACGACAGGCAAAATTGGGTACCCCTCTACAAGAAAACCCGAAAGGGCGGTGCAATTGATAAAAAAAAAATCCTCCTGAATAAGAGGTGAAACTTTTCAATACACCTCCCGAATAAGAGGTAAAACTTTTCGATAGAAATGTTCTACAAATCTATGAAGTACATCTGAGATTTGTAAGAACAATAATAATATAAAACTTTCGCTGACGATGGAACGTCCCTCGGGTCACTCTCCCACATATGAGAGTTCTTGAGGCGAAAGGGGTTATCAAAGTTCTACATATCTATGAAGCAAATCTGAGATTTGTAAGAACTTTCCAACCTTGTTGGGTGACATCCATATGAAGAGCGAGCATCCGGTACGATTTCAAAGATGAGATCCTTACTGTGGCTCCACAGCTGATGGTTGTCATGATGTAAAAAATCCTGTCCTCCTGAATAACGAGACTAAACTTATTCATATATACATACATAGCCCAATCTCTTTTGTAGCCATAATAAGTCTACACACATATCACCATCCTCCTAATAACGAGGCTAAACTTATTCATACATACATATATGTCCTAATCTCATGAGTAGCAATAATAAGTCTACTCACATATACCGTCATCACCCTAAATATCAAGTAAAAGGGTTGGCCACATTTGTTCCACAAATTTTACAAAACCATATAAAATTTGTATAAAAAAAAATATATATGTCAATAAAATATATAATAATAAAAAAGAAATGCAAACAACTCTAATAATAAGAGAGGATGCACGCCAAGCTAGATCTTGGGTTCCCTCTCTCTCGTTGTTAGAGGAGTTTTATAACGAACAAATAAACAAACAAATTTTAAAAAAAAAATCATCAAATAAAAAAAGCCTCCTGGGCGACGAGGCTAAATTTATATGCACGCCCTAATCCTCGAATAGCAATAATAAGTCTACTCTCATTTTTTTTCTTCTTCTTCCTCCTGGGTAACGAGGCTAAACTTATCCATATATCCAAATCGTCTGAGTAGTAATCATAAGACTACTTTCTGAATATATTCAACCTCGTGAGTAGCATGGATAAACTTACTCATACAACAAAATCCTGAATAATAAGGATAAACTCATTCAAACACGTTTCATCTCGCGAAGAACAAGGATAAATTTACTCATACACTTCAACCTCTGAATCAGGTGGAGAAATTTATTCAGCGTACTTCTCATATATACAAAAAAATGCAAACAAATTTAATAATAAGGGAGGATGCACACCAAGCTCGATCTTGGGTTCCCTCTCTCCTATTGTTAGAAGAGTTTGCAAAAATATATATATATACACACATATATAATCAGATAAAAAAAACCTCCTGAATAAGAGGTGAAACTTTTCGATATACCTCCTGAATAAGAGGTAAAACTTTTTCGATAGAAATGTTCTACAAATCTATGAAGTACATCTGAGATTTGTAAGCACAATAATAATATAAAACTTTCGCTGACGATGGAACGTCCCTCGGGTCACTCTCCCACATATGAGAGTTCTTGAGGCGAAAGGGGTTATCAAAGTTCTACAGATCTATGAAGCATATCTGAGATTTGTAAGAACTTTCCAACTTTGTTGGGTGACATCCATATGAAGAGCGAGCATCCGGTACGATTTCAAAGATGAGATCCTTACTGTGGCTCCACAGCTGATGGTTGTCATGATGTAAAACAATCCTGTCCTCCTGGGTAACGAGGCTAAACTTATCCATGCGTGTTCTAATGTTCTGAGTAGTAACATAAGTCTACTCACCTCATATATTGTCCTCCCGAATAATGAAGCCAAACCTATTCATATATACATATATATATATATCATAATCCTGTGGGTAGCAACAATAAGTCTGTTCACATATATCAGCATTGCTCCAAATATTTGATGAAGGTGTCTGCCACATTTGTTCTACAAATTTACAAATTATATTAAAAAAAATTGTATTAAAAAAAAAGACCGTAAAAAAAAAATTACAAAAAAAGGATACGCAAACAACTATAATAGTAAGAGAGGATGCACGCCAAACTGGATCTTGGGTTCCCTCTCTCTTGTCATTAGAGGAGTTTATAAAAACGTTAAAAAAAATCAAATACACAAAATCCTCCTGAGAGATTAACTTTTTTTTTCTCAAACACACTCTTCAAATATATGAAACATATATGGAGTTTATAAGGGGATGATTCAACTTTTTACCTACGATGGAATATCCTGCAAGTCACCACTCTACCATAAGAGGGTTCTTGAGGTAAAGAGATGTTAAAATGAAATGTTCACTAATCTACGGAACATATATAAGATTTGTAGGGACATATAAGTTGTTGGTCAAACAACCATATGAAATGTGAGTATCATGTAAGATTCAAGATAGAAGAATCTTTATTGTCACCCTACCGTTGTTGGTACTCCAACATCAAATGTCTTATTGGTTTGAGTACGTATTTCTCTACATACTAGCATATTGATATGTAGCAAGATATGACTCATATGAGAAAATTCATTACTCTCATATACAAGTTAAAATACTTATTCAAGCTTTACATGCTTCGACGTCGATGGCCTCGTATGCAAACAAATGTGTACTTCTGAAATATTGGAAGTATTATTATTATTATTATTATTTCTCAAGAAGTTATGATTCACAATATTCATCATATCTTCTTGAGGGGGCAAACTGTTGACACACAAAAAAATAATCTCAAATCGATACAATTTTTCTAATGATCGTCGACCAATTGCCATCCCAACTTAGTGGAAATTGGAACTCTATTGAAGTATATGTTGACACACAAAAAAATAATCTCAAATCGATACAATTTTTCTAATGATCGTCGACCAATTGCCATCCCAACTTAGTGGAAATTGGAACTCTATTGAAGTACAGATTAAGCAATATCATCAAAATGAAGTAGTATTTCATAGATCAATCTCTTGATCTAAGTTTATTCGATTAAACATGAAAATATAGTCAAAACCGGAAGAGATGTGGAAATTCACATGATTCAAAGGTAAAAATGAAATTTTACCATTGAGAACATAAATAAAATAAATAGATACAAAGATGATGCATATCTCACGTCAGTAATTTTTCATAATCAACATGCATATTGCAAATTCTCACCTCATGCATGCATGAGATTCAAGCCTCACAACTCACGTCCTTCATGACATGTTCCACGTCAACCCCATGCTCACTACCTCTCATCCCCACGATCATGCCCATGATCTGATCCATCATCACACGTTCTCCTCCCACTTCTATTTCTCTTCCTCTATAAAAGAATATACATACACAACAACACAGATCTCTCCAAGCCAGTAACAACACGTACACATAACTCCGGACAATTCCATACATACACCCACCAAAACATATACAAAACACCGACAATATACAACGTCCAATATACAAAACACCACCAAAACATATACAAAACACCAAAACATACTCCGGACAATATACAACACCGACAACAATTCGGCCTCTCCGGTTTCATCCAACGCCGACTCCAACTTGGCAGCCGCGACAACTCCGACAAAACACCGACAAAACACCACCAAAACATATACAAAACACCAAAACATACTCCGGACAATATACAACACCGACAACAATTCGGCCTCTCCGGTTTCATCCAACGCCGACTCCAACTTGGCAGCCGCGACAACTCCGGCAACGACGACTCCGACTCCGCAGCCGCTCCAACTTCCAACAACAAAGACTCCGGCAACAACGTCGTCTTCATAACAATCCCGCGGCGACTTCGACGCTATCGCCCACGAAGACTTCGACAAATTCCCGACAACATACAACGTCGACGACAACCTGACGGCTCCGGGCATACACCTTCGACAACTCCGGATAACATACAACGTTGACAACAATTCGACGACCCCGGCTTCATCAACAACTCCGTTGCAACTCCGGCAAGTGCAAATTCCGGCCAATATTTTCTGTAATAATAATAATAATTAAACTAAATGTGCACGGGTGGCCACACCCTTGGGGATCCGTACCCATCCGTGTACTTAACGACCGTTCCGGCCTCCTCCTTTTAAGGAATCGAACCCGGACGGTCGCCCGTTTAGCCAAACGGCCACCTCCCTTGGGGAATCGTACCCGTTTGGCTTGGGAAAAATACGTCATTCCGGCCTCTTCCTTTTTGAAGGATCGAACCCGGTTTGATCGACTATAATTTGACAAAAAAATAAGAGAACGCCGGAAGGCTGCCGAAATTTAGCCATAACCAAATAAATACAATGGTTCTAAGTTTGCTAATAAAAAAAAATAATAACCAAAAACCACATCAAATCAAATCGGCATATATCAACATATATAATAGGTCACTATTGCAATATTATGGTTCCATATGGACCCAATATGAACAGTAAAATTAAACAAAGTAACTGACCCAGGCAAGTTTTCAAGATCAAAACTTGTTACTCCCATAAACATAAATATTAATGGGAGGAAACCAAAAAAATTAATGTTGAAACCTATATTCAATTGGATTTGGTTCACTCGACTAATGGAAAATTTGAGTAACCGAAAGAAACATGTGAAATGTTATTTTTAATTGGTGAATCAAGTCTGGAAGCTCATCAGACATAAATTAAAACACCACTTAGAAATCAACATCTTGGTTTCTTAAGATTCAAACACCATCATGTGTTCTGGAACATTGCATAATCCTGCCAATGTCGTTTATAAATATCAAGTTAAATACGATTATATTGTCAACATATGTGGGTTTACTTTATGTTGAAAGGTGAATTCTTCCATATCCTAAGTAACCTTCAAACTTGGAAGACATCCAGATCGGAATCTGAGATCGATTGAATTCCTCTTTGGATTTTGTTATAAGAATCAAGAGGATAATATAATATATACATATATATATAAAATAATACAATGAGAAGAATTAAAATAGGACAGGAAACTAGTAGCATTTCCTTAACATACATATACGTGCATGGAGTCATGTATTTCAGCGTGCAAGTGGGATCCTTTTGCATATTTAGTCCAAGCCAGATTCAACTAAATGCAAATCTCCATGTAAGACAATCCATAGGAAAAGGACACCACCACAATAACACAATGATGAAATTACAAATAGTCCCTTAAATGGACGAATCACAAATCCACCCCTAAACGTGGATAATTTCAACAATATATGAGTTGTACCGATTGATTTGCAAATCGATCTTAAAATACAAAAAGTTCCCTTACATGGACAAAACTATAAATCCACCCCTAAATGTGGATAAATTGCAACAATATATAATTGGTACAAATTGATTTATAAAATCAATCCTAAAATACAAATAGTCCACCTAAATGGACAAAATCATAGATCCACCTCTCGTGGTGGATAAATTGCAAAATAAATCTTCAAAGTTGTAAAATATGTCAACCAACCTAAAAATCGAAAACAAACATAAAACCTAAATATTGACTGTTCTAATGATAAGAGAGGATGCACGCCAAGCTAGATCTTGGGTTCCCTCTCTCTTATCGTTGGAGTGATCAAAAACTAAAATATGGACTACTTTAGTCGTAAGTGAGGATGCACGCCAAGCATGATCTTGGGTTCCCTCTCCCTTACTGGCGATGGAGTCTTCATTTAACAAATCAAATAAACAAAACAAAACATATATGCAAAACCCCTCCGGGTTACGAGGCTAAACTAACCAAAACATTATAATATCGATCAAAGAATAATCGTCCACACAGAATATCACACATAAATACCTCCTAGGTTATGAGGCTAAACTAACCGTTTTTACGATATTCCAATATCAGAATTATCGTTGATAAACTAACACGGTGTATTCATTATAAAGTTGAAGAACCTAAATATATACAAAACCCTCCTAGGTTACGAGGCTAAATTGATCATATCGTGACAATATATCACAACAAAAGGGAGATCATTATCGAATCAATCAAAGCACGAGTCGATAAATCCCCGTCCCTAATGTATCGAAATATAAAAATCCTATTAATAAAATATATATCTGAAATTGTTAAATATAATAACAATTTTGGTTTATAGTTCGCAAACGGATGCTTATATATCTTCCATTTGTGCAATGCATAAACATGTCAACAATTGTATTTCATATTCATGCCTTCTATTTAATGAAGTGAAAGAAAATGTTGCACTTATTTACTTTCTGGCTAGTTATTCACATTTATTTAATTTCCTGTACAAATGAATGACATGAGTATGACATGATGAGGCATTCTTCTATACGAAGTTGTAAGGTGCGGAATTCCACCATGAATTCTTGAGAGGTCTTCGCAACACCAAATATATATAAAAACAAAAAGAACAAAAAACCCACGTTAAACAGAATGGCACGCCCGGTGGGACCTCTCATCCTCGTAGTCATGTCTCGTGTCATTAATCTAACATAAAACCTTCCACGTTGTACAGGAACGAAAATTTGCGATGGAAACTAGCATGAAGGTGATATTTACGGCTCCCGTCTCTTTTGGCTCCTTCGAGCCAGCCTTGTTCAAGTATTCTTTTGAACACGGCCTCGTGACGGGTTATGAGATTGAAGTACCCATCAAGCCTTCAACTCTTAGTCCAGTGGGCAACATCGTGGTCGCTTCGGAAAAGGAACGATTGGAAAGGACGCAACCGGAGTTTGCAATTGCTGAAATTCCTGAAGCACATGCCAAAATTTTGAAGAAGAAAAGGAACAAGACACGCAAGCCAAAGGTGAAAGAAGCCAAATCATCGTCCAATCAGTCACCAAAGAGTCCTTGCATGCCTGGTTCACCAAGCAAACTAGTTAAGTGTCATGTACGACCCCAAAAGTCATTATTGGGAAATTTCAAGGCTCATAAAAGGGTTGGAGGGAACCCGAGGGCACTTAACGACAAACAAATGTCGCTCATCCTGAATAAAATTAATGATTATGAGATGGTGATTCTCTCTAGTAGAGACGTCTACCGTCTTACTGGAGTACGCATGACCGAAAACATTTCGATGAATGATTGCTTCACAATTCCAGCTCGCGTGTTGGTATGTGCAATTAAACTGAGAATGAAAGCGCAAAAATTGGGTGTCAACTTAATATCTTCGCCTGTTTTTAGCAGTTCTCTCATCCCAATGGAATGTAGAGTTATCTCGTCCTCCCCACTTAACGGAAATCCTTTTAGGCCATATCCTAAGAGGATGAAAGTTTCCCGAAGTGGGAAATCAATTTTGATCGATGGGAGTCGTTTCAGTCTGACAAACGACGAGCTAGAAATAATGGAACCTGACTATTCTGTGAATATATCGACGAATAATCGATATGATATTCTGAGGAGAACAGATGAGGAAAAGCCTACGTTAAGAAGAAAGAAATATGCCCGGATTTCTGTTTGGGACAGGATCGGTAGCGGCACATCGCGTCCGTCCGTATTCGAACGCATTTCTCGTCATCCGAAGACAAGGTCTGAAACTCGGAGTGTAAGAATGAAGTGGGATGGAAATCTCGAAATTGAAACAAATCCTGAGGTACGACGGAAAGAAAAGTCAAGTAAGTTGGAAATCAAACGGATTAATCTATCCAAAAGGCAGGTTCTAACAGTGTTGATCAAATCCGATGATCAATTGGAGGGTACAGGGTCTACAGCTGATAGTGATACCCTTACTCACAGTTGTTATATGGTACAAACAACTGAAAATCCCTACAAAAAAACGAAGAGAGAAACAAATGATGACCTGCCGAATACTATAGAAGAACTCCGAGACATAGTCTCCCAACCAGGTGTGGACACAAGGAGGAAAGAAAGGGCTAGGCAGAAGTTGAGAAATCTAGAGAAGCAGCCAATACCCCGAGAAGATTTTAGGAATTCAAGACAGGACGACACCCCAACTTTTGTGGATGAGCAAATATCGAAGGGGTATGCTAGCGGTGATGAAGAAGTACCAGTTCAGACTGTGTATACAACCGGAGAATCTTCAAGAGAAGAACATTTCAAAAAACAAATAGAAGACCTTCAACAAATGGTCTTGCAACTGTCTGCAACCATCGAGTCAATGAACTTGGAAAAAGAACGAGAAGTGGCCGGACAAAGGGACATGGTTGAACAAGCCGTGAACGCTCGATTCTCGGAGATGAGCAACACTGATCAGAGGCCGTTAAATCTCCTAAACCCTTACACAGTTCCATATCCAATAAAGCATTTGGAGACCAGATTACCTGTCGGGCATGTGCAACCAAAATTCACAAAATATAATGGGACGGGAGAACCGCGAGAACATCTAGCTCATTTTACAGCTCAGTGTGGAGACCTCGCAAACGACGAGTCATACTTGCTAAAGTTGTTCGTTCTTTCATTGAGTGGACCAGCTTTTGAATGGTATGGGACGTTAAAACCAAACTCTGTCCCCAATTGGAGTACCATGCAAACACTGTTTATTCAACGGTTTTTCACTACCGTTAGGAAAGTCTCAATCGCAGAATTGAGCATGCTTAAACAAAGAATCGGAGAATCATCCACCGATTTTATATTGCGATGGAGGAATACTTCGATGTATTGCTCACAGGAAATTGAACAGGCTGAAGCCGTTCGTCTTTGTCAAAGCAACTTTAGGCCTGAACTTGGGTGGAAATTGGTCGGAGAAGATATACGAACTTTCGAGCGTTTGAACACTAAAGCTCGAGATGTCGAATTATTCTTACAGCAATATCCGAACATTTTTCCTACCACTCCTTCATCTTCGGGGACTTCCAAAGTCAAAAAGGATGAAAAGAGAAAGGAGGTTAAGGAGAGTCACAACACATTCGCCCAAGGAAGGAGAATGGAAGGGAAGCAGGAAACACCTCAACAAGCTCCAAGACCCAGAACCACCATAGAAGAGAGAAGAAACAAACCTTACTCTTTCCGAAGAGATAAAGTAAAGAAGCTCTTTCAACGCGCAATAGAAGTGGGAAAGCTTCGCCTCCCGGAACCAAAACGGCCAAGAGATATCGACAAATCAAGTGAACCAAATTATTGCTTGTACCATAGGATGTTGGGTCACATAGTCGAAGATTGCTGGGTCTTTAAAGATATAATGCAGAATATGATAGAAAAGGGCGAAATTGAGCTCAATAACTCAATTAGGGTTGATCCACCGCAACCTCATCATCATCCTGGTGAAAAGGAAACTGTTCATGTTGTTGAATCTACTCACATTACTTTTCCACCATGCCATATTGAAGATTTAATATGCCAAATGATGAAATTCATGCCTTGGGTGACTGTTCAACAAGAAGAAGTAACTCCCACTAATCAAACGCCAGTGAAGGAAATCGTTCGGGATCCGAGGAAGGGTAAGGCTCCTATTGTCAAGGAACCAACCAACATCAAAGAAACAATTCATGTAATCCAGAAACTAAAAGATAGTATGGAAGATATTGTTAACGAGATGAAGGGGTGTGTTTGTACTAATCTTGCTTCTACCTCATGTGGGGCAACATCAAAAGGTGACAACGACGAAGGTTGGCAAGTTGTGACACGTCGAAAGAAATCTTCTCAGCCTCAAGCACCGCCACTGCCGCCACAAAAGCAATATTCAAGACAACATCTTCGTCGAGCCCTTAAATACCTACAGAAAAGAAGTAAAGCAAAGAAGCCAGTGGAACCAAAGAAAACACCAAATGAGCTAAGCCCGTTGGAAAGATTGCAAAAACTAATTAACAAGTTGAAGGAGTACGAGCAGGGTACCCCGAAAAATATAACTTTGGAAGATTATATGCCATGGGAACTATTGCTGGAAAAGAGAAGGGACGAGCCCTCGGGTGAAGAACCCGAAAATAAGACGGAACCAGTTGTACACGAGTGTCGAATGGTGGGTTCATCTCCAGTCAACAGTGTTGGTTCACCTACAGGAATCAAGGAAATGTTTTCGTGGAGCGATGAACCCAGTGATGAAGATGAAGGAATAAATTTCATCCAACTAAGGAAGGGTAAAATCCTGTCATCTACTCCAAAACAACCCAAAAGTAAAGAAGTTAATTCGTCCAAGCAGTTGGTTGGTGAAACCGAAGGAAACAAAAATAATGATCAGGGAGCAGTTGAAGGAACGAAGCAATCTTCAAACAATGAACCTAATGACACCAAATCGAAAGTCAATTACGATGTCATTGCTCATTTGAAGAAAATCCCCGCTCTCCTTAGTATATATGATGCTTTGCAACTGGCACCCGAATTGAAGGACGCTCTCATTCAAGCTTTGCAAAGATCAACAATATACGAAGCTCATCTGGCCGAGACCCAATCCGTATTCAAGCAAGGAATCGCGCCAATCACCTTCAGCAGGGAAGATATGCTTCTGAAACATATAGATCATAATCGCCCTCTTTATTGCAAAGGAACCATGGAAGGTCATCCTGTGGGGCGCATACTCATTGATCCTGGTTCTTCAGTAAACCTCATACCGATGACCACACTAGCAAAGCTTTCCATCGCAAGGACAAATTTAAGCCCATCCGATATAGTCATACACGGGTTTGATCAACATTCACAAACTCCCATTGGCATGGTAGTGTTGAAACTCGTCTTTGGAGAATTTGAGACCGATGCAACGTTCTATGTGCTGAATGTGGGGACATCATATAAAGCATTGTTGGGACGTCCTTGGCTTCATGAAAATTTTGTTGTTCCCTCTACCGTCCACCAATGCTTCAAATACATACACAATGGGAAGGAGCACAGATTCTTTGGAGAGCGCCAACCATTTGAAGCACATGAAGTACATTTCCATGACGCTCGCTACTTTCTCGATGAACCTAAAGAAGGCAAAGCCCCCCCTCTCATACAAAAGTTCAATATGAGGAGTAATATACTCCCGGAAATAATAGAACTCGGTAATGACGATGAAGAACCTGCATTCAAAGTTGTTACACCTCCCAAGCGAATAGACGGAATGAGGCAGTCTCTAAACACCAAGAAGCAGGTTAAGATTTCATGTCCAACTATCAAATCAGATAGTAAGAAGGTGAAGGCAACATATACAATAGACTCTAATACGGTGATGACATTGCCACCATGCACTATGAAGGCACTCGAAAAGCGAGAAGTGGACGTAGTAAAGTCTTTGAAGACTTTCATTGTTCCGTCAAAGAAAAATAGTGGGAAGATAACTTTCTATAAAGGCGAACCACAATGTGTCGAGTCAAATACTCCCTTTGGCAAAACAAATGAAATTGATGATGATGCTGATTTGGATGATTTCACCATCAATCCGAAGGTCTTGACAGCTTTCAGAAATAGAAGAGAGAATCGTCCCTATAAGAAGAATGAACAACAAAAATATGAACAAATATGGCGTCCGAAAGATGACAAGGGACGTGATAGTACGCGGCAAGGGAAAGATCGCAGGGGTCTTGGTTGCTCAAACCACTTAAAGAAGCAAACAACATTACATATAACGGTAAGCTCTGCAGATATTGAGTCGAAGGATGTCGCGCAAGTCGAAGGATCTTTCGGTACTCAACAATCACAGGTCGATGAAAATCAGACTGATAGTGGATCAGAGGGTGAAGAGATATTGCTTCAAGGTCAGTCTGATGTCGAGGGTATTCTCCCAGCTCCACGAGAAATGGAAGAAGGGGGACAAGCGACGGTTGATGAACTTTTAGAAATAAACTTGGGATCTAATGGTGACCCGGAACCAACATTTATCAGTGCTTCTCTTAGTCTTAAAGAAAGGGAAGAATACATAACTCTTCTCAAAGAAAATCATGATTGTTTCGCTTGGAATTATAAACAAATGCCAGGTGTAGACCGAAATGTCGCTGAGCACCGTTTATCCATCGATCCCAAACATCCAGGAGTAAAACAGGGGCCTCGCAGGATGCACCCGGATATTTGTGATTTAGTGATTGCAGAGATTGATAAGCTCATCAATGTTGGGTTCATCGAGCCCGTGATGTATACCAAGTGGTTATCAAATATTGTTCCAGTGCGAAAGAAAAATGGTCAGATTCGGGTTTGTGTAGATTTTCGTGATCTCAATAAAGCTTGTCCGAAAGATGATTTCCCCTTACCCATCACTGAACAGATGGTGGATGCTACAACTGGGTACGAAATCCTTAGTTTCATGGATGGATATTCTGGATATAATCAAATTATGATGGCCGAGGATGACAAAGTACATACAGCGTTCCGTACACCGAAGGGGGTTTTCTGTTATAAAGTCATGCCTTTTGGGTTGAGAAATGCTGGTGCGACATATCAACGAGCCATGACACAAATATTCAGCGATTTGCTGCATAAACAAGTTGAATGTTATGTAGATGATCTGGTAGTCAAATCTAAAAAGAAGATCGAACATCTATCCGATCTTAAACTGATATTTAAAAGAGTTCGGAAGTATAACCTCAAAATGAACCCATTGAAATGTGCCTTTGGAGTCACAAGTGGCAGATTCTTAGGTTTTGTGGTTAAACACCGGGGCATCGAAGTTGATGCAACAAAAATCAAGGCAATTCAAGAACTCCCTCCTCCAAAGAATTTGAAACAACTCAGATCACTTCAAGGACGTTTGGCGTATATAAGGCGCTTTATAGTAAATTTGTCTGGAAAATGCCAGCCTTTTTCTCGTCTCATGAAGAAAGGTGTAGCATTTGAATGGGATGAAGAATGTCAAAAAGCTTTTGAAGATATCAAAAAGTATCTCCTTAATCCTCCTGTGTTAAGGGCACCGCAGGTAGGCAGGCCACTCATATTATATATCGCCGCCCAAGATTGCTCATTAGGAGCATTGCTTGCTCAAAAAACTGATGATGATAAAGAGCAAGCTTTATACTATTTGAGTAGGAGGCTAGTTGGGGCGGAATTTAAATATTCTGCAATCGAAAAAATATGCTTAGCATTGGTCTTTGCAGCTAAAAAAATGCGTCATTATATGTTAGCTCATAAAGTCCATCTCATATCAAACGTGGACCCCATAAAATATATCATGACACGACCCACCTTGGCTGGACGTGTTGGCAAATGGACCCTTCTGTTGATGGAGTTTGACATTGAATATGTTCCGAGGAAGGCAGTGAAAGGACAAGCTTTAGCGGACTTTCTTGCGGCTCACCCTTTGTCTAGCGATTCCCCATTGGCAACAGATCTCCCGGATGAAGAAATAATGACTGTCAGAGCTAACAAAGAAGCTTGCTGGGAACTCTACTTTGATGGGGCTTGCCGTACTGAGATCACCGTTGATGGTCCGACGATTCGAGCTGGGGCAGGGATCGTGTTCTTCACTCCACAACGCGGTATAATTCATTTTTCGTGCGCACTTGTCGATGAGAAGTCCAACAATGAAGCCGAATACGAAGCTCTAATAGTTGGATTAGAAATGGCCCTCGATATGAACATCAAAACTCTTGAAGCATATGGTGATTCTCTACTTGTTGTTCGACAAGTTAACGGCGTATATGAAGTTCGAAAAGAAGAGCTGATACAATATCACGATGTGGCACTGCGTCTGATTCGAAGGTTCGATAGTTTGAAGATATCACACGTCCCAAGAAGCAATAACTCTCATGCGGATGCCCTTGCAAAGTTAGCAACTAGTCTGACCCTTCCACCCCAAGGAGAAATGGAAGTTGTTATAAAAGATCGTCGTCTTCTTCCAAGTATAGCGACGCTACGTGAAGACGAAGCAATAGAAGAAGTCAGCATTGTAAATGATGAACGAGATGATGATTGGAGACAAGTGTTTGTGGACTTCTTTAAGCATGGTCAACAACCTGTTAATAGAGCCGATCGAATGGAACTCAAAAGGCGGATTCCATCATTCGCGTTTGAAAATGACACACTTTATAGATTAGCGCCCGGTAACCACAACTCTGTGTATCTTCGATGTCTTTCAAAGGACGAAGCACGAAAGATTCTTCAGGAAATTCATTCAGGGGAATGTGGCGGCCATCAAGCAGGACCAAAAATGCGACATCGAATTAAACTTATGGGCTATTATTGGCCCACTATGACTCAAGATTGCTTAGAGTATGCAAAGAAATGTGTCAAATGCCAAGAACATGGTAATCTATCTCACAGGCCGCCCTCAAAACTTCATCCAACAATTGCATCTTGGCCATTTGCGGAGGGGGAACAGATGTCGTTGGACCCTTCACCCCTACATCTCGGGGTTACAAATTCATACTAGCTGCAACAGATTACTTCTCTAGATGGGCAGAATTGGTTCCTCTTCGTGAAGTCACAGCTGAGGCGGTCGTCAAGTTCTTCACCAACAATATTGTTCATCGATTTGGAGTCCCAAATAGAGTCCAATCCGATAATGGGACCAATTTCAAAAGTCAAAAAGTATATCGCTTTGCTAATAAATATAGTATTAATTGGAATTATTCCACTATATATAACCCATCTGCAAATGGGTTGGCAGAAGCCTTCAATAAAACTCTTTGTTCTATAATAGCTAAAACTGTAGAGTCAAATAAGCGAGATTGGCACGACCGTATGTATGAAGCACTCTGGGCCTACCGAACCACCTACAAGACTCCAACTGGTTGTACACCGTATTCCTTGGTATATGGGGCAGAAGCTGTACTACCATTAGAAATTGAAATACCGTCCCTCCGTGTAGCGTTGATGACTGACTTGACTAACGACCTCAACATCAAAGTAAGGCTCGAAGAGTTGTTAGACGCCGACGAAAGAAGACTTAAAGCACAACAAAGCCTTGAGCTATATCGAGCCCGAATGCAAAGAGCTTTTGATAAGAAAGTTCGCCCCCGAGCATTCAAGAAGGGTCAACTTGTTTGGGTAATGTCCAAAGATTGCATGGCCCAGGGTTATGGAAAGAAATTAGACCCAAAATGGAAAGGTCCATATATTGTTGAGCTAGCATATGACAATGGGGCATATCTCTTAACCGATCATGAAGGGAAAAGGCCATACCCCCCACTAAATGGAAAATTCCTCAAGCCATATTATTCATAAAAAATAAAAATAAAAGGGTTAAAAAAAAATGAGACCCTACGGACTTAGTGAAAACCCTAAGGGACGCTAAGGGTAAAAAAAAAAAAATCAAAACTCGGCTGTCGACGACAGGCAAAATTGGGTACCCCTCTACAAGAAAACCCGAAAGGGCGGTGCAATTGATAAAAAAAATCCTCCTGAATAAGAGGTGAAACTTTTCAATACACCTCCCGAATAAGAGGTAAAACTTTTCGATAGAAATGTTCTACAAATCTATGAAGTACATCTGAGATTTGTAAGAACAATAATAATATAAAACTTTCGCTGACGATGGAACGTCCCTCGGGTCACTCTCCCACATATGAGAGTTCTTGAGGCGAAAGGGGTTATCAAAGTTCTACAAATCTATGAAGCATATCTGAGATTTGTAAGAACTTTCCAACCTTGTTGGGTGACATCCATATGAAGAGCGAGCATCCGGTACGATTTCAAAGATGAGATCCTTACTGTGGCTCCACAGCTGATGGTTGTCATGATGTAAAAAATCCTGTCCTCCTGAATAACGAGACTAAACTTATTCATATATACATACATAGCCCAATCTCTTTTGTAGCCATAATAAGTCTACACACATATCACCATCCTCCTAATAACGAGGCTAAACTTATTCATACATACATATATGTCCTAATCTCATGAGTAGCAATAATAAGTCTACTCACATATACCGTCATCACCCTAAATATCAAGTAAAAGGGTTGGCCACATTTGTTCCACAAATTTTACAAAACCATATAAAATTTGTATAAAAAAAATATATATGTCAATAAAATATATAATAATAAAAAAGAAATGCAAACAACTCTAATAATAAGAGAGGATGCACGCCAAGCTAGATCTTGGGTTCCCTCTCTCTCGTTGTTAGAGGAGTTTTATAACGAACAAATAAACAAACAAATTTTAAAAAAAAAATCATCAAATAAAAAAAGCCTCCTGGGCGACGAGGCTAAATTTATATGCACGCCCTAATCCTCGAATAGCAATAATAAGTCTACTCTCATTTTTTTTCTTCTTCTTCCTCCTGGGTAACGAGGCTAAACTTATCCATATATCCAAATCGTCTGAGTAGTAATCATAAGACTACTTTCTGAATATATTCAACCTCGTGAGTAGCATGGATAAACTTACTCATACAACAAAATCCTGAATAATAAGGATAAACTCATTCAAACACGTTTCATCTCGCGAAGAACAAGGATAAATTTACTCATACACTTCAACCTCTGAATCAGGTGGAGAAATTTATTCAGCGTACTTCTCATATATACAAAAAAATGCAAACAAATTTAATAATAAGGGAGGATGCACACCAAGCTCGATCTTGGGTTCCCTCTCTCCTATTGTTAGAAGAGTTTGCAAAAATATATATATATACACACATATATAATCAGATAAAAAAAACCTCCTGAATAAGAGGTGAAACTTTTCGATATACCTCCTGAATAAGAGGTAAAACTTTTTCGATAGAAATGTTCTACAAATCTATGAAGTACATCTGAGATTTGTAAGCACAATAATAATATAAAACTTTCGCTGACGATGGAACGTCCCTCGGGTCACTCTCCCACATATGAGAGTTCTTGAGGCGAAAGGGGTTATCAAAGTTCTACAGATCTATGAAGCATATCTGAGATTTGTAAGAACTTTCCAACTTTGTTGGGTGACATCCATATGAAGAGCGAGCATCCGGTACGATTTCAAAGATGAGATCCTTACTGTGGCTCCACAGCTGATGGTTGTCATGATGTAAAACAATCCTGTCCTCCTGGGTAACGAGGCTAAACTTATCCATGCGTGTTCTAATGTTCTGAGTAGTAACATAAGTCTACTCACCTCATATATTGTCCTCCCGAATAATGAAGCCAAACCTATTCATATATACATATATATATATATCATAATCCTGTGGGTAGCAACAATAAGTCTGTTCACATATATCAGCATTGCTCCAAATATTTGATGAAGGTGTCTGCCACATTTGTTCTACAAATTTACAAATTATATTAAAAAAAATTGTATTAAAAAAAAAGACCGTAAAAAAAAAATTACAAAAAAAGGATACGCAAACAACTATAATAGTAAGAGAGGATGCACGCCAAACTGGATCTTGGGTTCCCTCTCTCTTGTCATTAGAGGAGTTTATAAAAACGTTAAAAAAAATCAAATACACAAAATCCTCCTGAGAGATTAACTTTTTTTTTCTCAAACACACTCTTCAAATATATGAAACATATATGGAGTTTATAAGGGGATGATTCAACTTTTTACCTACGATGGAATATCCTGCAAGTCACCACTCTACCATAAGAGGGTTCTTGAGGTAAAGAGATGTTAAAATGAAATGTTCACTAATCTACGGAACATATATAAGATTTGTAGGGACATATAAGTTGTTGGTCAAACAACCATATGAAATGTGAGTATCATGTAAGATTCAAGATAGAAGAATCTTTATTGTCACCCTACCGTTGTTGGTACTCCAACATCAAATGTCTTATTGGTTTGAGTACGTATTTCTCTACATACTAGCATATTGATATGTAGCAAGATATGACTCATATGAGAAAATTCATTACTCTCATATACAAGTTAAAATACTTATTCAAGCTTTACATGCTTCGACGTCGATGGCCTCGTATGCAAACAAATGTGTACTTCTGAAATATTGGAAGTATTATTATTATTATTATTATTTCTCAAGAAGTTATGATTCACAATATTCATCATATCTTCTTGAGGGGGCAAACTGTTGACACACAAAAAAATAATCTCAAATCGATACAATTTTTCTAATGATCGTCGACCAATTGCCATCCCAACTTAGTGGAAATTGGAACTCTATTGAAGTATATGTTGACACACAAAAAAATAATCTCAAATCGATACAATTTTTCTAATGATCGTCGACCAATTGCCATCCCAACTTAGTGGAAATTGGAACTCTATTGAAGTACAGATTAAGCAATATCATCAAAATGAAGTAGTATTTCATAGATCAATCTCTTGATCTAAGTTTATTCGATTAAACATGAAAATATAGTCAAAACCGGAAGAGATGTGGAAATTCACATGATTCAAAGGTAAAAATGAAATTTTACCATTGAGAACATAAATAAAATAAATAGATACAAAGATGATGCATATCTCACGTCAGTAATTTTTCATAATCAACATGCATATTGCAAATTCTCACCTCATGCATGCATGAGATTCAAGCCTCACAACTCACGTCCTTCATGACATGTTCCACGTCAACCCCATGCTCACTACCTCTCATCCCCACGATCATGCCCATGATCTGATCCATCATCACACGTTCTCCTCCCACTTCTATTTCTCTTCCTCTATAAAAGAATATACATACACAACAACACAGATCTCTCCAAGCCAGTAACAACACGTACACATAACTCCGGACAATTCCATACATACACCCACCAAAAACTCCACACACACATAAACCCATATCTCGACGAGAGATAATCGTGAAAAAAGGAGAGAAGAAAGGAACCAATTACAGTACATATACGCACAACTCCGGACAATATACAACACCGACAACAATTCGGCCTCTCCGGTTTCATCCAACGCCGACTCCAACTTGGCAGCCGCGACAACTCCGGCAACGACGACTCCGACTCCGCAGCCGCTCCAACTTCCAACAACAAAGACTCCGGCAACAACGTCGTCTTCATAACAATCCCGCGGCGACTTCGACGCTATCGCCCACGAAGACTTCGACAAATTCCCGACAACATACAACGTCGACGACAACCTGACGGCTCCGGGCATACACCTTCGACAACTCCGGATAACATACAACGTTGACAACAATTCGACGACCCCGGCTTCATCAACAACTCCGTTGCAACTCCGGCAAGTGCAAATTCCGGCGAATATTTTCTGTAATAATAATAATAATTAAACTAAATGTGCACGGGTGGCCACACCCTTGGGGATCCGTACCCATCCGTGTACTTAACGACCGTTCCGGCCTCCTCCTTTTAAGGAATCGAACCCGGACGGTCGCCCGTTTAGCCAAACGGCCACCTCCCTTGGGGAATCGTACCCGTTTGGCTTGGGAAAAATACGTCATTCCGGCCTCTTCCTTTTTGAAGGATCGAACCCGGTTTGATCGACTATAATTTGACAAAAAAATAAGAGAACGCCGGAAGGCTGCCGAAATTTAGCCATAACCAAATAAATACAATGGTTCTAAGTTTGCTAATAAAAAAAAATAATAACCAAAAACCACATCAAATCAAATCGGCATATATCAACATATATAATAGGTCACTATTGCAATATTATGGTTCCATATGGACCCAATATGAACAGTAAAATTAAACAAAGTAACTGACCCAGGCAAGTTTTCAAGATCAAAACTTGTTACTCCCATAAACATAAATATTAATGGGAGGAAACCAAAAAAATTAATGTTGAAACCTATATTCAATTGGATTTGGTTCACTCGACTAATGGAAAATTTGAGTAACCGAAAGAAACATGTGAAATGTTATTTTTAATTGGTGAATCAAGTCTGGAAGCTCATCAGACATAAATTAAAACACCACTTAGAAATCAACATCTTGGTTTCTTAAGATTCAAACACCATCATGTGTTCTGGAACATTGCATAATCCTGCCAATGTCGTTTATAAATATCAAGTTAAATACGATTATATTGTCAACATATGTGGGTTTACTTTATGTTGAAAGGTGAATTCTTCCATATCCTAAGTAACCTTCAAACTTGGAAGACATCCAGATCGGAATCTGAGATCGATTGAATTCCTCTTTGGATTTTGTTATAAGAATCAAGAGGATAATATAATATATACATATATATATAAAATAATACAATGAGAAGAATTAAAATAGGACAGGAAACTAGTAGCATTTCCTTAACATACATATACGTGCATGGAGTCATGTATTTCAGCGTGCAAGTGGGATCCTTTTGCATATTTAGTCCAAGCCAGATTCAACTAAATGCAAATCTCCATGTAAGACAATCCATAGGAAAAGGACACCACCACAATAACACAATGATGAAATTACAAATAGTCCCTTAAATGGACGAATCACAAATCCACCCCTAAACGTGGATAATTTCAACAATATATGAGTTGTACCGATTGATTTGCAAATCGATCTTAAAATACAAAAAGTTCCCTTACATGGACAAAACTATAAATCCACCCCTAAATGTGGATAAATTGCAACAATATATAATTGGTACAAATTGATTTATAAAATCAATCCTAAAATACAAATAGTCCACCTAAATGGACAAAATCATAGATCCACCTCTCGTGGTGGATAAATTGCAAAATAAATCTTCAAAGTTGTAAAATATGTCAACCAACCTAAAAATCGAAAACAAACATAAAACCTAAATATTGACTGTTCTAATGATAAGAGAGGATGCACGCCAAGCTAGATCTTGGGTTCCCTCTCTCTTATCGTTGGAGTGATCAAAAACTAAAATATGGACTACTTTAGTCGTAAGTGAGGATGCACGCCAAGCATGATCTTGGGTTCCCTCTCCCTTACTGGCGATGGAGTCTTCATTTAACAAATCAAATAAACAAAACAAAACATATATGCAAAACCCCTCCGGGTTACGAGGCTAAACTAACCAAAACATTATAATATCGATCAAAGAATAATCGTCCACACAGAATATCACACATAAATACCTCCTAGGTTATGAGGCTAAACTAACCGTTTTTACGATATTCCAATATCAGAATTATCGTTGATAAACTAACACGGTGTATTCATTATAAAGTTGAAGAACCTAAATATATACAAAACCCTCCTAGGTTACGAGGCTAAATTGATCATATCGTGACAATATATCACAACAAAAGGGAGATCATTATCGAATCAATCAAAGCACGAGTCGATAAATCCCCGTCCCTAATGTATCGAAATATAAAAATCCTATTAATAAAATATATATCTGAAATTGTTAAATATAATAACAATTTTGGTTTATAGTTCGCAAACGGATGCTTATATATCTTCCATTTGTGCAATGCATAAACATGTCAACAATTGTATTTCATATTCATGCCTTCTATTTAATGAAGTGAAAGAAAATGTTGCACTTATTTACTTTCTGGCTAGTTATTCACATTTATTTAATTTCCTGTACAAATGAATGACATGAGTATGACATGATGAGGCATTCTTCTATACGAAGTTGTAAGGTGCGGAATTCCACCATGAATTCTTGAGAGGTCTTCGCAACACCAAATATATATAAAAACAAAAAGAACAAAAAACCCACGTTAAACAGGCATGCTTATTGAAAATGACCAGGTAATACTTTCACTATCTGTCTTATGTCTTGCAAGAAAACAAAATCTTTCACCTTTATGTCAGTATTGGCTAAATAATTTATATGCATAATGTATATTTTGTGTAACCAATTGGGTGCTGATTGGTTCTTTATCAGTTATCAAATGAGATGAAAAATGGTTGCATCTTTGAAGGGTGGAAAGAGGGTCTCATTGATTTCGCGCCCACTTACAAGTATGAAATTAATTCTGACGTATACTTTGGTGAAAATCCAAGAGAAGGAGAGAAAAAGAGATCCCCAGCATGGTATGCACATAATAAAGGGATAAAACTTGTAATTCTTGCAGAAGCTTATGCAACATCTGTGTCACTGTTTTACTAATTCAGGTTTTATCTCTTGCAGGTGCGATCGAATACTGTGGTTAGGAACAGGTATTCGTCAGCTTTCATACCAGAGGGCCGAGTTAAGTCTTTCAGATCATCGTCCTGTAAATTCCATGTTTTCAGTAGAGATTGAAGTGTTTGATCACAGAAAACTTCAAAAAGTTCTGGATATCAGTAATGCTGGTCTGCACATTGAAAGTTTCTCTCGACGAATGATGTGAAAATACTTGAAATATTATTCTTTACTTTTACAAGTGAGCTAATCTGGGCTCCAAAGCTTATATCATTTTCCATGTAATATGTGGATATCAATAATAATGAAGATTTTGAAAGCAATCTTGGTTTCAATTATACTGTGTCGTTCTTTTGCTTTGTTTCGTAGAGCTTATAATTGTAATCCCAGAACAAGCACTTTTTATCAGCATGCGTAACCTTTTTAACTACACATAAAAAATATTTAAATCTTGATAGAGAAACAGTATTAGATTAAGATCAATCATCATATGTCTTCTAGATAGCAAATTCAAATTCTTATAGATTTTTACATACCCAAGATGTAATTAGTTTTCAAAATACATAAATAAAAATTGCCCAATACTTAAATTTTAGTATTCAACTAACAAGGAGGTCCAGATCACCTCTTCACATTTACGAAAGATTAGAAACCACACCAAATACATCATTATATTGCAATAAATTCACAATATATAATTAATCTTCTAAATACAACCAAGACATAATAAGCCACAACCACATCTTTATGTGTGTCTGTGTGTATATGAGTCAACCAAAACAAAGAGAGTATATAAAAGATGATATCATAGCAAGAATCGATTCAGCCACCAACTACTGTCTACTAGTACTACACTACTAGCAATAAAAGTATAAAACCAGTGAGGACCATGCAACTTTGTAGCCACAAGATTTCTACTTTATGTCGTCAGTCTGAAACTTTTCTCACCATCAAACACCAAATGATGATGTCAATTATTGTTACAACCTAATTCTCAATTTACAGATCTCACATAAAGAACAAAACAGGAGACAGAAGGTTGGGAAAAAAAGAAAAGCATCCATACATATACTAGTTAATCAGGATTTTCCAACCACAACCCCTGTAAATCCCATGCACGTAGCAACTGGATTTTACCTACAAGAAGTAGAGGAGGGAGGGATGGTGCGAATTCCCGGCTCATAATATAAAGATGGACGTTTTGATAAATTGAAATTTCCAAACTGATTAGGATCCGCTAAATATTATTTTAGTAGAGATAAAGTGGTTTCAGCAACCATTAGATAACAATTAGAAGGATGAGTTAGAAGTTCTAATAAATTGTCTTTGCACACCGTACTGCATAGGATATTATCATTCACCTATAGATACATATATATATGAGATTTTTGCTTGGGTGGACTTCTAAAATGTCTTTATTGGACATTTACTTATGTGTAGATTTATATTGCTTACAAACACTTGCATAAAGAATATTTATTCTGGTGCACTTGTACTCGTCGTGGGGCCCACAATCAAATGGATTCTGTCCTATAAACTAACGTGTCGTGTCGGAAATTATTTGTTTTGTATATTACCATTAGCATGGTTAAATTAGCGTTAGTTTAGTTAATTAAGTGCTAGTTATTAACCCTTATATCATTTCAGACAATTAAACGTGCACTTCAGACAAACCCTTTCCTATTAACATAACTAAAGTCGGCGCCTCTGCGTCGTATTAACATAATTAAGGAAATATATATACTTATATAGGGCATGAACATGCAAGAACGATATTATCACTATTGTTGTTTACCTTGAATAAGTGTTTAAAGTATACGTGCAGAAAAACAGACAATCGGTCGACCGGATGGAGTGATTCGGTCGACCGGATGTGTGTTAGTTTACCCAGCAAAAGTGCCTGTCGTTTTTCGGTCGACCGGAATCTTGGATTCGGTCGACCGGGAACACATCTGGAGTTGGGCAAAAAGTTACTGTTGTTTTTCGGTCGACCGGAACCTTGGGTTCGGTCGACCGGAAACGTTCGAGGAGCTGGGAGAAAAGTGCCTGTTGAATTTCGGTCGACCGGAACTTAAGTGTACGGTCGGCCGATTATGCACTCGCGCAAGCTAGAAAAGTTACTGTCGATTTTCGGTCGAACGAGACTCCAATTTCGGTCGACCGTTGGAATACAGTTATTGGATCGGTCGACAGATGCACCCGATCGGTCGACCGTTTGGACCCAGTTCTGCCCACGTTTTGCACATTACTCCACCCGATTTTGGTGCAACTTATACTTGTTTTGGCCTCATATATAAAGGCAATTTCGTCCCCTTTGTATTATTAGTTAATTCTATTGTCCACTTTTATTTTTTTGAGAGAAAAGAGAGAGAGAGAGAGCATCCTTGTGATTCGGTAGGAGAGATTTGAGCCGGGTTCTTCGTCGGTTCGTTCGCGTCTCCTGTAAGCATCTCTTGTAATACGTTTCACTATAGTGGATTTGAGTTGTGTCGTCCGTGGTTTTTCCCGCATTGGGTTTTCACGTTAAATCTTGCGTGTTTGTGTGGTTTGAATCTTGGATTTGCGTTTTGTTCTCAAGTTTAGCCAATTGGATTCGTGTTTTTGTTCCGCTACGTATTTGGGATTGGTTTTAATTCCTAACAACTGGTATCAGAGTATTTGGGTCCGAATTTGGGGATTATTTCTTCAACTTTTGTCAAATACTTATGGCGAATAATTGGAAAATTGAGAAGTTGAGCCGAGATGTTAATTTCGGCTTGTGGCAAGTCAAGATGCACGCAATTCTGGTGCAACAAGAGGTGGAGGACGTTCTTGAGGGCATGGATAAGTTGCCAAAAGAAATGTCCGATCAAGATAGGCAGAAGCTTGATCGAAAGGCGATGTCAACCATCAAGTTGTCGTTGTCCGACGAAGTTCTGAGAGAAGTGTTGAAGGAGAAGACGGCTGCAAGTATGTGGAAGAAATTAGAGGAAGTCTACATGAAGAAGTCACTTGCTAGTCGGATTATCTTGAAGAAGAAGGTGTTCCTATTCAAGATGAAGTCGGGTATCTCCCTTCAGCAACACTTGGATGATTTCAATGCAATCATCATGGACTTGGAGAAGGTTGAAGCAAGGTTTTCTGATGAGGATCAGGCGATCCTTTTACTTTGCTCGTTGAGTTCTTCATATGATCACTTCGTGGAGACGATGATGTACAGCAGGACCGATATCTCTCTTGCGGATGTCAAAAATGCACTCTCCTCCAAATCTGATATGGAGAAGAGCTCTTATGGTTCTGATTCGAGCAAAAGTGAGGCACTTGTTGCTCGTGGTAAGGGGAAAGAGAGGAGTTTCTCAAAGAACACCTCTAAGACCAAGTCGAAGGACAAAGATATTATTTGTCATTACTGCAAGAAGAAGGGTCACAAGATATCAGAATGTTTTAAGCTACAGAACAGAGAGAAGCAAAGGGGTTCTAGTAACGGTGATCAATCAGGTTCGAATGTCGCGGAGTCCGATTCTGATTTTGTGTTGGCAGCTACAGGTTCTTCTGAAGCTTCCGACGGTTGGGTGATTGACACGGGCAGTACATTCCACTTAACTCCGAATAAACACTGGTTTTCATCTTATGAAACAATGTCAGGTGGAATGGTTGTGATGGGCAATGGTGACAGGTGCGAGGTTGCAGGAATTGGTTCTGTCAGATTGAGGACCCATGATGGCCTAGTCAAGATTCTATCGGATGTGCGACATGTTCCGAAGGCGAGCAAGAATCTGATTTCAGTAGGTAGCCTGACTGCAAAGGGCTACAAATTCAGTGGTGAGGATGACTGCATATCCATTACCAAATGATCACTTATTCTGATGAAAGGGAAGAAGCTTGGGCCCGGTAAGCTTTATATGCTTAAAGGAGAAACTGTTGTGGGTGACACAGCTGTAGCGTCATCGTTGTCTGGTGAGGAGAATGCCCAACTTTGGCATATGAGGTTGGGGCACATGAGCGAGAAAGGCATGGCGGTGTTGAACAAACGTGGTTTGTTTGGAAGTCAGAAAATCGGCAGTCTGGACTTCTGTGAATTTTGTGTTTTTGGGAAGCAGAAGAGGGTTAGCTTCTCAGCAGCTAAGCACACCACCAAGGCTACTTTAGATTATGTCCACTCTGATTTATGGGGACCTTCTCAGGTTCCATCAAAAGGTGGAGCTCGCTACATGCTCACATTTATTGATGATTTCTCCCGGAAGACTTGGGTTTATATTCTGAAACAGAAGAGCGATGTGTTTCAGAATTTTCAGCACTGGAAGGTTATGATTGAGAATCAAACAGGAAAGAAGATTAAGGTTCTAAGTACGGATAATGGTTTGGAGTTTTGTTCATCAGAGTTTAACGATTTCTGCAAGAATGAAGGAATCGTGAGACACCGAACCGTACGTCACACACCACAACAGAACGGAGTAGCGGAACGTCTGAATCGAACTCTCTTGGAGAGAGCTCGATGTATGCTTCTAAATGCGGACCTGACTAAGGATTTTTGGGCAGAAGCAGTGTGTATCGCTTGTTATTTAGTGAACCGTTCGCCTCACACCGTTTTGGATATGAGAACACCGGAAGAAGTTTGGACAGGTGGAGCTTCAGATTTGTCCAAGTTGAGAGTCTTCGGTTGTCCAGCGTACGCACATGTAGATCAAGGAAAGTTGAATGCTCGGTCGTTGAAGTGTATATTCCTTGACTACGATTTGGGTGTGAAGAGTTATCGTCTGTGGTGCAAGGAATCTCAGAAGCTCATGGTTGAAAGAAATGTTGTCTTTAATGAGCTTGTTATGTTACCTTCCAGGAAAGACACTGTTATTTCTACTCCCGTGTCAAGTGGGACTCCAGTTCAGGTGGAGCCACCGGTAGTGACTGCTGATGAGAATACCGGTGTGACACAATGAGAGAGTTCGAAATCTGAGAAAGATGAAGAGTATTTATTGGCAAGGGACAGAGAGAGGCGGCTGACCAAGAAACCCCGTAGATATGCCGAATCAGTCCTTGCATATGCTCTTAGTGCAGCTGAAGATATTGGAGCCTCTGGTGAGCCGAGCGAGTATTCAGAGGCAATTTCGGCACCCGATTCAGCTGCTTGGGTGGGTGCAATGAATGAAGAGATGGAGTCTCTTCATAAGAACCAAACTTGGAAGTTGGTAGAACTTCCAAAAGGAAAAAGGGCCGTTAGCTGCAAATGAGTCTTCAAGAAGAAAATCGAGGGTATTTCAGATGTGAGGTACAAAGCTCGATTGGTTGTTCAGGTTTTAGTCAGGTGGAGGGTGTGGATTATAGCGATATTTTCTCACCCGTTGTGAAGCATACTTCTATTCGTGTTTTGTTGAGTTTGGTTGCAATACATGATTTAGAGTTAGAGCAACTAGATGTGAAGACCGCTTTTCTACATGGAGAATTAGAGGAGCAAATTTACATGTCCCAGCCGGAGGGCTTTGTGGTCGAGGGTAAGGAGAATCAGTTCTGTTTGCTGAAGAAGTCGCTTTATGGGTTAAAGCAGTCGCCTCGACAATGGTATAAAAGATTTAATTCTTTTATGGTTGGACATGGGTACAACAGGTCCCAGTATGACTGCTGCGTTTACCGAAAGGTATTTTCAGATGGCTCTCTCGTTTTGTTATTACTCTATGTAGATGATATGTTGATAGCAGCTAAGGACAAGCCTAAAATTTCTGAGCTTAAGGAGTTGTTGAAGGCTGAGTTTGAGATGAAAGATCTTGGATCAGCAAAGAGGATTCTAGGTATGGAGATACGTCGCGATCGTACATGCAAGAGTTTGTTTCTCTTCCAGCAGCAATATATTGAGAAAGTCTTGCATCGTTTTGGCATGGAGAATGCCAAGTCTGAAAGAATTCCTCTCGCAGCGCATTTAAGCTCTCGGTAGACTTATGTCCCAATGAGGAGGAGGACAAGGCATACATGTCACGTGTGCCTTATACTAGTGCAGTTGGCAGTTTGATGTATGCTATAATATGCACTCGTCCAGATATAGCTCAGGCGGTCAGTGTGGTGAGCCGTTATATGTCGAATCCAGGAAAGGAGCATTGGTCAGCTGTGAAGTGAATTCTCCGGTATCTAAAAGGTACAACTAAGCTATCTCTGAAATTCGGTCGATCTTCGTATTCATTAATTGGGTTTGTTGATGCCGACTACGCGGGAGACCGCGATAGACGAAGATCTATGACTGGTTATGTGTTTACTGTTGGGAGCACGACTATTAGCTGAAAAGCGACGTTGCAACACACTGTTGCTTTGTCTACAACGGAGGCAGAGTATATGGCAGCGACCGAGGGTATCAAGGAAGCTCTTTGGCTGAAAGGTTTATTTGGAGAGCTTATTCCAGGTCAGAATACAGTGGTTGTTTATTGTGATAGTCAGAGTGTCATTCATCTGACGAAAGATCAGATGTACCACGAAAGGACGAAGCATATCGACGTCCGTTATCACTTCATTCGGGAAGTTGTTGCTGAAGGAGGTGTGGTGGTGAAGAAGGTGGGCACTGAAGATAATCCGGCTGATATGTTGACGAAGCCAGTTATTTCGACTAAGTTCATGGTATGCGTGAACTTGGTTGGTTTGAGTTCCGAGTAGGTGGAGCTAAGACGACGACACAATAAGGAAGGAAGTGTTTCCTTCAAAGAGTTACAGGGGTTATTCAAGGTAAAGGTGGAGATTGTTGTTGTTTACCTTGAATAAGTGTTTAAAGTATACGTGCAGAAAAACAGACAATCGGTCGACCGGATGGAGTGATTCGGTCGACCGGATGTGTGTTAGTTTACCCAGCAAAAGTGCCTGTCGTTTTTCGGTCGACCGGAATCTTGGATTCGGTCGACCAGGAACACATCTGGAGCTGGGCAAAAAGTTACTGTTGTTTTTCGGTCGACCGGAACCTTGGGTTCAGTCGACCGGAAACGTTCGAGGAGCTGGGAGAAAAGTGCATGTTGAATTTCGGTCGACCGGAACTTAAGTGTACGGTCGACCGATTATGCACTCGCGCAAGCCAGAAAAGTTACTGTCGATTTTCGGTCGAACGAGACTCCAATTTCGGTCGACCGTTGGAATACAGTTATTGGATCGGTCGACTGATGCACCCGATCGGTCGACCGTTTGGACTCAATTCTACCTACGTTTTGCACATTACTCCACCCGATTTTGGTGCAACTTATACTTGTTTTGGCCTCATATATAAAGGCAATTTCGTCCCCTTTGTATTATTAGTTAATTCTATTATCCACTTTTATTTTTTTGAGAGAAAAGAGAGAGAGAGCATCCTTGTGATTCGGTAGGAGAGATTTGAGCCGGGTTCTTCGTCGGTTCGTTCGCGTCTCCTGTAAGCATCTCTTGTAATACGTTTCACTATAGTGGATTTGAGTTGTGTCGTCCGTGGTTTTTCCCGCATTGAGTTTCCACGTTAAATCTTGCGTGTTTGTGTGGTTTGAATCTTGGATTTGTGTTTTGTTCTCAAGTTTAGCCAATTGGATTCGTGTTTTTGTTCCGCTGCGTATTTGGGATTGGTTTTAATTCCTAACAATCACTAATGCATGCTAAGGAACAGATGGATAAGACCCCTTTTTTTTCTTAATTTAGACGTATGGCATATGTTAACATGCTAAAGGGGAAAAAAGAATTCTGTATGTAATCCCAGAAATGTAAAACCTACAAAGTTGATCACGTTTTAACTAATATCCTCTGGGTTAATTCATCCTATTCAAGGACAACATAAGAGTCGAGATGGATTAGATACATGAAGCTAAAAAAACAAAATTCAGCAATATTAATTAACCACATCTAATAAGGTGATTCATGTTATCGTTAACAAAGAAATATATAAATAAAAAAACAGTCTCAACAAGACACGTGCAACTAGAAACGCTGAAAGTATTACGTCTTCGATCTGATTTACTATGAACCACAAACGATAATATCCCAAATCTTTTTATTATTAAATTGCTAACTTATGTTAAGGCATGTTCAAAAGGATCCATTAATGACATACCTTTACACTACCAAGCCGATCCATGCAGAAAAGGTAAATCTACACTTGTTGACTTGCGGCGCTTGAGCGATTTCCATGATTTTAGTCTCCTCATGCTTCAATTGGATATGGTAGATATATACAATTCAAGCTGATAATGTGTTATGAACACCAAGCTTTGTAAGATGAAAAGAGATGGGGAATTTTGGGGAGAAAGTGGTTTCTCCCATTGAAGGAGGAGATCCACATATTTATAATGTATATTAGTGATAGTTACAAAGAACATGGTAGATAATGGAGAGAGAGAGAAATAGAAGAAAATTCTATTCCATTGTAATTTGAAACTCCCACCACTTCAAGCAAAAAGTGACTCATCCACAACTTAATAATTTCATAAGAGTTTCATTTTATAAATATTTTTTTCTCAATTTGAACCGATAATAAAATGAAGTTGGATCAGGAATCCAACTTATAACTTTTTTTTGCAAAGCGAATCCAACTTATAACTTTTACATCATTATACATTGTGTTTCGGGTGAAGTGACGTGAATCAATTTTGACGTGGAACCAATTTTGTTTGTGTCTCTAACGTTGCACTGCAATCTAAAAGCAAATCACTTATTTGGACAGCCTAAAAAATCATGATTTTTAAGAAAAACTGTATTATTATGAAAAATACATATTTCAATCATACGAGGGTTTTTGGATCATCCCAAATTTATGTTTCTTGCGAAAAATGTGTTTTTCAAAAAGAGGTCGAACCTCTTTTTTATTCTCAAATGTGTGGTGTCTATTTTTCCTTCTTTGCTTCTTTTCAATTTTTTGATTTTAAAAAATAAGTTTTTATGCCAAACACATTAATATGTACGATAATATATTTTCAAAATACCTTATTTAAAATGTATGGTTAACTTGAAAATTGTATTTCAAATTCAATGGTTCGAAACATTTGATTGCCCAAATAAGGTCTTAAAAGTTACAACTCCAAAATCCTATATAATTCTGTCACTCCCTACGGCTTCTCACCACCATCACATTAAATTGTCTGGAAATTTTCTATCCTTACTACAATAAAAAAAATCTACAATGTTATTTTCTAATTTTTTTTATTCTTCTCATACTTTCATTCTCTACTATATATAAGTGTTTATGTTCATATTCCAAACCATTCCAAGACTACAAATAATGAGTTTTTTTTATATAAGGTGTATAATCTAGTTTTGTAGTAGAAGTAAGCGTGAGTATTATAGTAAAAAATAATGTAAGTGTGTCTTACAAATAAAACATAAAGTGTTGCATTGTTTTAACGTAATTGTCATATAAATATAATTGTTTTTCGGGTTTATCTTCCAACTCTTTTATACCCAATAGTCCATAGTTTTACAAACTACTTACCATCAATATTTTTTGATATATTTTTGTGATCATTTACATATATGTATTGGTAATGATACATATAAGAAAACTCAACATTTTAGCTTCTCTAAGTTTTGATTTTTTCATATGGTAATCTTTACCGATGTTTCTATCCCTAACATCTTGAAATCATTGGTGTAATACTAAGGTATTCAAATAGTTATAGTTTCTTTAACTTAAAACTATTATTGTTTTGTTCTTTTTTTAATGTACGTGTCACAAATATAAGTTTATGAAATCTCTGACCGAAATTTGCATTGCTTAATAATATAATGGCTAATTTTATAACATACACCACATTTTTTGTCTTTTTATTTTTAATAAAAAACTAAGCACACATTTTAACTCCCAAATTTTGAGACCCAAACCCTTAACAGTGAGACTCACACCTAGTGGCTGCTCCGAATCTTCACACCCGGTTACGGCAACATCCAGCAATCACAAAACACAGTCACAAAGAAATCAAGCACATTCAATCTTCTGTATTTGACATGTACAACGGCTATACAAGCCCTATAGAATATATATATATATATACATTCTCATAATATGTTGATTAGTAGCATATCATGCATCATATTCATGTTATATATCTTTTATTTTACCTCAATATTGTGTTACTCGAGTTGTTGTTTGTAGTGTTTCAGGAGTTGGGTAATAAAGAAGAGGAAGGAAGAAAAAATGACCTAAATGTAACAAGTATGGACTGATTTAGAAGGTTCTGGACATATTTGTAATGCACAATGACTGAATCGCAAATCAGGAATGACTCAAGTGCAAACCCAGAGGGACCTGATTGTGAAGTGCAGAATATGGTGACACATGTCTTGAATCAGATTAGTATTTCGTCAATTAAACTCAAAGTGATAATTCCCAACAGACGAGGACTTCACTCCACATGCCAAATAGAGCAATTAAACAGGACACAAAATTTCAGCCCGATCAGAGTCATTTGATCCGCCACTGGCGGATCAAAATGGTCCAAATGGGCTGCAATTTCGGTCGTAGGTCGGGTATTCGATTTGGAGCATTCCCGGACCATCAGATGTGATTTAGAACCGTCCAATTATTTCCATATTGATCTTAACCGCCCTAAACGGAACAAACTACCTGTCGTGAGCTCGTGCAGTGACCCTCTCCCTCAACGGCCGGGGGAGAGTCGGTCATATCACTGGGAAAGCACAAAAGCCCAACGGAGAAGGGAAAAACAAAGCAAGAGGAATGGCAAACAACGGACCATCAGGTCATGTCGTGGATCATTGCCTCCATGCAACCAAACATATGGGAAATATTCATGTACAAAGAAAGCGCAAAAGAGCTTTGGGACGTTGTCCAAGAACATTATGGAAACTAGGGTTGAGCAAAATTCGGTTCGGTCCGGACCGAACCAGACCGAATTTTTTCGGTCCGATCTTTGGTCCGGTCCGGTTCGGTCAAAGACCGAAATTTTAAGGGTTAAATTCGGGTTTTGGACCGAACCGGACCAAACCGAATTTTTCGGTCCGGTCTTCGGTCCGGTCCGGTTCGGTTCGGTCCGGTCCCGGACCGAAGCTCGCCCCTAATGGAAACACCGAGAACTCCGTGCATATTTTCAAGATCAAACAAAAAATATCTCAGACTCGAAAAACAACAAGCCCATCATCGAGTACCTTGACATTCTCAGGAAACAATGGGACAAACTTCGGGTGTATGAACCCCCAACAACAGACATCAAGACCATCCAAAATCGACAAGAACAAAACGAAATCTACCAATTCTTGGTGGGTTTGGATCCAAGCTATGAAGTCATAAGAGCGCAGATCTTAATGGCGTTGGAGCTACCAAGCCTCACAACTATCACAAACCTTGTTCAACGTGAGGAAACCCAAAGGAAAACTATGCCCAACAACACCAACAATGGGGTCACCGACGACCAAGCCTTCATCGTCAGTCGCAACCAAGCTCAGGGCTACAACAACAACAACAAAAAAAGATTCAGAAACAAACCCAATGAACACTGCAAAAATTGTAAGAAACCAGGGCACAACAAAAACTCATGTTGGTTTCTTTTTCCCCACCTCAGGCTTTCAAAAAATGGAGAAATAAACGCTAGAGCAAACATGGTGGATCGGATCGGCGGCGGCAGCACCAGTCAACTCGGAGGTGGCGGCGGATGCGCAAAGGGGAACCCTAACCGTAAACCAAATGCAAATGACGGATATGGAAAGAGCATGGATTTTTATATGGCTGGAAATACGATCGGCTACCCAAATGCTTCGAACCTGATACCGTCTAACAGGTGGAGCGGATCTGGCTTAGGCTTGGGAGGAAATGGATGTGCAAGTGCTCCGGATCCACACCAATTAAGTTCTCGGGTGGGCCATGTCAATGACTTTTTGCAAAATCAGACTCCAAAATCAGGTAATGTGTCAGGTATGGAGAATAGTCTTGATAATTGTATTCGTGTTTTTTCAACAACCAACTCAAATGCTAAAAATGGATTATTGATTCCGGTGCTACCGATCATATGACAGAGGGATATTACTATGTTTAAAAATGTGAAAAATAATCTAAGACTGCTACATAAATTTGTTACTGTGGCTAACGGACACCAAGTTGAAATCAAAGGAACATGAGATACAACACTATTTAACAATATTCATGATAACATCTTGTATATACCCAACTTCAATACGAACTTACTTTCTGTTGCTAAAATAACTAGAAAACTTAATTGCAATGTAATATTTACTCCTCATGATATAATATTTCATGATCGTACCACAGGGAGGATGATTGATAGGGTTATCCTCAGAAGCGGATTATACGTTCACGAATCGTCTAATAAAGACTTGCATGCAGGATATTTGGCTAATCACGAACTTTGGCACAAAAGGATGGGTCACCCATCTTCTAGTGTTTTAAGACGTTTATTTCCTTCTATTGATTCTGAATTTTTATGTGATGTATGTCGTTACTCTAAACAAACTAGACTACCATTTCCTATTTCTACTACTAAAACCCAACTGCCTTTTGAATTAGTTCATTCTGATATTTGGGAACTCGCTCCCGTAGTATCACACAATGGTTTTCGTTATTTTATTAGTTTTATCGATGATTTCTCTCGAACCACCTGGATTTATTTACTGAAAAACAAGTCAGATGCTTACTCAGTGTTTTGTGAATGTCTTGCCTTCATTGAAAACATGTATAATGCCAAAATCCATTTTTTAGATCTGACAACGGTTCGGAATACATGAGTAATATGTTTTAAAAATCGTTAAAACAAAAAGGTATTTTCATCAAACCACGTGCATTAATACCCCTCAACAAAATGAGATTTCTAAACGAAAAAACCAACATCTCTTAAATGTGACTCGTTCTTTGCTTTTTCAAAATAACGTTCCAATTTTTTTGGGTATGATGCTCTTCTTACTACAACTTATATCATCAATCGTCTTCCTAGCCCTACAATTAACAATAAACAACCCTTAGAAATTTTAACCAATAAAAAAATTAAACCTTGAACATCTTAAAATCTTTGGTTGCACTTGTTTTGTTCACAGGAAGCGCGAGGACAAACTCGACTATGGTTCAGTCAAATGTATTTTTTTAGGATATTCCTTTAGAAATAAGGGGTACAAATGTTATGACCCCAAAAATTGTAAAATGTATGTATCGAGAGATGTATTTTTGAAGAATGAATATTTTTTCAAAACCAATGAAGACACTACCGAAGAAACTTCCGTTACACCTATTCTTCCTACCGGGGATCTCCTTGACATAGTGCCTGCTCCGGAAAACCAAACTCCTCAAGCCGAAGGGGGGAAGAAGAAGGAGAAGAAGAAGAAGAAGAAGAGCCACCTCGAAGACGATCCACTCGTCCCACTCGCCGTCCTGGCAGACTCAATGATTGTTTTGTATCACAGATTACCTACCCTATTCAGGACCACTTGTCTTATAACCAACAAACATCAAAACTTCCTAACCCAACTAGACAACCATAAAGAACCAAACTCCTATCACGATGCTATAGGAAATCCAAATTGGGCCAATGCCATGAAAGATGAACTACATGCCTTAGAAACCAACAAAACCTGGACCTTAGTCCCTTTACAACCCGGCATAAAACCCGTTGGGTGTAAATGGATATACAAAATCCAATACCATAGTAACGGTAAAATTGAAAGATATAAGGTTCGACACTAGTAGTTAAAGGATGCACTCAAACATATGGCCTAGATTACTTGGAAACATTTGCTCCCGTAGCCAAAATGAACATTGTTCGTGTTCTTTTATCCATTGTTGTAAACCAAGGTTGGAATCTCTTCCAAATGGACGTAAAAAATGCATTTTTACAGGGAAATCTGTGTTCACTAGACACATTCATAACACCACCACTATTGTTCACTAGACGCATTCATAACACCACCACTATTGTTCTCTTCTATGTAGATGACATAATAATAACCGAAGATAGTGATCATGAAATAGATTTACTAAAGAAATACTTGAAATCCAAATTTGACATAAAAGATTTAGGTTTTCTGAAATATTTTCTAAGTATAGAAATTGCGTACTCAAAAAAGGTCTTTTTCTCTCTCAAAGGAAATATATTCTAGACCTTCTTAAAAAAACTGGGAAACTAGGTTCCAAACCCACACACACCTGTCAAAACAAACAAAAAATAGGACCCACCGATGGTACGCCTCTAAGTGACATTTGCCAAATTCAAAGACTTGTTGGAAAACTATTCTATCTTACTGTCACTCGACCTGACATTACCTATGATGTAAGTATTGTAAGTCAGTTCATGCACTCACCTCATACTCACCGCTTAGACATCATTAATAGAATTTTGTGCTACTCTGATGCAGATTGGGCAGCAAGCCACGACCGTAAATCAACCACCGACTTCTGCATGTTTGTAGGAGGCAATCTAGTAACTTGGAGAAGCAAAAAGAAAAACGTCGTTGCCCGATCTAGTGCAAAGGCAGAGTATCGTGCAATGGCTTCCACCACCAACGAGCTAATCTAGCTAAAACAATTACTCACATACATGAACATCAACACTCATGAACCAATGAAGATGTTTTGTGACAACAATGCTGCTCGACACATAGCCACCAATCAAGTCTTTCATGAAATGACCAAGCACATAGAAGTCGACTGTCACTTCATCTGGGGGAAAATCCAATCAAAAAAAAATTGAAGACTTCTTTGAGTGCATTTGATGACAGTTGATGACTTCTTTCATGAAATGACCAAGCACATAGAAGTCGACTGTTCCATATGTTTCCAGCAAAGAACAGCTAGTCGATATCTTCAATAAAGCATTTGATGATACAAATTTTTCAAGACTTCTTCACAAGTTGGGATCCATCAACCTGTTCAGGACCCAACTTGAGGGGGCATATTGAAAATATGACAGTTGGGCTCAACTCGTCATTGCCCAATCTCCACACCGGGTTATGACAACATCCAACAATCATAAAACACAATCACAAAGAAATCAAGCACATTCAATCTTCTGTATTTGGCATGTACAACGACTATCCAAACCTTAGAGCATATATATATATATATATACACACACACATTCTCATAGTATGTAAACAAATACATAAGAAGAAATAATACAACATTTCAATCTCTCGTATCATATTTGATACACTGCACTCTGGTCGTTCCTTAGTGTTTTCATCTTCATTGCCAGCTCTTCCACATGGCGGGGTGGCACAGACAGTCGAGGTAATTTATCCTAAAATGTGTTTTATCTCAATATTGAGAATTATCGTGCTTACACATTTTTGTTTTAAATTATTTTAGTTGTTTTTTGTATATTTTCCATCCATTCTAAGATACACGGTTGAAAATTACACTTATCGAGTAGTCAAGCTAGCCGAGCCGCTCGTGAGCATCAAATGAACCAAGCACGAGCGAGTGACGAGCACGGAAAAAACATTATCGAGCCAAGCCAAGCCGAGGATGCTCGCTCGAAATCTGCTCATTTACACCCCAAGTGCTTGCTGATGGATTGTTTAACTTTTTTCAAGATAATTTTCCATGTAAGTTGATTAATATATTAAAACTCTCAGTGATATAATGCTATCACATCTTACAATTTGAGATAATGGAAAAAAAATTGTTCTGGTGGGATGTTAATTAAAATGTTGAAAAAAATAATGTGTTTAAATCAGTATTAGAGGGTCATGCCACATTATTCTTTGACGGAGTAAATAAAAAATATGCACCGAAAAACTCTATTGATTGGTATCATTACATTGATTCCAATCTTCTTTCGAGGTTAAAAGATAATCAATCTAACTATGATACCCGGAATGTCGCTTATTTCAATCGTATTTCGCGCAATCTTTGAGTGCATATCATCGAGTATACGTGCGGAATTTAAGGTACCACCATAACTATTAACAATTTTTATCTATTAAGAAAACTTTTTTTTGTTTTGACCGACTTTTATCTAAAACAAACTTTTTTTAAATATATTTTGGCTAACTTCTACCAATTGCATATGAATTGTTTCTGATTTTTGCTGATTGAATATGATTTGTTATTTTTCCAAATAGCAACTTGTTTGAGAGAGGGACGACGACAATGTAGAGATTTTTTTTCAGTCGATGTGCAAGCACAATCAGCGTTATAAACAAATAAAGTAAGAACGCAACATGTCTAAAACATCATATCTAATGATTATTAACTAATGTTTTATTTATTTTGATTTTTTACTAACTTAAAATTACGATTATTGCAGCGAAGTATGTCCAAAGAAGCAATCAAGGTACACTTTTTGAGAGAAAAAATTAGGCATAGTTTTGTCTTAAAGTTTTGTTTCATGACATGTACAACATTTGTACCCGTAAGTTATTTTATCATGACATAATGCAGCGTTCTTGTATTCTCGACCCGTATAGAAGAAACTTAAGTTGTGAGACTAGAGAAGTGATATCTGATTGTTTTGGAAGCTAAGGCGAGAAAGGATAACTTGTTAGGAAATTAATGATATTTTCAAACTTTCAGAGTCACATTTATTTTGCATCTTGTATTACATTTTGAATATATAGTTTTACCAAGGTGAATGATATTCAAGGTTACTAACATATAAACCTATACATTTAACCGTAACTGAGTATTAACATACAATTGGTTTGCTTAATGTTAGAAATAATTCTAACTCTTGTTAAAGCTTAATATCTTCAAAATGAGAATCTCGTTTAAATGAAATTCATGAGACATTATCAAAAGTTTAGAGTCAACAAAAATGTAAAGAGAAAACATATCCAACACTTCAATAACAAACGCAAAAAGCTACAAAAACTAAACCAACCCTAAAGGAGACGTACATACAACTAGTATTACTAGCAACAATAACGATTAATGTTGTATTTTTTCGTCCATTGCAAATTTTTGAAAAAATTACAAATAAAAAAGCATATCAATTTTTAGTGCAATATGTTTTATTTCAATCTGTTTAAATGAACATGAGTCATGAATCTTAGCCACGGGTCGCGGGCCGGGCCAAGCCGGCATGGGGTTGGTAGAAACTAAGTTTAAATCCGTCCCATTAATTTCTAAGTAAATACGTAGCTGAGATTTAGCATAAGATAAATGCAATTTTTTTAGAGTAGTCGATTTTTTTAAAATAATTTCAATGTATATTATAAAATTGTCTAATTTATTTTTTAACCAGTAATATTCTCATGAAGTTAATGCACTATGACAGTATTGGACATCACAACAAATTCAATTTGTCATCATCTACAATTTTATGGTTGGTGGGGATGAGAAAAAAACTTAAATCATTGCGAAAAACATAATTACAATTAACGATTAATTCAGTGTTGCTAGTGTGTGTAGATAAAATGATGAGAACTGTGAGTTGTATACATATGCTGCAACCAGTATTGTTACTTGGAATAATCTGATTTAGATATCAAATTTGGTTGATTTTTGTGTTGTGCACAAACATATCCGCAATATAATGGAAATTGAGAAAGTTAGACATGCATTTTTTTTTTAATCTAAAAAGCTACATTTTCAACCCTAAACAACAACAAGATCCCATTTTTACTCTGTTAGTGTTGAAATCTCTGTCATAGTTTCGACATGTGAAACGTCAACACATCCCATACTTCACGAAGTGTATGTTGTTCTTCACATCCGTCATTGTGATAGTGTATTCACTTGATCACCGGTAGGGGTGTCAACGTATCGAATACGGATCGGATTTGTCAACATTTGTATCTGAATTCGGGAATTTTTTTTACATATGTATCCGGATTCGTATCTGACCGGATCGTTTTAAGTACATCTGAATCAATATCCGGTGGATTCGGATCGAATACAGATATTATCCGTATCCGAACAATAACATCCGGATTTAAAAATCTGTATCCGGATTCGAAAATCCGTATCTGAATTCTTGATTTAATATAATAATAATAATAATAACCTTAAATTTGCTTCAATTCCATAATTCAACAACAATACATACAAGTTACAAAGTAATACAAGCATAAATTACAAACATTAGAACAATACAAAGTTACAAACAACATATGAAAACACACAAGAACCACGTAACAAACAATTAAGCAACAAACAAACTAGCAAAATAATTATTCCAACACGAAACTTCATCTCCATGGTAGCATACAAGTCACATTTGATACCTACATGTAAAGAGAGAAAAAGTAAGAAAAATGACAATTTATTATATGAATATATTGCTACTAAGTATTCAATAAATAAAAATCAAATTCTAAAACTACCTTTCAAGGAAAACCAGGGTCTTCTTCTGAAATTTAGAAATCTAACTCTCTAACTCTTGATCTTTTTATCTTCACTTGAATCTAAACAACACAAATAAGTTCATTGTCATAATAAAATTAAACCATAGAAATTTAAAAGTAACATCAACTAAGTAATAATACATACTCATGATTAAATGTGGCAACCTGTCCTTTGTGGAAACCAATGCCTCTACAACATCTCTTCCTAACTGAGAACGAGTATCATCAATGACTCTACGAGCACAACTGAATGCAAATTCTGAAGCAACTGTTGATACCGGGATTGTCAAAATGACACGAGCCATTTTTGCAAGTGTTGGAAACCTAGCTTCATGCTGACTCCACCAATTCAAGATATCAAATGACAAGTCATTATTTGTTGACCGGACTAAAGGCTCCTCCAAATACATCTCAAGTTCAGATTTGGTTGCACTTGATACAAACTATTGTTCTTCCAAAATCCAACAAGCCACACCAAACCTCAAAACACCTAACCCACAAAACTTGTCACCCGAACCCATAAAAAAACTTTCTCCCAAAACCAAGTAAAAAAGCACAACCCAAAACTTTTATACGTCTTACAGGCAATTAGCATAAGCAAAAAAAAGATGGATCGTTGGAGAAACATTAGTACCTCATCGACGATGGAGAAGCAACTGCGCGATGGGAGGCGGAGACGACAAGGAGGAGGGGTGCACGCGACGAGGCACGATGGGAGGAGGCAGAGACAACACGGAAAGATGCGGAAGCAAGGGGTGGAGGCGACACGGGTTGGGTTAGGGTTAGGTTTTGCTTTGGAAAATTGGAAGAAAATAGTTTATATATGTTGGATAAATTGTATACAAAGAACATATTTTTCATATTACATATGAAACATAATATTAACTTATTAAGTTACAATTAATTAGCAACTATGTACAAATTATAAAAATTTAATAAATATATACATATATATGTTATGTATGATATTAAACGGATACAGATACGGATGCGGATCCTATAATACGGATATTCAATCTCGGATCGGATGTTATTCGGATCGGATGTATCAATATCCATATTCACTCCACGAGTTCCCGGATATCAAGTTTCGGATACGAATATGATTTTACGGATGACAGAATCTCGAATAAAATGAATACGGACATGGACGGATTCTCAACTGACACCCCTAATCACCGGAATGTGTGTTCTCAACCAAAACATCATGTTAACGAGGGAATGGAAGGTGTTAACTTTGGATATAAGATGATGTTATCCTTAAACTGAACTTGTTAATATTACCATGTTGAAGGTCATCCTTGTCTCATTAACTGAAAAATCATGTTGGTGTCGCATTAGTAAATTATTTACCTATCCATAATCTATTCCTTTTTTACTAAGAAATAATTTATGTCTATTTCATTGTGTCAAAGATTTTGAGAATTAATACACGAATAATATGAGGAGAGATCCACTATCCTTAAATTTTGTTGGCACACGGTTGCATTTGAGGATAAAATCAAATTTGAACTTCAAATTGAAAATCCAAATTGTAGATGTTGATCTACAACATATGTAGATTAAGGGCGTAAAAAATCATAAAATTTGGAACACGGATTACGAAATAATTAGAGATGTTAAAATGAACGTACTACATTTATTAAAAACTCGATTTCTAAATCTTATATAAAACAATTACTAAATTTTATGATTTTCAACATCATTAATCTATTTATGTTGTAGATCAAGATCTACGGATTAAATTTTCAATTTGGAGTTTAGATTTGATTTTATCGTCAAGCGTAACTGTGTGTCAATAAAATTTAAGGATAGTAAATTCTTCTCCTAACGTTGCCTGGTAGTAGCATGGGCGTGCCTAGAAATTACCTGGGCGTTGCCTGGCAGTTTGCCTGGGCACGCCTAGTCGTTGTCAGGGTGCGACTGGGCATTGCCAGGACTTGCCTGGGACGGCATGGGTGCTACTAGGGCGACACCTGGGCAATCCTCCCTTAGCTCGGGCGCGCTTGTGCTTGCTCCTGCATAACTGGCTGGAAAACACCTATGGAGGAGGAATTATCTGCCTTAGCAGCTAATCAGACCTGCACATTAGTCTTTAGACGACCAGTGTGTCATACAATCGTAAGTGGGTATATGAAGTCAAACTTAATTCTGACGGGTCTCTTGAACGGTTGAAGGCAAAATTAGTAGCCAAATACTACAAACAGGTAGAAGGACTTGATTACACAGAAAATTTTCTTTAGTTATTAGAATATCTACTATTTGTCTTTTGCTAAGTATTGCTGCTGTCAAGCATTGGGTCATTAAACAATTAACATCTAATTGTTATTTTGTCTTTTCATGGCTGATCCATCTCTATGTGCATCATTCATCTGTTGTCTCAAGCTACTGATATTTGTCTTTTACTAACGAGTTATTTTGTAGTTTAGCAGATCCATCTCTATGTGCATCATTCATCTGTTGATACTATAGCTTTGTTACTCTTATGTGTTTTACGAAAACGGATCAAAGATGCACAGTGAATATTGCACGTGAAAAAACTTTACTTCTTGTCTTGTTCCAATCTTAAAAGTAACAAAAACACACACAAAATAAAAGAAACAAGCAATAACAAACGTACACCTGAAACAATCCACAACACACACGTTTTACAAAGTTCGACAAAGTACCACCGTCCTTGGGGGTCTCCTGCGGGTTTACTTTCCTTCTTCTGCTTATCCAACAAGAAGCAACCGAGATTACAAGTTTATGGAAGTAATAAGTCCTTCAAAGCACTTTAGATCTCTCTCTAACCATAATCTCTCAATACTCAACGAAGGAAATAAGAATTGTACGTTCTACATAAATTAAGATAAATAATTATTTAAATAGACAACTCAAAATACATGCAAAATCGTACAAAAAACGTGAACAACGGTCAACCAGAATCCTCAACCGGTCGACCGGAACGGTTAACAAGAATAGTTCATGTTAATTTTGATCGACCGAACCATCAAGTCTGAGAGCTCCTGCTAAAATTGGTCAACCAAATTTCTCCACCAGTCCACCATTTTAACATGTTTCTCCCTTAACAAAAATCTAAACCAATTATCAACAATATGCTCATTCCCTTCTCCAGAGGCATCACATTGACCAAGCTAAGTATATGCCGACCCCTTCGTTGTATCGCTCAACCTCTGGGAATGATGAACCTTTCTCTTATCCGTCCTTTTATCGTAAGTTGGTTGGTTGGTTCTTTGCACTAATCATGCCTGATTTGTCATTTGCGGTGAACTTTGTTTGCCAATTCATGCAACAACCTTTGTGTTATCATTTTAAACTAGTTAAACACATTCTTAAATTTCTGAATGGTTCCTTACATATGGGCTTATTCATTAGTAGAAAGTCTACCTTCGATTTGTATGCCTATACATACTCCAACTGGGCTGAATGCTCCCTCACTCGCCGCTTTTCGGGTTTTGGTGTCCCTTTTTGTAGGAGCGAATATCATATCGTGGAAATCTAAGAAGCAACCATAAGTATCCCTGTCAAAGCGCGAAAGTTGAATACCTGCTCTAGCTTCTACATCAATTGATTTATCTTGGCTTCAGTTTTTATTAAAAAAAATTGGATTTATGACAATCTATATATAGACATTCATATGGCTGTGAATCATGTTTTTCATGCAAGGATGAAACAAATCGAACTCGTATACCATTTTGTTCGAGAGCGGGTGGCGTTAGGTTTGCTAACTACTACGTTTGCTCATTTGGAGGATGAATTAGTTCTGACCTCTTCTTCACCAAATCGCTTCCGAAGAAGCAGTTTGTATCACTGTTGCAAACTAGGTCTTCCCCCGTGCCTAGTTTGAAGGCAGGTATTAGGAGTATTGGGTCGGTTGGTTGTAATGCCGTATGAGCCCAATTGAATGGTGAATCTATTTTACTTATCTATAATTAGGGACTTAATGGAGGTGATTATCCGGTTAAGCATTGATTATGTAACCCCTATATATATCAATGTGATTGAAGGCACACCAGTTGGTTGTGCTAGGATTTCCTAAGTTGACGCTCAGATCTTGGGAGCTTCCCTCCATTCTTCTCTTGTACATCACTTGGATAAGTAACCTATTCCACAACAGTACTTCATAAACAAGCTTCTCAACTGTACAGTACGAATCAAATCCATCACTCAAATCACCAAAAACACACCAAAATAAATTGCAAGAAATTATTACAATTATCGTCCACATGTATTATCAACAGACAGGTTATTATATCAAGTTACATTTATCAAAAATACCATGTACAAAACTACTCCTACAGTCCTATATCATGCTCAAGTGCTTAACGAGCTCATACATCAAGTTAAGAAAACCGAAAGGATCGAACTTATTTCTTTCTTTCAGATTCAATGATATGCAGGAGTCAACCGATTTCCGTTCCAGCGATATGCAAGAAATAAAGAGAGTAGATAAAAGACGATATCACAGCAAGAATCGATTCAGCCACCAACTACTATCTACTAGTACTACACTACCACCAATAAATTAAAACCACAGTTGGGGACCATGACACTTTGTAGCCACAAGATTTCTACTTTATGTCAGTCTGATCCTTTTCTCACCATCAAACACCAAATGATGATGTCAATTATTGTTACATCCTGGTTCTCAATTTACAGATCTCACATAAAGAACAAAACAGGAGACAGAAGGTTAGGAAAAAAACAAAAGCATCCATACATATACTAGTCAATCAGGATTTTCCAACCACAGCCCTGTAAGTCCCATGCAGCAATTGGATTTTACCTACCAGAAGTAGAGGAGGGAGGGATGGTGCGAATTCCCTGTCGATGTAGCTCCGCTATGATGGTGTCGATAGATGGCGGCTTAAGGCCCAATGGGAGGGGTAGCCATGGCTTGCTTATAGCTTCCTTCACCGCCTCATCAATCACTTTATCTCCCTGCTTCAGAATAACACAGTTATATACTAAAAGATTGGTTGCATGCAATGTGATGTCATGATGTGAATTGGCAACAAGATTTATCAAGTAAATTGATCATCATTGACTTTGTTAGTGTTAGCCTCTGGTATTTGTTATAGCAGTTAGTTAAACAGGAAGTATTCCCTGGTTAAACACAAGTACAACAAAAGGAATGGCTGTTATCCAATTGTTGTAAAGTTTTTACTTTTCTTATGTAGAACAAAAGGCAAAGATGCTGTGGTCCTTTTTTTCCTTACAGAAAGAAGCACTTACTGGAGCAAGAAAAATGTAGGTTTGTGGTCCATAGACATGATCTATCGATAAAAGTAATGGTGGAGTAGAGATCTTATTTCATTGTTATAGTTTCCTATAAGGAGAGACCTTGTTATGTGTCGATGTTCATTTTAACTGGATTGTTTTAGTTATGGATAAACAATCAAGAAAATATCACTGCTTTTTATGACTTGAGAATGAAGTTCCATTCTCTGATCATGAAATCGTTGCAAAAGATTTGGATTGACGAGTAGTATTACCAAATGGACATCGTATAAATTGCGTGTAGTCTGATAGTGATCTTGTCCAGCTTGAAGGTAATAACTTTGAGGCTGAGTCTGCATTTTTAAGGGGAATAGATTAACATGTGTTAAAATGATATATATAACTATTTTTTAGTATCGATATCACATCAATATGAAAATGCGAAGGACCTGATTTTTTCTCGGGCATGATAAACAAGATTTTGAGAATGACTTACATGATTTGCTTGAGTAGAAACTGGCTGATCTTGAGAAAGAGCTGGACAGCCCCATGCATCAGCACACATCTAAAACACAGGATAACCAAATTATCTGTCAGTGCCGCACACTGTAATCGTCTATGCTGAAATTAAAAATGATACAATGAACTCATTAAGTGAAAACAATACCCTATTGAATGATTTCCAAGGCCAAGCCCCAGCTGATGGTTGCAATGTTTGATAGCCGTTATGTCCCCACATCTGACCGTTAGACGGATAGCAAGTAGGATGGCCCCATACATGATACCCCTGATTCTGCACGAAACCGTAATTGGGATGAACCGGAGGAAAGGCAACAAGTGGTTTGAGCGCATACACTCTAGACGGGGTATCCCTATGCTGAGGCCATCTCCTCATATCATCTTTCGGCAATATGTGTCGTTTGTTCATTCTATATTTCTGAACATAAAAGACCAAAATAAATTGGCAGAAACAAAATTAAGAAGGATGACCATTAAATTTTAACTCTTACTTGCAAGTGACTAGCTACATTGTGTCTTGTTAGGCCTTCCACTTTCATCAAATCAAGAATCTTTGAAGGGATAGCCTGATCGATGCCGAGTTGGTCGACAGCTTGAACAAATCGTCTATGGAGCTCTGGTGTCCAATCAACCTGAATGAACAGGAAACATAATTAAATGCAAAAGAATGATCGAAAAGGTTCAAATTCAGGTTAAGACATCGCGGTACTACCTTTGATCCTTTCATCTTTTTCTTGTTAGACTTGCTATTTTGAGCATCCATATTACAACGGGAGGAAGAAGTTTTTCTTGTTTGGTGGCTTTTGATGGGTACTTTGTTTGCTCCATGTTTAGAAGCGGGAGGCATGGAACATTCTTTAGGATCGTAATTCCCATCTTTTTTAGTTTCTTTAACTGAATTAACCTCCTCTTCGGCTTCAGCTGCTTCTACATGCATAGATACATGTTCAGAAGGATCAGCATCACCAGCTGAATGAAGGTTTGTGTTGTCGACGGATTTTGTATCGGAACAGCTAAACATCTGGTCACCGCTATCATTGAAATGCATTTTTTCTCGGCAATTTCCACTTTCGGGCAACCGGCCACCCTGTTCCTGTTTTGGAGTTGAGGGTTCTGTGAATCTGTCAACCACCATTGGGACTCCATGCTCTTTGCTTTGATCACCAAGTCCATCATTGTTTTCAGGAGTTAGGTGGTTATCAATTTCAAAATGTACGTTGTCAGACTCCATGGAAAACATCGAAGATACGGTTTCTTTGATGGGCTCGAGCGATTTCGAGAGTGCATTGCTCCCTGCATTGAAGGCCTGCCAATGCATTTAGAAATTATTCTTCAAATTTTTAATAAAAAGACCCAAAAAATCATGATTAGCATCCTTCAATAAACCCCACACCTTGTGCACAACATGCTGCCACATATTCCTGAGTTTTTCTTCTGAAAGTGGTTTCTGAAGAAATTCTGCTGCTCCAAGCTGAAAATAGTAGACTATATGAGTGCTTTCATGAGGTATTTGATGCTTCTTTTGGATTCTAAAATTTTGAAAAAGAAAAACTGATTAGGGTGGAAAGATTTTATTTCTTATTAGTGCTAGAAGTAGAACTCACTGCTATGCATTTCATCATGGTGCTCAAACAGTGAACACTTGAAACCACTGCAACATATAGTTCACATTGAAAAGATTATTAACTATGGTTTAATTCTAGTGAAATAGATCATAAGTAATTCGAGCAAAAACGGAAGAAAAAAAACTCACTGATTGTTGGAAAGCCTCTGGCCATTTGAAGAAACCTGAAGGTGTTGTTGCTGTCTTTGGTGTCAACCTGTTATGTACTAAAGTTACGTAAGGACATTTCATATATGGTATCTTAAACTCCTCTGGATATTAAAAGAAAATGTGCAAATGAGGCATTGTTGTTTGTTACCTCCACTATAGCAACATGGAAGTTATTTGTCTTATTTGATATTGCTTCCAATGCTTCATTCTCATCTTTGAGTAAAAAAACTGCAACAGACGAAGTTCATGAAGTTAAAGATCATTAATTCTTAAGTACCGATAGGTTTTTCGTTAAGAACTGTAGTTGATTTTTCAACTGCACTAGATTTTTCAGGCATATCTGAAAATTTGCGAGTTATTGGACATAACAAAACTTCAAAGACAAAAATCTGTAAGCTTTGGCATATTGTTGTGCAATAAGATCCTTACTTTAGAAACTCATATCAAAATCTTACCAATATAATCCATGTTTTCGAGTTTTGCTTTGATCTCGGCCGTGGAAGCCTTGTCGCTGTGGAGGAGTAGAAGAACCTTCAGCCCTTTAGGGAAATCTTTCCATCCAACAAAATCATTTGGCTTCTCATCTCCATGTAAGCTAGGGGCCTCATGATCAGCTTCCAATTTACCCCCACACATGTCCATATCCTACTGAATCCATTAAAAAAAGTCTGACATGCTGAATCCAATAAAATATTAATCACCAAAGCAAATAGAATATACTCACTCACTCAACAACCAATCAACCATGCATGTTTTTAGAACATGATCACATAAACAAACAAGTGACCTCAAATCTATGTAAAATCACGTTAGATGCACAGATCCATGCATGGGAGCCAAGATCCAACAGTAGAAAGAAAACACTTTGAACAAATCATGATGATGTTAATAATAAGTTGAAAAGACCAGAGAAAGCATTATTGGGATCTCCACATGGACATGAATGCAGCAGTGGAAAGATGAGGAGGATATGCTGAAAGATGCACCTTAACACCAAAAGCAAAGATCTCCAGCTTTTGCTGAAAGAATCAAATCACCATTCAAGTGCTCTCTCTCTCTCTCTCTCTCTCTCTCCCCCTCCCTCCCTTTCCAATTACCACAGTGGGGTATTTTTCTTTCTTTCTTTGCAGAAGAGAGAGAAAGAGATGGAGGTTGTGTTGTTGACAGTATATATGTAGATGTAGGATACAGTTGTGGCTTGGCATGTATTGTTGTTATCAGTTGGTTCAGTAGACAATAATGCAAACAGAAACCAACATCTAATCCCAACTACAGAACACAAGCATACTTTCGAAAACATGAAGGGGGAAAAAATTAAATGTCTGAGAATAAATATAAGCTGCAATTGCCCATTCATGCATGCTTGCATGTAGAGAACAGAACCATGATTGCTATTGCTAGTGTACATTGGGACCAGAGGATTGTCTGAATTAATGAATAAAATATGACAAAAAATGCACAAATATATATCAACAATGTAAAATGTAGTTTTAATATTTTTATATGTCATACAATAACACGACCACGTCCATTTCCAGAAGAGCAAAAATGTATTGTTTCTTTCTTTCTTTTGGATTTTAATGGGCAAAAGCTGAATGATTTTTTTAAGGAAAAATTTTCAAAATAATAAGTTTAAAATAAAAAATTAGAAGAATATGCACGTTAAAAACTTAATTGGTAAAGTACGCACATTAAAAACGGCACCTGTGATACCGTTTTCATTAACTAAAAACGACATCACTGATGCCGTTTTTATCATAAATGAAAACGGCATCAGTGATGTCGTTTTTACCTGGGTAAAAAAAAACTGAGATCCTGTGTGTTTATATGAAAATAACGCTATAAAAATGGAAATCTGATATGCTATTTTTTTCCTAAACGTAATTCTTGTGGGGTAAAATATACATTGGGAGATTTGTTGAGTTTGTGCGGGGGTGGCAGGGGGCGGCAGCCCCTGCGGGGGACGTTTTTTTTATAGCGTTATTTTCATATAAAACACAGGATCTCAGATTTTTTTTTACCCAGGTAAAAACGACATCACTGATGCCGTTTTTAGTTAATGAAAACGGCATCACATGTGTCGTTTTTAATGTACATACTTTACCAATTAAGATTTTAACGTGCATATTCTTCCAATTTTTTATTTTAAACTTATTATTTTGAATTTTTTTCCTTTTCTAAACTATCTACACTTTTATACGATTAAGTAGAAACGACCTTTCTATCATTTGTAGCAAAGGTAAGACTGCGTACATCGAATTCCTTTACTACCTAGGATGGGATCCCATTTAGTTTTGTAAAAGAATTTGATTCCTTGAATTAGCGTACCAACTTAACCTCCAATTATTACTCAACGATAACATTCATTCTCTTTTTTTGAATTTATCTCCTCCACTACCAATTCTATTTCAAAATCTCAAACATACGAATGATACTTCGATCTTTAATCTTGATTCTTGACTATCCCATGATAAACTATTTTCTAACTGAGCTAATCCCAACATAACATTCATTTTCAAAGCAAATAAAGAAGAAGAAAAAACATGTAACATGATTACAAGTGATTGTACAGACTTTTTTTCTGACGGAGTGCAAAACTAGGCAGACTAATACCTCAACGTCGGATTGTACATACTTCAACCTATGGAAAAACAACAAAACAAGACAATTAAGCTCTGGGATTTGGTTTAAGGTCTTCAACTTGCCACGTAAGTAGAAAGTGTTTATTGGACCCACATTCATCACGTGGCACACGGGATAACATCACGAGCGGAAATTAAAAACAAAAAACAACAAAAAAAATATTCAAGAATCGAAACTACACACATTTTTCATTTATTAATTTGGTCCATTTTTTTCAGCAACAGAAGTGGAAGAAACAGAGGAGTGGAGCGTAGATCCCAAACAATGTAATTTGTATAGGTATCTGAACAGTGATGTGGTTGTTTTGTGATCATCAACACCTCCGAATTGAAAAAAGGTAGTTGGGAATTAATTCGTATCATCAAGAATTTAATATGGACCTATAACATCTTTAATAACCCCTCCAGTCCTATCCTTTATTCTCACAAGTCTGTCAACAACAAAGCTATGGATTTTCCTTACCATACATGGCACATCTCATTTATGCATTCAACCCACTTCCAGACTTCCATTCATAGACGGAGAAAAAGCAATACACATAAAAAAGTTTTCTTCTGAAAGAGAAATGTTGCAATATTATCCCAAGTCAATGTGCCCTTATCTACAATTTGGCTTTGTCTCATTGGATTAGTGTGAAAAACCATTTCCCTCCAAAGGAGGTTAGAGGATAAGTGGAAACATATGGAAAGTAGAGATCATGATATATTCACTGTTTTAAAAACCGGACCGGCCGGTTCAACCGGTTCAACCGTGAACCGGTGGCTGGTCCGGTCCGATAAAGCCCAAAAACCGGAAATTGCATTGAACCGGCTTGAACCGGTGGTTCGACCGGTCGAACCGGTTGAACCGGCCGGTTCAACCCGGTTCAGACTGGTTCAACCTCAAATTTTGTGTATTTTTAATTTTAATTTACCTAAACTCTTTCTTATGTACCTAAATTTCTTATTTGGATATTTATATTTATTTATTTAATTATTTATGACGTCACCGGTTCAACCCCAGTTCAACCTTTGAACCTTTAAGAATTCCGGTTCGACGTCTGGTTCAGTTCTGAAACTCATGGATATATTACACGTACCTGTAACTTTTTCCTCATTTGTATGGGAAATATGGTACACCATTAAGAGGTGAAGATGGCCCAACTTAGTCTGAGAAAACAGATTACCATGTACTCTTCAATTTCAGTTAGAGCCACTAATTTGAATTTTAGTGGAGTCTTATGTCTTTATTATCTTATGTAATTAACTAATTTATGGGACACGTTGGTAGGTACCAATCTTGACTCATCCGACATATCCCATACGAAAATTTAGTCATAGGCATAGTGATAAAGTTGGCTCCATGAGACCATACAGACTACAGTCAGTCAGTACACATAGTCACATACCCTTGCCATGATGCCATCATATCCTTCTAGAAAACTCTCTAAAATATGATAAGTATCTTGTATTATTGTACAAGACACTTATGTATCAATCAGAAGAAAATTATAGAAACCTTTCTGGAAAAAAAATGAACCAAAACAAAAACAGATTTTACTTCATATGACTTCCGGCCAAGGGAGCAGATTTTTGAATTTCAAAACAGCATATATGAAAATAATGTGTTGCCAGCCCTAAAATGGCACTAAAGACTTGCATTGCACCCCACTTGTATAGATGGGAGAATCCAACTAGGTGTGGTGAGTTAGTGCTTGATGCTTTATCAACATCTAAAAGTTTATAAAAAGATCTGTGAAATTAAGCAATCTATGCGAAGCAAAAATTAATCTATGGGCAGCCTAATCCAAGGAATATTGTGCTTATTAATCTCAAGAGTACCTAAAATATCTAGTCTACTTCGAGGGGAAAATACAAACTCCAGCACAAGGAGATGAACAAGAAATTTGGAAACAATGGTATGATGTTAGTTTGTCTTACACTTTGTACATGGTTTTGTCCCTGAACTTATGTTGATGTTTGAGTTACTGTGGGGCTGTGGGCCTCAAAACAAGCACACCCACTAGCATTCTTTTGACACACTTGGAAGCAAGGTGTCCACTAGGTAAGTTATTCAATCTTGTATGTTTTGGTGCAAGTTGAAAAGATGCATGCCATTCTGTTTTTTTTTGTTGACCCATAATTTTCCGGTACCCACCTCTACTTAGAAATAGATAGGCTGTGGCTCCAAATTGAGGGTGGTCCAAACCATTTTCACCGGAACACATTTGCATTAAATAAAGTGTCAAGATTCGATCTTGTGACCTAAGGTGTGTGAAATCACTCACCCAACCAACTCGACAGCGTCCCGCGGGACACATCACCGTTGTGATTGCTTGAGGAATCTCCAAAAGAAAATATATGATGTCTAACTATCCCTTTATTCTGATAACTTTTTTTTTGATGACCCAGAATTCCCCGACACCCGCCCCCACTTGGGACAAACGGGTTGCGGCTCCAAACTGGGGGTGATTCAACACCATTTTCACCAGAACGCATTAGCATTAAATAAAGTGTCTTGCTGGGATTTGATCTTGTGATCTAAGGTTCGTGAACCCACGTACCTAACCAACTCGGTTGCGTCCCAGACCTTTATTCTGATAACTTCACCAACCACTGTTTGTTTGTTTGTTTTTCTTGGTTGTATTTTTACATGTTTCATCAGAAATTACGGTGAATTGTACACTTGGATTTTTTACTGGGGAAAAAAAGTCTCTAGAATATCACATAAAAACATTTTCAGTGAGAAAAGACATTTAAACAATGATTTTTTAAGCTTGTCCCTTCTGGTCATGGTTTTTAAAAACTTTAAGAGAAAACTGATTAACCCAAAGTTTCTGTAAAGAGATAACTCAAAAGAGGAGTTAACAATCATGCACTTCACCTCAGGTCACTATCTAACAGAAGTAACAGCACCAAGAGGAATTCCTAACCAACAGCCTGTGATGCTCATTGCAGAAGTAAAGAAATAATGCCATTTGCACTAATCTGTTTCAGACAAGGAATTTACAGGTTGGATTTACATCAGCTCGGAATAAACCATGAAGGGATGCCATCTGAATAAACTCTCCACCTAACAGTTCAGCTGTTGAATTTGGTGATCGTCATGGTTATGAAAGCCATTTATATGTCATTCTCACTCACCAAGATGTTTCATTGCCTCCACTTCCAACCCAATACGTTTTAACAGCTACTAATACCTTTTTAGGAACAGTAGGGCCATCCTCATGATCCAAAATCTTTACATTCCATTTCATACCCCTTGCCATTTTCATCACCTTCATCACAACATCAACACCATCACGGAATACGACCGCACCCTCAGGACGTAAAATTCGGTCCACTTCTAGAAGAACATCTTCTATTTTACACCTGCTCAAATCATCGGAACAATAATTGCAAGTTAACACAAGGCCCACAAATCAGATAGAATACGCAAGAAAACCCAGAAGAGAAACATCTATGACAAGGACCTTCCTACTAGTTGATGAACCAACTGAAATGACTAAATTCGTAAAAAGGTCTTCAAGATTTGTAGTTAAGAATTTTACTTGTTCTTGAATAAGCTGAAGACACCATTGGCATGAATGAAGTCATATGCCCTTGGGTATGTAGAGAAAGCTTCACACCTGAAACCACAAAAAATGGTCAAATTCATGTTCAATCAAATAAATAGACCTGAAAGTCAGTCAACACAAAAGAATATTAGAGATCTGAATTGCAAAAGCTCGAAGTGCTACAGTTATTATCAAAATGGGAATCGAGCAATGACACAACAGCTGTGCAACCTGTATTGATGAATTCACAATTTGATTTGTTCATGGATAGGATAGCTGGCAATATATGAGTTCACAAGGAGCAGGAGGAACTAGATTTAAATTCTATTATACTGTACTTTCATTCATCATTTTAGACATACGGACAGTAGCATTTGGATTCTTGATTGTCACACCAACTCAGCTGATAATATCAATCTAAGGGCTCTACACTATTTAAACAATGGTCCTGTTAGTTGGTAGCATTACTCCGACATTGGCCAGAGTTAAGTTCAAATACCAAACTAATTATAGATAGCTCAGTCATTTAATTTCAATTGAACCGAGACGGTGGGGCGGTGGGCTTGATGATTGCTTGACTACTTAACTGAATCAAAACTAACCAGATTCAACACAGGAACTGTAGCTTGAGAAAGAAGAGTCCATACCAATCATGATATATACCGATCAGACCTCGTTCATATATAACACCCAAAGTATCTCTTTTGGATATGGTAGGAACAACATTCATGACCCATGAATTCGAAGATTCAATTGCTGCAGCGAAACCTCCAAACCCAGCATTCATATCCATCATGTTCCGATATCTCAATGTGCCAAGTAGCTCATTAATCTTCTTATATTTAGCAACTCGCTTCTTCCATATTTTGTTGTCATTTTTATAATCCTTTGCTGTGACTCCTGGAATGTATCCTTTAGCTATTCTTGGAGGGACATCAAAGAGTCTATCTGGAAATGTTTTCAATTGTCCTCCAGCAACTTCATCTGGACTACCAACTTCAGGTAGTGGAGTGATGCAATTTGTCATTTGACTGTACCTGTAAGAAACAAAAATAAAAAACAATCAAACTTGGGGGAAAAAATCAAATTCAGGATGGATCAATAATGGTCAATACCAGATGATTTTAAGCTAAATGGGAAGAATAGCCAACGAAAGTGACCACACAAAGATTTAGAGGAAAACAAAACATAAATCTCACACATGAAGATGTCATAGCCAATAGGCGGTCATAAACTTTTTACTATGGAACTGTCAGCAGATCAGCATATATAGATCCGATCAACTATAAATGTTTTGATAATTTTAGAAAATCTCAGATACAAAATAAACTATGGGAACAATCATAAAGCCCTTAACAGTGAAAAAGGGAACGAAACACGGTGTCCAAAATAGTTACAAAATTGAAATTGACGTACTATGTTAGTAGGTTTTATAGCTCGCAACTTTTCATTTTCATTTTCATTAATTTGCAAACACATCAGTCTTGTTATCAAAATATATTTTAATACAATAAGATTTTCAGATTGAAACACATGCTTCGATAAATACAACAAGAAATATAAACTCCTACGTTTTCCTTGAAATCATAGGAAACTTCACAAGAAAACCAAATGAGAGAAGAAAAAAAACTTTGGAAGTCATTAATACTAGGTTATCTTCACTAAAGATAGAATTGAAGACATCCAATTTTTGTGCGTGCACAATTAGTCTGTACATGCAGACAAGGGTGTAATGCAGTATAGGTTTGAAATAACGCCAATACAATATTACAAGATAAACACATGCCTAAAGATTTGGAGCACAATACTCAGAAGTGATTCAACGCAAGATTGTAAATTCAAATGGATGAGATTATGTAAATATTATGCCTGATGTAGTATACCATGTCACAGCTTGAAAATTATGCAACTAAAATAAGTAAATGGGTCTGATTGAAGAAGCAGCATAAGCATCTTGATTGCTACAGTATGACAACCATATAGAAAGTTAGAAACGCTGAGAAAACACAAAACTTACCAGATATCATCATCTTTCTTGGAGTCGCACATCCTAACAGCCTTATTCTCTCGTCTCTTTTGGCATGAAGCTGCATTTTTCTTCTTCTTCCAAATGGCTATATCGCCCTTTTCATACATTTTTTCCCAGCAAAGAAGTTCAACCAACTCCTCAATATGTTCCTGTTCTTTCTGAACTTCTTCTTTTGTTCTCTTCCATGTCATGTAGTAGGTCTTCCAATTAATAGGAGGACCCGACAATATCCAGTACCCCCCAGGTCTAAGAACACGATCTACTTCCATCATGTACATACCATCTACATGAGAGTATCAATTACCATCAATAACAAGTAGTCTACAAGGTGAGATTCTCTTACCACTACAATCAAGAGGCTGCCCTTCATTTGAAACTTTTAATAGCATGTGGCATATAAAACATGGCATTAGCAAAGATTTACAGCGCAATCTTATGTTGAACACTTAAATGGAAAATAAAGATGAAAAGAAAAGGTGCTCTTCACTAATTCCAAATGCTGAATTCCATTTCATGTTGTGTTCAATGCAATCATACCAAGTGACTGGTATACTCACTGTTTGTTGTCCAAGGTATTAGACAACGAGAACACTGAGCCATATCGAAGCTTCTGGGTGGATAAGGAAGCTTAATAGTTCCAAGAACTCCAATAATAGCAGGTACGCCACGTTCTAAAGCAAATTGTACTTGAGCTTCATGTGAATCTCTTGGTGCAAATGAATAGCTAATACATTTCTTTCTAAAAGGTATGCACCCCAACTTGCGACCTGAATAAAGTTTCAACTTTCAACGAAGAGAACCACGCATTCACGACGTAATGAAAAACATAACTGTGACAAAATTGATGGTACCAATTGTCACTATGCAGTGGTGTCTACTATGTTACTAGGTTGGAGGATTAAGAAAAGGAGAGGAAACATACCCCACAACCTGTATCCAGTGCAGTTCGAACTGAGCCATCGGCAATCGGAATCACTGACGCAAGTTCATCAATATATGCATTTGCTCCTTGCGGAAACATAGTTCCTCCCCCAGGAAACTTGAATACATTACCCTCAAACTGAACCCAATTTTGAACTGCTTTCTCAACTGTGAGGCTCTTATGAGGGACATTTGCAAAAGCAACGTAGTCTCGGCTTTTTGGCCAGGAAAATGGATTCAAGTACCCCATGGGCGCTGGGATAAGACAATCCAATTTCTCTTTCGGCAGTGGACAATGACTTTCTCGATAAGCCATATTTTCCCTTGGAAAGGCCATTGCTCTGTTCTGGTCATGACAAGGAGTATAATCCGTGTAGCGTGAATCACAAGGTTCAAAAACTTTCCCACTTGTATCAAATGCAATACTACCCTTCTTTTTGTTATGTGACTCGAAACTTAAACTCGGTGCGGTACCACAGTCTGACATGTCATTCACTAACTTTGCTAGATTATCGCCCTTGATCCCTCCCATTTGCCATGCTCCTAGTTCAAAGAAGAAACAGCACAGGGCAACCACAACAACTACGGAGATGCATCTTCGGGTCCTGTTTCCGGCGGTCTCTGTCCTCGATCTCATGGTAAAGCTGTAGAATAATTGACACAACCACTTCAACTTACTAGAACCCCACAAAATGTATCAATCTGAAATTCCTTCTCAGAAAGTAAATACTGAAAGTCTGAAGGTATGGCTATCAAGCAGGGAGACAAAAATTTACTGAACATTTACAGAACAAAAAAAAATGCATTATTTGAAATTGCACAAACAAAAGCATTGTCAGTTGTCATGCCCATCCAGGATTCCGAAGTCCATGTCACCAACTAAATTTGTGCAGAAAACCAATCCTACTAACAGAATAGATTCTATAAGGGCATACTAGTAAGAATCCCAGAGTCCTAGAAGCAATCAGTGGCCAGAGGCGGTGCCATGTTGAGTTGGGAGGTCGACTCCTCTTGGATTTTGGGATTTCGCCTAGTTTCCAAGGACTCCGCCCCCTGCGGATTTCCAAGTCCACCTATTCCCTCCAAATCCTTCATTCCATCCCACCAAAAAGAAGCCTCCTTTATCCCGACTAACTTGCCAATCCAAGACCTAACAACCATCAATTGAACTAAAAGGGCACTTCAAATCAAAATGACAAAAAATAATAATCAGAATTTCGATACATTCCAAGGTCAAACGGCCGCAAGATCTCACCTTTCGACTTGCCAGAGCAGAATAAATCCCCAAAAATGTCAAACAGTACTGAAAAAAGGAATATCCCTTATCCCTCCCACAGGAAAGGGAAGTTTGACGACACGAAGAGCAAGCACACTACCACGAGTTTGGAGGAAGGAGAAGGAGAGGTGGTACAATTGCGATGGAGAATTGAGTATGACGGCGTCGGTTGGTTTCTAGGGTTGGAGAGGAGTTGTTAGGGGCGGATTCGGATTACATGTCGTTTTGGGTGGAAAAAAAAGGGGTAGAACGAGAGACCATGGAGTTGTTAAAACATGTTTGGAGGGACTGGGACTGGGACTGGGAGGGGAAAAGGCCAACTCATGAAGACAGATTTCCGACAGGACAGGAGGGAGTAAAAGCTGTAAAACTGTAAAAGTAAAACTCGATGAGGTCAGTTGACTTGTCGACGAATTAAACACGAGATCAGTAGATTTAGATTTGAATGAACTGATAGACACACACACACAACGAAATGAGAATGTAAGTGAGAATTATTTATTGACTTTTATGTTTTTACTTCCGTCGAAAACGACTTTTCAATCAACCAGTTAGATATTCTCTGTAGTCGGTAGGAAGTAGACCGATGAGTGACATTCCATGACGAGGTCCCCCGGACGCAACCGAGTTGGTTAGGTACGTGGGTTCACGAACCTTAGGTCACAAGATCGAATCCCAACAAGACACTTTATTTAATGTTAATGCGTTCCGGTGAAAATGGTGTTGGATCACCCCCAGTTTGGAGCCACAACCCGCATGTCCCAAGTGGGGGCATGTGCCGGGAATTCCGGGTCATAAAAAAAAAAAAATCGATCGACGACCGACCCAAGGTAACAGTGGATCCATGGCAAAATCAACACCAGCGGATAAATGTGTAAATGGATGAATTACATTCATGGTTTCCAATTCCAAATGCAAGAAACAGGAGCCTAAACGTTCAACTAGCCAGTGCATACATAATCCTGCAATTAAGTTCGTGAATGGAGGAACATCAGAACATGGACAGGATTGCATTGCCTTCAATGTGCTCCACCGTCCAGGGCATGCTCTTTAAGATTTTTCTGAATTTCACGGGAAACTTAAAGGAGTACGGAATGGAGCTTCTAAAATGACTTTTCCGAATGATGCATGTAGCATTAGGGGTGCACATGGGTTGGGTTCAACCCGAAACCCAACCCGAACCCGACTGGTCGGGTCGGGTTGGGTCGGGTTGGGGAGGGGGTCGGGTCGGGTTGGGAAAATCAAAAACCCGAATTTTCGGGTCGGGTTCAGGTTGAGGGGGTCGGGTTGACCCAACCCAACCCGAACCCGATTTTTTTTTTTTTTTTTTTAATTTTTTCCCAAATAAACCGGTCGACCGAACATCACTCGGTCGACCGTTTCCAACCCGAAAATTTCGTGTTTTCAAGCCACCGGTCGACCGTTTAAGCACCGGTCGACCGAACCCGACCAAGTTTGGGAGAAAATTTCCGAATTCGGGTTCAACCCGATCCAACCCGACCCAACCCGAAAATTTCAGGTCGGGTTGGGTTGAACCCAAACCGGTTCGGGTTCGGGTTGGGTTGGGTTTTTTCCCAACCCGAAAATTTCGGGTTGGGTCAGGTTGAGGCCCAAACCCGACCCATGTGCACCCCTATGTAGCATGAATAACACTCTCAACTTGCAAGCACACAACAGGGAGACCAACTCAGGGTAAAATGGACTTTCATAAGCTTGGCTCGACCACTTTAAATATTATTTACACCACAATGACAAAATTAAACCAAATTTCTGTTACAGAATAAATTACGATTTATCACTTACATTCTCTGCATGTGGTCTGCTACCAAAGCAACGAACCTCTTAACTTCTCATGGTTGTATTTAAACAAGAAACGGCTTATGTTCCCAACTCTGCAGCCACTGATTTCTTCGCTAGAGCCTAGAGGTATTGCCGAAGGCTTTCACCCGTGAGTGTCTCCAATTCTTTGAAAATCTCTTGTGCAAGAGATCTTACAGGAAGCTCAACATCTTCAAGAAGTTCACCAAGGAATGGAATAGTCTCCGGCAGTGCCACCACGTATTCTTCTTTTAAGTGTTGCACTAAGTATTTGATTACTCTGAGACCCAGAATCCGTGCTCGAGTTTGCTCGCTTCTTGTTTGCATAAGCACCTATAGCGTAGCCACAAGAGTGCCAATAAACAATGCCATCATGAGTCAAAAGGACCAAAATAATTACCACAAAGTTTTGAAGTTCAACTCTTCAAGATAAATATCAAATGAGGCATAACAGTTTTAATATCGATGAAAGACTGTTAATCATCCTTGAACGACCAGAAATATCATAGAGATGCAGAAAGGATCTGCAAATAGTGGGCATGTATGGTAGCATTTAAAGTGGGGTAGATCTAAGAAATATTTATATACTTCTAATAATGCAACAGGTGCACCACTGCTGGAAAACGAAAATAAAAATCATATGTTTAATTTCAGGCAAAATTAGGATTTCTATCATTCATGTCTATCAATAAAATAAGGCTGAGTACGAAATCATGGACCAGGAAAGCTGTGGTGCGCAAGAGACAAGAAAAATTCAGGGAAAATAACTTCTGTAATAGGATATGGTAGGTTGCAATATAGATATACTGAAATACATGAACCGGGCTAACTCTAGAAGGGTGGGTTCATCACTACAGATTGAACAATGAAAAAGGATCAAGATATCATGAATCTTGACAGTGTTAATCAGAAAATAAACGGATGGTTTAAGAATGTTAAAATTTACATATACAACACTCTACAGATGTTCTTACAACTAAGGAGACACAATATAGTATTTAAGTTGTTGATTGTTATGCTAGGTGCTGTATGTTCTCCATATGACTTGTGTTCTCTGTAGGACTGCAACCCAGAAGCATAAACACATGATTGGAAATTATAACATTACAACACCACGAGTCATTGTAACACTTAATAGATTAATAGATGGGATGAACTGACCTCATGGTTCAATTGCTTCCAGATATCATCAGAACCTACAGTGATTGCCATCTGACCAAGGCAACAAACTAATGATTCATCGACTTCCTCAACGCCAGGCACATCCAATGAATTTTCAGGTAAGATTATCGGCTCCAAAATGAGCTGAGAAACAATAGGCTTCAACAGAATCTGCAAAAAAAGGGCAGAGTGGGCCCTTTGTCAATCAAATATATTTGCGAAAAATGAGAATAACATGTTCAAGCATAAATGCACATAGCTTTACTTTTACAAATGACAGTACCAATGATTTCGCAATCTTCACAGAACAAAAGGTATGTGTTGCACCAACCTAACTATGCTCAACAAAAAGATCATAAAACTCACCTGAAAATTTGTGGAATCCAAGAACTTATAGTTTCCTGTGTCATAACGAAAACATTTATACAGAGAAGTTAATATCAATGCTCTCAAATGCCACTGATGTAGAGATAATTGCTTTGCTTGCAATTTGCCTTCTTCACCAGCAATAGCTTTCTTCCTCTTTTTAGACAAGGGAACGATATTCATCTTCGGATCCTCGGTTAAGTAGCATGTACAACCATCAACTAGGTATTTGAAATAGGGAACAAACAATGATCTACAGACATAAAAAAAATTAAGCCGATAATGCAAAAGATCAATCCAACTATCCAAGTACAACAATAACAACAAGAGTCTTAGCAAACTAGTTTGAGTAGGCTCGGAATGACAAAAATCAATCCAAAGTACATAAAAAAGTTACATCACAAACAAGAAAAGAAGAAATGTTGTAAATAAAAGTTTAATTGAGTTAGCAGATACAAATGCAGAAACTCAGAAACTATGTTTCCTGCTTAGCAAGTGATAACGTGACTTCAAAAATATTGAATGACAAGAACCTCTCAATAACATTTGTACCTGCATTTGTAAGAAAAACTAGTAGAGCATGAATCAATCAAAACGAATCATAAAAAGAAACAAGGAAATGCATCAACCAAATCAAACTTTTCAGAAAAAGGCCAGGTTCAAGACTTGAAACCCAGTCCACCATGGGAAAAATAGAAAAAAGAAAGAAGGAATAAAAACAAATAATGCACATCAGAGCTCAAAAAGAAACTAAAGCTTCAGTCAACAATTACTATTTAAGACATACCGCTCCTACAAGACTCCAAAACTAGAGGAAAGGAACAGTGCATGAAGTCATTCAAGAAGCACACTATTTTTGTTTCAATCAATCTACTGTAAAGTGAAAAGCAATATCACATGAGTTGTTAAGATTTCAACCTAGAACACTTAACCATGCTTAGCATCGAGTGCCACTATTGTCACTACAAATTCAAAAGACTAGGCAGTTCGATCTTCGATGCCTACATTTGTAAACCACGTGTGCATATACAAGTTATCGAAATTGAAATTTTACATATGCAGCAAAGCACTAACAACTAGAAGCAGCAAAAGAATTATCAGTACAAAATTAACAAATTATCAGCTGCAAGGATTACAGAAAAGAAAGGAAGCAAGCAAGGAAGGCGTATCATAAAGGGAATACCAACCCAGAGTAAAAGTTATAAAAGAAAATTATAAAACTTGACACAGGTGTAATGACTCTGCCATAATGAAGAAAAAAATGATCTTCAAAATGATATTTAGATATTTAGTGCGTATTAATTGATATTTATTGGATGTTAATTGAAATAAAATAAAATGAAGTAAATCGCAGATCCTAAAGATTTAATTGATTGATAAAGGAATAAACCATTTTACTGACTGGAATTCCAGAATCAACAATATAGTAAACAACCATGAACTACATTAGTTTCAAAATCCAAAATATCAAACATCAGTGTAAACGAAGACTAATGCCCGTAAGATTAGATTGTACATACCGCTGATGTTCTGCTAGCATATTAACCAAGTTGAAGAAGGATATGGCTCGCTCTGTGCTCCTGCTTGTTGAATCATTAACAATTACTTCAGACTCCGCCCATTCCAGACTTTGGAGAAAAATAGGTCTGAACATGCTTTCAGTCAATTTCAGCGTCAGAACAATGATTACACGAATAACATTCTGCTCAACAGTATTTATGTTCTTCAGTGATTGCGGGTGTTGACGACGGAGATCAAGAGCCATCAAGCAATGTTCAAATATCTTCGAGTAATATGATCCAATGGAAGATCTGTCCATAGCACTAGTGGCGGTGGCAAGCATGTCAAAAGCCAACGATAAGCTTTCATCGCCAGAGTCAAGAGCTTTCGGATACACTTTGAAAAGGTGTGGTAAAGTAAGGCGAACCTGCAATGCAGCAGCAATGCAATGTCAAGTGTATGTCTTCTCAAACGAGGATTACATATAAGAAACTTGGAAAGTCAAAAGATAACATACAGGAATTTTCTCCATAATAAGCTTTCTGATAACAGCAGCAGTTGATTTAATTCTGGGATCTGATCCTGATACATACTCGTTCTGAAGTATCAAAAGCTTGATAATGTCTTCGAGGTAAGGATTCAGGAAAAGACCGAGATGTTCTATGAAGGACTCCAAAACCATAAGAATATTAAGGGGAAGCAGCAACCTGCAACTTGATGTTGAACCATGTTTCTTCCTTTGGCCAACCTTTTGTTCCTCAGCCGGGTAATCAGGAATACATTTGGATTTCTCTAAGACGTTTTTAATGAGATCGGGGAGCTCGGGCAATGCTTTTGATCCAAGTATATTTATCAGTGCACACATACATTTCAGGCAACCTGATGCTAGGTTAATGTCTTTCGACATGATATGCTTTGCGACCACTGTAAGAGATGACCTGCAAATTTGATCATTGGATGGAAACTCCTTTACCAATGTTTCAACGCAGGAAATTGCAGCAAGCTTGGCAGAAGATAAATTGTCATCAGAGCAGTCAATTAATTGAATCAATTTGAAACACATCTTGCTAAAAGACTCGCTAGTCCTTTCATCCACATAGTGTCTTTTGCTACCAAGCTGGTTAAGCTTTTGTCTATGCTTTGTCGAAGCTAGCTTAGCTATCTTCAAAGTCTCACACAGGAATCCAAGCGTCTGCAGTCGCAACAAGAATATTAATTTCCCCAAAGAAAGTCATATTTTTTCCTCACACCCATGAATTCACATATCAGGGCTCATCTAAGGGTATAGCCAGTCACAGATGCAAATTGATTCACATGAGGGAAAAAACAAGTATGACATACCTTCTTACTGACATGCACATCTCCATGCTCCAGCAACCTCGTAATACATTCGTAGAATTCAGAGGGAACCATTATACTTGTAACAGTTTTTAAAATGCCTAACTCAAGTTCTTTAAGGTGCCTCCTGAGGCCACTATGAATGGTTCTCTTTAGTTGGACAGATTGCAATTGCAGAATGATCTTTCCCAAAAGTTCTCCCAGTATAATCTACAAAGTTTACAACACCACCACATGTTGTAAGGCTGATAAAGAAAACACACATTGCAATTGGAATGCAACTCATGAAATGAAAAGATAAGTGCAAAAATTGGAAAGATAACTATAGAAGAAAAAAATAGTACTTTGTTTTAGAAAAACAAAAAGACAGATATGCAGAAGTACAACGCTCATTTCAAACATCATCCTGGCAACTGTAGTGTTATTGGATTGACTCACACCAAGAAATGATAAAATCATATTGTACCAACGTACCACGGAATATACCATAAAAGCAAATGTACCATGATAGCAGACTGCTAAGTCGTATATATTGAAGAATAAATGCGGTCCTAATAAATGTCGGAACATTTTGCTCTTACAAATTTGCGATGGCCAATGGAAGATTCCAAATCGCAAGCTCAATTCATACTTTGCAAGGGGTATTCTTCCTCTTCAGTTAAGGGTACACAAATACAATCCTAATAGATTAAGGGACATCTAGCTGTTAAAAATAGTGATGGATGATTCTAAATTGCAAGCTCTATTCACACTTTGCAAGAGGTATCCTTCCTCTTCTGTTGAGATTAACAGTAGGGGCAGGCCTTAAATACCTCGTCAGTCATCACACTACTGTAATGGTGTAAAATGACAAGCTATTAGTAAAGATTAATTCTGGATTTCTGTGTGAACTGCACCAGATACGACAAGATTAGTGGCAAGCTCTGGGATCTACCTACTCGGCCTTTCCTACCCGATATACCCAGTCATTTTCCAAGAAAAGATTTGTGCCAGGTCCACCCACTAAGAAGCAAATTTTGAGGACAAAAGAGGAGTCGAAGTGGTCAATCCGACTCTTATATAAGTTCTACATAGATGTCACTTACTCACTTGCGATCCAAAATTATATGTTTGATATATTTTTATACAAGAAATGTTTAGTGGGTATTACTTTAAAGTTTCCAAGTGATGAATTATAGGTATCCTATATAAACAAGGATTTTGTCAGCGTGATGTCAAAAAATGTTAATTACATCAAGTGGAAAAACATATTAGATTTAATAAGAAACATAATGATATTACGATTTTTGACATTTAAGAGACTTTTGAAGTAATATACCTGAAGATTGATCCTGTCTTGCCCAGATTCAAGCTCAAAAGCCAACTCTGTTGAATGCAACTTTTGCATTATAAAGTGCAAAACTAAAAGAAATTCAGAATGATGCTCATGTTGATCATCAGATCGAATTTCCTCAATAAGATTGATCAAACTTGAGAGCCAGATGTTGCATGGAAATTGATTACAAATTTCAAGTGCAAATAGATACTCCCACTGTCCACGGATTTCATCAGTTAAGGTCATATCATCCGTAATATCTTCATAATCAGAAAAAAAAATCTTTCGTAAAGCCAAGGAACGAAAAAGAAGGGCTATAAGGGTGCCCAAACTATTTTTTTCACTCAAAGTCCTGAAAGTAAAGAAAAATATTGTATCAATTAAAATGAAAAGAAAATGAAATATGCCCTGTGCCGTATGCTATGCTATTATGGAGTAGAAATACCTCAAAAGGTACACCATAAGTGATAACCGGCGGTTTACTCCTACTTGTGGCAACACATTGATGAAGACCTGAAAACAAGCTTACTATCATAAAAACGCAACAAGCTGCAAACAAATACCTATCCAGAAGAACTTAAGTAGAGAAATATACCTCGAGGAGATTCTTTGTCCCATTTGCCATAGATAACCATCGAGGAACTATAGCAGTGATTAAATTCTCTAGCACATGCTGTGATTGACTGTCATTCTAGTAATGTGAAAACCCCAAGGTAATATCGGCAATGTAAAAAAAACTATTAAAATTTAATGAATATGGAAATTATTCTGCTCATTGTTCGGTAAGAAGTTGTGGTAATGCTCCTCCAAAACAGAAATAAAGAAAAGTGCAACAAAAGGTTTATCCGCAAAAACCAATAGAAAAAGTTTATACACAAAAGGTACAAATATTGGGCAGTGTTTTAGAAAGCAGATTGAACAAAACTATGTTATAAATGAGGGTTTTCGGCTGCAAGTGGGAGGATACCTGTTTTATGGCAGCTTCTCCAATCACACTTAGTAGGTCAACTGTACATTCTGAAATCCATTCTGAGGAAATCTTGGCAAAGACAGACATTAGCGAAAATATATGATTACGGGTCACGGCATCCTCAGTGGAATGGGCACACTCGACAAGAAGCTTTACTTTGCTTGTGGTATGCATATCAATCTGAATATTGATTAACTTATTAATATGCAAAAAAAGGCTAGAAACAGTGAGATCAAAGGCAAAATAAAGATGCATAACATTACCGATGGATCAGAATCATCAGACAATAATGAAACAGTAACATCTCCAAGAATCATTAAAATTCCCTGTTTAGCATATGCTAGTGCATCAGTGTTCTGAGAGAAACCTACGGAAACCTCAACTCCTTCCTTGTTTCTATCGCAATTATTTTGAAACCACTTTTTGCAAAACAGGTCTTTAAGAAAATGAAAAAGTGGATCAACCAGACTTTTCCTACAAACAGTAGACAATTTAATGAGAAATTATACCAAGGAAGTGGTAATTATGAATATAAGAATTAATGGAAACCATTGGAACAGTAACAATATCAAAGTACAAGTTAAAACGAAAACCTGTTCTTAATATCCTTCTTTAGCATCAATATATCAAGCAAGGAGTTCAGAAATGAAAGGGTTTTCTCGCCATCATAGAAGACGCTGCTGAAACAAAGGAGATGCTCCTGCAACTTCTCCCGTCTCTTCCTCTTACAGCTATCAGTGTCATAATTGGCTGAAAGAATCAGCTCAAGAATGTTGACTACCGAAGAACAATTAACCTGAAATAATTAAAATATGGGTATTAAACATCATTATCTGAACAGAAAAGATGCAGAGAACCAAAAGAATGAGATCAAAACGTACAAAACTATCAAGTAATAGGGGAAGTATTCACAAGTTTTAAATTTGTGTAACAGTAATTTTTCCTGCAAAAGTTTTTTTTGTGTAAAATTTCAGTTGACCAGCTGACCTCATCAATGATAGTCATGAGGTTTCCACACAAACATGAAGATAATATGTCAAACCTTTTAACCAATTCCCCCTTCAGCCCTTCCCTCTCCCAAAAAAGTTTACAAAAACCCTTGATTGCTTAATAATGGGATTATGAAAATGAACATAAAGATGGAAGCGTGCAACAACAGATGGAAGGAACAAACATTTATACGCAGGAGTGCTTCTTTAGCTGCAATTTGTATGTTGCCATTATCATTTCGGAACAGAAGGACGAGGTGGCCAAAAATAATATCCTGTCCAAAAACAAATACCATTTAGATGGTGGGACAGAAAATTTCAATTAAAATTATTTTTTAATAGAAAATGAGAGATAAACACAATATACTACCATTTTTCACCAGACAAGATTAAACACAAGGTGGACAATAACATTTACCAATCTAAGAATGCACGTGATGGTACTGACCTGGGTTTCACTCTTAAGCTTCTGGTAAAACACATTAGTCAAGCTCTGTAAGGTGGCCACACAAGGTCTGGTAATAGCTGGATCTTCCAATGATGCCCCATCAACCTGATTTTTTGTGCCAAAATAAAAATTACAACAGGAGTAACAAACACTCTCAAAAGGTATGTTATTAATGTAAATCAATATATCAAGGTTCAGCTCTTTTTTTTAAATATGACTTTTCATGTCAGATAGGATGGGAGTTTGTCTTATCTTAGCGGAAGGTATGTCTAACCACAGGATAAGTACGATATCAACAGCTTAGAGATTATAACCATCTTCATGGGTGAGAGTAAAGCATGTGTCAAAATCCTTTTCCAGGCTGCGTGATAACTGGAAATTGCGGATAGCTATACTAAGTTACTAGCCAAGACCATCTTCCTTTTCCCTCCTTTAATGACGTCATTTTTCTCTCCAATGTCATTACATATTTCATATTTGTTGATTCACAAGAGAGAGGATTATTTTAGGATGATTAGCTCTATGCTTCTCTTCTATGTACAGGACAGAACACATCCAATGACCGTAAGGTCCGTAATGGAGATACCAACCAAAACAGGGAAAAAACTGACGACGACAACTATCTACCCCGATACTCCAAAAGATATGCAAGATGTATTTTGACATCTTTTGAATGTTGAAATTCTCAGACATTTGGCCAAGCGAGAGTCTATTATCTCTATGCAACTAAGCTTTTAACTGTCAAGCAATATTCATTCCATTAAACATGTATACCATGTTAGAGCCATCTAGTTAAAAGATATAGGTAGTAGAAGTGCGTAAGCATTTTTGTCAAACTATTAAAAGAGTTTGTGAAATTATGTAACTAGCTGCAAGGATTAGAGAAGAGAGAAAAGAATACTACAGAATTTGAGGAAAATTAAACCCTTGAACAGGAAGATAAGGAAAAAGAATTGGAGTAATAACCAACCTGCAATGTCTTGATTTGATGATCAAGATAATGCGAGCCAGCATCCACAGAGCTTGTTCCTATGGTAGAAATCTTAAGCAGAGAATGAAATGAGTTGAGCCGCAATGATACTCAGTTTATTGAACAAGTTGAATCGAGATTTAGTGGAAGTATTTTCAAATACCTCAACCAAAACACATAACAGCTCAATTTCCATCTCAGTCAATTTCTTGTATGGTTCACTTGGCTTAACATGACTGATGCTTCTTCTTTCAATAAGATCATGGAATAAGAATTTGACCTGTTCTATTTCTAAAATGGAGTTGCCAAATCCTTTGACCAACAATAGTACCATCAGCTGCAAGCAGAGAAATAAAGTGTCAATAGAAAAACACAGGACTACTTTGATGTATTGCAACATAAGCTTGCGAATTTGCAATTCTTAGGAAAGTCCTGCAAAAGGTTCCAAAGCACAAGCTGACAGATTCCGTGAGAAGATGCAACAAAATGTTCTCATTACCGATCAAAAATAAAAAGTTGTCATTGGCTTGATCATACTCACCTTTGCATACGATGATAATCTCATAACAGATCCCAAAATAAATGTAAGTATGGTATCCTTGGCTTGGCAATTAAACCTGAAAATAGTGATCACATGAGGCACACGGCAAAAGCTCATGATAGTCGTTTGGTAAGACGAACATCTCTTGAAAATAGAAAATATCTTTCGTTCAAAATTCCTAGCAGCCATGGTCATAACGTTTACATTTCTAGCGACAACAAAAACTGTGAGAAGATGCCGAAGGATTACCTATTCTCAATGTTGTGGGGAACAACTAAGCTATTGGAAAATCCTAGCATGGAGGTCACAAGTGAAGGGAGAAAACCAACATCGGATATAATAAGCTTCTTCTGGTCATAAATCATTCGCAGCAACTCCCCAAAAATAGGTGCACAGACATATTGAATCAACTTTGTGTCATTCCCTGTATAATGCACAACAACTGGAGAATATCAATATTAGAGAGGCAGCTAACCCTCTATAATAGATTCAACATGGTAACAAACCATTTTTCACACTGGAACCATCAAAATCACGCCAAAGATTGTAAAGTGCCTCGATACAATTCATTGCAGCAGCCCGTATATCCTGAACATTACGATTAGTCAAATTATTATGTGATGATTTCAAATAACCCACATGATAAGAGATGTAGGAGAATAGTTTTAAACAAAAAACAGAAAATATAACATTTTCATCTTTGAGAGATATCTTAACGATCCGAATAAATAACAAAAATGTTTCCAAGAGAGAATGTTTAGAAACTTCAAGTTTAGTTGGATCAAAAGTTAGAGCAAGAAGACACCTTTATTTTGCTGGCAAGTGGAACAAGAATGGAAGGAAATTCAACTAGAAGCTGCAAGGATTTATTGGAGCTGGTAACATCTGTAGCACTACGATCTGATGTGGATGAAAAGCAAGCAAGAGAATGAAGGCTTTCAATTTGAACGTCAATAGAAAAACCTGCACGAAGAAAATTGTATCACTGCCAACATGGGATAGAGAGAGTGAAACCAGATTCCTAGGTAAAGGATAAGTGCAATCTATGTATATATCATTCTGCTCAAGTACGATGCTGACTTGCTAAGCAAGAAGCTCTTTAACAACGTAAGATTACCCAACTGCTCTTGGTAACCATCAGGGTGTTACGAATAACCATCAGTATAATTAAATTACTATATGTATGATAAATCAAAGGTGATTATGGGTTACTAATTACATTTATATTTATAAAATTATGCCTACATCAGAGGCATTGGTAAGAAAACCAAACAGATTAGTTTAGAGAAATTGACATTTGCAAAGTAATTGTTTTGCTGTTTCCAAATACGCACATAAAACAGACAAAAGCTCATAATTTACAATGAGTCTATATAAACATATGACTGGAAAGAAAAAAGAACCTTGGCATACTAAAACACCAATCCTAATCATCCCAGGGAAGTGTCATAAGTCTAGTAAAAGCCAAACAATGGGAGGAATGACCCAATGGCACAGTAATTATCAAGAAAGCCTTAGTTATGTGGCCACTACATTCAGACTTCTATTGCCCCTACAGACGGGAATTCTTTGCATATACTAGACGACGCAACACCTACTACATACCCAATTTTCCTGAGAGGACTAAGATTTAAATGTGTATATAAAAGTGTATTTAAAGACATGACATATAGAACACCACTTTAACTGCAACTGTTTATTGAGAAATTTGATGAAACAACGTAACTGGAAAAAAATGGTTAACTGGAAAAAAAATATTATGAAACAATTTCAAATTTAACAAGTTGGTGGAGCATCATTGAAACATGGGTGCATACAATACAAACCTCCATTGGTGAAAAATCTGGAAAGGAACTCCACGGAAGAATTGCAACACTCTGACGTGAGAAAGAGCAGGTGCTCCCTAAAAATGTTTTTCAGCGGAGAAGATGCAAAAAATATAAACAAGCTTTCGAGCATATTGTTCCGCTTGCAATCATCAAACTAGTGCAGAAACAAAATAAAAAATTAGAGAACATAAAAATTGAACATTAATAGTAAGAAACTAAAATAATCGTTTGACAGCCTTCCAATGAGGAGAGGTATTTTCCAATTCCACCTACCACTAATGTGGGAGAAAACAAAAATGATCATATTTGGAAGCTCGTAGGATGGCTTATTCTAACTTACAGCTTTAGAAGCGGCTTTAGAAGCAAATGCCTTCAGAAAGGTCCAGCAGACACTGACTATGATGTTTGCATTCAATGCCTTTACATTTAAATTCAAGAGCTGGTTCAAACATTCTAAGGAAGAATTATTAAGCTTTTCTGCAGTAATCTGCATTGAACCAAAAAAGGTGAAATTGTAATTGTAATATATAGAAAGATATAACAGTAGTTGCACAACAAGGGCTTCTAGTTGCCTACAAACCTCTTCAGTGATAGAAATATTGCCCTTAGAGGTTACATGCTGCCACTCGTTTTCAAGAATAGGGAAGCAAACTTCAAATAATTTCACAAGGCCATTGATATCTGATAAGGAATGAAAAAACACACGGCAAGTCAAAATTCTTGCTTGTTGTCATGGAACACGTACACACACTGACACAAGATACAACTTCGGGTACAAACAGATAGCATCTTAAATCCAGAACTCTCCAAACGTGAGAGTAGATTATAAATCTGAGATAACTCAAATGTGCTTGAAACATATATGAAAGACCACAGAAACTCAAAAGTTGAAAAGGGGAAAAGATAACGCAAGACGATAGCATAAAGACATCACAACTCTCACAAAAGGTCAACGTGAATTCCTTATGACAAAGGGACAAAATGACTAGTAAAAAAACAGAGCGACAATCAAACCAATAACAAGTTAGATTCACAACATGCTACAAAAGAGCGAAATCAGACCAAAAACAAGTTAGATTCATAAAATGCTATAACAGAGTGAAAACCAAAACAACAAGAACAGCATGCACAAGGGCGATCACAGATGATACTATTGGACTTTAATATCAACCATGTTTTTATCAAACAGTGGAACTCAAAATATTGCAGGGCTCAAAAAATTACCCCCCTTATGGTTGAAAACAGCTTGCTGTATGATAAAAAGAAATAATCTTTTTGAGGGATCGGAATCCTTGATGCACTCAGTTAACCATTCAATGTTATCTGCGGGATTTTCAGCAAAAGTATCTGCCATATCTCCAATAATCCTCAAATTAAGGGAGGTAATAAAACCATCTTCAAAAATCTGCATTATTTCGGAGCAAAATGTTAATAACAGCAACACAGAATACAACAGAAGGCATTTTGGTTGGCAAAATAAGATTTAGCCTGATAAACTATCAGAGTAAAACAATAAAAAGGGTGGACTGACTGACTGTGTGTGTGTTGAAAGACACTAGTCAATGATTTTTCACCAGTGACTGACTGACTGTGTGTGGACTTATTACACCTTAGATGCTGGATAAAAGGAACAACACAAGTTACAAGGAGAACTTATATACTTCTGTCTGCAATATTATAAACAAAATCTAAGATTCATACTTGTTCGTAGGAGTAAAACAACATAAAAGACTTGTATACTTCTGTCTGCAATATTATATACAAAATCTAAGATTCATGCTTGTTCGTAGGAGTAAAACAGCATAGAAGAAAGTATGAAAAGGCATTTCAAAAGGTAATACCCCCCTCCCCCGAAGAAGTAGTGGTAGAAAGATCATTGATCTTTCAAACAATGGTTACAACTAATTTGTATAAAGGACTAGAATCCAAAAGACTAACTAACCCTTGCGGAGTCATCCATGTCAATATCAAATGATGTAAGACTATCATGGTAAAATGGCCATTCTGATGCTCTGGATAATTCCAAGGCTCGTAAGTTCAGCTTCCACGTCTGCAAAATGTACGACAAGAAGAAAACATTTAGACTAACTCATGGAGCCAACCTATAATTTCACATTATATGCCCATAAAAAATCCTAAGGTTCCATTCTAGAAAGCAAAACAAGAACCTTTGGCAAGAGGAGCAGTAGGGGAAACAACATTTTGGAAACATCCCTTGGATGACAGAACTTAATTGCAGCCCTAAGACATGACTCGGCAACTTCAAAAGGAGCTTTTGAATTTGATGCACCTAAAATCAGCCAAGTTAATCAAAATCCTTAAGATTAAGTAATAATTTAATTAAGATAAAACTACACAGCAACTCAGAAAGCCAAATATTTTGAATCTTAGCAGTGTTCGGAACATCATGCCAAAATAGAAGACCATGGTTCATATTTGTGGGTTTAATATTTGGAATAGCCTTGCTATTTCCATTCAAGCACATCAAAGAACTTAAGAAGCCACCAGCCACCTATTGTCCACCATCCAGACTTCAGACTCCCACGTGCAGTATGATCAACTCCTAATAACCTTGCTCAGTCCTTAAAAAAGTGGTTCATTTAGCTGTAGGAAAGTCACGTTCCCATTTGAATTTTAGTTCTAAAAGTGAAGTTCAAACTTAATATTGTTGATGGGTTTTGTGTTCAAGTTCAAACTTAAAGAATATAGGTGTAATTTATTTTTGGGATGGACCTCCAAAACCTCTTTGACACTAATCAATAATCACTCAAAATGGATTTCCTGAAATCCACTTCTCAACTTCCACCATACTACTTGTACCCAAAACACATAAAATAACAAACAAGGTTTTCAAATGCAAAATTATTTCTCAAACTTTAATTCATTCTGTCCAAACCAAATAAAATAATCCAAAATCAACATAAATGCAACAATTATATAAACATGTCAATAAGCAAAAAACAAAGAGTATAATTGCAAAAGCTCACTGTTTTTCAACACATCAATGCATCTTAATAGCACATCTTCAAAAGCTTTCAGTAGCACAGAGTGACTGATAAGTTCAGCTAATCCCTCTATGGAAAGTGTTTCCTGGACAACTTCCAGGTCTCTATCATGCAACTGACGTATAACTGTGTCTTCAACGATTACAAGTAGCTGCAGTAACAAACATGAAAATGACTTTGGTGGACTTTTAAATAGTCATTGGGAGACCAATTACCTAAATATGAATTAGGAGCATAAAAGAAACAAAAAAATTCCCTGCAATAATAGCACTATATGTCTTTCAGTATCAAAATTCAGAACCAGATTGCAACCCAGAACATTTCTCCTTACCCTAAAAAATTTGGCAAAATTAACATTCGAATATACATGTACGTCAAATGCTGAGGGAGAGATGGATATAATAAGCTCTCTCACTAGAGCCGTCCCAAGATAGTTCTATTACTAGAGAGAAGGAGATCACCAATACTACAATGCTAATACTTGAGATACATGTATTAAACACTACCTGTGGGTCTACAGATACTGCCTGCAGCATGTCAGAGGAAAATATATGTGACAAGGTAGCTTGACGAACTGAAGCCTGTTCACGTACATAGGAAAATGTTAACCAGGACTTAACAAACAAATGTAAAAAATTCTATGGGGGAAAACTGCTAGCAATAGTAACAGACAAATGATCTTGTTTACTACCTTTGGATGCTGAAGCGAGAGCCAAAGTTTTGAGTTACAAACCCTCGAACCAGTAATGTTTGTACCACTATCAAACATAAGGCATAGAGCCCTAAGCATGGATTCATCTTCCATTGAGAAGGTTTTAGAGTTCTGAGCAAACAAAGTAAATTAAACTTCTATGAATTAAAATAAGCAAAAGACAATAGGAAAATTGTAATTAAAAATCAAAACCTGAAAGAAAGTCTGGGTGGCAGCACGCATTTCACAGTCGTAATTCTTACTAATTACGGTGAATATTTGTGTTGCCCAACTCCCTGAACAACAAAAAAACATTCATCACCATCATCAACTATAGGCCTAGAAACAGGTGATTTCAGAATCAAAGTAATCCTATCCTACATATACCTGCTTCATGCAAATAAGACTCTTCCATATTTTTTGATGTTTTCAAGCAAGACTCAAGCACTTTGGTTACAATATTACCACCTATCTTTCTCACAGGAATAACCTCCAATGCAGTAATCAAGGCTGAATGACATGTCTTATCTGATGAACTGAAGAAATGAGATGTTATACAGTATAGCTATGGTAAGCAAGTTTTGGGAAATTCAAACCCAAATATCAGGTCATTAGATAATGCAATAAAGCCATACTTGGGTTGAATAATAATAAAGAATTGGAACACCAATTCTATTGTGTTGTTCACATATTTTCTTCATAAAAAGAACAAGAGAGAGAAGGAAATAAGGGTTTTCAACTTTTCGAGCTCCAATCCAATCCATTTCAATGCTGTTCTCGTCCCACAAATTCGTCAATTGATTGGTTCATGTTCTCCAAAGGTGTTGAGAATTATTAGGGGTAAAGGTTTTAGTGTTTTATATACTCAAAAGCTAATTCAGTTTTTTATTCCATTTTTTTGCCAAAACACAAGTCAATTGGAACTAGAGAAAAGACAATGGGTTACATTCCAGGTATACAAAAACTTTTTTTGATCATTAGGTATACAAAAATTAGATCTTTCAACCCAAAATCACATATTTACATAAGACCTACAGATAACAACAAGCCAATCAACTGATGGAGTCAATAGAATGAGAACGAAACCAAAATTGAGCCGTTAGGAGTCCAAAAGCCATTTTTCCTTTCTCTTTTATGCTCATGTCGTTTTATTTTCCCATCAAAAACTCTACTTGAACAACATGCAGTAAAATTGGTGTTCCGATTCTTTATTATTATCTTTGACTTCATTGTAAAGTTGCCCCAATCATGGGATATTGCAATAAACCCATATTTGGGTGGGATATTCACCAACAATAAGAACATAATCAATATAGTTTAAATTAGTGCAAACTGCAAACCTGTAGTCTACTAATGTGTGAATATAAAGAGCCAGGAACTTCTCTATGTTAAAATCTTCAAACAGACTGCAAAGTATCCCAGCTAAGTCCCTTGAATACGAAGTATGGGAGGGCAAAGGTCAGAAAACAAAACGTCATTGGCAGAAACATATACAAGGATATGAATTTAGACACCTTTTCTCGAAATGCCTGATGAACGGCAACTCAGAAACCATAATAAATGAAATAAGAGAATTTATAAAATACCTTATATCAGCTATAATCATCAGTGACTTCTTTGGAAGTGTGTGGACGGATTGGGACTGAAGAAATAGGAAAGCACCTTTGTTAGAAATGGTAACCAAAATAGAAGAATCAAAAGTATGATAGAAAATAATAAATATATGTAACAAGTAAATTTATAACAAAACAGAAACAGCCAGCAAATGCAAAAAAAAATCACAAGAAAGATATGTGACAGCAAGAGGTTACAATTATATTATGGCAAAGTATGGCAGTATGCATAGAGAAAACAACAATATTATATTTCTAAAACTTGAAGAGACTAGAATATGTTGGAGTCTAACCATATCAATCTCTAAAACTTTGGAAACATGTTGACTGAAACACAGCCAGAAAACAACATGTCAACATAGTTGGGAGAGTTCAGAACACAAACATTTGTCACTACAGCAGATGCTGATAAGATAAATATTGCCAACTTACTATATATGTTGCATGTAGCAATAGCAACAAAGATAATCATCAACTTCTCCCTTTTATAGTGATCTCCAAATGGTTTTTCGTCAAGACACTCATGCTGAAGATAAGGATGAAGTAATGAACGAGCATGTGCTTGATAAAAAGTGTACCATATTGTTGGAAATTGTAAGGGCATTTGTTCAACGCAAAATGGTTCTATTAGATGAAATGCATCCTGTCCATTTTAAAATGAACTTTAACAGTTCCCTAATAGAAAATTCACGCCCAAAGGGAAACCATGACGAGGAGGCACTGCCCCCTTTCTTTATTTAACTGGCACTATCTCTTTGGGGGGATCAAGTCAATATAAGAGAAATTCAATCCATTAGAGAAATCTACAATCTAAATTAGACAACTGCAATTCATTGGATGTCAGTCGATTTAGAGATGATGCCTCACCTGGATAATGGTGATTACAGCCATCAATGTCACACGGAGCCATGGCAAGTCATGTGATTCTTTTGCATCTTCGTGTGCAACACGGGCAATGAAAAATATTAAACTGTTAGTTAGCTTAGCCGATAAAGTAGCTCTGCTTGAAAGCAATCCTGCTACCATCAGAGCACCAGCCTGAAACATACAGACAAATTGTGAAGTAATTTGTGAGTAAGTAACACTGAATACGCAAACAGATATTAAACCAACAAAATGATAGACAATCATCAACATTAAAGAGACCATAAGGTCCTTGTGGCAGAACTCATATGGGTGGTTTTCTTGATCAACTTGAAGCAACAATACATATAGATGTACCGAGGAAAACATCATTCAGGTAGATATTGCACTCTTATTTATAAAACTTACCTTGGCATCCTGACTTCTTTTAATGGCAGAATTAAGACCATTGAACACAAAAGGCAAGACCCGCTTCACTGTATCATCGTCCAACTTCTGAACTGATCCCAGCGCCTCAACAACAAGAGCAGTACAGAAACACATCACTTGTCTGGAAGGCTCAGAATCTTTAGTGGGCAACGCCTACAATTAGAAATACCATGTCATTTTCTGACACTCAGAAGGACCGAAGAAGAAGGGCAAGCGTAAAACATACGTAATTACATATGGCCTCTAGGACCCCTTTATCGCGGATACATTGATGTACTAAGACCTTTCTTGTAGGAGGCGCCCCGGAGACCTTGGTCCCCTCCAAAAATCCCCACTTGTTGTTTCTGCAATAATTCCACATAAACATTTCTGATACTGAACAGATGTATGCAAACAAAACGAGGAATGATTTTCTACACTCACCCGAAGTTTATCAATTGCACGATCCTGACAAATGCATGAGTGTCGTGATACGGCAACGCACACAGAATCACCTCATCAACGTTGAACACATGAACCCTTCAATAAAACATTCCAAATTCCTTTATTAGTAATTTGAACTTTTTTGCTACATTTTCCTTAACCATTTAAACAGAGGTTGAAAACAAAGAGAGAAAATTCAATTACTGGTATCTGCGGATGAGGTACTCCAATGTCTTGAGCGCTGCAGCGAGCTGCAAGTGACCAGAAAGGAGACGCAAGTACGAGGAAATGGACTTGTTTATCTTCTCCTCCTCCTTCGGTACCATCTTCTCCCTATCGACATCCAGACTCGTGTTGCTGAAAAGTGTGTCTTTGTACCTCTCGAACTGGCCATCAACTCCCGCAAGCACATCCAACCCTACAACCCGAAACATCAAAAACACAGCAAAAAAACGAAAAAACTCAAAGCTTTGAAACTTTTGGGCTTAAATTCGGGAACCTGAGATAGCAATGGGGAGGATGGTCCTTAAGTCGAGGTCCGCCGCCTCCTTGGGGTCGAACAGGACGGAGGGGCGCGTGATGGGTCTCCGGACGGGGTCGTCGCTGCCCCGGAGTTGGGATCTGATGGCTTGGAGTTGGGAGGCGATCGAGCCGTCCATGGCTGGGGTTGTGAGAGCTTGGGGTTGTCTGATTTGGGCGAATTGGGGATTGGGGCGAGGTGGAACCCTAGACCGGGGGAGGTGGAGGAGGGAGGCGGTGTGTGTGGGCTTTAGGGGTTTAACTCAAGGTTTTGGGTTTATGTGTTTTTATTTTGAGGTTTGGGTTTGCAGATTAATTTTCCCTTGGGTTTTTGTCCTCGTGGGTTATATGTGTTCTTCTTTGGGGTGTTTGTTGTAATTTTTTACGACTTCATTTTTAACAGTTAGTTATTACGGTTTACTGGTGAGGGAAAAAGTGGGTATCTACAGTTTGTCTGTTACTCCTAAGTACTACTTAGATTTCAAATTCATATATAAGTTGGTTTGGTATCTTATCTTAGATTTCAAATTTATATATAAGTAAGTTTGGTATCTTATCTGCAATCAAAACTCGTCAATTATTACCCCAGTTTATTAAAAAATCAGTTATTAATCCAATTGTAGTTCCCTTATAAAATGTAGTTCCTTGGAGCAAACCAGTTAGCTTTTTCGATTTACTCAGTAGGGGGCCAGCAAAGCAATCGCAATTCTCTTGTGGACACAAAATCAGTCAGCAATCCAGATTCCATTAAAACTACCACAAATAATGTAGATTTACACGTCTGATCAATTGGAAATGGAACATTTGGCCACCAATTGTCCAATTGCAGTTAGAACCATTCCAAACGTCCATTACATTCCACACAATGTAATACATTTCCATTCATAATTTTTGTTTGATTGCTTATGACTCGGGCAGGACGCGTCTTGTCATTGACCTTCAGCTGAACTGGAGCTTTGTTGCCGTTGATCTCCGATGGCGTGGGCAGTGGCTCACATAGGAATTCATCTGCAACATCACCATCTTCGTCGATTCTTAGTTTTTCTTGGTACCACTCGAGGCCCTGCTAGCAAGAGAGGCATTTTATATTAGAAGGCTGCATACTATGTCTGAACTAACAACATTTTAGAGGGTGACAACAAGCAAAAAATTGGATCAACACAAAGACATAACTGATTTAGCATGCATCAAATCAATGAACGATAAGTTTTTTCCTTAGTATATGAAACAAACAAGATTCCAAAACAAAGGACAAAGTTGACTTCTTCCTTGTAATTCTAATGGTTAATTTGACTACTACTTGAAGCCTTGGACAAATAACAAGTCAAATCCATATGACTTCATTACCTTATAAATTCAATCCCAACACAAAAATATTGCCCAGAAGTCTCAAATAACGTTTTACCATGTTGGACAAGTTGAAGCAGATCTTTAGCTGGTGCAACTAAAGAGGTGTTTAGAGTCTACCAATGGGAACAAAAAGAAAATCACAAAGTTAACATGTGACATGATTCTGTCATTGTCCTTATATTATTCAAAACTTACTGTGCCTCTAGTGTCGAGGAAAGCCAATAGAAAAGTAAAACATTTTGAAAGGAATGAAATCTAACAAGGGATGCCATAGAAACAGACACAACTCTCTGCATCTTCGCAGTAGATGATGTCTGGAATGTTTAGTTCAACTCCAAAAGAATGAGCAAGGATTTCTTTTGTCAACACATCAGAATCCTCCCCTTTTTTATTAAAAAAATTGGTTGTTTTGTTCATAAACTTAAGCTTCCTAAAAAATTATGAGTGTTCAAAATTTTCCAGAATTTCAAATTTTAACAAAATTATTAATGCCAAGGAATATGTCATATCTTGGTCCAACTAAGAGTTTATGGCCAATAAAAAACTCTGAAGGTTAGAAGAAACTACTAATCTACTAGCTGAAATAAAGCCTTGAGTATGAATCTTTATGCTAGAAAGTTCGATTCTTTTTACTGATAATACAAAACGTTCGGTAATACACAACAAAAGATAAAGGGAAGCAACAACTTTGGTGTGGAAAATATGATGCATTTCACGCACTCAACTAGAACTCTGAATTTTTAGACATGGAAACTACAACATGATTGATAAACACTTGTATACAAGATGACATTATGATTTTCTTCCTTTCCGGGAAAAAAATCAAGTGATGGAACAACTCAAAAAACACAAAAATCGCTTCATACAAAAAAATCAAGAGCAAAATGTCCAGGGCATGTCCGGACATGGAAAGTGAAGAACTAGCTGAAAAAAAGTTAGTTTTCACCAAAACATCTCATGGGCGAAAAACAACATTAACATTGGTTCACAAGTGGACACCAATTGTTGCAAGATGAATGAATTTTGCAATCGAAACTCAGCGAAAACTGATCATAAAACCACTTATGGAGATCTCAAGCATTGCAATAGGCACACTTCAAATTGAAATGTAACTACAAAAGCTACAAGCATGTGATGCGAAAGGACAAGTTTACCACAAGTCTCAAAGAACAATAATGAAAAAGGTGTTACAAGGAAAAAGACGTGTTCCAAAACTTAACGCTGCTCTAGAGGTGTTAGGATCTTACCTCTACTTTAGAGGGAGAGGGGGGGGGGGGGGGGGGGGGGGGGGGGGGGGGGGGGGGGGGGGGGGTTAATAGAGTAATAAAAAAATTATGCACAATTGACTAAGATTTAAACAAATTTATGAACTAATATTTGTGGGAAATAAAAAAATCATAGAAATAAAACAAACCACAATAGAGACACACAGTGATTTTATACTGGTTCGGCAAACCCCCATGTGCCTAGTCCAATCCCCGAGTCCCATGCTCGAGAGTTCTTACCGTGGACCTTTGCGGGCAGATCCACAAGCCGTTTAACTCGCGCTCGAAAAACAACCCTCGTCGAGACCCTTCACGTGCCGTGAAGTTGACTTCCACAACCTAGAAGCTCCAAGTACATATTTTTACAAAACACCCACGAGCAAACTCTTGAATCAAGTGAAGGATTCAGTCAGGAGGTCAATGTGTGTTGGTGAGAGGATGAAGAGGGAGATGGATGTGAATGTGAAACTATAGAGCACAACGAGATTTTTTTTTGTCAAAAATGAAATTTTTGGAATGGATAGAATTCTCCTATAAATAGGCTAAGTTCGAATTAGGCAAATAAGGGAAAATTTTAGATCAAATCAAAAGGCAATAAATTCAAAATCAAGGTCAAACTGGACGTCCGCACGACTAGTTGTTGTATACGGGCTGAGTAGGGGCGGACGTCCGGTCCAAACCCCTGCCCAAAATCGAGTTGGGTTTGTATGGTGGGGCGGACGTCCACTCAAGTTTGTTGTCCGAGAATTTGGCTTGTGTGTTCAGGCGGTCGACCAGTCCAAGGGGGCAGTTGATCGATGTCTAAGAATTTTCGATGATTCATATACTAATCTAATATACTCTAACCCATACACATATTTTTATTGTTAAAGAATGAGTAATTTGAGGTCCTTTGAAGTAAAGACAAATCTTCACACTTGATACTTCTCATTAGTGTAGAAAACTTCCAATAGCTTGTAGTATTCAAAATTGATGTGAATTTTGATAAGAAGTCCTAAGACACTCGAATAATGAATTAGTCCAAAATGTATTTGTTGTCATCTAATCAAAATTAAGGAAGTGAGATTAACAGCCTCAAGGGATGACATTATGGAATACGACTGATAATCATATCATAAATGCAACCCAACGATAATTAATCCACTGCATCAGTCAGAGGACCCTAAACTCAAACTCATAGTATTACACTTGATATCGTGGAAATTCCCAAATCCCACCACACGTGCTCTGAGAGAAAATTTAGATCACTTCATAACAAAATCATGCATGTTGTTTCGGACCAAAGTCTTGTACTCCGAAGGCTTAAGGATTGATAAAGATCCATGTGGTAACAACCATCAAGTGAGGAAAACTCAATTCGCTAGACTCACTCTAACTTATATAGCTCGTATAAAACAATCTCGAAGACAAAACAATTCCGACGTACTTCGCCCACTATCTTCCACTTAAGTACTTGAATTTCAATAAGGTGTTAGTCTAACTAAACTTTTGACGAACTAATAGTAGATTTTAGCAGGAAGAAAAAAAAGCGAAATAAAAAAACAATACCTGAACTCCACCCTGACCATTCTGACAAGGAACAAAAAGAGGCCCAAGATGGGGTCTTTCCACCGCCACCTTAGCCTTAACACTAAACCCTTTCCTGGGAAAGTCCTGGATTTCCTCCACTACACGCTCCTCCCCTTCCTCTCCTCCCCCGAACCGGGGCTCTTCGTCCCGGCCGAACCCGAGGAAATTCCCGATCTTCCTGAACAACCCCATTGACGGGACGACGAGAGAGGCGGCGAACGGCTCGATTGGGCACTCGACCGGCCGGATTGGGTTCGGAGATCGGTTGTGGTGTCGACTTGTGTTCCGGTTGTTGGGGTTTGGGTGAAGTGTGAAAAAGCGATGGTATCGTACGAGACATGGCTTTACAAGTCTACTGCAAATGACACAACATTATTGCGTGTTTCCTGTTTTGCCCCTGGGTTGGTTTGTTATTCCGAGGGACCGTGGTGTTGTAATTTAGAGGCATGTTATTTTTGTGAAAGCTCATGTTGTTAAAAGCTACACTATTTTTCTTTTGTCATGTTACATCTTTATGTATTTATTTGTCCTACCTCTATCATCCTACATATTTTGTCCTTTTATCATTTCTCTCCAAAATCATGATTTAAATCTTCTTCTTTGATCCTTTCCTTGCATATTGATACTTTATTTTTGTCTTGAAAATTTAATGTGTTATTGGGCGAAAAATATTATTGAGAGAGATCAAAGCAACATGAAACGATTAGATGACGACACATGTCATGGGCTGCAGTAAGTAGATTGAGAGGTCGGTCCGAGCTATGGTAGGAAGTCCAACCCTAAACCGATGACATTCCCTAATTCTAGACCCGAATCGTCAACTCTATGGAGAGTTTTTGACAAAAAGTTCTTCGGAAATAGATTGTGAAAACAACAATAACTAGAATAACAAGGTTTTCAACTACTCATATCGGTTTCATGAGTCCCAATTGATATTATGAAGAATGAACGACAACAATAACAATTCTTGTGATAACAAACAACTAATCCTCTTTTTTTATAATCTTTTGACTCTTTGTATTAAGTTAACACCCTCTAAAAATTGCGATAACAAACAATTGATCTTCTACTTTTTAGAATATTTGCATTAAGTTGACATCTCTTAACAGTTCAAGTACCAAAACAATTCTTGAATTTTCATTCAAAACAAAAGAAATGAAAATCACATGAAGCGGGAGAGCAAGGGAAAAAGTAACTATAGTTGTTTGTAGAGAGCAATTTGTCAAGGTATAAAAGATATCAAGAGCAAAAGAACGATTGAATATTGAATTTATCTTCAATAGTCGATGGATACATGTTTTTGTTTGTTGTTCTATGCAACAACTACAACAAGGTTTGTGAGACAATAACCATTAAAACAACAACATCTGTAAGAAGCCCAAACCCCTTTGTTGAGTTTTGAATGAAGGTAGAAACTCAAGAAAAGACTCAGGAGCAGAGACTCGAGGGGCAAAATCGGGAACGAAAAAAGGCGAGTTGGGGCTATTATTTCGTCTTGGTGCGTCGTCTCCCTCCGACGCTCCTCTCCTTCCCCAAATCCCATTCCAGATCTGCGCCAGAAACAAACCCTTTCCTCCCCCAATACCCGATCTGATCCGACCGACGGCCGCGTTCTGATCCACCTCGTGTTCGTCGACTCGGCGGAGATCCTCGCCAAGAGATGCCTGTGGCGGCATCTGCAATTTACTTTCTCAACCTCCGCGGCGATGTGCTCATCAATCGCCTCTACCGCGACGATGTCGGGTTGGACTTCTCCTTTGCCCCCATTTTCCTGCTTTTTTTCTCCCGGAATCACGATTCTTTCGACTCGAGACGAGGTTTTTGATGTCGAATTTAGAAGTTTTGTTAGAAAAATGGTAGCTTTAGCTGATTGAACGAGGGAACTGTAGATAGATATTGGTTTGGGTGAAATAGTTAATTCTTTGTTGAGAGTTTAAGTCTAGAAAAGTCTTCGTAAGTTCGTAGTGGTAGTAAAAAAGTTTGTTTTGATAATGGTGTAAGCCCATCCTCATTCATGTAATCACAGTCGTTTGCTGGAGGAGTTTTCTTTCTTTCCCTTCATTCATGAAAGGTTACCACAATTTCAGGGTTTGCAAGATTTTCCTGTTTATGTTGCAATTTTGTCGAAGCCTTATAGTTGACATGAAAGTTTCTTCAGCATGTTAGTTGCTCTCTCTTTTCAAGCCGATTGAAATGTATTTTTCTTTTTGAAATTAAATAAAAGAAACTTGTACAGAGTCATACCTCCTATCCATCAAGGCCTGGTTGTGATGGAAATGTATTTGACTTCATTCAACTACAAAGTCTGAAACTGGCTTTCTTTAGTCCATATTGACTATGTCGTGCCAGATTGTGGACTATAATGTTTCTTCATGCAATCGTACTGACATTTTCTAAGAAAAGTTGCACTCATGCCCAAAAGGTCACCGCAGGATTTGGAATTTCCTTTATTCCTGTGTAAAACTGCTCTACTTTCTTCAATCGAGCTGATTTTATCTTGAAGTTTGATCCTATCTATCATGTGATATTGTGGTGCTTCAGTGGGAATATGGTGGATGCATTCCGAACACATATAATGCAAACGAAAGAACTTGGGACATGTCCTGTTCGTCAGATTGGAGGATGCTCTTTCTTCTACATGAAAATCAGCAATGTTTACATTGTGATTGTTGTTAGCAGCAATGCCAATGTTGCCTGTGCTTTCAAGTTTGTTGTCGAGGTATACTTTCGTTATGATTCATTCATGTGCTCTTCACTCTGAGTCGCAACATGTTTGGTTGATGTTTATTTTATACTGATTCCAACAAGAAGTTAATTATATCATTTCATTTTTTTTCCAGGCAGTTGCACTCTTTAAATCATATTTTGGCGGAGCATTTGATGAGGATGCCATACGAAACAATTTTGTTTTGATATATGAGCTTCTGGATGGTATGACATCATGAATGAAGCTACTGTGAAAGTATTTGATATTTACTTCATATTCTTATTCCAAGTTTTAGTTAGCATATGTTGTGGTCTTCAATAGCATCACCAAACATGTCTAGACTCTAGATTTAAAGTCAGCTAGTCAATCAAGGCTTAAAATCGACTAGTTGGGGATCAATTGGGCTACTAGTCGGGTTGAAACCAATTACTGACTGGTCAGCCAACTTTTAAATTATAGCCAACATGTTACCAAATTAGCCATAGAATAAGTTCTTTCATCTGTAGTATTAGTAGGGTCTTACTCTCGATCTGGTCAATGTTTGCTCAGCTTTAGAGCTGGCTTCTGTTTCAGTGGCACCTTTTACCTTCAATTAACTCTTAAAAAAAATTCCACTTTCAAGAGTTGTTTTTAGTTCTTTCAAGTGATTGCTCCATTTGTAAACAAATATGCATAAAAAATCATTATGGCATGACAAGATGGGCGGTTCCAAGCTAAATACAAACATAAGACCAGATAAAGAGAGACTTGTGAGTGAATATTGTTCACGTGGGTTTGTCAACACTCAGCACTATGGATCCAGTATCCGGTGCCAAATTGCCAATCAAGTATCCTAGTTGATTTGATGGTTGTCTCATTGCAATCACCTAATGTCTTCCAATTCCATGAAATTTTATTCAGTGTTTCTAGCCCTTGGGATTTTTTTATCCTAATTGTCGCTCAACATATTGACAAGTCTAACCCTTTTCTTTCCTTTTCTGTAAATGCTCTTTGGAAACCAAAATTATGTCCACCCTGCAAGCTATTCTTCTTCGGTCAAACTCTTTGTTAGGCCATGTTCAGTGCATAGCATTGTATCCGATAATGGTAATAATAAACACAAATATCTAACGTGTGTTATCAAGTAGTAGTCTATTTTGTGAGTAGTATATCATACACGAGCAAGAAAAGCAATTAAGTGTGCTATTTTTTCCTATGAACCTTTAGTTATGGGGAGAATCACATGGCTATAATATAGTTTACATGTTAAAATGTTTAAGACAACATTCTGTTGTTCCAAGTTATATCCACGTTTGTCCTTCCCCTGAAGATTTTCTCTGGGTTTCAGATGAATACATCTGATAATTTACTTCTTTTGATTATTCTGTCTTTGCCTATAAGCTCCAAATATCCAGTGTACCTTTTGAGTATTTTATGGATTTCCTTCACCTTGTAGAAATTATGGATTTTGGATATCCTCAGAATCTCTCCCCTGAAATACTGAAGCTTTATATTACCCAGGAAGGGGTCAGGTCACCTTTCTCTTCCAAGGTTAGATATCAGATATTATAATTTTTGAGAAACGAAATACATGCTTACATACATTTGCTCCTCTTGCCCAAGTGATGTTATTGTTATGGATTGTTTTTTAAAATGAAGGCCTCGGACAAACCAGTTCCAAATGCAACTCTGCAAGTTACAGGAGCAGTTGGTTGGAGACGCGAGGGCCTTTTGTACAAGAAGAATGAGGTTTTGTTACTATTTATGATTGTGCCTTTTACTATGAATGCAATGACCTTTTGTTTTCATATCTTGCTCTTTCTTTTCCAGGTGTTTTTGGACATTGTAGAAAGCGTAAATCTTCTTATGTCCTCGAAAGGCATGTAATAAAGCTAGTGGGTTTTTTCCCACAGGAAATAAATATTTTGTTGGGGCCTTTTGCACTTCTGAGGTGTAATTTCTTTTCTTGCTTTGTCTACTTATAGGTAGTGTTCTACGTTGTGATGTCACCGGAAAGATTCTGATGAAGTGTTTCCTATCTGGAATGCCTGATTTGAAATTAGGATTGAATGACAAAATTGGTCTTGAAAAAGAATCACAGCTTAAGTCAAGACCTACCAAGAGGTATGAACTCAGCCTTCCTATTTATAGTGGTCATAGTTAAACGCTTAGATTTTTATTTTACCTTCAAATTCTCATCCTTGGATCTGATTTTAGAATTTATATTTGTTTATGTTACCATAAAAAGTGTCATGGTAGGTTTATCTGAATGATGCTTCATATCCACTTCTTTTTTTACAGTGGAAAGACCATTGAACTTGACGATGTCACATTCCACCAGTGTGTAAACTTGACAAGATTCAATTCTGAAAAGACAGTCAGTTTTGTTCCACCAGATGGTGAATTTGAATTGATGAAGTAAGGTTACACTGTTATGCTTCATTTAATTATTTCATTGGCCCTTTTGCTGTTTTATTGTCTCCAAGCAGTCAGCTCATTTTATTGATAGTGTGCAGTTGAACCATGCATTTTCACAAATTATAACTTCTTGCAATGAAACGTACTATTAAATTTTTGGGAAAGTAATATTGTAATGAATTGCAACTGCATCATGAGTCTATCATGTAAAGATTTGTAAAAGTAGTCAACCAACTGCAGGGAAAAAATGTATCAAACTGAATCCACTTATATTTTACAGTAGTCATTATGGAATTTCATACTTGTTTCTTTTTTATTCCTTTTTGAAGTGGCTTAATTTGTACAGGTATCGCATTACCGAGGGAGTAAATCTTCCATTTCGGGTCTTGCCAACAATAAAAGAACTCGGTAGAACAAGGATGGAAGTTAATGTTAAGGTTTGTTACATTATGCAAGATATTGCTCCCTTCTTCAGCCACTCCATAATGTCTTAACTTACAGGTTTCATCTATCAAATTCCCAGGTAAAGAGTGTTTTTGGTGCAAAGATGTTTGCACTAGGTGTTGTGATTAAGGTTCCAGTACCCAAACAAACAGCGAAGGCAAGTTTTCAAGTGACTTCCGGTCGAGCCAAGTACAATGCTGCAATAGATTGCTTAGTTTGGAAGTAAGTTTTGACTTTGCTCGGTTTATTTATCCCAATCTGCATTTGATAATACTTAACATCCATCACCTTGTTTTTCCCCCAAATGAAAACCATGATCATTGATAGGATTGGCTTACCTGTGTCTTTTAGTTCATGTGTGATGATTCATGTTAAAGTTGTAACTACTGTCCATATAAGCTAAGTCATAAGCGGAGAAAGAAGACTGTAAACTCATTCAAAAGTGAGAGGGTAGGTGCTCCCTTGCACTGCAAAGAAAGTCCGTTGACCTCCCAACTCCGTCTTCACCTGTGGATGTCAAATTTTCATCTATGCAAAGAGTTCTTTATGGAAGGCCACAATTTATGTAGTGGACATTTATCTGTTTATGAAGCTCAAAATAAGTAGTTTATAATTCTGTGTTGCTCTCGTGTTTTTGTCTTGTGTTAGTTTGCAGTTAATCATTCATAGATTATTTTTCAAAATTTCAGAATCAGAAAATTTCCTGGACAAACAGAACCAACCATGAGTGCGGAGGTTGAGTTGATATCTACAATGGCAGAGAAGAAGTCGTGGACTAGGCATCCTATACAAATGGAATTTCAGGTACCCCCACAAAGTTGCCTTTCAACTAGCTGTATATGTTTAATGTTGTGGGATTATCATTTTTTGTTTGCTCACTCAACAAAGAATTTGTGTTAAAGTTGTACAAACTGCTTAGAAGTAGTTCCAGCAGGACCCCATTAATGAAGTTTCTCCCTCCGTATATGTTGATAACTTCTGTATCGGATCTTTGTTTCTCCATGTGATGTTTTGACACGTAATAAGATTTTTATGAGCTTTAAGGTGGTAGTTGAATCTGCATCATGATGAACCTGTCTTCATGAATTCAAATGAGCTTTCCCCCTTTTTTAATTAAATTAAAGTCATCATGTCTTGTTTTAGGTCAAATTTTATCCATCAGGATCGTAACCATATGTTCCGTATGTTTACTCATCTTACAGGTTCCTATGTTCACTGCCTCAGGTCTGCGAGTTAGGTTCCTTAAGGTGCCTTTCTACAGATAACTAGCTGTTTCCTCTGCCATTGAAATAAATATTCCATGTCATAAAATGAAATTATTTTTGCAGGTGTGGGAGAAAAGTGGCTATAACACTGTCGAGTGGGTCCGGTACATCACCAAAGCTGGGTCTTACGAGATCAGATGCTAGTTCCCAGATTATGCATTCACGAACAGGTGTTTTCCAGGAAGAACAACCATAGCTTCCAACTATCTAATGAATCATCATCCAGCTTCCCTTGATTTGGCTCAATTTCCTGTCAAATTGTCATAGATTTGATTGTGTGGTGTTGAATTTCACGGCAAAGTTTCTGTAAATGCTAGCATGAACTAAAATTGGGGGTATATATTTGTTTCTTTATAAATGTTTCTAGGTGTTTGAAGAAATATTGTAGCAGAAGGGTGTTTTTCTTGTTCCATTGATTTTCCCTTTGTATGATGACTCATTTATTGTGACTGATCTTATGTTAGATGTTGTAATCCGGCATACTTCCACCAAGATTGAGTTGAATTTTAGTGATATAATAATGTTTGAGTAGTTTGAACTGAGTTAATTACATTACAATGTAATTGGACAACGTTCAATCATGCAGTTCAATTATTTTGAAATGTGTTTTTGATACCAAGTGATTACGACCTTCGATTTTCTCAATCAAGCAATATAACGTAATCATTATGTGATTACATTACATCATTCTTCACAGCAAACCAAGCATGTCTTAGTGGGGGTTATTGCGGTAGGAAAGTAATGGAAAGTTATAGGTTTCTGTTTGACTGCAAAGGAAGGGGTTATTTGTGTTGTTTCCACCGGATTCATTTCCATTTTGAAATATAAATCAAGATTTGTTCTTCGTTTCTCACCATTAACCCTCTGAATCCGAGGGAAACTGTACTCACTCCTCCGTTCCCGAAACCCTAACCTCCCTCGATGACCTCTCCTCCGGCGACCCCGGCCCCAACAACCTCTCCTCTGGCGACCACGACCCCAAATACTTCTCCTCCGAAAACCACAATCCAGACTCCGACCCCAACGACCCTTGCAACGACGTCGTCATCTCGTCTCCGGTTTGTCCTTCTCTGCATCTTCGGGTTTGTTGTTTGTGGGTTTGGAGCATATTAGGGTTTGGGTTTGGAGTGCTTCCCATCTGCAAGCTTGAACATGAGATTCATTGTAGTAAAGAACTGCCAGTTTCAGATATTTGGTTCATGAAATTGAGAAAAAAGAACTCCGACATGTATGATCATTGTACCAAAACCATGTCCTGACAAGTTTGATGCTTACAAAAATTAGCAAAACTCCAAATATATAGTACTCCAATCTCATTAAACCATAGCAAATGTTCTTTGATGCACTACAAAATTCTAGTTCTGATTTTATTGGAAATTGCTTGTTTATTGGACTACCAATTAGAACTCATCAATTGTGTCGAGGAGATCATCAATTTCCTGCTTCAGGGTTGCAATTTTCTGCTGAACTGGAGCAATTCTATTGTTTATATTGTTGGATCGTGTGGGTTATGGGTCCACAAACTCTAATTAACAATTTAATGTTAATTACCTACTTGCTTAGACAATCAAAGAAATGCAGCGGAAATTAAAACTAAACAAGCAAGTAGAGGAAGATAATGCAAACCACAATGACACGAGGGATTTTATAGAGGTTCGGCACCCCACCCGGGTCCTAATCCTCTCTCGCAAGCTCCGCTCGACTCCGCGAGCTCCGCCTACGACTTCACTATCCGCTCCCCGTTCCGGGCCGGGAGACAACGCCTTACAACCGTCAAACTCGCGAACAACCCTCGCCGAGCTTGGAATGCTCTACTCACAATCCAAGAAGGATCACTTCGGGCTCTCGCCGAAGTCTATACTTGTGTCTTGGGCTTTCACCAAGACCCTTGCTCTCCTGACAACAAATGTAACTGAGTGGAATTCACTCTCTAATTGAGCACAACAATTGCTAGATGTTTGAGTGATTCATTTGTAGAGAAGACAAAGCGGATTTGCTTGAAGATTTTGGTGATGAGCTCGACAATACAGAAGTAGGTAGCTCAAATTCAGAAATGAATGAAAATGGGAGGGAAGAAGAAATTCAAATTGAATTGTCTCAACAACAACAACAAAAACTGGCAGATCAGATGAGAGTAAATATGGCAAATTCTATGTGGTATGTTTGAATTTTAACCAATTATGTACGCTGACGGTCTGATGGAAAGAAAGTGTTTTGTTTGCACCGTATGTCATCACAATTTTGTGTTTTTTTTCGAGAATTTCCTATGTAGTTGTCATTTAATTTTTCCTTTTTGAAACAAGATTATATGTAAATGTTACAAAAATTATATAGATATGTATATGTTTACGATCCAAAGTTTCTTTTGTCACACCCCTTTTCTTTTTAATTACCAAATCTGATTGAGATGAAAATAATGGAATGGAATCGCCAATTCTGATTGATGTCGGTGTAAGATTTCTTTTTTATGACCAGTAGGGTTAAATTTAAGTGATAGTTTTATGGTTTATTTTTCTTGAGATTTATTTATAAATTAAATGTGATTTGGATTATAATATTATTGATATTATATCAACATATTGTCATTTATAAATTAAACTGCAGGTACACAGTTTCTCGTATTTTCTAATGGTAAGCACAAACAACAAAATTTGTTTTCTGTCGGATTCCGGAGACAAACACAAACAGAATATGTTTTCTATTGGATTCCAAAAACAAACACAAACAACAGAATTCGGTCAAAGGGAAATTATTTTCCACTAGATTATGTTATTCTTCTGTTTTCCGTTTGACTCCAAAAATTACTTTCTGTCCCACTAACACCCCTTTAACGTAAACTACAATGTACACATGTTGCATGGCATTGCAATCAGCAATGTATGGGCTCCTTTTAGAATATTAACGTCATATCCATCTAATGAGTCACCAAAAACCAAAAAAAAAATCTAATAAAATGTATGGGTTTCTTTCGGCCGATGACTGGTCAAAGAAATTTGGATTCTCGTTGTACTTTGTTAAATCATGGTTGATGGATATTGAATCTTAATTGGATGTTGAATGGGCATGATTGGATCTTAATTGAATTTTGATTGAATTTAATAGGATATTGATTGGACCTAATTGGATCTTGGATTATAGAGGCTTTTAGACGGATCCTAGAAGATCTACATTGATGCTAATTGATCTTACGAGTTTGCTTTACATTAATTATATCTAATCCTGTTCTACTTTATATATAAAAGATATAATTACAATATGTTTAACAATTTTTTACATAATATGTTGATCTTGATGAACCCTTAATCTTTCTCTCTTTTTTTTTTTTGAGAGAGATAATTTGACTTCTTGGCAAATTATAGACATCACCTAACACCTTTGGGTATAATTTATTGTTCATTTTGTAATTAAGTATTTTCCAAAATAATATATTACGTTGTTTGCAAATAAGTTCCTACATAAGTTAGAAATTCCATTGGTACAAAAATTTATTGTTATTTATCAAAACGAAAAGTTTGTTCTAACAATTACTTATTTCGTTTCAACGAAGAGTACCTTTTTCTCTTCATTCTCACTTCCAACATTGTTTTCTTGTGAGTTTTCTGTTGACATGTCATCTTACAAGACTACTAAACGAGGTTACAATTCCATTCCTTAGTATTTGACACGATGTTCTACTTGCCCATGGCATGCCACCTAGTAGACATAACTGTCCAAACAATGTTAGACTTGCCCATGGGCATGCCACCCTAATAGACATCTAACTGTCCAAACATAACCTTTTCCTCTTCGGAGTTATGCATTGATGACTTTTCTCCATGATTACGTACGCAATTCTTATATTATACGTCACATACTTGTTAATTTCATCGTTAACTTGCAGCTTATTGACATGTCAATTGGGTGTATTAAACATTTGACAATTGTTATTTAATGGGTTGTCGCATGCCACATTCTTCATGTTAAGATTTTGTTGTCATGCCACTCGTTATTATCATACAACTACTGGTACTTGTAACTTCTCATTTCATCGACGTAGGCAAAAAACATACATTATCTTTTTTTTCTTACGTCGATAGATGGACAAATCTGTAATATACAAATGTTATACATCTCATCATTTTCATTTTCCCGATTTTTCATCACCAAATGGCCCAAATGTTAACAAATACATGACCTAAATTTGACGTCACCTTTCGATATTGATGACATTTTGAATCAATTTTTGAAACTTTGCCCGAATGACTTTTGAAACTACAAGTGCTGAAGCTCCCTGCCAACCAGAGACCTTGGACTTGGAATCCAAGCCTGAGCCATAGCAAGAGAAACCTCAATGAACATCAATTAAAATTAAAACCTTAGTAACTTTTTGTAAAGAGGGATTATATTACTTAGTTTAAAAGAAGCCCACGGCAAAGATCCCCAGACCCCAGGACCGGCCTTACAGTATCAATAGGAGTACAACACAGGAATATCAGAGTTTAGGAGGGCCACATATATCCCCCAAGAAACAGAAAATCCTACCGCAACACATTAAGCCTCAGTTTTAACTACCAAGAATGTCTTCGTAGAAACTGCCAAATTAATGGTTAACATGGCACAGGAATAAGGTTAGAAGTGAAGCAGCACCAACAATCTCTAATTCTCCCCAAAAGGCTACAAAGTCAACTCAATCAAAGTGCCTGTTCCATGACGGTTACATCTCAGTTCAGCATCATCTTCATGTCCGTATCCTGCCTGTGCTGGTTTATGGAGGGAGGCCAGCCATGTGATGTGTATGATGACATGTTCTGAACATGCTGCCCAGAGTTATGGTACGCTCCAGCATTATGATTATGGTTCAGTGAGCTTCCTCCACCATCACCATCACCGTCACCATCGTCGTCGTCATCTTCTTCGGAGGATAAGCTTAAGGTACCTTGAGATGGAGGGCTGGTTTCAGAAGGTGGTGCTCCTCCTGGGCCGGGAGGTGGTTGTGGTGTCACATGAGTAGGCTCTGGTTTCATAGGAGGGGGCTTGGTTTTCTTCGCATCAGCATTGAAACTACCGACCACAACCTGAGGGAAAAGAGAAGGTTGAACGATACAAATACAGAACAAAAAAACGAAAGGAAACAAGCTAATAAATGTTGAGGATAACAAATTGAATGTAGCACCTGCACAGGTGCCGCAGCCAACAGCATGCCGGCCACGACACCACCCAAAACACGACCATCAGAACCTGCAAGGGCAACACTGAGACCACCAGTTCGACTGCGTATTCCATTGTTCTCTGTGAGCAGAAACGAACCAGACAAGGATATGATTTCAAAGCGGCCCTGCATGCAAAATGCTTTATAGGTCAGATGAATCATGACAGCTCCAGGTTTAAACGAATAATCCAATGTTAAATACACGCAGAAACTAATATATATATATATATATATATATATATATATATGAAGTATCAACATTAAGAATAGCTAGCTAAGGTTGATGATCAAATAATAATATAACCTCATAGGCAACAGTTCCACCAGATGATGCAGGTTGACGGAGTGAAACGTTAGAAATGACACCATTTGCCGAGAGAATGCAGACAGTCCTTGGCCCTTGCTGAGAAAATGCCATTATTTTTGAAGAAACATCCTGGGAAATGTCAACGGTACATCAGTGTGGCAAGATTATTTAATTTGATACTGGAATATGAGTTGCACATATATCATTAGATTGTCTTATCATCTCTAAATAAATTAAAAATGTTGCAGTTATTATGAATAACTTTCTCATACTTCAATGAATAACCATGAGCATGTTGATAATTGATAGATGAAATTAATTGGTATGATCAATATATTCTGCTCCTATTGAGATGAAATATAACTTAATAAGAAACACAAAAACAACAATAATTTAACTTGAATGAAGCAGGTGCAAATCTAACAAAACACAAACTTAAGATTCTTTTTTAAAAGATTTACTTCACAGGCCATCAAAGTATCAAACGCCATGATTCTTGGTATAACTGTCATTGTGCATCCGGAAAGGAAATTAACACATTATGATATTGGCAATAGTAAAATTTCATAACAAGCAATGCACATAACAGGACGATAATACAAAACTAACCTCCCCGCCCTTCACAGTGATAATATGAGGAGTAAAGGAATTTCCAGAAGGGCCTGCAATGAAAACCTTTTTTAAAAAATATATATCAAGACAATACAATTGCAAAACAATCAAAAAAATGTTAGAGGCTAGTTGATAGGTATTAAAAATCATTTATATAATAAAGCGAGTGTTCCAAATTGAAAAAGGCTAATAAAGAGCACAAGTACAATATGAAATAAATTAAACATATTAACAATAAGTATTCCAGAAAACCCCATTCTTAATATGATTTCTTAGGCACTAGGAGTACACAGATGACCAACAGGTGTGGTATTTTGAAAGAAAAATCTAAGAACTGGCATCTTTGGAAATGGTTTTCTAGTAAAAAGGACTGTTGTTTTCCCATGAAGGTGTACTGACGAAATCGTATTTTCCCTTGTTAAGCAAATTATAGCAATATGGACAAAGAACAATTGGCATGGCAAATGGTTAATGCTGCTTCATCCTTATATAAGAAATAATTGACATATGTAAGTGCTAAAAGATTAAGATCAAGCATGACAACAATAGGTATTACCAAACGCCTCAAGATGCTGCTTCTTTCCTGAGCCCGGCGGTCGACCTCGCCGCTTGGCCGAAGACTCAGATGATGGAGGACTAGTATAGCCAGAGGCCCCCGAAAGAGGGGACAAAGCAAGACCCATGCTACCATCAGGTCCATATTTCCTTGGCCTCCCTCTCTTCTTCTTCATTGGCTCGCTCATATTGAGCCCACCAGCTGGTCTCATAGCCATGGCACTGTCCCCGTGATACAACATAACTGAGGTGTCAGCAGCAGGCCTTGGTGTAGGAGAGGGGGCGGAGGAATTAAATGAGAGACGCATGCCCGACCCCAAACCTTGTCCTGCTGAATTGGGCATCATCATGGAACTACTCTGCAGGCTCGAACCGTAAGGGTTGGAGCCTAGCATGACATTAGGCGGCTCCGGTGGATTCAACCGCGTCGGCTCCCTTTCGTCCATTCAAAGTCCAGCAAGTAAACTTCAACAGCTCTGTTTCCTGCAACAAAACTTGTAATGCACACAACAAAAACCCAAATCTAAAACCTAAAACACTCATGACTTAACACAAACACAAACAAAAACCTCAACAACATGACATCCTTTCTGTTTCTCTTCAAAGGAAGCATATCACAGAATAACACAGTTAGAATGCAAAACATAACAAAAAAATGTTTTTATTATAAAAAAAAGTGATTTTTTTGGTGATTAAGACACTGAAGCACTAAAAAAACATAACTACAACATAAATCTGAACAAAAAGAGACATTTCCGCACAAATACCAGCAAAAGGTGACACCTTTAACCCACCAAGCCACACCCAAGAACACCATTACAGCATCACCACCACAATGCGACCCAAAGGCGCCACCTTTCCAACCAAAAACCCCTCAAAACACCTCAAACCAGAAAAACGAAGCCGAAAAACGCAAAACCCAACAAGAGAAGGAAGGAAACCCCATTCGGTGGCAAATGGAGGGGAAAAGGCGGTACCTTGGGCGGAATGGGAGCGAATCGGAGCGGAGGTTTAAGCGGCGAGGCGAAACCCTAGCGTGGGATTGGGATAGAGTAAAAGAGAAAACAAAAGGAGAGGAAAAATGGTGTTGGAAATGGTATTCTCACCTCTCTCTCTCTCTCTCTCTGTTCTGAAGTCCCACTTCGATAACGATGACAGCGAATCTGGAGCGTCGGATCTTAAGACAAACAAACCCAATTTTGCCTCTGTTTTGTTTTTGTTATCCTCTAATTTGTCGTTATTTACCAGAAGGTAATTATTTATTAATTACAGAAAACAAAACAAAGCTTAGCCATATCACCTTCCACGCTCTAATGGATAGGATAGCTCATCTAATGGTTCGTTTGTTGAAATTCAACTGATAAGAAGAAGAAAAACTAATGATACATTTTAGGAGGTAAGATGTCAACTAATCTTTTTATTTGTTTTGATTTGTCATATATTTTATTATTTTTATTGGAAATGTATATACGTAGATTCGAACTACCACATGAGTACGACAGAAAATATGCTATTTTGTATCAGAGATCAATATATGCTAATGACGTGTTAAATACGTGTTATTTTGTTGTAATGAACGTCCAAAACTGAGACCCAAAAGTGCACTCTGCAATGTATGCAATTTCTTTGTTCACACTTTTGGTGGAATGAGTTAATAATAAGTAGATAAAATGATTGTGAGAAAGACCAAATATTTAATAAGGGTTTATATGATCTCGTGCTCTTAATCACATGATGGAGTGAAGTGGGGAAGTGTAGAACTCTGTGCCATTGCCGTTTCACTCTCTCTCCTTTCCCTTCCCTCTTTTTGGAGTTTGAATGAGTTTTTTTAGCACATACTAATTAAGTCATTATAAATATACTACTCACGTGAGGGTGTTGACTGTTGCGAAAATTTTTCAAAATAGATTTTTTTTTTAAAAAATTCTTAAAATAAACCTCAAACAAAAGTATTTCTCAAACTAGACCCGCTGCCACCACGTGGTAACACGTGGCGGCGGCGGGTTTTGTTTTTTTGTGCATAGATAAATCGGCATCACCAATGCCGAGTTCTCCCAGAGAGAACTCGACACTGGTGATGCCGAGTTCTCTACGGGTGATACCGAGTTCTCTTTGGAAGAACTCGGCACTGGTGATGCCGAGTTCGAATTGATTTTTTATTGCCAAACCCTAACCTGAAAAACTCGGAAACTCGGCGGATGGGGGAGATGGGGGCGTCGGGCTGCTTATATAGCCCGACGGAACTCGGCGTTTGTAACGCCGAGTTCCCTTTTTTTTAAGTGAACTCGGCGTTACAAACGCCGAGTTCAACCTTTAGAACTCGGCATCCTAGATGCCGAGTTTTATTTCAGTAACTGTTCTCCTGTGCGTCAATCGTCTCATGCACGATCTGAGCGCCAGGAGAACAGTTTTCAAATAGAACTCGGCACTCTAACGGCCGAGTTCTATTTGAATCACCTCAGAAAACGTCAAGTGTTGGGCAATAAAAAATCAAATCGAACTCGGCATCACCAGTGCCGAGTTCTTCCAAAGAGAACTCGGTATCACCCGTGCCGAGTTCTCTCTGGGAGAACTCGGCATCACCAGTGTCGGGTTCTCTCTGGGAGAACTCGGCATTGGTGATGCTGATTTATCTATGCACAAAAAAACAAAACCCGCCGCCGCCACGTGTCACCACGTGGTGGCAGCGGGTCTAGTTTGAGAAATACTTTTATTTTAGGTTTATTTTGAGAATTTTTTTAAAAAAAAAATCTATTTTGAAAATTTTTCCTTTTCAGCCACCTCTGCACCGAAAAACACGATAACTTACGAGTTACAATGTAAAAATTAAGAAATCCACGATAATGAGCTATTGTGTAAGTTTGAAATTTGGTATTAAAACTTCTAAACAATTGTTAACGTTCGAGTTCGACAGCCAAATAATCCTTAAAAAGTTTTGGGTTATTGTTAATTACATGGACTTTTGATTGTTTCAGTGCTCCTTTCTTCCGTTCATTACGGGATTTTTTGTTATTATCCATAATTTATCACAACCCAAGATGAGTGATGTTTCTGAACTCGTCGATTCATTATGTTGCCAATTTAACTAATAAGGGTTATATTTTATTAAAATAGTTAAAACTATAGATCAAATCTTATTCTTGTTTTTTTCTTCTTTATTTGGTTTTGTTTGCTTCTCCTCGTTTGTTGGGCATACACGTGAGGAAAGGGGTACAATTTTGAGTTGATTACTGATTACTCATTCACCTACTACTGTTTGTTTTTATAGTTGTTGTCAATGCAATACGTACGTGTTAGTAGATTGGCACGTGGCTTGGTCATTTCTCATTATTATTTTTTGCCGTTGATACATTATCATGTTGTTCAACTAAAAAAAGGAACTATTATTCGTCGTCGGAAAACTACTTAAATCGTCCTAAAAATAATTTTTTTGCTCTTAACAAATCAATTAATACCGATTTCGTCCCGTGTCTTTAAACAAAGTGTTTGACTCAGTTTTACTCACATTCCCAGTACCAACACCACGAAAATGTCTGGCGAAGTACCAGAATCCGGCGAGGTAACGGGGGGAATTTTTTTCCCGACTCGGGCGTCTGCCTAAGCCGCCTCCACATAGGTGGAGGCGGTTTAGTCAAACGCCTCCACCTAGCTGGAGGCGGCTTAGATGCACGCCTCCACAAAGGTGGATGCGTCTGTCTAACACGCCTCCACGTATGTGGAGGCGTGTTTGGCAGACGCCTCCACCTTGGTGGAGGGGGCTTAGCCACACGCCCGTTTTTTTGTTTTTTTATAATTTTTTGTTAAATTCAAATTTTTCAGGTTCCGTTGCAAGATTTCGGTGGTGATGGAGTAGATTACAGTGAGCTTTTTTGACAGAAAAGAAATATTTACAACAATCGACGAAGGTTGTAAATGGGCGAAACAAATTGCAATAGGAGCCGGATTTTTTTTGGTTATATCATCGTACAAACCAAAAGCAGATAACCGGATGGATTGTTACCTCAGATGTGATCGCAGACGTGAGATGAGTTCTCGTGATACGAGTATTGCACTGCGAAAGAATACGAAAAGAAAAGGTTGTGGTTGTCGGTTTTTGGTAAAAGTGGTGGAGCGACGAGATCGTGATGGATGAGTTATTGTTTCTAGTAGCATGTATGTAAGGCTGTAAATGGGTAATATTTTACCCGCCCCGCCCCGCCTAATGCGGGTAGCGGACAAAAACATGTTACCCGCCACCCGCATAACCCGCCTAATAAGCGGGGCGGGTTGCGGTTGTCTTGCAACCCGCCCCGCATAACCCGCAACCCGCCTAATCAAATATATCATTAATTTTTATATACCAAAATCATTTTAATGTTTCAATTTTACTCATAACCATTAACTCACCTTACCAAATCATTATTCAACACTAACCAAATGTCTAATTTTTCACTCAACACACATCCAATTTCCCAAAAAATACAATGAGTAATTACTATTTTTCAAGTTTTGATGTTCTTTTATTTTTCTTAGAAAAAATGAAAAAAAATTAAAAAACCCGCCAAACCCGAATAACCCGCCCCGCCCCGCCTCACCTAGTCCAACCTTATGCGGGGTGGGTAGCGGTTTTTTTATTTTTGACTCGTCCCGCCCCGCCCCGCATACCCGCTTAACTTATGCGGGGCGGGTAGCGGTGGACCAAAAACCCGCCCCGCCCCGCTTACACCCCTACATGTATGGGCAGCACAACCACCCATTGACAGTTTATTCAGAAGGTCACCGACAGGTCAGCGGACTTAGTGCTGGGGCAAAGCAAATTGTTCGTGATATGATAGAGGCACAAGCAAGCCCCCGTAACATTTTGTTGGTGGTAAAGAAGAAATTTCCGGACGATAATCCGAATCAAAGGCACATTTACAACTTCAGAGAGTACATGAGGAGGACGAAATCTGAAGGCAGGAATCCCGCGCAGCAGTTTCTCAAAGAGGCAGTGCAGCATAAGTATTTGCATTGGATTGTGGCAGATGAAGAAACTAATGTCTTGACTCACGCATTTTTGGCACATCCGACTTCAGTTCAGTTGTTGCGTACATACCCATTCGTAATCTGTATGGATTCGACGTATAAGACGAAGAAGTACAAGATGCCTTTGTTTGAGATGGTTGGAGTTACTCCAACAAACATGAATTTCCTCGTCGGATATGCGATTTTGTAGGATGAGACCGAGTCTAGTTACCGGTGGGTGTTGGAGAGGTTGCGAGATATGTTATTGGATATTATTAGCCCGACAACAATAATTACGGACCGGGAGATGGGTCTGATGCGACCAGTGGCAGAGGTTTTTCGTGAGTCAGCTCATTTACTATGCACCTGGCATATCAACAAAGACGTGTACAACTACGCATACTACGTATTCGGTAAGGACAAGCAGTCTGCAGAGATTTTCAGGCGTGGAAGGTGGAGGAAAGTCACGATTTCTGATTCACAGACGGATTATGATAGAGCAGTTCGTAATCTGAAAGATTCTTTCAAGTCCTGGCCAGTGCTCACGGAGTATGTGGAAGACACGTGGTTGGTGCATAAGGAAAAATTCGTGTTGAATTGGACAAATAAAGTTTTTCATTTCGGCAACACTACGAACTGCAGGGTGGAAAGTGCACATTCGGCTCTGAAAGAGTGGATCACTACATCGACTGCCGCTTTCGACACTCTTTTCGACCGCGTCAACTCGTCTATTGAAATGCAGCTGACGAATATTCGGAACCTTCTTGAAGATTCGAGACGTCGAAATTTGGCACAATACATAGGTCCTCTGTTTCAGCATATAAATGACCGAGTTTCGCATCACTGTTTGTTGTTAATGACTCAGGAGTTGAAGAGAATGCTGGACTTAACTGATGAAATTGAATATCGTTGTGGGTGTGCTTTCCTGACAACACATGAGATTCCTTGTGCTTGTACCATGTACGAGTGTTTGGCGTCAGGTGATGGAATTTATTTAGAGCAAATTCATCTATTATGGAAAACACTTGTTATCGGTGAAGGGGTCCAGATGTCAGAGTTTGTTGATCGGTCAGCACAAGACACCGAGCATTTTCGGAAGCTAGTGGATGAGATCTCGGAGAGCGACCCTGCAGTAATTCGTAGTGCCTCTCGTATTTTATACGAACAGTTACACCCCGATCAGTCGAATTATGGAGAACCCGAAGAAAATACTAAGGCATGAGGTCGACCTAGGGGAAAGTAGACACGTCGGGACCCGAGTGCCTTCGAGTATGCTGAGCGAGGTCGTGGTCAGTCTCGCAGTAGTGGGAGCAGGGGTCGTCGTCGGTCTGGCAGTACTGGGAGCAGGGGTCGTCGGTCTAATTCGTCTCGATCGTCCGTGAATACGGGCACAGGATCTTCTGGTATGTCGATATCTTTGTTGTTATGTTATTTAATATATTTCAGTAATCTAAATGAGGTTGAATATATTATCTCCTAATTTTGTTGTTTTAATTAATTGTTATTTACCTATCTTACAGTGTCCGGACGGGTTGACGTGGACAACTTCCCATATAACGATAGACTGTCAGGAATCATTTTACCATTTCTGGATAGGTGGAATGACGTACGTGCTGATGGCAACTGTGGATTTCAATGTGTTGCCGATGTCTTTCATGGTGGTCAGGAGAACTGGTCGTACGCCCGTCGTGCGATTTCTAATGAGATAGGTTCACATCCTATATATGAGAGTGTCTATTTCGGCAATGTAAGAGAGGCTCGTCAACAAATTGATTGGGGCGGGGGAGTTTGTGGCGAGGATCATTATATGGAGGTTTGGTCCAACTTGTTTCCTATTGCTAATTTTTACAAGTGTGCGGTCATGTATTTCGCAGTGGGAACGGAAGAGTCGTTGTTCCCGTGTCTTACTGTTCTACCTTGGGAGTGTCTGTCTGCCATGACGAGGCCTGTCAGAGAGTTGGTCATTGCTCATTTAGCGAGTTACAGACATTTTATTCGTTTTGAATTACTTGACGATTTCCCAGTACCTCCTATAGCGACCTTATGGTATCAAATGCGAGATGAGAGTGTTGTTGGATGGGAGGATCAGTACCAAAGTAGGATGGAGTATTGGAACTGATTACGTGGTACATTTTGATTGTAATTTGTAATGTTTTTGTAATGTATAATATATCGTGTATTTCTACTTATATCGTGTTGTTCTTTTACCGTATTTTAAATTTAAATATTATTTGATATCTAAAGAAATAACTTGAAAATATTTTCGTGAAAAATAAATATTAAAAAGTACGATAGTCAAAGAAATATGTAGAAGATATGTTCGTCAGAAATAAATAACAAGAGTACACAAATAAACATAAGCAAATACCAACAAATGTAGTAACAGTGCAACAAAACGAAAGTAAAAGCAAGACAACTACAACTCAGCATCTGAATCATGGTCTGAAATGCCCAACTGGCTGGCTGTTCCAATCCTCGATCAGGCGATCCCAATCTGTACATGCAAGTCTCGTCGCCTCACTCGGCGTGACGTCTCTCTCTCACAAGAACGGCTGCGTACACCGTATCGCCTTACTCATCCACTGTATGTAAAATAAAAATTAGCGTACAATAACAAAATATACTTTACAATTAAATATAAAATTAGATAAACTTACCGCATCGGCACATGTCCTATCCAGTGGTCTCTCCGGTCTCGGAATGATACCGTGTACGAGTAGTGGATGTGAGCACCTACCGAACCACTGCAAATAATCTGGAGCACAAGTGGAGGGGTCGCGGCTACGACTCAGATCGGCCAGGTGTAGTCGTCCTAGTCTCGGAAAGGTCCTCCAAACCGATTCCGCAGACGAAACGTTGTGCCTGACGTAGTACATCGTCGCAGTCGCAGACCGTACTGCATGCTCGGGCGTCGGGATGTCAACCGGGATCACCTGAATGTAACCTAACTGACGTAACACGCGATCAGGTATATAAGGCTCTGTGATATCCCTATAACGAATAATGCCGGCAAATGTAGTCCTCGACACAGCTACAGCAGGCTCGGGACCATACGGTAACCACTCCACCTAAACGTTTATACGTCAATAATAATAAAATTAAATTTAAATAAACGTGAATGATATATACATTATATACCTACGATGCAGTCATCTGATCTAGTCGTCTACGAATAGAAAGAAGTCGACTCTCGCTCTTATCCTCCGCCCGGACAGCCCACGTACGCGAACGAGGATGACTACACTCAACAATCTTCCGCTCACGATGTGGGCGGAAAGCAGGAAAATACTCATATATCCAAGCCTGCAGCAGTGTAAGACAACCTGTAATCTGATCACAATCAGCACGACTAGATATGCTCAGTTGGCGATACAGATATGCAAACGTCGCCGACCCCCATGAGTAATCACCAACGGTATCTGGGTCCCTCGCCTCCAATAAGTCGCGTGGTCTCAGTCTGGAACCGCTCTTGTCGACAAACAATACGTAACCTAGCAGTAAGAAGAAATAAGCAGTTATCTGTGTATCCTCAGTCCGTGGTGGTCGCCCCCGTCTGCAACACTCGTCCACAGCGTCTATACTAACACCACCGCCACTCCAAAATGAGCTATCCCGCCCAAGACCCTCCAGGCTGACACCCAGCAACTCAGATACATATAACTTCAGCTCAGATGTCGGCGCCTGCGCACTGACCATGGGACTCTCAACAGGAATGTGCAGAATCTGAAAGACGTCATGCAACATGATTGTCATCTCTCCGAACAGCAAGTGGAAAGTGTTGGTGTCAGACTGCCACCGCTCCACGAATGCCGAAATCAACGGCATGTCGATGCTGGAAAACATGTTGTACGGCAAGTGACCCAATCCACTGTCAACCACGGTCGCCGTCATATCCTCAGTCATCACTGAACGCCATGCCTGCAATGTCGTACAGGCTCTGTGTCGATTATGGCACTTCAAAACCTTCCGCTCCTCACCATCCCAGATGCGTATGGCGACGTAGCCTCCGAAACTCGGAATGACGCTGCCATCTACAGGACCACCGGGAACAATATCCGTGACGATCCAAGACTCGTCATCACCCCTCTTCTTCTTCTTCTTCTTCTGAGCTCGAGCGTCTGCAGTGCACGAACTCGAATCACCAGTCACAAACCGGCCACCTCGATCCTTCCTAATGACCCACTGAGCTGAAGGACCACCGTGTCGCCCCCGTCCTCGACCGGACTGATGTATCGCCTCCTCCTGTGGCCCCAAGTGGTATCGGCCCCCATCGTCACTGTCATCGTGACTCCTCGCCTCATCTGAATCATCCTCGTCGTCGAAAGACTCTCCAGGTGTCTGACGACGACGTAACAGATCTCTCTCTCCTAACTGAAGCAGAAATACCACGTGCACGTGGATGACGAGGACCTGACTCGTCTGCTATCCTACGTACCGCGCGTAAGGGAATTGATTTCCCTTTTCCTCCACGGTAACCCGATGACTATTAATTCAATTTAAAAATACAAATTTATTAATGATATTACTAAAATAATTAAACTAATTAGTAACTTAATAATCAATTTATTTAGCAATTATCACAATTATTCAATAATCCTTTACTAAAATCGTACACAACTAATTACTAACATAATAATCAATTTATTTATTAATTATCACATTTTATAATTAATAAACGATTTACTAAACTAATTTAACTCATTATTAACATAATATTCAATTTATTTCAATTTTATCACAATTTATAATCAATTTTAACAAAAAAAAAAAAAAAACCTGGGCGTTTGCGGGAGACGCCTACCCTACATGGTAGGCGTCTGCCGGAGACGCCTACCCTACGTGGGAGATGTCTCCCGTAGACGTCGGTTCCTTGGGTCGGGCGTCCTCGGGAGACTCCCGACTCAAAATTGTTTTTTTAAATTAATTGAAATAAACAAGGTAATTTACCAGATGTGAGTAGTCAGGGGTCTCCGCTGGTTCTTTTCCTGGCCTCCGAGACATCTTATGTGGTGAATAGAAGAGTGATATGAAGAGAAAGTTGTGTTAAAAGAGTGAAATAAGGAGTTATATTAGTAGAAAGTGTAGAGGGGCAAAATGGTAATCTTACGGACGATTTAAGTAGTTTTACGGCGACGAATAGCCGTTCTTATAAAAAAATGTATCAAATTCGAAAAACTCGAATCAATCTTCTATTAAATTCAATTTGGTTTGTGGATAGGTATAATTAGATTAAACTGCTGTAGGAGCAATTCGTCGATCCGCTTAACAACCCAAAAACAAATTTAGAAAATTTCATTTACACAAGCACTCAACCTACCTAATCTACCCTTAAACAAGGCGTGTTGCAGCCGCTTAATTTTCAACCTTGCTCGGTGTACCCATTTTTTCTTAGGCACGGCCACAGCAGTTGGGTTCCGATTTACATGAATCATGTCCCCATTTACATCTCTATATATGAAAATGCATTTGAGATGAAAAGGTTTTAAAAAAATGCAAATGCCCAAAGACAATAATTTTTTTGTCAAAATGTATAAAAAATGATTAAAAATATTTTTTTGCCCATAATATGAAATTTCTCTATAATTAGCAATTGATTGAACTTCACTCATAAAACAAAACATTCATTCATGCTATTATTTAATGTACAAGATTGATTTTGCTCAATATTGCATTATGAAAGTTGAAGCTAAGTAGGGCGACTGGGCTGGCAAAAAGATGAGCCTATGGCTTTGGTCACGTATCGACAGACCAGCCCAGAATGCTTCGTGTACATACTTCTTTTGGTAAGGGTTATATAACTCACTCTTAGTTAGTTTAGTTGGTAATTCAGTTAGTTTTAGAGGGTTACAACTTACCAACAACTTTTAACCCTAGAATCATGTCGTCTTCTCAACCCTCAATTTTTTAGAGTGAACAACCTTTATATTCGACTAGGAATTTACGGTTGATTGAATATGATATTGTCTACCTCTACTTTACATGATGATCTTGTTTCTTGTACAATCTGAAAACGGTTCCTACTTTTTTATGTTCTCGCTTTTGTCCTTGGTTAATGCTGATGATTGTTTTTACGTTATAATAAGTTATTATTTTCGTCGAGATTTACCACTAACACATATCGTGGACGCCTGACCTGAAGACATATATATCCAAGTAAATACAAAAGGAATTGAATGACTTCAGGAAGATTAATCTCCAATGACCATGATCAATGTTACCAGGTCCCATATTTGTGGTATCATAATCTCTTTTGGATTAACACATCGTCAATCTATGCTCTACTGGTAACTTCCTTGTGTTTGCACATTCTTGTTATACAAAAATAGTTAGTCCTTTTCTTCATCGCTTATCTTTTGTGTACTTAATTTCTCCCTTTTTCAGTCTTTGCTGGAGTTGATCATCAAGACCTCTGAAATCTGTCATTATTCTATCAAGGCAATCGTTACATTTTACCGTTGGTTTGATGCTATTTCGTCGTATTTAATCACATTGCTTCTGGTATTAAACAAATTTTGCAGGACATGAAATCACGGGTGACGAGAGAAATTGCTGAAACGGATACCCTACTTTGATTTCACATGTATGTTTGTTATTCTGCTTGTGGTTGGAAAATTTATTCTCCACTTCTATTTTCAATCTTTTACCTATTTATCTTACGTTTACATGCATAACTTGGTTGTTTTTGGATGATCATTTTGCTTCTGTTAAATTGGGAGCGTTGGGTTTTGGATGGTTAGATCAATGCAGTGGCGTTTTTTTGGTTTTTCTTTTACTCTTTAATATTTCTTGGAATTTTTTGACTAGCATGACGGAAATCAGAAACTTTGTTGGCTTGGCGGGTTACTACCGTCGCTTCATCAAAGATTTCTCGAGGTTAGCTGCACCTCTGACTGCCCTGACACAGAAGGGAGTCACTTTTGTTTGGTCCCAGAAGTGCAAGGACAACTTTCAGGAGCTGAAGAGACGACTGACGACAGCTCCAATTTTGACTCTGCCGAGCGGCACAGAAGGTTTTGTGGTCTACAGTGACGCGTCAGGCGTTGGTTTGGGTTGCGTGTTGATGCAACACGGGAGGGTGATTGCATACGCGTCGAGGCAGTTGAAGACTCATGAGAAGAATTACCCGACGCATGACTTGGAGTTGGCAGCCGTTGTGCACGCATTGAAGACATTGAGACACTACCTGTATGGTGAGCAGTTCGAGGTATTCACCGATCACCAGAGTCTGAAGTACCTCTTCTCCCAGAAGGAGTTGAATATGAGGCAGCGCCGTTGGTTGGAGTTCATTAAGGACTACGATTTCATCATCTCCTACCACCCGGGGAAGGCGAATTCAGTGGCAGACGCCTTCAGTAGGAGAGTGGAGGTAGCAGTTGCAGGCTTGTGCCTTCAGGAGTAGAGACTGCTTGAGTCATTGGCAGAGTGGAGGTCGTTCACTGGAGACTCTGAGGGAGCAGTGTTAGTTGGGTTGCGGGTGGAGCCACAGACAGTCTCACAGGTAGTGCAGGCGCAGCGGGAGGATGATGAGTTGGCCAGTCTGCTGGAGTTGACTGTCAGAGAGGGGTCAGATTTCAGTGTTGGGGTCGATGGAGGTCTGAGATTCAGAGGGCGGATCTGGGTGCCGAAGGTTGATGGGATGAGAGATGACATCATAGAGGAGGCACACCGAGCGAAGTACACCATCCATCCAGGGAGCACGAATATGTATAAGGACCTGTAGCGGAACTTCTGGTGGAGAGGCATGAAGAAGGACATTGCAGAGTTTGTGAGTCGGTGCTTGGTCTATCAGCAGGTAAAGATTGAGCACCAGAGGCCAGCTGGACCTATGCAGAGTATCGAGCTTCCGGAGTGGAAGTGGGAGTACGTGACGATGGACTTCGTCACGGGGCTATCGAAGACGAGGCAGTTCCATGACGCGATTTGGGTGATAGTCGATAGACTAACTAAGTTGGCGCACTTTCTGGCTATTAGGACCACCTTGCCTTTGGAGAGTCTGGCAAAACTGTATGTAGAGGAGATCACAGATTACACAGAGTACCGGTGAGCATCATCTCTGATAGAGATCCGAGGTTCACATCCAGATTTTGGGGGAGTCTGCAGCAGGCACTGGGGACACGTCTGCGGTTCAGTACAACTTTTCACCCTCAGACAGACGGCCAGTCAGAGAGGATATGTTGAGGGCTTGCACGCTGGACTGGGCTGGACACTGGGATGAGCATCTACCTCTGATCGAGTTCGCCTACAACAACAGCTACCATGCTAGTATTGGGATGGCACCGTATGAGGCATTGTACGGGGAGGCCATGCAGATCACCGGTATGCTGGAGTGACATAGGTGAGAGGCAGTTAGTGGCCCGGAGCTTGTGCAGATGTACGCAGAGAAGGTTGACCTGATCAGGAGGAGGTTGACTACAGCATAGAGCAGACAGAAGAGTTATGCTGACCGACGCAGGCGGACTTTGAGCTTCGTGGTTGGAGATCACATCTATCTGAAGATTTCACCAGCTCGGAGTGTGATGAGGTTCGGGAAGAAAGGGAAGCTCAGTCCGAGGTATGTCGGACCTTTTGAGATCTTGGACCGTGTCGGGGAGGTCGCCTATAGAGTTGTTTTGCCACCACAGTTCTCTGGCCTTCACAACGTCTTCCATGTTTCTATGTTGAGGAAGTACGTTGCAGTCCCGATACACGTGATAGAGATTGCAGTGCCTGAGATTCGGCAGGACTTGTCACTTGAGGAGAGGCCAGTTGAGATCATCGAACGGATGGACCATCAGTTCAGGAGGAGGACCATTCCGATGGTGAAGATCAGATGACAACATCGCAGTGAGCGTGAGGCCACCTGGGAGATCGAGGAAGGAGTTCGGAAGCAGTATCCGGAGCTTTTCGGTGAGTTACCTTTCTGATTTCGGGGCGAAATCCTTGTAAGAAGGGTGGATTGTTAAGACTTAAACCTTATTAGGGATTAAGCCCACATTTTTAGGGAGGCTTTGCATAGGAAGTTGAAGAGAATGATGGGTTTAGGGTGATAGGTAGGGGTCAGGTACTGTAGCTAGTATTAGGTTTTGTTTAAAAAGCCAAAACTCACATCTCTCCTCTCTTGTTGCCTCATGTCGTGATTTCCCACCCAAAACTCACCCATTCTTCTTGCTACCCGGCGACCAGAGGAGGAGGGAGGACGCCGACGGCGTGGTGGAGTCGACGCGCGCGAGGAAGGAGTGTCGGAAGCGGAGGAAAGAGGGAGAAAAAGCTAGAAGCGACGCCGGAAGCGGAGGAGCTCACCGGACGTGTTCTCGCCTCGGAAAAGGTATGTCAAGTCTTCATAGTAACTCCCCAAGAGGCGTGGGAGTGTAGGGGGCGGCGTTGGTGCCGTTTCCCCAGCGAAAACCCACTGAACCAAGGTTGAAGACGACCTGTTCGGTCGACCGTTGTGTGTTCGGTCGACCGAACATCGTCTAAATGATGTCTGTTCTGTGACGATAATGTATAGGTTCGGTCGACCGTTTATGCCAAATTTCGCGGGAAATAAAGGGTTACATTAGCCCGGTCGACCGGTGTTGGTTTCGGTCGACTGAACCCTCTTTAGATAGGTTAGACAGACCTTCGGTCGACCGAGTGTGTCTCGGTCGACCGAACTGCGCAAAGTCGGTCAAGAGCGTTGACCATATAAACGGTCGACCGCTCTGGATCCGGTCGACCGACCGCGTGCAGTTTTCCTGTAGTGAAGTGCTTGTTGATCTGATCCACCGGAAGGGTTTCGGTCGACCGAATACAGTGGGCAGGATTCATGCAGACTTTCTTATCGGTTGAACGGACCCTGGTTCGACCGACAGGATATATATGTATATAAAATGTATAGCGTAGACATTCCAAATGGTCGACCGCTAGATTGACCTTGTTTGACCGGTGGGTCGAATTATCATTGGTTAGGACTGGGCGGTGACTTGCTAAACGATCGACCGTCCGAGATACCCTATCCGACTGATTGATAGTGTTTTACCTCAGTACCGAGTACTGAGAGGGAGACCGGTCGACCGGTGTATTTGTTGCGGTCGACTGATTAACCGCAGGTTGGTGGATTTATCCACACGCGAGCCGTCGAGCATAGGTCGACTACCGGCTCTGAGCCCACGGTCGATCACCGGACCTCGGAGTTACGAATTTCACATTCGACGAGGGCGTATTCAGTTGGACCCCCTATTCTTGTGTAGGTAGGGAATGCCTTCCATGCTTGTGTAGGTGGGAGGCGCCTTCTATCCTTGTGTAGGAAGGAGATGCCATTTTTCCTTGTGTAGGAGAGTAATGCCCTTTGAGCATGTGCGACAGAGGGAAGCCTTTTATGCCTGTGCGGTTGGAAGATGGACCGTAGTGGCGGTTGGGCATTCATTGGGCCCGAGGCGGATTTGCATTTTATGAGCATTATTTGGCATTTTCGTCTTCATTTCTGTATATGTTAGGAGATGTTGGCATACGGAGTTCCTTTCGGGAACTCAGGCGGATTTTGTGTTTCATTTTCAGCGAGCAGACAGTCGTAGGTTGGTGGTGACCGAGGGGACTACCTCCGGGATCGGGTCCTGTCATCTTATCGTTTTTGTAGAGGTAGTGATTGCAGTAGTTATGTATTAGTCATGTAATCACTCTTTTGACACTCTGTATTATGACTTCCACGTATAGATATTTTATATATATATTCGGTTGACTTTTCTAGTAACGTGTCTTTTTTGACCGTTGACGGTCGTATGTTTAATTTAAAAAAAATCTTTCACTATTCCGGAACGTTACAAGTTATATATACCAACGGTTGATTTGCCACCTTCAATATACGCTCACCTTCGGGTATACATCTATCCCATGTAGATAATTAAGTACTTCAATTATCGTAAATAATAATGCCAATAAAATATGCATATTGATTTCTTTCTTTTCTTTTGGGATCAAAATCCCGAGATCGTGGAAGAATAGATAATAATGCATGTCATGTGTAAAGAGACAAGAAAAAATAGGTCACGTGGATTTTAATCTCAAAGAAACTAAACCATGTACCCTAACTGATATTTATAAGAAAAAGCTAAAGCAGTCATAACATTTAGATACTGTATTATGTTGATGCCACGAGATTTACGATTTATTAGAATTTGGAGTGTTGTACGTGTGTGTCTACTAGGTTCCTGAAATTAATATGTTTTCTAAGAGTATATATATATATATATAGGAATTCTTTAATGAGTTTCGGGTTTAATTTTTCTAAATTAAGTCACCACAATATCCAACACTCATTTCAAATTGTAAGGTAGATTAAGAAAAAAACGGTTATGCTAATGAATTGTGAGATTAACCGTAAATAAGATCTAATGGTGAGGTTGTAAGGGGTTTAAATTAAATTTGATGAATTCTGAACTCACTAGAATTTGTATTCTAAAACCAAAACAAAGTAAATGTAGAAGGAAGGAATAATGAGAAATAAATAATTTGGTCTTAATATAATGTTTGGAGCCGCAAATAGAGCATTTAGAAGTAGCTTAAATCCCTTTCTACATATTATACTATATTACAAAACGAAACAGGTAAAAGTAAAAATCTACTTAACTGATAATATATTAATGATTAGCAATGATATATTGAAATCTAAAAAGTAAATATTAGTTAGGAGTTGATATTTCTTATTACAATTTTTACTACCACAATATTTAAAAATTCAAAATAAAATGATATAAATTCCATAATCTAGTCGTAGCAACTCATGCAATAAGCAGAATAATTTTCTTTCAGTCTATTTGTATAAAAAAATAAGTTTCACAACGTATCCGATTTAATAGAAGAAAAGTTGAGCTCCTTTGTTTACTTTCAAACGAAACTGACATGTCAATGAAACTTATATATCCAATTGTCATTTATCATGATCAATATTACGCTTATATACTTCAAACAAATGATTACTTGTATATCATTACATGAAGAAAAAAACACAATAGTCTCGCATCGATAAATTTAGGAAATTTCTCCTCGGTTAAAGGTAATAAGGTTCTTTCATTCATCATCAATTATTTTTGAGTTGATGAAATATCGTAGGACAAATATTATAACATAAAAATACCAATTGATTGCTTTGCTTATCGAGACGTAGGTATATATAAAAAAAATACATGTCTAAATGTCTATGTGTGTGTGTTTTCTTAATCATCCTAAATTAGTATTTAAGAATCACCGCTACTTATATAAACGTAGGTATATATATAAAAATTAATGTGTGTGTATATATATATGTGTGTGTTTAAGCATTTTCAGATAACTACATGCTCAAACACGCAATTTTCACATTGGGCAATAGGAATGTGCACGCAATGCCTAATTACGAAGTTCGGAGGCTGGGAAAGTTAATGTGGAATTTCTCTTTTGCTATCATGAATAAGCAATATTTGCGAACATCTAACGAGGAAAGTGCCATGTAACTTTTGATTTTATTAAAAATTACTCGCATGTATAGGAAGTTGAGAGTGCATCTTTCGATTAAATAGAAATATTCCGAACGAAGTAATTTATAAAATGTATATCGATTCATTACTTTTTTGTATGTAATATTATCAAAATGAAGGTGAGACTAATTTCTTCTATATTTGTATATTGTGTTTTCATTTTCTAGTAATAAAACCAAATAACAATAGGAATGGATATAATACTTTGTCATTGTTATTTATTTATCTATAACATAAATTGCCAATTATGTATAAAATAAAAAATATATTTGTATACAAAAACAATTAATAGACCAACAAACTTATTTTTTGGTCTTTAAATTGTTTTTGTGCTTCTAATAAAAGGTTACTTATTTCACTAAACATCGTATGTGGTCTTATATTTGTTATCAAATGTTTTTTTCCAGAGAAATACCTTAGATTTTAAAAAAAACGCTGGCAATTCAATTAAGAGACATATCACCCCTATGATTTGCATTTATCTCGATTGAAATTGTTTTATTTTCTGTAAAATGGAATTTACCTCCCCTTCAACCATGTAAGCAACATCAGAGTAAGTTTCATTATCCACAATATGTAATATTATTTCCACATCACAAAATTATATAGTTGTTTTGATCATTCTAAATGTGTTCCTTCTTTACGAAGTTGCAATTAAGTAGAATAAGATAGTTTTCTATTACCTATAAAGTTGCATTTGTGTAATTAAAAAAAAAATTCTATAACTTGCAACTAACTTGAATAAGATTGTATCTATTACATATAAAGTTACATTTGCGATTTCCTTTTTCTTTTTCTATAATTAAACAGTAAAATTCAAACAATATCAAAGCAGAAATGCATTTTTTCCCTAAAAACTATTTAACCACTATCAATAAAAAAACAATTGTGCACACACAAACCCCAAAAATGTCTTAAAAATTGCAACATTTATCCTAAAAATAAGTACTTTATATTGCACATCGATAATCTAGATGGAGTATCCCTAAAAAACAAACCAACAAAAAGCAATCCCACACTAAAAAAATGAAAATTTTATCCAATGAATAATCATATTTTCATGATTGCCTCTCAAACTTTGCCCACAGAGTAACGCAAAGAATGCAAACTTAATTGAAAAACCTATTCAAATAGTTTAAACGTAGTTTGCAAAAACGTAATGGAAAATTCACAATGTTGATCCAGTTAAAGATAATTAGCATGGATATTGATTTCTTTTAACTACAAGAAAAATGTAATGGAAAACCCAATGGCAATTCAGTAAGATATAGAATTCTGTAATATGTATGACGTTAAATTTAGAAACTGGGGAGTTGTGGTGAAATTTCTATTTCGTTTTTTTTATTTTGCAATAAAAAACTTGGGTCCATTCACTCATGAGTTAACATGCATTAGATGCACACTAATTAAATTACAATTAGCAAAACATCATTTTTGGAAATCTTCTAAAGTTCTAAATTTATTTTCCAATCGGACTTTCTGATAAGCTATTAGATCTCTAATTTAAGAATAATAACTATAACAGTTTGGGCAGTCGTGTATAGTTTAACTAGAATAAAAAAGAAACTCTTCAATAAAAACGCCAAAATTAACCAACTCCAAAAAAATTAAAACCATACCATACGTACGTATGTATATATGAGTTGCATGCTAAACCAATTACGATGCTGCAGTTTTAATTTGATCAAGAACAAGTAAGGAATAAAAAGGATAAAAGGTCTGGATTCATGCAAGAACATATATGTATACTTACTGGTTCAAGATCTTTGCACCGCTGGAAAAGAGAGTTATAACGTCGGATATTAAATGAGTATAACGTCGGATTGACCACTTTTCTTAACTGACGTTGTAAGTGGAAGACGTTATACAGAAGTACTCTATCACGCCGGTCATCATTTTGCTAAGTGTGATATTGGCTCTATCGATCATGTCGGTCGGATAAATCCAGCACTAAGCTATATATAGAGCTGTTCAGCCAAACAATAGGAAAGAATATGGCCAGAACACAAGGAGAGGTCAACTAACTTGTCCACAGAGACAAAGATGAAAGGAAGCACCATTGCAGTCTGTGCAGCTTTGATTAATTATATAATGACAACACTAATATTAATGTAGTTGTTCTCAAGGTCCCAAAGCAGATGCACCAACATTTCAAGCTCAAGTTGGAGAGTACCAAGAAAAATCAGTGGAAACTTTAAAAGATTCCATGAAATCAGAAACACATGAAGTGAATCTTGATTGTTTTGAAGCTGCAATAAACAATCTACACTAACTACACACCCCTTAATCATCAAAACCAACAACTTTCCACACACTCTGTCCTCTCATGAACAACAAAAAAACCCTAATTTTTGTATCAACACGTCAAGAAATTAAGCCAACTACGAACCACTCAAAGCTGATGGATTGCTTATGAAAGAAGAAGATTGCATGAAACATTCCAACAACAACATGGAACTTAATTATTGAAGTTCCATGAGTTATTTAAACTAAATTAAAACACAACTTGAGTCACATAGAAAAGTGTACTTCATGAGAGAGAAATTGAAACATAAGCTACATCAGATACATGATGGATCAGAAGTGTCTGCGGTGAGATGGAAATATCCAAATTAAGAAAGAAAGATAATTAACAGTGAAATTGTACACTAATTTCAGCAGAAGATCCATAATTAGAAGAAATTGCATGCTGACCTCAAATATCCGGAATCATATAGTTTGACGCCAGATTGATAGATAGATCGATAGATCGAAGACTTGCTACACTACCTCCATCATAAGTAATTAAGATCCATCAAACCTAATAGACCTCAGAAAGGCGACCGGCCGGACCCGCTCCCAGCCCACCCATGTCCCTCCACCGGCGGTGGCATCGCACAACTTCCCGAAGTGTTCAGAGGTAAATTGAAGAAAGGAAACCCGGAGGACGGATCCGGGAAAGGGTTACCCCCACCCGCCCCGCTCCCTTCCCCTTGGGAAACCGGCGGTTGCATCTGCTCCTCCTCCTCCAACGGCAGCCGCTCGTACGCCACATTCGTGAAGCTCGCAGCGATCACAATCACCGGTCCAGCGGCAATCAAAGCTCCCACGACGCTTCCACCGACAACCTGCCCTTGCCCGCCGGCAAGAAAGATGGTAAGGCTTGTTGCACCGGGAGGAGCCGGAGGCGGAAGGAAAGAGCCAGAAAGCGACAAGATCTCGAAACGACCTTGCAAGGTCACGAGCGCACCGGCGCTAGCAGGTTGCCGGAGCGTAACATTGGTGACGGTCCCGGTCCCACTCAGAATGCAAATTCCACGTTGCCGGCGGCGAGCGTAGGTCGCAACGCAATCGAAAACATCGCACCCGTTACCTATTTCCAGAATATGGGCCCTCAAAGTGTTGGCGCTCTCGCGGGTTATGATCACCGGTGGCTTTGGCTTGTTCTTGGATCCCGGTGGACGCCCGCGAGGCCGGCGGCCCGCCACGTCAAGCCCTTGTTGATTTTGCTGGTTCCCCTGGTCGGACGACTCATCGCGGTTGCTGTTGCTGTTGTTGTTGTCGTTGTCGTCGTCAGAATTAGGGTTGTGGTGGTTCTGGAGTTGGAGGTGGTGGAGGTAACGGGAGGCGGTGCCGAGATCCAACCCCGCCATCACACACACATATATCTTCAACAAAAAACACACACACCACAGTACTCAACTTAATAATTAAACTTAAATCAACTGTAACCGGAAAAAAACAAGCAGTCGTTGATTTTTTTAAGGGTTAAGAAATCAACCAAGTAAAAAGCAAAAAAGGGTGGGAAATACGAGTATTTAATAACGTGGGTTAGTATTATTAAATGGAAATTATTAGAAAAGAAGGAGGAATTAAGTTATACTTGAGATGGATGGATGGACGGAGAATAGAAAACAAGAACGAGTGCTGGGAGAGAGAGAGAGAGAAGCACACACATACACACAAGCAAGCAAGCGCAGGAATCCAAAGACCACAGAAGAAAGAGAGGAGTGGTGGCACGATATTATTAAGAAATGGTTTCCACTTCCCGACCTTATAATACAAGTTGAGTTGATCATATGATCATGCTTGGTTACTTCATTATTATAATCCACAATACAGATCAGACGGGGTAGGGAAAGAGAGAGACATCAAACGTATGAGGTGACCAACGGAGGGTGCTTTTGGACTTTTTAATTAGGGTTCTTTAGCTTGCTTAACCATCAAAAACAACTTATTGGATCTTTTATCCATGGGTTTTCAAGCTAGATGGACTCGAAAAACATGCTCCTCCCACCTGAATTACTTCTATCATTCTATGTATATTCTTGCCATTAAGATCGTTCGACACGTGTAAAAGAAATTACTTTATAAGAAATATACCCAAATTTATATTACTTTATTTAACTTAAATTAATTACCACCCTATTATTTATCATCCCTCTTCTCGTTCCTTCTTCTCCCGACAAGGCCTCCCGTACAAATTCAAGGTCAACGTACGTCATTGCCATAGTTGCGTCTTTGCACCAACTAGGGTTTGCTAGTATGACTTTTCAATCAAATATGTCTAATATTTCATTTACTAAATCACACATTACCATAAGTTACAACTTACAAATAGTTGTGTCTAAAAGAAGGATGAGCGGAAACAATGCAACCCATATGCAAGATAAAAGTAACTAAAAATGGTTTGAAATCACACTCCAACAATCAAACCAATACGTGCAACCTAAAACTGACAACCAGAGAATCCATAAGCATTCCTACTCGTGCAACCTCCTCAACAGAGACCATCAACAACGGATGCATTGTCGGGACCTTCGTTGATGGCTTCTTCACCAGGACAAGATCCAACAGATATCAAGGGTTATAGTTGGTTGGTGGAGGTCGCGAATTGTGTTATTTGTCGTTGGATGGAGGCTATAAGAAATAGAGTGTAGAGGTTATGATGGCCTAGAAGATAATGAAGAAGAGAAAGGAGTAAAAAATCATTGTTATTTATATTTAAAAGTTTTTTTTGGTTTTAAGGGTTATATTTTTTAATATAAAACATTATAATTAATGCATGGTTTTCTAAGGTAGTGAATATAATCGTTAACAATGAGGTGACTGGTGTGCCTATGTCCTTATGCAATTTAGACACCAAATGTATGTATGACTTTTTGCCGGAGTACATATCAAAAAGTTTAAAATTAACTTAATACTCATGATGTAAATTGTTTTAATGCAGTTCCGTTATCGTGAGTCCTACTTCTGCCTGCTGTCGTTAACAGATTCCGTTACGACGTCGTTAATGAAATAATTAACAAATGTATTAACCCACTAATTAGATAATTAAGAAAAATATTGTTGTGGTACTCATCTCAACAATTAAAATTAGTATGCTATCCATCCCAAAAATTATAATTGATATAATACCTATGAATTTTGAAAAAAATGTCTTTTGTTAAAAATGTGATAAATTCAACTTTGTTAAAAATGTGAAAAACTACGAGCAAAGATCTAATGATGCTATTTGTTATGGGTACACATGCAAAAAATAATCCTCTAATTATGATCTTAACCAAGGTTTGGGCAACTGTGGTTAGGAAAAAGTGGTTTGATTAGCTTGCATGATGTAGATGGAGTGCGTGCATGGTTTATGTGGTTATGTTTGGTAATGATTCTTGTTCTTGGTCTTGCACAAGAAAACCAGACCACGACAGCCCATCTAACGTGGAACTCCAAACTAATTAAGGACCATTAACATGCTGCTAATTACACTTCCGGTAGCTGCCCGTGAAATCCGGGCAGATGCTCCAAAGCCCCATGGGTAGTAAAAGGACAGAATAGCATATGCTGCCCGCTGGATCAAAAGTCATCGACCACCACTAACCAGTCACCACCACCTTTTGAATTGCGAAGGACCCCCCCTTTATTGGCTTCTTGCCTTTGCATAACACACAAACCCTAACCCTAGAAAACTTTATAAACAACACTGTTTAATTGGTGCAAGTTGATGTATACTTGATATGGATGGACACAACAAAAGAAAAAAAAAACTCACAACACAATAAATGGATTAATTCATGTATGAAGTAAATCATGCAACAAGTTTCTATTTTTACTGTGTTAAGTACAGTTTGTTGGCATTTTCTATTGATAAGAACTCAAACATTTCATGTAATTAAAAATGGTTTGATGTGACCACCTCGTACATTTGCTAAGATAGGTAGATGAATAAAAAGGTTGGTGGTTGTGTTGAAGCTAGTTATAAATTATCAACTACCAGAAGATTAAAGATATTATACACAATATATAGTGTAGGTGGCTAGAAGGTTGCCTACAAGTGCCTACTTATATTGTATATGCTTTTACAATGGATTGGTGTGGAACCTAAATATATGGCTTGATCACATGTATTATCAATAACATTGACTATTTGTAAAAAAAACTTGTATAAAGAAGACAAATTAACCAACATGTTTACACAATAATAATAATAATCAAAGTGGTGGTTGTGCAGCAATCTCTGAAGGTTATTGAAGAAAAAAAGGCATATGGGTATATATAGAATTGAATCCATCATTGTCTTGTGTGTTGTTTTATTCAAACATCAGAATAAAAAAAGATTGCTAAATTTAACCACAACAACCACCTTTCTAGCTTCCTGACTATAATAGCAAATCATTTTTAATATAATTGAAGTGATAAACTATGTAATTGTATATATTTAACTAGGTCGACATTTTTCTTATCACATGAGTTTGTTAGTGATCAATAAACTAAAATGTCTATCCACTTCGATACGTATATAATTTATCAAAAAGCTAGCTCTAGGTTGTTAATCAATCATATATATGCATTGTCTCCATGTGAAACCCCAGAAAGATCCTTTTTTCAATCATTCATCAATCAATCACAACTCTACTAGGGAATTCAATTGGCAGAATGTATGATATATAGATTTATTTACAGATATAGAGATCTGTACAACTAATTTTATTTAATTAACCTTGATAAGATGAACATTTATATATATATGTATATATATATGTATATATATATATGCATGATTGGTGGAGCTATATTATTTAGTTGCAGAGTCATCCAGGATCAATGTTGGTACTTGAGAGAGTTGATATATTAATTGTTTGTTTATGTTTATACCTTCACAGCAAAACGGTGACTTAATCTAATGTAATTTGTATCATAAACAGAAGACAACTACATATATAATAAGCATGACATTGAAATGTCTGAAATTATTAATATTCCAGAACTTTTGTGTGTCCTTTGTTTAAAGAAAATCCAAATGAAAAGTCAAGTCAAATGTTAGCTCTTACAAAATAAATTAAGAGTTTGATTTTTATGCACTTTTTTGAAACTATAAATTAATTGAGTAATCATTAATCAAGTAGTTCTATCAATGTTGATAGATTACTTAAAACAGCTACAAGTGTTACAATAAGTTAGTATGACATTATTTTGATTATGAGATTGGTCCGGAGGAAGTGAAAAGAAGAAGAAAGAAACGGTTGGAGAACATCACATGATGGATCACATCAAAAACTTCTTTATAAGTTTATATATTTTTATAAAGACCAAGGGATGTAATAATACAGGGATGTATATATTTTTTGAAACTATAAAATATTTTTATAAAAATATTTTTATATTTTTATAAAGACCAAGGGGGGGGGGGGTAAATAATACAATATATTATTATATAAAGACCAAGGGATGTGGGTTGGTAACCAGGTCCGGTCCAATAGCAGGAGCAGGGTGAGCTCTTGCTCTGGGTCTCATTCTGGGCTTCATTTTAAAGGGGGTCTCAAAAAAAAATGTACATAGACTTATTGGGTTGCAAAGAAAATTAGTGTTAACACATAAATAGCACATAAACATTGATAAATTTGTCTCAAATATTGCTAAGAGGACAAAAAAATTCTATTAATATTACATTAAGTTAGTGAAATTTTTATTATTTAAACTAGGAGGACAATTTTTTTTCACATTTAGGAACCTCGTTGTTGATTTTCGCACAGGGTCTCAAAATTTTTCCAGACGGCGTGATGGTAACTAGTCCAATCACAATGTGATCACCACTTCGAACTTCGATCTTATCATACCCATCAAAATATCAAAGTTGACAAAAGCACAGCCAAAAGATATATTTAATGGATTAATTAGTTAATCATAGCCGAGCTGGAAGTTATTGTTAAAAAATATATGTGAAGGGCATCACGTATGTTGCGGAAAACAACCTATTATTGTATTGGTTGATGGCGACTTCCATGGAGATCAAATTGGGTCATCATCTATCATGCATATCAAAGCGCATGTAGCTGGATTCGAGTTTGATAGCGGCCAAAAGTTTTTAAAAATATTTGGTTGAAGTGAGACTTTAATACTTTGTCCATTGTAATTTCAAAGATGCACTTCGGAGAGGTATCGACTTTTACCCACATAATTAATTTGAAATTTATTTATATATATATATATATACAAGAATTCTCTAGTGAGTCTAGGACTCAAATTTTCTAAATTAAACTCCCACAATATCCACCACTCATTTCAAATTGTAAGGTAGATTAAGAAAATAACGGTTATGTTAATGAATTGTGAGATTAACTGTAAATAAGATCCAATGGTGAGATTGTAGGAGACTTAAACTAAATTTGATGAGCCCTGAGCTCACTAGAGCTTGACCATATATATACACACACGTCTATTCAGTAGTATGAAGTTTGACATAAATTAAATGTTTTAGTTATAGTAATTAATTTTTTCTTGAAGTAATCAATATCAAACTTCGCACTTCAATGAACCACATTGCATCTTGAGATTAGTTAGAACAATGTAGGTAACTATTTTACAAACACTGGTAACTAGATCCATTTTAAAAGAAGATGAGCGAAATCATGTGAAAACGTAAAAATTGAAGAAATATCAAATATATACACTGAAGGACAGGTATATATACATAAGGCTTTTCATTAAGTTGGATTGGATGTGGAGGAGAAACACCAACAAAACCAGATAGCTAGTCATTTGCAAACTACAATTGAAGACACTATTTGCTAGTATATGGGCAACAGGTTGCTACACAAAATTAATTAAAACCCTAGACGTGGTTGGAACTTTTGGAAGAAGAAGAAGTACCAGAGTAGGATGCATGCACATGATCATTGGTTTGCACGTGATAATATGCTCTAAAGTGGTCACAATTGGTTTGGCTCTAATTGAGAGTTCACTGTAATCTAGTCATTAAGGAGGGTGATTAAGGAACGTGACACTTCGCAGGGGGGCTCATTTGTAGAGGAGTGCATGTGCTTCACATACCGGCCTTTATTGAGTTTTGTACTGTTGGTTAATTATTTAACAAATGTTCTCACTTAAACCAATGTTACCATGTGATATCATCACTTGCTTTCTTTTTTGCTTGTTGCTAGAACTTGTTGCACCACCTTCTTCACACACGTCATGGTGATATAATTTTCCTGAAGAGCATGAATTATTACATATTAATATGTGCTATTGCTCTCAATTCTCAAAAGTGAAATATAAAATAGGACTATGGACGGTCTTTGTGTGGCATGAAACATGCATAATAACAAGAAAAAAAATATCGGAGCACTTGATCTCCACATTATAGGTGGAATGGAGTATTCGGACATGCATGTAAGTTCTTCGCATCAATCCTGTCATGCTTCTCTTCATTCCGTCGGAAACTACGCGTGTGTTGGTGGTGGGATTGAGAGCTTTGAATCCTATAATTCGTGCGATTGGAGGTTTTTGAGTGGTGCTTTATTTTTCTTGTTTTTTTGTGTGTCAAAGTGTAGGTTGGTAGTAGATTTTTTGAGTATTCTATATTTTTATATTAGATATCGACATCTAACTTAGGGTGTTGCATTCAATCTCTCGTTAAGACAAATCCAAAATCAATTCCATACTGACTAAGTACGTTGATACGAGAGTAAAACAATTCGAAATACATAATTCAGAAGCTATTTATCGTATATCCATTTAGAAGTAAGCAAGTAATAGAACAGCCAAAGCTAAGAAAAGTGCAAAGCAAAGATCAAACCCCGAGAAAAGTCGGCCTAAGGCACAATGATGGGAGTAATGTTGCTAACTGTACAGGATCCCACGTTTTTAATCAAGAATTTGACCACCACATTTCCACTAACTACAAGGAAAATTAGTAAATGAATCTATTACACTGATGAACTAAATTAGCTAACAATTGGGATCTTTGTTTACTAACTTTTTCGTAAGTTACTTAGTCATCAGTTAATTAAGAGATATGTCCATTTTGTACGTCTCCTCCTTATAACTTATGTTTAAGCATTTGCTATTGCAAATTGACAACGATTAGAAGAATGGTGGGGGTTATTGTTGAGTTAGATGCACATGATATAACATCTTCGAACATGAACACACAATCAACAGAAGATATTACTCAAATAAGGGAAACATGTGCACCAACATATATCATATATATATGTACATCAGAGTATTTCAAAAGTTGTGATTACATCAAAAGGCTATACAACGAATACAGTAATCACCCGACTTCAACTGAGAGAAACTGGATCCGGTAGCGGTGCTCCTCTCCTCGGTCACCACCCCCTATCGTCGATCACGACCTCAAAAGTAAACGTGCAACAATGCCTGAGTTTCAGAAGGAAACTCCGTATGTCGAACTCTACAATGCATGAAATAAAAACACCATAGCATACAATTCTACTAACAGGAAAAACATCTCAAACAGGCTGGGTTTCATGACTCTTTCACCCAACCACAACACACCACTGTTACGGGACTCCAGGGCTTTTCCACTCAACCACCACAACACACACTTGTCGCCAAGCTGGGCTCCAGGCCTTTTTCAGTCAACCGCAGCTACCACGACACGACCAAGGGCTCCAGGTCTTTTTCAACCAACTCTTAACACGCGGTCCCTGCTCAGGCTCCAGGCCTTTTTTCAGCCAACTTGAACGTACTACGAAGCTCCAGGTCTTTTTCAACCAACCCCGCACAGACTAGCTGGGCTATAAGTCTTTTTCAACCAACTGCAGCTCTCACACAGTTACGGGGCTCCAGGGCTCTTCCACATAACTTGTTGGCTTTTTGGCCTTAATCTTTATTTAGTTTTGATGATTAAGTAATCTAATCTTAATCTATATTTAATCAATCAACCTAGACAATCAAAGTAAGCAAACATGAATACATGCATTCCATACATATTCGTGTACTTGCGATATTCTTAATAGGTTGATGAAGAATCAAGCTAAGGAGCTTTGGGACAAGAAGATAAAGACTCAAGACATGTAATCAAACTTTGGACCAATATGTAATTTAGTATAATTTGAGTCCTTAGAAATAATGTAAACTTGAGCACATTAGGATTTTGTCCCGTACCACCTTGGTATACCGAACCACCTTCGGTAGACCGAATTAGCCTGGACCGGTTTTAGACTTTTGCTCCAACGGTCGTATTTAAATCTTGACCTAAAGCCCAATTGACTTATCCATATTCGGTACACCGGACTTCATTCGGTCAACCGAATCATATTGCTTTAGGAGCCCAATGGCTATTTAACTTGACCGTTATTGGTAAAACAATTTCCCACGCATTGTCAGCGCAAAACCCGCGCTAACTTCGGTATACCGAAGTATAGACGGTCAACCAAACCAAGCATTAACAGAACCCTACCAATCTTACTGTCAAGTTTGGAACGGTTAACCGAATAGGTTTCGGTAAACCGAATTGTATTAGGGTTGCTAGTTACAGAGCTACTCGAGTTGAGTGAGCGGTTAACCGAATGAGATTCGGTAAACCGAAATGACCTTCTTCGGTAATCCGTTTAGTTAACGGTCTACCGAGGAGCGTGCAAATTCTGCCCGAACTTTTGTCACATCATCACATTTCATGGGTCAACTTTCTCACCCACTCCCCAATGACTCTAAGAGCTTTGAAGCCTATATAAGGACCTCATTAGAAGCACAACACAAACACTACACTCTCCAAACATCAAGTATCCTTGTGCTATCTTTCCCAAACCTTCAAAGCTCAAATCCTATACACTCAAGCCAAAACTTCGCCACTTGTATTCCTAGATCCATATCATAATCCAAGTGTGCTCAAAGTTAGAGTGTCATTAGCAAGAAGTGTGATTCATTCCTTCATCCAAATCACAAGAGTTGTAATAGCTTCGGGGAAGCTCACTCTCGGGTTGTGAGAGGAGACACGGGCGAGGCGAGGGTGTTCGCGAGGCTCGTTGTTTGTAAAGGCGTTGATCTCGGCCCGATAACGAAGATCAGATAGTGGAAACCACAAGCGAGGCTCGAGGGACGAGCAGGGCTTGTGAGTGAGGACTAGGACCCAGGGAGGGTGCCGAACCTCGTTACATCGGGCATCGACTACAACGTGGTTTGCAAGTTCTCTAACTCTCATCTAACCATTGCATGATTAGTTGTTAGTTTCGTAATTAAGTTTTAATTCCGCACTTTAGTTAATTACGATCACTAGAGGACCCCATATGATCCCCACACAACCACCGCAACGCCACAAATTCTAAGTTGGGCCTCATGCCTTTTTCAGCCAACCCAAGCTTTCACACAGTTACGGGGCTCCACGGCTCTTTCACCCAACCATCGCAACTCTCATGCACCCTAGCACACTCGCTGGAAAGACCTTGGCACACAACTCGCCTCACACAGACGACCACAACAACCACACCTCCATAATGCAAAACTGGACACAAACGGTCGACCAAACCAAAAGTCTCGGTCGACCGAATCACGAAAACACATGGCAATCGCCTCGACCGGCACTCCCTCGGTCGACCGATTCCCACCAACTGCACTCGTTTGGTCTAACCCAAATCCAGGGACGGTCGACCGTTTAAATTGTCAACTCCCAGGTTCAACGAACAAAACGACCAATCGGTCGAACGACAAAGGGGTCCCGTTCGACCGAAAGTCACTAGGGACAAATCCCACAATCTCCACAACGAATCCGGTCGAACCCCGAGCACTCTCGGTCGACCGAATTCCACCAGGGAATTCCCCCAACTCTCACCACAAATCCGGTCGAACGCCCGAGCACTCTCGGTCGACCGAATTCGTCCAGAGCATTCCCCCATGCTCCTCATCGAGTCCGGTCGACCGAAACCACCTTCGGTCGAACCGACCACTATTCCAACTTAAGTCATGGTCGGACGAAGTCAATGAGCGGTCGACCGTTTAGATGGTCAACGCCCTCAACCGACCTATGACCGTGCACACGGTCAAACGGCAGAGGGGCCGCGTTCGACCGAAAACCACCAGGCTTGCCTCCTATGCACGATCGGTCGACCGCCCCAAGGGCATTGTTCGACCGATGTGAGGCAGAACCCGAATTCTCAATACGAACGGTCGACCGTTTGCACCAACCGGTCAACCGATCAGGCAGTAAAATCTGCTGCACGTTTACTTGCGACGAGCCGGAAGGCCTACCGTCGACTTCCAAATACTCACGATACTTAAGTGAGCGAGTTGACATAACTGAAGGTTTGAAGAAACCTTCGAAGAACCATGACGACGCCTCCACGAGCACGCCTCCCTAAATCACGATCCGTCAACGATCCTCGCGACTAAACCACGATCCACACCTCCTCGACGATCCACACTCACAATTACACCTCCGTCGACCTCCACCACCCAACCACGAGCAACCAAGACCACCGAAACGAGTTAAGTCGAGGGAGGGAACAAAACAAGCCAAAAGGGTTAAGAAGCCAACACTCACCTCAACTCGCAACCCACGCCCGAGCCTCCCTTCGCCGGAGCACGCCACCACCACGCCGGAGATCACCACTGAAGGAGAGAGTGTGTGTGAGAGAAAGTGAGGGAAACGTGTGAGAGAGAGACTCACCCCTAAATATCTTCCACTCCTTCAATCCTCACCATCCATTCCATCTCCAATCCATCTCAACCCCTCATCCACCAACACTCCATCCCAGCCGTCCATCTCATCTCCTCCTAATCTCCACCTAAAACATCATTAAGGCACAATTAGGATTAGGATCTCACACATGAAGTCACACGGTGATTACAAATTTAAGTAATGGCCTATGCAAAGGTAATGTGAAATTAGTACACTTACAGCAGTACGTTATGAACATAAGTTGGGGAAATTTTAGTTATCTAGTTACTATCTAATGACATACCACTGAAAATGGGGGTCATAAATTGATCGTTGATGCTTCCTCCCCAACAAAATTATCAACATATGCGCTGCGCCACCAATAGAACTATAACATAAATGTAAGTTCTGCGATATGACAGTTACCTTAATATATAATCTAAATATCTAATGTTGTATATACTTCTTGATCCTTTTTTGTGTGTCTCTTTTTGCTCATTTGTTTTTCTGTTTTCTTTGTGAATTATCATTATTTTTGTACTTATAAAATAAATTATCTAGAGTTGCTATTTTTAATGGAACTACAAAATACGACACATGACCGTATCATGTCATAATGAATTATAAGAAAACATCATCTGTAGAATAAGAATACGTTTTGAACGCTTGAGTATTCAAAGCAGGTCAGTTAGTGTGTCTTCTATTTCAGAAAACAAAATCTCGTAACAAATAAAAACGAGTTTTTTTGTGATACGTGAGCTTTGGACTATTTTTTTAGTGCGTTTTAATAGGTTTTACCAATTCAAATGTCTCCGCAACACCATGAATATTCAGATACATATCAAAATCAGAAACAAATTTATCATAATATAATATCGAAACGGCACATGCAATAATGTTCGTTCTTTAGAGCACATTTAAGAGCATATTTAACAGCGCCCGGGCTACCCCGGGCGCCCTGCACTCTCTCTCTGCCACGTCAGCTTCTCTCTCTGCCACGTCAGCTCACCCAACCCACCCAAAAAATCCCCTTATCCATGCCCAGGCTACCCCCACCCACCCTACACTCTCTTTCATCCACATCATTTCTTAATTAAACAAATTTAATTCTCACACAACATTTAACAAAATACATTATATATAAATCTAATTCTAATTACATTATAATTTTAATTCGCGATATACTTATTATTACTATTAATTAATTAACAATATTAATCACTATTAAACACAAAATTTTGAATATTTGAAATTTGAATATTTGAATTTCGAAACGCGTGTGACTGCACAGTATACGCGTGATTGCACAGTATACGCGTGAATCAAAAGTAGTCCGCGTGAATCTACAGTATACGCGTGAAACAAAATAGTCCGCGTGAATGTACAGTATACGCGTGAAAGAAAAGTAATCCGCGTGATTGCACAGTGTCTAATTTTTTCTCTATATATACCCTACACAAAAATCACCTTACACCCCATATCTCTTCCACAAAACTCAAAACTCAACTTACATCCCATATTTCTCCCACAATGTCTTCTCCGGAGTACAATCGTTCCCCCCCTCCTCCACAATCAAATCCGCATCCACGCTATCCACAACCATATTCCTCACGTCCATTTTACCAACAACCATTCCAACAACCCGACTTCTCCCAGTACGCATCACCATTCCCACCACCTGACCAAAACTCACCATTCCCACAATTCTCCCACTACGCATCCCCAGATCAAAACTTACCATTCCCACAATACTCACAATATGCACCACCATTCCCTTATAATCAACCGCAGTTCCAGATGTTTGGCCGACCCTTGTCTCAAAATAGCCGCCATAGTATGGCGAACACTGAAGATGAGGGTAACGACGACGATGAGTCCCCACCACGACACACCCCCACACCACCATCCCCACCTCCACAACGTCGTCACCGCAAGCAAGTCCAAACTGCCAAAGCCAATCCGAAGTTGTGGACCACAGCTGAGGACGAGAGACTTGTCTCTGCATATATGGAAGTCAGTTGCGATGCGGTGACAGGGACAAACCAGAAGTCTACTTCATTGTGGACTAGGGTGAAACGTGTGTACGACATCTCCGTGGAAGGCACAGGCCTACCCGAAAGGAACGCAGAGTCCTTAAAAGGACGGTGGAGGAGAATCATACCTGCTGTGAACAAGTGGGTCGGGTGCTTCGATCAGGCATTCCGACGGAAAAGGAGCGGCCAGAATGACGACGATGTTGTCCGACAAGCGCACGTGATCTACGAGCGAAATCATGGGCCTAGTAAATTTCTTTATTTTGATGCTTGGGTTATGTTGCGTAGGTACCCAAAATGGGAGAGTGTGATCTCCGGAGCTAATGCCGTGCGTGTTGACTGGGAGTCCCCGGAGTTGCACGATGAAAATAGTCCCCAGTCAGGAAGCCTTGGGAAAAGAAAGAGCACGGACGGCTCGAGGACGCAATCACCCTCGGATGCAGAAGAGCCGATGCCGGAGTCGTCTACACGCCCAGAAGGTGTGAAGAAGGCTAAGAAAAAGGCTAAGAGTGCATTACGCCCCGAAAGAGACACCGATGTTAGAGAACTTGCACAACAGATGCGATACACCGCCCAAGTCAGAGAAGATGGTTTCTCTAAGCAAGAGGAGTTAGCGGAAAGGAATTTCCAGAGGCATTTAATAAAAAATAAGTTGGACATGCTTCACTCTCTGATGAGGAAGGACAACCCGACGGAGAAGGATCAAAAAGTAATCGATAAACTTCTCGCCTGGGCAGAAGAGAATGGGTACGTGTAGTTTGATGTAGTATGTATTTCGTATGGTTTGTATTTCCCTTAGCTTGTATTTCGGGTTGTAGTAGTCCGTATGGTTTGTATTTCCCTTTAACATATGTTTGTATTTCGGGTTGTAGTAGTCCGTATTTCGTATGGTTTGTATTTCCCGTGGTTGTATTTCGTATTTTAGTATTATTAATGTATTGTTGTTATGGTATTGTTGTATTAATTTTTTTTCTATTTAACTTGAAATTGTTGGTTCTGGAAATTTCTTAATTTTAATCACTTACAAAAAATTATTACCCCACATTTATAACAAACACCCAATCCATTAATAACAAAACCAAAAAAAAAAAAAATCAAAAAAATTTTTTTTTTTAACCAATGGGAGGGGGACACGTGTCCCCCTCCCATGGGCGCCCGGGCGTCTGCCCGGGACGCCCACCGCCCGGGCAAGCGCCCGGGCGGGTGGCCCGGGCGGGCGCCCCACGGGCGCCCCGCCCAGTAACGGGGGTGCGCCCGGGCGCCCGACCAGGGCGCCCGGGCGGGGCACCCCCGTTAAGGGTGCCCTTAGAAAGTATCATGTAACCTGGTGTATAAGAAATGCCTACTTTCTATTTTTTTAACATTTGAAGTATCTTACAAAGCCAATTTATTAATTTGCTTATTTTGCCCAACATATGTGGTTCAGAACTTATTAAAAATGATTATCAAATCGGTTATCAGTGTACGAGATATGAAGCCGTATCCAAAAATAAATACCCTATTTAGTTTTAGCCTTTTCCTTTTCCTAAAAAGTAGTAGTATTCATTTCCTATTCGTTTAACAAATACGATCTTAAACCAAAGGTTTTGAAGTCTTCTTTTTGTGTGGACTTCAATTTCGATATGGGCTCAATATTGTTTCCATTTTATTTTTTTGCAATACTGGGCCTAAATTTGAAGCTTAAAAAAACGTGGGGCGGACCTGATCACAAGTAAATCACGTGTAAATACTTAACAATTTAAATCAATAACTGAAATATTAAGATGCTTGAGAAACAGCTGATGGTCGCATTGTTGCTGGATATTCACCGCCCCACGCCTACATTTGTTGGATAGACATATCAAAAGCAAATAAAAAATAAAATAAAACGTAAAATATTGAATACAAAACACGTATTTAACGAAGCTTGGGGTGTAGATTTTCCAAACAATGGATCTCCAATGAGATTCAAACTTCACGTTACATGCACCTCTGACCACATCTGTTACACTTCTTCAGTATCTAGTCTTAATCCGTATAAATTGAAAATTATCTAGGGTGTGTTTTGGTGTTAGAATATAGGGTGTTGGATTCACTTGAAAACTAATTTTTGAATGATTGCTCACCCAAACGAACTGGATTCAAGCCAGAATTCAGATTGTTGGTGCACCCTAGTTTTTATATTTTGGCTTGTGTAGGAAAAACCATCGGAGGCAGGATTCCTTGGTTTCTCAACATTAGTTCTTAGTTTCGTTATTTCTCCACCCCCGTTGTATAAAAATTTACATTACTTGCCATCGGAAATTGTCATTACTACCCTCCATGAATTTCGGAAATTACTCATGTGTCCTCATTCACTTAACTCAATCATTGCCTTCACTTTCCCTTTTGCATTCCTTAAAGCCTTTGTCGTAGGTCCTCTTGCCATCTCCACACCACCTATTCGTCCCACATCCGGACATCTCCGTCGATCGCCTACATCCCAAGCTCCTCTGCTCGATCCCTTTCTGGGCTACCTCTTCGGAACCCTTCCGCACCCGAACTTGCCGGAAAGGTACGATAATTAGTGTTAAATTTTGTCGGATCCATGGAATCATAAATCCGATCTTCATATCCATTACCAAAATGTGTCAAGTAATTTCAAGTTTAGGCGCTTATTTGGTGCATCCCACTACATTTATGTTGAACTACCGCATCTAGTGTTTTCTAAACTGAGAAGGATGTATTACAAGTTAAATAAAGTAGTGAAACTTTTTAAGGTTAGCCAAATTTGATGGCCATTGTGTGTTGAACGAACCGGCTACAGTTCCATAACATTAGAATTGATGTGTTTTGAAGATATGTTTTGGTTGCAAGTTCGGACAAGTTTTTTGATGAGTTTTGTCTAGTTAAAAGTCGGTTCTAAGAAGAATATAGGTGTTGTTTTCACATTCGATGTGAACGAAACCTTAAAGTGGATGTACTTCAACCATCCCACCATTTGGGTTTGCAGAATTTGGTTTTTTACTACACACTTCTTACGAGGAAAACATTGTTTTTTCCGTTATTCGTGATATTTCAATAAATACTCATTTACTATGTACTACATATTCAATTAGAAAACTGGGTTCCTAATTTTCGTAGTAGTAATTCTTGTGAAATTTATTATTATTTTTTTATAAAATTTCACTTTAGTAGTTTTTTTATTTACAGAATGACACCAGATAGGCTGGCCCAAATACTAGAGGATGACGAGGAAGAAGAACTAGTAGTTTTAAGTTTGATGTCATGCATAGATCAATACATTAGAACATGTCTAATTAAGAACCCAGTACACACTGCCCCTTTAACCGGGAATCAAAAAACAATTGATATGTTGTCGGGACATTGGTGTTGGTTTTTTGGCCTTAATCTTTGTTTTGATGATTTAATCAACCTAATCTTAATTATGGTAATGTAGAGTAGCACACATGTTGCATTGCATATATATTGCTTTGTGCTAACCTCTACAGGTGATCAAGACTCAAGGAAGAAAGGAAATCAAGTCAATACATGTAATCAAGCTCATTTGAAGACATGTATTTTGCATTTCTTTGAGTCTTTAGGAACCTTGTGTAATTTAGCATACTTGAGCTAAAAACTACTCAACCACACACTAGGTTCCCTATAGAAGTCACATACAAAATTTCACATAATTTGGAATTCAATAGATCATCCAAACTAGAACCGGAAAACACCTAAACAAAACTTGAACTGCCTGGACCAAAACGGTCGACCGTTGAAACCTTTCCATTCGACCGTTTACACATATTTTCAGACCGTTTGTTTTGTCGTATTATACCCAAAGGTCGTATTCGTATTATTCCTGAATACCCCAAAATTACCAAACCTCCGGTCGACCTAAACTTTCCTAACGGTCGACCGAACCAACACAATTTGGTCTCCCAGAAGTGTCTGGACTAATTCGGTCGACCAATCCTCTAAGCCCGTTTGACCGTTAATTTAAGTGAACCCAAGTCAAAGCTGAATATTATTTGGTAGATGCCGGTAGATAAATACTTGGGAGAAAAAAATGTCTCGTTTTTACGATTTGCTGGCTGACAAGAAGGAGCTCCTATACGGGGAAATGAGATTGTATCCATTGAGAGAGTATCTCCAATTAGCTAGAGAGTGTGCGATATCGCCCGGGACATCGGAATGACTACACTTAAGTGAGATATTTGAATCCAAAACGAAAAGGGAGGTGTTTGTTGAACTTGGGGATTTGGAGAGTCGCAAGCAATGGATTGTGAAACAAATTGGAAAGTTGCATGGATGAACGATTGATTGTTCTTCTAGCTGCCGAATCTTTGAGTATGTTGATGTTTTTATTAGCTATGCCTCTTGCTTGTATCCGTTAGGAGTACTTGTCTAATTGTTGCTTCAAAACTTTTTTCTTTAGTTGTGGTTAATTTTGGTGTTCGTATGGACGTAATACTTTTTAAAAATCTATGGTTTTTATATGTGTGAATGATTGGATGGTTTCTATGCTATAAGTTTGTTATATATTGGATGTTGATTCATTTTTAATGGCTATTTTACAACACGAATGTATTTTAAAGCTTGCTATATATTGGATGTGTCTTCCTATTGCATGTGACTTGAGCTTTTAATTGTTGTTTTACAACAAGAATAATTTGTATGGGTTTACAACATGTACCTTTTATTTTAAAACTTTCTTATGTTGTTCATATGAGCCCTTATGGTGTAAGGATGTTGCTGGATTCGACCAGGTGAAGGAACACTGATCCAAATGATCAAAATGTTATTTGTACAAGTATCACAATATCCAAAAGCAAATATATAGTTTGTACAATGATCAAAATGTTATTCGTCTTGGTATACGCATCTTATTTGACTATTCTGAAATATTAACATGGCCAAACCATCTTGTTGTGCTCAGTAGTTCCAAAGGACTTCTTAATGCCAAACAAATTCACACCACAGAATGGTGGTGTAAGTTGTCATTTTTCCTTGTTAAAGAAATTTGTAACTAGATCTTTGCTCAACACAGAACAGAAGTTTGACTTAATCTATCATTGGCTAGGTTCCATGTGCAGACTTCAATGTCTCTATCGTTATTGAAAAAGCACAAGAAACATCAATCACAAGCCCACAGCTCAACCGAATCAAAGTGCCAAAACAACACTCTGCTAGCAACTTCTAAACACTTAAAGACAATACTAATAAATATAACGAGATAAACCGTTAATAGAAGAAGAAATAATAGATATTGAGACAACTCTAAATCTAAGCACAATATGGTAAACCAATTTAGGCTGAAAACACTACTCTAAAATTGAGCACAATATGGTAAAATAATTAAGGAAGAGCACTACTGAGATGCAACAAAATTAGAACGTAGAACATTACAGTACAACTGCTGGATATAGAAGCAGTATTTACTACCTGCTGAATGATGTTCAGAATGAGAAAGAAGACAAACAATAAAACCGAATCATGAATCTTGGATGCTCATACAAATACAATGGCGCAATAATTGTGAAACACAAAACTGGAGTCTTTAATTTAGAACTTGATAAAAGTAATAATAATGGCACATATTCATTAGAAACATTTTAGGCAACATCAATTTACAATCCTACGTCAGTTAACACCCATGCTTGCTCCCTCCTTCGACATTATATTGATCCTTAGGCGACAATATAAATACCATACGACAAACCCAAAACCTGACGATTTTAATTTACATATAAAATTTAGATGATCGATCCTTCATGCTATGGCGGGTGACTACACAAAAACCAAAATTATAACCCATGGGCGTCAAACCATGAATCAAACTATGGGGGTGGTTTCCCCAAACCTTTCAACTGAAGACCCATTCACAACTTGGGCGACTTCCATACCGGGAGGGGAATCCATTGCTATAGGGTGAACGAGCTGAGTAGGGGGCTGAGTAGGGGTCTCGGCCAAGTACACTACTCCGCACTTTGGACATTGGTGCACCTCAAAGTGCGATTGTTCGTTTACTGGCGCTTCGAACAAAGGGGACATTGGACCGGTAGAAAAGCTAGGCTCGGTGGGCGGCACTTCTACGGTGGGATTCACGGTCAACTTCTCTTGCTCCATCATCCTTGCATCGAGGTTGAACAAGGTGTTGTATAAAAACTCAAACTTCATATCATTCTCCCACCGAACAAGGTGAGCAATAACAGCGAGGATGTACTCCTCCACAGCAAAATCACACCGTGCAACACCCTACAAAACAAAGACATGTAATGGTGAATTGCCGAATGAGACATGGAAGTGAACAAAGCAAGTAAGAGCCAACATACTGGAATATCCGGAGCACCGCAAAGGAAGTACGATTTCGATGACCCCAAGGGATAGGACACACGATCTCTCCTACAAACGTACGCGCAAAAACACACCAAAACACGCGGAGAAAGGGTATGTTGTTGGGCGAGGTTGGGGATGGACATTTTGGTTTAGCCGGATTTGGGCAACGACGGTGGAATGGGCGGGAAGGAGAAATGGCAAAGGGCGCAGATGGTAGCGTGGGAAGGAAGAGTATTTGTAGTGCACCAAGGGCAAGAGTTGGATGGTAATTCCTTCTTTCGGCATGATGTTTTTTCAGTTTTTACGAAATCAAACATCCAAACAACACCGTTAAATTCAAGAAACACCATGACGAAACCAATGGTGCGCAGATTGCACGTGAAAATCAGATTCTACATAATCCAACACCCCATCTTCTAACACCCAAACACACCCTCAAGAGTTAGATGTCGTTTGTTTGGATTAACTTCTTGAAGTTGGTTCTAGAGAATATGTGAGAAAAACAAAATCAAATATTGTCAATTCAAACACTTTCAAAGAGAGATGATTCTCCAGATTTGATGATACACTCGTGATTCATGCTCTCACATCTCTCTTCTTTTCAAGAATCCATTTTTTCACCGCTTCTTTTGATTCTTCGTGGACTCTTAATATTAGATTACTATATTACCATCATTTGTTGTATTATTTACTAAACATAAATTACAAGTTTGCCACCACCCTTAAACAAAAATTAATTGTAAATTATTATTTTTAGATTTTATTTGGTATGTTTCAAGTCATAACATAAATTTGGTAACATATGAAATAACATCTAAAAAATAATTACCGAAAAATGAAACGTAACATGATATGTTTGGTAACAAAAATGATATTATTATTTGATATGTTAACCACAATAAGTATCAAAAACCCTTGATAAGCTTTAAAATACAACATAAAATATAAATCTTAACCTACACATTTCATTGCAAATTACAAGAATTATGAACTTTATTAGATTATCTCGTTTCACAATTTTTTACAATCCGAGGGTATGAAAGTCAATTAAATGAGATAATCGTTTTAAAGTAGTAAAACACATCACGTGAAGAATTGACTTCACACGAAGAATAAATTCTTGAGATTTGCAGTAAGAATCGGTTCTAGCGGGAAATATCAATTCCTAAAAGCTAATCCAAATGCCCTCTTAGGATATTAGTGCTTGCTGACGGTCATTAGGTTTTGATGCGAGATGTTACCCAAATCAAATGAGATTTAGGAGAACAAATATCTCGTGAATGGAGACCAGTCATTCCTGTTGGAAATTAGGTTATCTCACCAGGTGTTACATTCAATAAAATAAAATAAATGTAAATCAGAATATTTGATTATCCGCAAAGCAAGTCCTTTAATATTCCCACACTCTACTACGAGTAGAACCTTCGACACGACACGCAACTATTAATCTCCACGACAACGAACACCAAAAAAACCCGTCCAGGACATATAACACAAGAAAAACTCTTTCCTTCCTTCCCCAACAATGGCACCATCCGTTAAGGACGCAGTCGGAACCCTAGACAAGTCCTCCTACGTCGCCCTCCTCTCCGACCTCCTCGCCCAGTCGAAGCACGTGCAGAACAACCCGCCCCACCTCGTCCCGAGAGAGGACCTCGTCGCCCGCCACGTCCTCGACGCCCTCCTCCCTTTCAGCACCACCTCTGGCGGTGGGCCCCTCGTCGTCTCCCACGTCTCCTACGTCGATGGCAGAGGCAACGTCGTCGTCGAGTACCCCGGGACTGTTCCCGGGAAGGTCCTCTCCTTCGTCGGCTGCCACATGGACGTCGTCACCGCCGACCCCAACGATTGGGTGGGTTCAGCTTTTCTTTTGCTCCTCAAAATTCCATCTTTTTTCGATTTTCGGGGAAAAGGTGCGATCTTTGTGGAAATGGAGTGATGGGTAGTGTTGGTTTGGGGTTTTGGATATGTTTAGCTCCTCAAAATCCAATCTTTCTTAGCTTTCCTAGGAAAAGACGTGATCTTTCATCTGCGTTGAGATGGGGTGATGGGTATTGTTGTTTACAATTATCTAGTAATGTTTTTTGACGTTTTTTTAATGAATTTTGTTGTTTTGGTGGGCTGCTTTCTAATTAATGATTTGTTGGTTTTGGATAATTTAGTGTTTTGAAATCCAATATTTCTTAGCTTTCACGGTAGAAGATGTGGTCTTTGTGCTAATGAAGTGACGTGTAGTTTTGGTTTTGGCGCTTTGGATTCAATTGTATGATAAATCCCCATCTTTTATCTCTTAAGATGGGTTTTAGTTTATGTTGGATTCAAAAGCTGTGATCTTTGCGCAAATGAGTGATGCGTGGTTCTAGTTTAGGGGGTTTAGATTTGAGTGTTCAATCGATCCATATCTTTTATCTCTCTAAAATGGACTTTTAATTTATGTTGCCTACTAAAAGCTGTGTATGTATGCAAATGAAGCTGTGGTTTTCGGTAATCAAACCATGCTTAATTTGTCGATTTCTCATCTTCTTAAGATTTCTTCAAAAAAAACGGTGATCTTTATGCAACTTCAGTGATGGTTGGTTTTTGTTTTTGCATGTTGGATTTGGTTGTGTGATCAAGTCACACCTTTTATCGTGAAAATTGTAACTTTTTTTGGATTGCCCACAAGAAGTTGTTATCTTTATGCAAATAAAGTGATGGGTTGTTTTGGTTTTGGCGTTACGGATTCATTTACTTAATCAAATCACAACCTTTGCTGCTAAAATGGAAGGTTTAGGTTGCCCACGAAAAAGTGTGGTTATGGATGAATTGAGTAGTGATGTATGTTTTTTTGGTTTCAGAATTCTGATGCTTACGTAAACCTCTGTTGTTGCTGAGAATGCTACTATTTTGCTAATCAATGGATAAAGTTGCTTTTATGTTTTTTTCCAGGATTTTGATCCTTTTTCATTGAGTGTTGATGGGGATAAGCTTCGAGGACGGGGGACAACAGATTGTTTGGGGCATGTGGCACTTGTTACCGAGCTTATGAGAAAACTAGGTGAGAAGAAACCCCAGCTCAAGTCAACTGTGGTTGCTGTTTTCATAGCCAATGAGGAGAACTCGTCCATTTCCGGGATCGGTGTGGATGCTCTTGTTAAAGATGGATTGCTTGATAAGCTTAAGAATGGACCCTTGTAAGATTATTTAATTGCTTTTGACTTTCTAGCTAAAGATTATTTAATTGCTCTTACAACATTTATTCATAATCTGATTAATTATGTACAATGATTACCTCATGATCATCGATTGAATCCTCCTTAATAATTTGTATTTTGCAGATACTGGATAGACACTGCAGATAAACAACCTTGCATAGGAACAGGGGGCATGATAGCTTGGAAGCTTCGTACCAGTGGAAAGCTTTTCCACAGTGGCTTCCCCCATCAGGTATATTACTCCCATGTTATCCATGTATAGATCGCCCCCTCATCTGAAATGGATGGTGTGGTCTTGGTTCTTAAAAAATTCAAAAATATTGAATAAGCACAATATTATAGGGAGATGGCCATTATCAATTGATTAACAAAAGATAGCATGATATTTGACTCCACGTGTTACATTTTTAAAATTTGAAACTATGTTTACTAAAGTTAGCATATTTCCTGAAATATTGCTGCTCGACTGCAAGTTGAAGCACTTTAAGTGCTAGTGTACATCTTTTGCAGGCAATCAATGCTTTGGAACTTGCCTCTGAGGCCCTGAAGGAGATTCAGCTACGATTCTACAGAGATTTCCCTCCACATCCTAAAGAAAAGGTCTATGGATATGCCACACCTTCAACCATGAAACCAACCCAATGGCATTGTATGTTTCATTGGTTCATTCACTTGTTGGATTTCCCTGAACACATTAGTTGGTCATTATCAATACCACTTAATGTTTCCATGAATCCGAGTAGTTACAATTTTTGCTTATGCGTTATTTTGCAAGTCATAATTTTTCCAATGTATGACAGATCCCGAAGGTGGTATCAATCAGATTCCTGGTGAATGCACCATTGCTGGAGATGTAAGGTATGCATTTCTTATGAAAGCAATTGGATTATTTTTTCAAACTTGTTCATGTATATAGTAACTTTCATAGATATGGAGGAAAAAGTACATCGGACTCCTTCATTCTCATTTAGCATATAAGTTGTTTTTTATTGATCAATGATGGTTTTTAAGATGTAATCCCTTTTTCTGATTTCCTAAAATGTTCCAAAATCTGAAGGTTAGTCTAATATTATTTGTAATTTTCTTGGTAATTAAATGTTTGTTACTTAACTTGTCAAAACACTTCAAATGTTGACATCTAATATCAACTGTTCCTTGTGGCAGGTTATCTCCTTTCTATAGGTCAGTCTTAATCTAGAAAAGTTGTCTTTATCCTTTTGATCCCATTTATTAACTTTTGTAGATCCATGGATGTAAACATCTTTCCAATCTTTATGCAGTCCTAAAGATGTGGTGAAGAAATTACAAGAATATGTGGATGACATAAATGCCAACATTGAGAAGCTAGATACACGAGGACCAGTATCAAAATATGTTCTTCCAAATGAAAACATCAGGGGACGGTAACTTACCTAACCTTTGGTATATTTGTATTTGTTTTTTACTTTTTTGTAGGGGCGACATATTCTTATATGAATGTCATTAGTAAATGACCGTCTTGGTGAAAAATCCTTTTGTTTTTTGTGCATCTCAGCATAAGTATGACCTTTGATGAGGATATGACTTCGGGTGTTGCTTGCGATCTTAACTCCAAGGGCTTCCATGTTCTTTGCAAAGCAACCGAAGAAGTGATTGGCCATGTGAAGCCTTACTCAATCACCGGAAGTCTTCCACTGATCCGAGAGTTGCAGGTATGATCGGTTATCTCTTACACCAATAGCCTGTCTTTGTGTTTATTAGTCATGCTAACTATGAGATTGATCCTCTATCCTCTTTATCGTCCCAGGATGAAGGTTATGATGTTCAAGTGTCTGGATACGGTTAGTTCTACCTTTTACAGTGTTTTCCCCCGAAAGGACTTGTGTCATTGTTGTGAATTCAAGAGTATACATGATTATTTGTAAAAGTGAAGTGAGAGTAGAACCTTTTACGGTGTTGATTGTTGAAATGTTCGGGTTTGACTTACATAGTATATGTTTTTTTTGTTCATACTGCTTAAAAGTTATCAACTTGTTATGCGCAGGTGTAATGGCTACTTATCATGCAAAGAATGAGTACTGTCTTCTATCTGATATGTGCCAGGGATTTGAAGTGTTTGTTAGCATCATTGCCCAGTTGGAAGAGGTTGAGAACTGATTGATGTGTCATGCCAAAGTGGAGACTTGCCCCCAATATGATAATAATTAGTAAAAGTTCAGATGCATCCTGTTCTAGTTTACTGAATAATGTTATCTAGGAACAAGGTTATAGTCCAATAAAGCATCTTCATTTGGCTTCTCATTTATTGGATATCTTACTTACTTTCTCATCAATTTATGCCATTAATTTCTGTACCAGATGCTCACCTGTTGATTTAGAAATCCAAGAAATAGACATCTCATTTAATCAGTGGATCTCTTCTAAATGTACTATACTTACTGCTGTATGCTTCTATAACAAAAAAATTGTTAATCATATCATATGGCACTTTATTGTACAACAAAACAAAATGTCAGCAGTGACAATAGAGGGCTGCCATAGCCAAGTCCCAAGTACCAACAAGGCAACAATACATCAGAACAATACTTTGTTAATATTGTCAAAACATTGTTGTATGTTTAACCACTCACATCAAATGTCTTATTTATTCGTAAAATAATGATCTAAGAATTAAGATAATATGTACTCAAAGATTTAACGAGATTGTGGGCTGGTGGGCTGACAAAGGCAGTACAGTTTTCTGCAATGCTAAATCATATATGATCCAACATGATATTCACTCTAAGTAGATTTTTAGATTCGGGGCTAATAAAGGCAGTACATTTTCTGTGATACCAAAACATATATACACAAGGTTTAGCTTGCAAAAGCATACTCCACCTAATCTATATACTTTTAGCGTATGCTCTAGTATGTATCACGTCATCTATACTATTGTTGCTAAAAAGGGCTTGCCCAGCTCAATTAGAAACTGCTCAACTACCATTTGCCACTTTGTGCTCTAACCATCTTCTTCATTGGACATCCTGGATTCGTCCTTCAGCTGCTGAATTCTTTGGCGGAGCCTTCGCCGGTGGTCATGAATTTTCCAAAGCCCATGTCCTAGAATGACTGCAGAGTAGATGCCGTGGGTTATCATCGGAGCAAAGATGTTATCCGTCTGCAATCATCGCTGGAAATTGTTAGCTTCGATCGATACAAATAAATAACATCGTTGTTGGTATTTAATCGAAATGAAAACGAAGAATCACCTGAATCCATTCAAACCCAAGGTAAAGAGCCAACATTCCCTCCAACAGCGGGGAATATATCTTCTTCAATTCTCTCTTCTCATACCACGCTGCATGGCAAAACTTGGCATTTAGGTACAAGAATATTTTTTGCTGCCATTTAAGGAGTAAGTAACAATAACTACAACACACAAAAAGCATAGCAAGTTGAAACAGGTTCAAAGAAAAGTTTAGTACACGTTTGAGGGGAATTACCTGCAAAGAGTTTCCTGAGGTCTTCTCGACCAGTCGGAGATTCCACCATTGGAGTAACAACGTAGGTTGGGTCTGCAGGAAGAAAGAAAAAATCATCTAAAGATGCTATTTTATCAGATTAAGGAACATAACGTCATTGACGGAAAAACTACCTTTCGGAGCTGTTGCTACGTAATAGAGAGATCCAGTGAGAGCAGCAGTAATCACAGCTGCAAATGCTTGCGCAAAGGGAACAAATAGAGGCAACATCCCGGTCTGCAATGAGCTCCACCAATAAGTTTCGAGGACAATGTGATTTAACGACAAGACAAGGTTCAGATGGTAAAAATGATGAGGCAAGTAAAGAGCATACCAAAGAGGCAATTCCACGAGCATCTTTGACAAATTCGGTACCCCTCATAAACATGTCTGTTAGACCTCCCTGTTTTGTCATATAACATAATTTCCACAATGAGAAGTGAGAACACAAATTCTAATCTACAATGAATTTCAGTTAGCAGAAGGTTTATGAGCAGTACATTCAGTGAAACTTAGTTAGAGCACATGCCTTCTATTTTAATAATCGTTGATGACTTTAATGGATACTGTAACAAAGATGTTGAGACGTGTTGTGAAAATTAATATATGTTGTCTAACCATAAGGCATCCAGGGCAGTATAAGAAACTCCCGTGGATTTTTTTTCCCGTTCAAACTTCCAACTTATTTATTTCCAAGTGACTTTCAGCAGAACTGATATACAACTTCCGTATATAATCTTGTTACTTGCTTTTGCTTAGAAAATATATCTGGTGGAATTGAGGGAAAAACGAAAACCAGGCTGAACATCATCTAACCTGCACTGCGACACGATAGAAAAGCTCTTCCCCGATAGAACTTGCTGTAATGATGAGAATAAACTGCAAGATCCAGCAAGTAGTACCATCATCAAGCTACTGTAAAAATCAAAATAATAAAATAATAAATCAAGATCGAACAAAAGCACTGGAAATCACCTGCCATGGTGACATTCCATAGAAGAAGCTCCTGAGCTCCTCATCCTCTACATCCCTAATGGCTCGGGCATGAGGAGAGTACTTCACAACTTCATCCTGCGCAAACATTAAAACTACCTTCAAATGAGTTCACAAAAGCAAAAGACTACCTTGAAATGAGTTTCACAAGAGCAAAAAATATCGTAGGAAAGGCAAAAGATTATGTATACATCTAGTATGAATAAAAGTGCCATGATAGGTGGAGCAGCATAACCCAGTCCATCAACAATTGCCTTGAGTGACAAATCAAATCCTCCTGCCGAATCAACCCCAGTCATGGAACAGATGAAGTTTCCTGCCAGGGCCATCCCACCGTAGATTCCTGCACACAGTAGTTATTTACAATTATCAAGCTGAAGTACTCATAACAACCACATTATGTACTGATAGGAAGTCCCTTGGTTATCCCACTCAGAAACAATTGAAGCACTAGTAAAATAGGAAGGTATAATTAATTTTAAGATAAAATGCAAGTTCAGAACATCAAAATAAAGTTACATATTAAAGAAGTTTGACTATGAGAAAAAAAGACTGATTTGCTAGTTGCATGCCCATTCATTTGGAATCACATAAACTCTATTCCCAAATCCCACAGGCGTCAGCTTAGTTGAATCCCAGTTTGTTATTTATGGATGTAACAAAAGAAAGCTCATTAATATGCAAAATCCAATAAGAAACATAACATTAAGAAGAAAAACATAAAAGTGGATCCAAGAAGCTCCTATTGAAATAAAAAGGAATTTAATTTCTACATAAATTAATAATTTCTAAATAGAACATCCTACTTACAGACACTAAAATAGTAACCAATTAAAAAGTTGCCACTTTCAAACAAAAATGAACATCATTAAGAAGAACCACATAAAACAAGGTCCAACAAGCTTCTCCCACGACTCCAAAGCAATTTATTTCCATATGAATCATTGTTTCCAACTGAATTAGCTCAAGAAAGCCCCCAAAAAAGAAGAAGAATCCATATCTTTTGAAGAACAAAGAAACATAGTATGCAAAAGAACTAAGGTTCCAAATAAAAGTAAAACAATTCCAATCAGAACACATATTTTTTGAAATTATCGTAAAAATAAGAATCCAAACCAAACAAACGTTCCAATTCCCATATGCAACCAAGCAAAAAAATAAAAAATAATAACCCCAAAGCACATACCAACGCCATAGGTGAGCCTAACAACAGCCCCGATCTTATCCCAGACAGGAAAATCCACATCCCCACCGGCAAACCCACGGTCGATGGCGGGGGTCCCAGCGGCGGGAGCCGCCGAGGTCGTTGTCGAAACCGCGACCTCAATCCCCTCCCTCCTACTCCCCTCGACGGAAGCCCGAACCTTGACCCCACCCCCTCCCCTCCTCCTCCCCCTCCTCGGCAGAGCCAGCCCCAGACCCAGCGAGGTGGAGATCGAAGAGGAGGAGGTCGGGGTAGGGATGAGAGAAGCTGTGGAGATCGATCTGAGCTCCATTGGTGTGAGACGTTGACTGGAGTTTGGGATCACTTGTGTCATATGTGTGGTGGTGTTTTATGTTTGTTGGAGAGAGATGTTTGGTTGGATTTTATAGGATTGGTTGACACGATCGTGGGTTGTCAGCCGTTGGATTCGGGACCACGTTCGGATATGCTGCGCGGGAGGGGAGGTTTGGTTTCTCCGTGTGCTATCTTTATCTTGTTCTGGTTTTTGTTTTGTTTTGTTTTGTGGAATGGAGTGTTATTTATTAAAGTGACGCTCTTGTGTTCTCGGGGTGATCACCTTTCTTGTCGTGTTAAAATACCGTTCAAAGAGGACGTGTAATGTAAATAATTTGGATATATTATTGTTCATATTAAACACACTTGTAACTTCGTTTAATCGGAAATGTTGCACATAATACTTGTATCTTTTATCATCATCCTTTCATAAATGTCTTAATGGTATTTGGAGTATGGACACTCAGATCTTCATTTGAATTTGGATGTGTATGCATGTGTATCTAACAATAAAATAGAGATGTCCAATGTGCACGGTGGTTGTAGGAAGATGATATGAAAGTTGGGATAAGAAGACTTTCAAAACTAACACTTGCGTGATTTGTTTATAAAACTCTTTCTAGTCGTCATGATTTAGACTTCTTCACTAAAACCATGTCAAGTCACAAGAATATCCAAAACACATGTAAAACGTTCAATTGAACAGTACAAAAATAATGTAACGAAATCAACTTCCATAGAATATTTGTTGAACATTGTTTTAAATATTTCAAGATCTTAGGAGGATAATGGTGATGTCAATCTTCTACATTTATTGTATTTGTCTGGATTTTCTTTAGTTACGTCTGGGATCTGTTACCTATGTCTAGATATTTTGTCAAATATTTCTGAAGTTATGTCTGGATTTCATTATAACATTTGATGATTGAATATTTATGTATGTCATAATATAATCTATAATATGTAGATTGAAAGGTTGTGTTTTTTCTCTAAATTTTGTGGAATCTTTGCATTGTGGAATTGTGATCTATAATATCCAAACTACTAAGTGTTACTTGTCTAACAAAATTATAAGTTAGGGTTACAATGTTTTGTTAATATCAGAACATGTGTGTCTTGATATATGAGATTTAATAGAATGATATCTAAGATTGTTTTTACATTGACAATATCTGCATTTATATCTTGATTTATCATCGTACATTACAATCCTCATCTTCTGGATCAGATTTCTCAAGAGTTGAGATGACTTTTTACAACCTTATAAATTATCTAGATAAGTTTCAACCTTTTTGATTTTGCTTCTCCCAGAAAAGGTATCATAAATAACTGTATTTATCTGAATATATATAGAAAGTATCAAAATATCTAGATATTCAAATTTATTACAGAACAACCAAACATCTATGGAACCTCAAAGCATTTAATCCGAACATGTACAACATCATATAAAAAATAAACTCATTCAGACAACATGTGGTTTATACCAAGATGAACATTAAAAACATCAGATAAAATGTTATCACACAAAATAATAAACATATCAAAATTCATAATACTAAACAAAATTTTGAAACAAAACTGGATATATACATACCCACACACATCCGGACAGATATCCAAATATTAACGCATCAGATATCCATATATCAAATATGTAGTTATCATGCTCTCACTCAGCTTCTATCCAACAAAAAATCAATGCAATTTTATCCCGGACAAGTCTCACAAAATCAATAACCACAAAAATACTATTAAATAATAACAAACAAATATGTCTACAAGCAAAATGACGAGGATGATGTTGTAGGATGATAAAAGTTAGAGGACGCTGAAGGAGGAGGTCAGAGGAGGAGGACGGCGAGGAGGCGGAGGTCGAATGAGGACAAAGGTGTGAGGAGGTCAGAGTATGACAGTGAAGGAAGATGCCGGAGGAGGATGGAGATCAGAGGAGACCAAAGGAGGACGATGAGGAGGAGACCGGATGAGGAGATCCGAGGAGATTGGAGGAGGGAGGGGGCAGGGAGAGGAGGAAGGAGGGGGGAAGAAATTTGATTTTGAAATTTGAAATGAGGTTAGCGAGAGAACAGCTGGAACAATTACCTCTGGGTAATTTCCACACTAGACCTCTTCATATCTGAATATTATTTAGGTGAGTATTTTACAAAAAAATAACTAACGTGCGTTGTTAGGAAATGTTTGGAGTCCAATTTTGAGATAATTTATCACTACTCATATTGAAACTACAACAAAATTAAACTCGGCTTTTAATTCCTCATCTTAATGTGCAACTGCGGAAAACAAGCAACTATAGGTTCCTTCCGATATGTAAATTTGCCTAACATGGCAAAAGTGACTTGAGAAAAGGAAAGTCGTAGCGTTAAATATTCCCGATTCAAATTAGTGGATAAATTAACTCCAAACGTAGAAGCTAATAAATGATACAGAATGATGTGTGTCGACTGTTGGAAGGAAATTTGTAATAAGATGTCGCATTGTAGCCTTAAAACTGTTCCTCGAGACAACAGTTCCGTTTCGTAATATCTGTTTCGGAATGAGCTGACTACGTGCCGCAAAAACAAGTGGCCCACGTGGGTCACTACCGATCTAGAACCTCCAATGGCAGGATACCACGTCGGATCAAAGGATAACGTGTTTGATGACATGGCAAACCAGATGAAAAGATTCCGTGTCGGAATCGAACTAGTGCTGTCGTACGTGGATGTGGATTCACCACGCACTTTAAGTGGATTCCCGTTGAGTGGGCCAAGTGGACCATCGGAACGGGCTTCCCAAGTTTCGGCGGCAAGTCCAAGTTTAGAGAATTATATCACGTAATTTGTTTTTAATTATGATAAGAAATCACGTAATTTGTAGTTGTGGAGTTATCAAATGAGTTAATTTGATTTGTTTGGTTAATTTTTTGTGTGGATTGCTTTTGTTTTAAGGCAACCGGCAACTTCTATGACATGTTCATCCTGGTTAAACTTTGCTATATCAAAAACCCCGGCGATATGTGACTATTCTTGTAGGCCGTAGCTTGTACTCGAATTCACGTTCTATTTTCAGAAGGAGAATGATATTATGGTGAATTATAGTGAGTCTGAGTAATTGTGACTTGGGCTGATACTAATGTAGGGGGATTTGCTTAGGTTAAATACACTAATTGCATCTTGCCTTTCAGGTACACCACCATATATATGCAATTGAAGTAAGGTGAATTATTCTGCTTCATGTCTTCATTTTCTTGCATGTTTGAAAGACAATTACGGGAGGTCAAAAATTGGGTTGTCTATACTCTGTACTGCAAGAAGATTTGGTAATTAATCTGAAGACTAGGTTGGCACCTACTTAAACGCAAATTGTGTTTAATAATAAGCCAAAATATGCTTCAAAAAAAGAAAAGCCAAAGCATCCCTCTCGTGGAAATAGAATTCTCTCCTTTATTCCGGTGGTTGAAAGATTTCAGAAAAACACGTTGATGAAACTCAATACCATGGACTTTATATTCAAAAATTCTAACAAATTATCTTATGCTATGTGTATGTATAACTTATAAAATACAATCAATGCATATCGCATTCATTACTTTGGAGTGTACAAACTTATGTCTTAAACTAATACACTTTATATTGGACGTGGGTATTTGTAATTTTTCGAATATATTCTTGCATTACTAAGTTACGTTATTATCAACATGCACGTAATTAATGGTACGAATTTCATATGAAATTCTACGTAGTGATAATATGTTGGCACTTTGTCAGTGCTGTCACTAGCTATATGATGCTCATATTACGTGAAGTTGCTAAAAATCTTCTCCAATTTGGAGAAGATATTGCTTGAATGGATAAACATGCTTAAATACGTACTTAGATGCAGAATTATGATAGATGGACGTCTAATATATATTAATATTAAGAATTGATTAGGATATATATGTGTGTGTAGTTAATTGACTGGATTATGCATGTTGTGGTGGTAGTGTCACGATAAGTTGGCATCTGTTGATTTAAACAATGAAGGTATCCGACGTTCAGTCTTTCTCACACATAATGACCTCTTGAATAATTTGGATCTCACGATTTTCAGATTTTTTTCTTCTTCTTCTTCCCATTCAGAAAACTCGCCAAGTCACCAAATCTCTGGGTCCGGTTGGTGGGCTTGATTTAATTTTGATTTTTTTTAAGATTTTGAAAATCAATTCTTAAACAACAAAAAACACGGAGAGATTTTTAAAACCTCCGATTTCTATGCATTTCTATCTTTTCCAAAAAAACTACCTTTGGACTGTTTTTTATTGATACCCACTGAATTTACTATTTTATCCTTATTATTTTTACAAAGCATTGTGCTTTTCGAACATGAAAAAATTAAGATTTTACATTACTAAATAATAATAAATGTGTTTTAATCAATGTTCACTTAGGCGACCGCCCTTCGGCGTGAGAGGCATTCCAACAGCTATATTTTTTTTTAAAATTACAAGTTTGCCACTACCCCCAAATCCTATATAAACCTCTCCAAACCTCTTCATTTTTCACACATCTCTCATTTTATTCTTCTTCATAATTCTATTCTAATAATCAAGTTTCCTAATCATCAAATTTTCACGATTAAGTCTCCGGTCTGGTGCTTAGTTTTGAAATTGGAAAGTGAAATCTCTAATCCGGTTCTTCATTGTTCAACCGCCAAAATCAAGTGCACTCTTTCTAACTTCTCTTTAGAATTAAATTAATTAGTATTTCACTTTCATATTAGTCTAAATTTTTATATTAGTCTAGTTTAAAATATGACCTACGTACCCGACACTAGTCTCCTCATGCGTCACGAGAGTTACGATGACCTAAGACCTACCCGTACAAATGACCCCGGTTGGAATACTGCCAATTACATTAGTGCTCCACTGCATCTGACGCGCCATTATTAGGTGTTGACATGGATGATGTCATCGTTCACATTAGTTCTAGAGATCCAGGTGCATCGAGTTCTCAACTACCGATGGACATCGACGAGCAATATGTCTAATCCGACGATGAAGAAACTGAAGAAAATGATGTCTACGTCGACAATCCGAACGAGAACCACTCCGACGACTCTGATGGTGGTGGAGGATATGATATGGTTCCCAGTTGGACATTAGATCAATGTGTCTAATGGAATTAGTTAGCTTGTAATTCTAATTTCTCTCTTATCTGCTATTGTATGAACTCTGAGTTACATTTGTAATCGTACTACTAAGCAATAAATTGTATACCTAAGTGTTTAGGTGGGTAGAGGGGGTGCCTAGTGAGACATTGGTCGAGGAACTAGATATCTTTTTGAAGTCTAAACATGTATGATATTTTTAGATAATATTTGTGCATTTTTTTCCTATTTTTCCTGATTTTGTTTATCTATTTTATCAAATTTAATTGAATTAAAAATTAAAAAAAAAGACCACCCAGAGTTGGGCGGTCGCACAAACGCCTAGGCTTTCCCTGAACACTAGTTTTAATATATGTTAAGATATCTACACAATTCAAGCAAATCATGTCCTCTACCTTTCCTATAATTATTGGTAGTTGTTATAGTCCAGGAGGCCAAAACAAATGATAAAAAAGTGTAGGAAAAAATGATGTTTGTTAAATTTAATTAAATACCTCTTTTTATCTCACGGGTATAAGTATTTAAGTATCTTAGAGAAACAAAAATTAAATATCCAAATAAAAAATTGAAAAATCACTTTCTCTTAAAATCTATTGTTTAGATATTTTTGGGAAGAAACAAGTTTTCCCAATATCCAAATTTAATTTGTTGCCATTTGCCAAACGCAGGGCGGACCTAGGCAGTAAGGAGTGGGGGTTAGACCATCACTAATCATGACCCGGACGGTCTGATTATGAACGTTCTTTCTCTTCCACATCAACTTTCTCTCTTGTCGACCCACTTTCTTCTTTTTCCTACACTATTCACATCTTAACCACAACCTATCACAACTTATCTCTTTCATCCACATCATTTCAGGGTTCATCTTGGATTTTTTTTTAAATTCTAAAAAATAAAAACAATTATAAAACGTATTTTCAAAAAAAAATCAAACAAAATTTTTAAAAAATCAAAACAAAAAACCCGGAAAAATAATAAACAATTCAACAACCCGGCCGACCATGTCGTTTCCCCGTTAAGGAACCCCGTTAAGGAGGAGACGACCTGGTCATCATAGGTCGTGGGGGAGACACCAGCATTAGTGATGCCCTTATACTTATAGCCCCCACCGGAATTTCTAAAAATCATCCCAAATTAAGTACTTATATTTGTTTTTCTACAAATATGTTGTAGTGTAATATTCAACAAAGAGGAAAATTGTGCAAATTGCATCTAAAAAATATTAAACTACACATTTGGCTTTTGTTCAGATGCATGGATGAATGAACTGTAGGAAGTTAAGATTATTTTAGTTTTTGTTCATGTTGGAGTTTGCTTTTGTGTTAAAGATTAGATTTTGTTTCGTGTGTTTGTATATTGGTTTGTGATTCATTAATAAAGGCTACGTTGTTTTTGTTTTTGTTGTTGTTGTTGTGTACTTGTGTTTGTATTTTGGTTGGGTTTTTTTTGGTTTAAATGGTTTTGGGTAACCTAGACATATAAGGTGTCTCGTATTCAAGTTACGATTCATGTGGTTTGCTTATGAGTGATGAGTTATTTTTAGGCTTGAACTTGTTGTATTCTTTGCTAAATTTTATACAATTGTGTTTATTGAATTAAGATTGTCTTTGTGATGTAGTGCTTGCAGTTGAAAATGTTATACAAGAGATTGAATTAATTTGTTATACTTTTTTATTCACGATATTTGTTAAAAGTTCATATTTTGTTATGAATGCTCATTAAGTTCACTTTTGTTTAATTTTGTGTGGTATTTGTAAACTTTGACATTGTTTTGTGTTATTGAAAAGGTATGTTGTGTTAACTATTAAAGTTTCGTATTGTGTATACTTATGAATGCTATATTTGTAAATTGTGTTAACTATCAAAGTTCATATTTTGTTATGAATGCTCATTAAGTTCATATTTGTTTAATTTTGTGTGGTATTTGTAAACTTTGACATTGTTTTGTGTTATTGAAAAGACATGCTGCGTTAACTATTAAAGTTTCATATTGAAAAGGTATGTTGTGTTAACTATTAAAGTTTCATATTGAAAAGGGAAATTCTACTCAAATCTTTTATGTTTTGGTGTATTTTAGACTATTTGTTTGCCTGTGAATCATAGTCAAATCATGTCTTATCCTCAACAATATATACCAGAATTTCAAAAAAAAAACTATTAAAGTTTCATATTGTGTTTAGTGATCGATATATACTTGTCAAAGTCCCTGCTGACTAAGTTTTCTGAGTCCGCCACCGGACAAACGGATCCTATGTATAAAAGATTACGCAATAAGCAGCTGTTTTCGTTCATGCGATTTAAAAAGTACTAAAATAATTAAGTTTTAAAAGAAAAGTCGCATGCATGTTGTCTATTCATGCACGTATGCTAGTGAGCCATGCACGTTGATAATTTGGTATAAGTCTGTGTTCTACTACACTGTTTTGGACTTTTCGTCCTAAACGGCTAAACCCCTCGCCCTTGCATGGTGTTGCATATGACCTTTATTATTAATAAAATAATAGTAAGCATATAAAAATATAACATCCCAGTTGCCAACAAGTAATAGCCGTTTACCGTTTAATTAGTCCATAAAGTACACCCTCAACATTGCATCCTACGTTAATTATTAGTCCATAACGTGTTCTAACTCCACGTTAAAAATATATTTCAAATGCTTATGCTTTACATGATAAAAATGATCAAAGAAAGAAAACTAATATATATAGATTGTGGTAGACTAGTAGTAATATTGTAGTCACCAAGTGGGATCAAATAATAACGTTGTTACGTGCTTAAATTTCTAGTTTTGTTCGATGCAAATAATAAGTACACTTGTAGAAATCATTTCAATTTTTAGCTAAAATTTGTACATGTAACAGTCTCAAAACAGCGGAAGAAATTTTTAAATTAAACATACGACCGTCAACGGTCAAAGAGGGCACGTTACTAGAAAAGTCAACTGAATATATATATATATATAATATTTTCACGTGGAAGTCATAATACAGAGTGTCAAAATAGTGATTACATGACTAATACATAACTACTGTAATCACTACCTCTACAAAAACGATAAGATGACAGGACCCGATCCCGGAGGTACTCCCCTCGGTCACCACCAACCTACGATTGCCTGCTCCCTGAAAATGAAACACAAAATCCGCCTGAGTTCCCGAAAGGAACCCCGTATGCCAACATCTCCTATCATATACAGAAATACAGACGAAAATGCCAAATAATGCTCATGCAATGCAAATCTGCCTCGGACCAAATGAATGCCCAACCGCCACCACGGTCCATCTCTCAGCCGCACAGGCTCAAGGGGCATCACTCTCCTACACAAGGAAATGACATCTCCTTCCTACACAAGGATAGAAGGTGTCTCCCACCTACACAAGCATGTAAGACATCCCCTACCTACACAAGAATAGGGGGTCCAACTGAATACGCCCTCGTCGAAGGTGAAATCTGTAGCTCCGAGGTCCGGTGATCGATCGTGGGCTCAGAGCCGGTAGTCGACCTATGCTCGACGGCTCGCGTGTGGATAAATCCACCAACATGCAGTTAATCGGTCGACCGCAACAAATACACCGGTCGACCGGTCTCCCGCTCAGTACTCGGTACTGAGGTAAAACACTATCAATCGGTCGGACAAGGTCTCTCAGACGGTCGACCATTTAGCAAGTCACCGCCCAGTCATAACCAATGATAATTCGACCCACCGGTCGAACAAGGTCAATCTAGCGGTCGACCGTTTGGAAGGTCTACGCTATACATTTTTTATACATATATATCCTGTCGGTCGAACCAGGGTCCGTTCAACCGATAAGGAAAACGACATGAATCCTGCCCACTGCATTCGATCGACCGGATCAACAGACATTTCACTGCAGGAAAACTGCACGCGGTCGGTCGACCAGATTCAGAGCGGTCGACCGTTTAGATGGTCAACGCTCTTGACCCACTTTGCGCAGTTCGGTCGACCGAGACACACACTCGGTCGGCCGAAGGTCTGTCTAACCTATCTAAAGGGGTTCGGTCGATCGAAACAAACACCAGTTGACCGGGCTAATGTAACCCTTCATTTTCCCGCGAAATTTGGCATAAACGGCCGACCGTCACACAGACGTCGTTCGACCGTTTTCGGGCAGTAAGTTATTATTTACAAATATCGGTCGACCGACCCAACCACCGGTCGACCGGACTATACATTTTCCCTCTGGACATGCACCATTTAGACGTTGTTCGGTCGACCGAACTCTCAATCGGTCGACCGAACAGAGCGTCTTCAACCTCTGTCCAGTTGGGTTTTCACCGGAGAAACGACACCAACGCCGCCCCCTACACTCCCACACCACTTGGGGAGTTACTATGAAGACTTGGCATACCTTTTCCGAGGCGAGAACGCGTCCGATGAGCTCCTCCTCCTTCGGCGTCGATTCTAGCTTCTTCTCCTTCCTTCCGACGCTCCAGACGCTCCTTATTCGTGCGCGCCTCCACCACGCCGCTGGAGATCTTCTCTTCCTGGTCGCCGGAACAAGGGAAGGTGGTGAGAGGGTGAAGATGAAATGGAGAAGTAAAGGAGAGAAATGGTTGGGTTTTGTTTATAAAACAAACCTACACCTACCCGATACCCTAACCATAACTCCCTCCGTACCACTACACCCTAACCACACTCCACCTCATACCTCTCCCTCTCTCTCTCTTCAGGTCAGGTCAGGTCTTTACGGTACAAGTCCAAGTGTCCACTTTGACCGTAGTAATCTCATAAGTCACGAGTATGAAACTGTCGTGAATAACAATGTGAGTATTCCAAAAATTCAAGTAATTCCGACGTATACTATTAAAATCTGACGTCACTATGCATCCGTCCTCTTATGATATATTACTTCCCTATAGTTACAGGAAATATTGGAATTTTATGTGGTTTCGTCATATTTTGGCTGTAACTTTCTTGTAGAGTTTTTTGTCACTTTTTTTTATGGAAGATTATCCATAAAAGCCTAATTATCAATTGTCTTGGTACGTACAGTTACCGTTCTCAATTATTTGCGGCAGAGGTGGAGAATGTACAATAACATTATTAGTGTAAAAAAAACTGAAGTTTGTTATTTTTCACCCATGTAAATAATGGTATAGCAGTGGACTGTATAAATATAATATAAGTATAACCTTCCTACGTAAAAAAATACACGAACGCTACTACACAAATGGTACATGTGCAAAACGTACTCAACTATATTTGATTCACGTACGGTATTATAAACATGTGATTACAAAAAAAAAGTATACGAGTGTTCCACTCAACAAAACTTAGATCAGCAGTTTTAACCGCAGTTTGATCAATACTTAAATCTTATACATACGAACGTTTTTTTGGGTGTGGAGATTACCATAGCTGCAGCGTCATTTTCTCCCAAGTAACTTAATTAACTCGCAAAGCGCATGTAGGTTATTATTTAGACATTCTATCACGATCTTCCAGCTAGAAAGAGATTTGTCAATATATTGAAATCATATTGCCCTTGTCGTTGGCTTAACCATTTCGTTATCACTCTTATCTAATTAGTATGCAACTTGAATGGTGCAAAAATAAAGACGCTATGACGCGGATATAAAAATAGTAAATTTCGGTATTGGTTTACTAATATTTTATGACTAATTAATAACGTAGAGATATACATTAGTACTCTAGGAATTTGTTCTAAATATTCAGAACGAACAAGATTAAAGAAACAACAACAATCTCATATGATTGGCACAAAATGGAGAGCATATGCAGTCTATAATCAGATAGCTTAATACATGCTGGAAGAAACAAAAGTTCGAAGTTTGAACATCTACAATCGTAAAAATAAAATAAAAAAATTAAAACTTCTGGGTCGATCATACACGTCGCTTGTACATGTTTCGAGTCTAACTTATATTTTTGAGGAATCAACATTTTTTAAATAATTTTTTTTTTAGTTCGACGACCTAGTCAGAGATGTAGGCGTTGATTGTTAGCTGGTATTGTTCGGTTACGGTAGGTGATGGGAAATTAATGATGAATGGGATCCATTGATTCAACTTATGCCTTATAAGCTAACAGAAGAATTAATTGTTGTTCAGTTGTCCACGAAAAACACGTAAGTTGGAATCAAATAAAATGAATTCAAACTCTTTTCTAGTGAATTTGAAGTTAATTAATGCTCACTTACTCACGCGTTGTCGATTTAAAGGTTTGACCGCTGATTTTTAAGAAACGCGGTGGTTGGTTAATGCGTAATTAATCCTCCCACTCAGAAAATTTTGTTTTAGTAAAACCAGCAAAAGACTGGTTTATTAAAAAACCCAAAGATTGTACAATCTAAGTTTTAACCGAGGGCAAGATCTTTACTTAGCACATTTTGTAACATCCTCAAACACAGCGGAAAATTTCAAATTTAAATCATACAATCAACGAGGACATTACGAAAGAAATACACACACTGGTGCACCAACATATAATATATATATGTGAACGAGTTTACAAAAGAATGTGATTACATCAAAAGATCATATACAGAGAATATACACGAGTAATCACAACCACCTCAAAATGTAGGGAAGCAGGATCAGGTCTCGAGTGCTCCCTCCGCCGGTGCCACCCATCTAACGTCGCTCTCGGCCTGAAAGCAGACAATGAATGCCTGAGTTTCCAGGAGGAAACCCAGTATGCCAAACCCTAACACATATATGGACAGAAATGAAATGAGTAAAGAAACGTAAAACACCACAACAGAAACACTCGCTAAGTTCCCGGGACCTCTCTCCCGGCCATAGCCCAACAACACGGGTCTCAAGGGTCCTCTCACCCCAACCCACCAACCCACGTGCACACAAGGCACCGCCGGTCCAAAACACGGCCACACAACCCCCTCATTGCCTCAGTGTTACCGGAGCCACGGTTTTGCATCATTCGCCGGAGCCACGACTTTGCCTCATTCGCCGGAGCCACGACTTTGCCTCATTCGCCGGAGCCACGGCCACAAATCACAACACGTGTCACCACTAATCGCTATAGGCCCGGAATGTCTGTGCCGTCGCCCCAAAAGGGCCGGAGACCCGTTGCCTTCTAGCCAATCAATAGCAACACACACACACAAAAACAGTGTAAAACGGTCGAACAAAACATGGCTTCCGGTCGATCGATCCTCACCCAGAGAAATGGCCCAACCGAAAAACCCGCCAAACGGTCGACCGACAAAGGGGTCCCGGTCGACCGAAAAGCACCAGTAGAAATCCATTTTCGCAATCAACAGTAAAACGGTCGAACAACCGAACCCTATCGGTCGACCAAAAACAACCAGTAGAACTCACCCAGAGTCCTCACATCACGGTCGACCGAAACCACACTTCCGGTCGACCGGCCATTAAGTTAACTTAAACGTCGGTCGAACAAGTCAAACAGGCGGTCGACCGTTTAGATGGTCAACGCCCCAACCGACCTACAACAGTACTTTCGGTCGACCGGCAAAGGGGTCCCGTTCGACCGAAAATACACAGGACGTTTTCTCTCACTAAAAATTGCACAACCGGTCGACCGCCCAAAAGGGCATCGTTCGACCGGTGCGAGGGATTCGCCCAAAATACACTATAACCGGTCGACCGAACCAAAACACCGGTCGACCGTTTATAGTTCAGAAACGGCTGTGCAGGTCCGACGAGCCCGAAACGGTCTACCGTCGACCGCTCCCACTCCCACACTAACACTAGGTGAGCTTGAAAGCAAGTTTGACATACCTTAAGGCTTGAAGAAGCCTTTGAAGAAACGACGGCGAGCTTTTCCACGATAAACTCGAACTCCGGCGAACACAACGACAATCCCCGCACTTCCGGCGTCTCCAACAGCCCCCCCCCCCCCACAAATGCCGACGAAACTCTGATGGTGTAATATTTACGAATACTATGCTCACATGATACTTCAGATGCAATATTTACGAATAAATGTGTTAGGATCTAACACATTTGGTATCAAACAGAATCATTGTACGTACATCACATGATACTTCAGATGCAATATTTACGAATACTATGCTTATTTTCGACCCTCTCTAGAATACTAGTACTTAATTTAATTACCATTGGAAGTCCTTTTGGTGTCATGATTTATGTATACATTTTATCTCACTTATGAGGTTTGCTTGATACTCATATACTGTCATTATAAAGGAATGTGTGCATATAAAATAAATTATTAACTATTAAAACGTTTGTTCTAACATATTTGACTGATGATTATATTACTTGGCTACACCGCCTGAGGAATAATTTCAAGTTATACCCTGATGGTGCTAGCAAGGGAAACCCAGGTTAAAGCAATGGTGGAGGTATTCTCAGAAATTACAACTGATTCTCAGGTTTTAATCAATTGATTAACAATCCACCTTGGAGTCACCCACACCTTAGCAAATGGCTTGAAGAATTCAATAATTTGTGGCAGACTCTAGTCACCAAAGCCATTCACCAATACAAGGAAGACAATGCAATTGCAGATGCTCTTGCCAACATAGGCACTTCTGCAGATAGCATAGCAAGACCATTATTTGGTCTTCTTACTCTGAGCTGCCAAGGAGGATCAAAGGTCTCTTAAAATTGAGAAATGTCGCTTGCCTTATATCTGATCAACGAAATGTTCTCTGGAGTCCCTAAATGATGTCCAAAGCCAATTTCAGCAATCCTCACCAAACAAGTGATACTAAAGATCAGATAAACCCGACCAAAAAAATTCTTGTTAAAATTTTGGTCGAGATCAGGTTGTTTCTCTTCATTACAGTTAATATTCAATACAAATTACATGGTATACACTCTTCAAATTCTTTCCATTCACTTGCAGGACATGCAGATAACACCAGAGCCCAATTTGGACTTGCAGAACTCAAGCAACGTAGCATGGATGCTGTTGAATATTGGCTTATATTTGTTAAGGAAGCAAAACCAGGAAGAGTCGGTCGACCGAATTGGATTCGGTTCACCGACGCACAACCCAGGAGATTTTCGGCGAAAACAGGTCGGTCTACCGAATTGGATTCGGTCCACCGACCCGAGGATTCCAGGCACTCCGTGTGCAGCTGGGATCGGACGACCGAATTGGATTCGGTCTACCGTCAGAAGGTTTCAAGCACTTCGGAACAACGGTTCGGTAAACCGTTGAGGGGATTTTTGGTGTTCCGAGAATCTGGAAAGTGTCTGTCCAAGTTGGAACGGATTACCGAGCGTTACTCGGTCTACCGAAGGGTTGTTGGAATAGTTCGTTAGTTCGTGCAAAAGCGTTCTCGCGGTCTACCGAGACGCGCGAGAATAGTTCCCTCGGCCAACCGAGAAGGATTCGGTTAACCGAATCGGAACAGGAATAGTTCATGTTGAAGCATTCACGGTTAACCGAGCGAGCGTCGGTTAACCGTGCGCATGAATAGTTCTGCTCGGTTATTGCTTAATTTTAGCTCGGTTTTTTGAGTCTATAAAAGAGTTTGTTTGTACTTGCTCTTTCATAACATTGCATACAAGTTAGTTTCCTTCATTGTGAGTTGAGAGATTAAGGCTAGAGATAGATCTAGAGTGATTTGGAGGACCTATTGCCTCCAAGCATTTGTAATCTCGGTTGCTTCTCTTGTTGGAGAAGCGGAAGAAGGAAAGGAAACCCGCAGGAGACCCCCCAAGGACGTAGGTGAAGGGAATGTGTTCTAAAAGTTTTACTTTTAAATGCCAATTATTATGAATTGAATGAGAAATCGTTTTGTTCCTTGTTTATGTTATTCGTCTTTTGGAAGTGTTAAGGAAGAGACTCTTGGTCCTTAACCGTAGAGCTCTAAAAGATATTGGTTTACATAAAACAAAAGATATTCGCAATCATGGTAATTAACATGGAACATTAATTACCGAGTTAAGATTGTCGTGTTGGTCATAGATCATTGTAGCTCTACAAGTGAGTGACAACACGGATATGCAAAAGAGGAAAATATTACTTTTGTATACTGAATAGACCTAATAAGTAAAATATTATAGAAATGTGTTTCTGTGTCATTAATATTTTACTGTGTCTTCGGTCCTTTGATATGAGACTTATATCTAATCACTTAAGGAGTTCTTAATTAGACTAGTGTCTTGAGCTATCGATGAGTGTAGTGTAAAGACATTAGTTGGTTAAGTACAACTTTTGTTGGAGAATATAGTTAGTCAAAAGACTATCATTGCCCCTCTTAATTGAGTGATGATATTAGTGGGCCCCTTGATAAAGCAAAGTTATAATGTGCACAATGTGATTTGAGTTAAGTCACATATTTATAACTAGCTTAAAGAGATCAAGAAATGAATACTAATACAAAGATGACACAATACTACTTTGTGTGTATTCTTAATATCATGAGGCAAGGGACGGACACAAGTGGTGCACTCCATCACTAAGTGGATCGGGTTTTGGTTCGAGTGGAATCAAGACATCTAACTAATTGGGAGCTATAATGTGTAGCTAGATACCGCTTATAGCTTGTGATATTAAGCTCTTAATATCACTGCCAACTTAGTTTAGATCCTCCCATAGGTCACACCGCGAAAACCGTGAAACAAGAAGCTTGATTTTTCGTTCATATGATGTGTCGGGTTTCTCATAGAAAATATGACACATGTGGTGAACAAGTAAAATCAATTATGTTGTATATAAACATAATTAGAGTCATGATAAATTCATATTATATGCATATATTATGGGGTGCAATAATTTATTGTTGCATAGGATGATACATTGCATAAGTTGTGAATTTGCTAAAACCCCCTTAAGTTCAAATTTTGTTGGAAATAAATCCAAAATTTGAAATAGGCAAAATCGGGTAGAAGTTCGGTAATCCGTTGAGGTTCGGTCGACCGAAGGATCTATGGATCGGTCAACCGAACGTGGAACGGATAATCGTAATTGATTGACCGAACTTGACCAAAGTGCCTGGAACTTTGGTACGGTGTACTGAACCAGAAACGGTCGACCGAACAATGTCAAGTTCCGATATTTTCGGTTAACCGAATAGCACTCGGTCTTGGACGAGAATTAGTCCGATCGGTTAAGGAGAATTTTTCCCCTTAAGATTCGGTCATCTGTCACGTACTCGGTTAAACGATCGTGATAAATTTGGTTAACCGAGTGGGACTCGGTAAACCGAACAACGGTCGATTTTCTGCCTTTGATTATTAAGAGATTATTTTGATCAATGGTTGGATTAGCTCCGAATTTGGTCAAATGTTTTGTGGGTGCATATAATGCATTATGGAATTAGTTTGTGAGAGAAATTGTCATAAAACCGTGGCTAAAGAATAGCCATGATTAAGAGTAAGATTGGAACCTATAAATAGGTCCTTATTCTCCCTAATTGTGACACACAATTCAGAAATTATTTTCTCTCCTAATTCACTACTAAAACCCACGAAAATTCTCTTAGTTTTCTAAGTCTTTGGAAGGAGAAATCTCAGAGGCTAAGGAAGGGGTTTGTAGCTAGATTCTAAGTTTGTTTGGAGATCGATTGGCTAGCTCCTTTCTCTCCAACCTTGTTTAGGGTTTCGGTGAACACTCGGAGGCATCCGGCGCGGCGAGAAGCATCCCCAACGTCTCCGAATCTTCAAGAAGTTTTTGAGAACTTCTAGGTATGAAATTTCGGAGCCCTTGTTTGTTTTAATAAAGTTTTGAAACTAGATGTTAAAACAAACCGATGCATGCATGAAATAAATCAAAGAAAATTGTAATTGATCCTTATTATACATAAAAATTTCGAAAATATATATGTATAATTAAACATGAAATCCAACAGTAGGCACGTTGCCGAACCTTGTAAAACACGTGTGTCGTGGTTGTTTCAGGTGTGCATGTGTTCTTTGCTTGTTTTATTTCCATCTTGCTTGTGTTCTTGTTGCAATTGTGTTTGGGAGAGAGTCCGAAGTTAATTCTGCAATCAATATTCTATATTACGTGGTGCGTTTAATCCGTGTCGAGTTAGTGCATCGTAGATCCCCCTCCCAACAACTGGTATCAGAGCTTTGGTTGCACTTTCGATGGCGGAGGAAGCGCGGAACTTTCGGGTGGAGAAATTCACCGGAAAAGGGAACTTCTCAACATGGCAACGGAGGGTTCGTGCGTTGATGTCTCAGACGGACGGGCTATTGCTGACGTTGGATGGAATTGAGAAGAAGCCGTCGAAGATGACCGACGAAAAGTGGGAGAGTCTGAATCTCCGGGCTATAGGAATCATCGAGTTGTGCCTCTCGGATGATTTGCTTTTCGAGGAATCGGCGAAGACCGCGGCAGAATATTGGAAACTTCTGGAGGAGAGGTTCATGAAGAAGAACCTTAGCAACAAGTTGAATCTGAAGCGTCAACTGTACATGCTTCGGATAAAGGAGAACACGCCGTTCATTGAGCATGTCTCGGTGTTCAATAAGTTGATAGCTGATCTAACTCAGCTTGAGGACAAGATGGAGGATGTAGACAAAGCAATGTTGTTATTGACGTCGCTGCCGGACTCGTATGAGAATTTGGTGAATACGATCATATATGGCAAGGATTCGTTGGTGTTGGAGGAGGTCAAGGGCACGCTGATCTCCTATGATGCCAGGAAGAATTCGAGTAGTAGCTCTTTCGAGAAGGGTGAAGGATTGATCGCAGCACCGGAAAGGGGCAGGACGGGTAACAAAGGAAGAAACAACGGTAAAGGGCGGTCCAAATCAAAGGGGAGATCCTTTGAATGTTTTTTCTGCAAGAAGGTTGGTCATATGAAGCGTGATTGTAGGGCCTTCAAGGAGTCGCTGCAGAAAGGGAAAGACGGGTACAATTCCGCCAGTGTGGTGGAGGAGAAGAACGAAGTCGACGTTCTAACGGTATGCGCTGCAGGTATTGACAAATCATCATCTGGATGGATTTTGGATACAGGAGCATCATTTCACATGTGCCCGGATAAGGAGTGGTTCACATCCTATGAGCCACTGAAAGGAGGGATCGTTGTTATGGGCAACGATGCACCGTGCACTACCGTCGGTATTGGTTCCGTACAGTTCAAGATGTTCGATGGGTGCATTCGAACGCTGACGGGTGTGCGTCACGTACCGGAGTTGAAGAAGAATCTGATTTCTCTAGGAGAGCTTGATACTCTCGGGTGGAGATGGTCCGGCGGGGACGGAAAGATTAAGGTCACTCATGGTGCGATGACAGTGATAAAGGGAACCAAGGTGGGCAACTTGCATTGGATGCTCGGAAATGCAGTAGCAGGAAAAGGTGCATCAAATGTTGCACACGACGAAGACAGCACCGTACTTTGGCATATGAGGCTTGGTCATATGTCGGAAAAGGGTTTGTGTGAGCTACACAAACAAGGATTGCTGAAGGGTGTTAGGAGCTGCAAATTGTATTTTTGCAAGTATTGTGTCTTCGGTAAACAGCACAGGATTCGATTCAAGACGGCTATCCACAAGACGAAGGAAATTCTGGAGTATGTGCACTCAGACGTCTGGGGACCGGCTCAGGTTCGGTCAAAGGGTGGAGCCGAATATTTCGTCACATTCATAGACGACTTCTCAAGGAAGGTATGGGTTTATTTTCTGAAAAATAAATTTGATGTCTTTGATAAGTTTAAAGCATGGAAGGCCCAAGTAGAGAAGAGTACAGGAAAATTTGTGAAGTACTTACGGACAGATAACGGAGGTGAGTACACCTCAAGGGAGTTTGCAAGTTTCTGTGAGAAAGAAGGCGTCACGAGGCATTTCACTACACCGCGGAGTCCGGAACAAAACGGCGTAGCTGAAAGGATGAACATGACACTATGCGAACGGGCAAGGAGCATGAGGCTTCATTCAAATCTGTCGAAGGATTTCTGGGCGGAAGCAGTAGATCTTGCATGCTATTTAGTAAATATCTCACCGTCATCAGCACTTGAATTAAAGACGCCTCAGGAAGTGTGGACGGGTGAGCTATTTGATTACTCAAGGCTTAGGATATTTGGATGCAAAGCCTATGCGTTGGTCAATGAGACACAACGGTCGAAGCTGGATTCGAAATCAAAGGAGTGTATATTCCTTGGTTACGATAGGACGGTGAAAGGATATAAGCTTTGGGATCCGGTAAGCAAGAAGGTACTCCTACGGAGTAATGTGGTCTTTGACGAGACAAGTTTGCTCAAGGGCCTTGAGGAGAAAGAGCAGCAAGAGGTTCCCATGCAGGAAGACGAAATTGAAGTTGGGGTCACGACTTCAAGGGAAGAATCGAATCAAGAAGTTCAGCAAGAAACAAATGACTCACGAGTAGAGGAGGAAGTCGAGCAAGAGAGTATTGCTCAAGGAAGACAAAGGAGGATCACAAAGGCACCGGTAAGGTATGGTCACGATGATGCTAGTATTGCGTTTGCACTTGTTACCGAATGTGGGGACCCTTGCACATTCGAAGAAGCTATTGAGCAGGAGGACAGGAACAAGTGGATGGTGGCCATGACCGAAGAGATGGAGTCTCTTCATAAGAATCAAACTTGGGAGTTAACGGAGCTTCCCAAGGGAAAGCACGCGATTGGGTGCAAGTGGATCTTTAGGAAGAAGGAAGGGTCATCTCCTATGGAGGAGATAAAGTATAAAGCAAGGTTGGTGGCAAAATGATATGCTCAGAAGGAAGGGGTCGATTACAACGAGATCTTCTCACCCGTTGTAAAGCATACCTCTATTAGAGTGTTGTTAGCTATGGTAGCTATGGATAACATGAAGTTAGAGCAGATGGACGTGAAGACAACTTTTCTTCACGGGCACATAGAGGAAGAAATCTATATGAGGCAGCCGGATGGGTTCATCGCACGAGGCAAGGAAGGACAAGTATGCAAGCTGAAAAAGTCCCTCTATGGACTTAAGCAATCGCCGAGGCAGTGGTACAAAAGGTTCGATTTATTTATGATTAATAATGGTTTTGTACGTTGCGATTATGATAGTTGTGTATACTTGCGGAGTCTTGGAGACGGTACACACGTGTTCTTGCTTTTGTATGTGGATGACATGTTGATCGCGGCCAAGGAGATGAAGCATATAGATGATCTCAAACTGAAGCTTCACGGGGAGTTTGAGATGAAAGACCTCGGGAGTGCAAAGAAGATTCTCGGTATGGAGATCTCCAGGGATACCAAGAAAGGTGAAATTCTGCTCACTCAAAGGAGTTATATCCGGAAGATACTCGAGAGGTACAATCTCGAGAACGCCAAGCAGGTGGCCACACCTATTAGTGCTCACTTCAAGCTCTCGTTGAAGTGCAGCCCCTCTACTGAAAAGGAAAGGAGAGATATGGAGAGAGTTCCATATGCTAGTGCAGTCGGATCCGTTATGTATGCTATGATCTGCACTAGACCAGACATTTCACACGCAGTTAGCCTCGTGAGTCGTTATATGGCTAACCCAGGAAAAGAGCATTGGGAAGCGTTGAAGTGGCTGCTAAGGTACCTGAAGGGAACCATGGATGTTAGCTTGAAGTTCACCAAAGATGGAGCACAAAGGCAGATGGAGGGGTACGTCGATTCAGATTACGCTGGAGATCTGGATAAGCGGAGGTCCACAACAGGGTACGTGTTCACTTTGGGTGGAGGTCCAGTGAGTTGGAGATCGGTTCTCCAACATACTACCGCGTTGTCAACAACGGAAGCGGAGTACATGGCTGTTGTCGATGCCGGAAAAGAAGCTATATGGTTGAAGGGTTTGGTTAGCTCTTTGGGGATGGAACAAGAAGTGACCAAATTGCATTGTGATAGTCAAAGTGCAATTTATCTAGCCAAGGATCAGACGTTCCATTCAAGGACCAAACATATTGAAGTAAGGTACCATAGGATCCGAGAGTGGATCGAAGAAGGGCAGGTTGTTCTCCAGAAAATTGACACAAGTGAGAATCCTGCGGATATGATGACCAAGGTCGTCAATCGGGAGAAGTTCGAGTTGTGCTCAAAGCTTCTCAATGTCCTCAGAAGGTGAGAAGGAGGGCGCTCCGGGGGTAGCGCCAAGTGGTGTCTCGTGTAGACACGAAGGATGCGGGTTAGAAGAAGACTCAGGTAACAAATCTAAACCAAGGTGGAGATTGTTGAATATTGGCTTATATTTGTTAAGGAAGCAAAACCAGGAAGAGTCGGTCGACCGAATTGGATTCGGTTCACCGACGCACAACCCAGGAGATTTTCGGCGAAGACAGGTCGGTCTACCGAATTGGATTCGGTCCACCGACCCGAGGATTCCAGGCACTCCGTGTGCAGCTGGGATCGGACGACCGAATTGGATTCGGTCTACCATCAGAAGGTTTCAAGCACTTCGGAACAACGGTTCGGTAAACTGTTGAGGGGATTTTTGGTGTTCCGAGAATCTGGAAAGTGCCTGTCCAAGTTGGAACGGATTACCGAGGGTTACTCGGTCTACCGAAGGGTTGTTGGAATAGTTCGTTAGTTCGTGCAAAAGCGTTCTCGCGGTCTACCGAGACGCGCGAGAATAGTTCCCTCGGCCAACCGAGAAGGATTCGGTTAACCGAATCGGAACAGGAATAGTTCATGTTGAAGCATTCACGGTTAACCGAGCGAGCGTCGGTTAACCGTGCGCATGAATAGTTCTGCTCGGTTATTGCTTAATTTTAGCTCGGTTTTTTGAGTCTATAAAAGAGTTTGTTTGTACTTGCTCTTTCATAACATTACATACAAGTTAGTTTCCTTCATTGTGAGTTGAGAGATTAAGGCTAGAGATAGATCTAGAGTGATTTGGAGGACCTATTGCCTCCAAGCATTTGTAATCTCGGTTGCTTCTCTTGTTGGAGAAGCGGAAGAAGGAAAGGAAACCCGCAGGAGACCCCCCAATGACGTAGGCACGTTGCCGAACCTTGTAAAACGCGTGTGTCGTGGTTGTTTCAGGTGTGCATGTGTTCTTTGCTTGTTTTATTTCCATCTTGCTTGTGTTCTTGTTGCAATTGTGTTTGGGAGAGGGTCCGAAGTTAATTTCGCAATCAATATTCTATATTACGTGGTGAGTTTAATCCGTGTCGAGTTAGTGCATCGTAGATCCCCCTCCCAACAGATGCAAGGTTGCAGAAGAAGCTGGAGAAAGCTATACAAGGGACTCAAAAGCTTGAGCAAGCTGAAATTAAAGATAAGGATGCTGATTTCAGAGAACTGCAAGGGAATGATGGAGAGATGGAAGATCACAGATAGGATGGAGTTTTGCTCAAATTCTCTGGAAATTCAGCATTTTCCTATTTACTTGGGGATTTGGCTGACTTGGAAGAGTTTGGGTGGTGGGACTAATTTTTCTTTGCACAGTGCAGTATTTTTTCATTACGCCCACCAAAGCCCAATTAGGGCCCTACGAATTTTAGTGGGATGGGTCTTATACGGATTACATGTAATTAACTCCATGGCTCATTGTAATCTAATTTCCTTTGATAAGCAATAAAAAACATGGGGGTGGGAACCGGTAGAGGGGACGGTTGTTTGATCGTGGTTCACACCCGCGATCTGTGAAGGCACGGATCGTGGGTGTGAACGCGATCCGTCCCATTCAAATTTTTTTTTCACGGATCGCGGATGTTAACCGCGATCCGTCAAATTTCTTTTAAATTCTTTTTTTCCACGGATTGATCTGTGGATTTTTTTTATGTTTTCTGATTTTCAGTTTTAGTTATAGTTTTTTATTTATTTCTGTTTTCTTTTTTATTGAAATTATTTGTAATCTTTTTTAAATCTTTTTTTTCAAAATATGTTTTCTAATTAATATTATTTTTAAAAAAATTTAAAATTTGTTTTTATTTTTTTCAAGAATCCACCTCCAAATCACGTGGATAACTGGACGTATTGAAATGTTACGTTATTTTATACAATAAAAAAACAATTTTTTAAACCAGAATAATAAATTATTTACATCTGAATATTAAAAAAACACTAAAACTAATTAAAACAAAAAATTGGTAATATTGTCAAAAATTCCTAGGGTGTATAGACGTTACAAACTTTTTTGGAGGTCGGTACAGCAAAAAATTAAAAACACAATTAATTTTTTTTAACAATTACAAAACATATTTTGAAAACAAATATAATAAAAAACATAGTTAAATTGATTTAAAAAAAAATCAAAACATAAAACACTACAACTAAAATTCGTGACTTTTTTATTTTCTTTTATTGTTTTTGATTTTATATTTTGATTTTTTAAAATCATTTTAACTATGTTATATATATATTTCAAAATATGTTTTCTAATTTTTATAATTTAAAAAAAAATTGTTTTTAATTTTTTAACTGTATCGATCTCTAAAAATGTTTGTAATGAGTGTACACCTTATTATTTTTTGACAAGTTTCACCAATTTTTGTTTTACTTAGTTTTAGTGTTTGTTTAATATTTAGATGTAAATAATTTATTCTGCATAAGAAATTTTGTTTTTTTATTGTATAAAATAACATAATTTTTGAACTCGCTCTGTTATCCACATGATTTGGAGGTAGATTCTGAAAATATTTCAAAAACATTTTACAAACTAAAATAAAAATAAAAATTAGAAGACTTATTTTCAAACACAAATATATTAAAAAACAGATTAAAAATAAATTTTAAAATTTCAACAACAGAAATCAAACACAATAAAAGAAAATAAAAAAGTCACCTATTTTAGTCGTAGTGTTTTAATTTGTTTTTTAGTATATTTTTTTTCAAAATATGTCTTGTAATTGTTATTATGTTTTAAAAAAAAATTAATTGTGTTTTTAATTTGTTGCTGTATCGACTTTCAAAAATGTTTGTAATGTGTGTACATCTACGAATTTTTGACAACGTTACCAATTTTTTGTTTTAATTAGTTTAGTGTTTGTTTAATCTTAAGTTGTAAATAATTTATTATTGTGGTTAAGAAATTTCATTTTGTATTGTATAAAATAACCTAACATTTCAATACGCCCAATTATCTACGTGATTTGGAGGTCGATTCTTGAAAAAAACAATTAAAATATAATATCAATTTTAAAAAAAATTAAAAAAAGATTACAAATAATTTCAATAAAAAAATAGAAATAAAAAAATAAAACTAAAACATAAAACATAAAAAAAATTAAAAGAAAATTGCACGGATCGCGGGTGTGAACCGCGATCCGTGGAATTTTTATATTACTTATTAATTAATTAATTTAGCAATTATCTAAATTTACAATCAATTATCTTTTTAATAAAAAAATATAAAAAATTACGGGCATCTTAGCGAGACGCCGCCCCCATGGGAGGGGCAAATCTGACGAACACCTGCTATTTTTTACTATTATTTTTATTTATTATTAATATTTTATTAAAAAGGATGTTGGATATTTTACCAGATTCGAGTACACCGTGACGTCCGTTGGCTCATTACTGACCTCCAAAACATTATTTTTATGATTATAAGAGGAAGATGAAGAGAGATGTGTGATAGGAGGGTAAAATGTCGCGTTATAACAGTAGAAATGAAAGAATGACAAAATGGTAATTTGTACGAACGATTTAAGCAGTTTGCCGACGATGAATAATAGTTAATTCCAACTCTTAAGCATGATACAACTCAATCTTATTAAGACAACAAACAAGATTAAGCAGGATCCCAACCCAAAGTTGAAGGAGATTCATTTCCACACCATCCGGTCCAAGCCAGCGGTAACAAACCGCGAGTCACCACACTGCGCGGTAACCTCACCGACTCACCCCCATTCCCCATACCCAAATTAGCGAAACAGAGCAAGTAACCGAATCCCGTCACCTCCCTCCAAAGCGATTATTTCTTCTACCCCTCTCGACCTTTTCCTTCCGGAGATGTTACTCCAAAACAAAAAAGAAAAATAAAAGGCAAAAAAACCACAAACTCCAAAACCACACCACACCACTCCATCCCCAATCCCCAACCCTAACCCTAACCGCCCCCTCAGATCCGTCCTCCCATCGATCCCGAACCCCGAACCCCGAACCCCGAACCCTAGCTTCGTTTCTCGATCGGGATTTGATTTGGACTTGAATCGGTCGAGGGATCTCCAGTTGGGGGTAATTATGCTGGTGGTGGCGGGGGGATGAGGACGATGAAGAAGAAGTTGGTTAGGGATTTGTACGATCGGACGGAGGAGAGTTTGGAACCGGAGGCATGTAATAATCGTGGAAAATTAAAATTTTGTTTTTTTAAAATTGTTGGAATCGATTTCTTTGTGGATTTTCGTTACTGGATTTTGATCTGTCAATGGATTGTATTGGTTGGCGGTGAGGAGGTGGTTTCGATTTTTTTGGAATTTATGCAATCAATGTCCGTTTGGAGCATTTTAATATCGACGGATATCGGGTTTTTATTGTTGCTGGAAATGTCCTTTTATGAATTATGATGGTTTGTAAATTCTGGGAACTATTTTGTTGTGTTTGTTATACATGCAATTTCTTTTGCTGGTTGGTTTTTAGGTTTTAAATGTAAAATTTATATTGTTTGATGCACGGATTCTTCCACTTCGATTTTTGTGTATATATTGTTGGAGGGGATTACTTACGCTATTTTCAATTCGTTTAGATCACGCTAGTGTTGAAAGGGTTATATCGAATGCAAGGTCCGATGGACGATGCAGCCAATGACCTTCCAAATCACCAGGTATGACGTTGGGTATTCATCTTATTTGTTATTAGCTCGTAGCATGTAATTGGTGTTCAAAATATTATGAAGGTTCATGTTGTACCAAAGTAAACCATCACACGTAGCTGATATGGATACAATCATAATAGGCAAACCGGGGATGGAGAGGCCTCTGATTTGTACTTGTGTCTGGAGGAGTTATAAATATCCTAGCAACAAATTCATCATATGTTGTAAGAACTGAAATCTGAAGATTCAAATTGTCTTCATTGTGATGAACATGGTAGGTTATGACTTATGACAACTAGAATGTAGCAGTTAGCTATTTTCCTGAAACACTAGTAAGTCAGAAGTGCCTAAAGGGAATAGTACTTCTGAAAATTTAAAACAGTCTCCATTACGTTGAGCATGGCATATTATGTGAACTAGAATATGGCACTTGGCACTTTTCCAGAAGCACTAGTAAGACGAAAGGGTCTAAAGATAATATATTTTTTGGGGTGACAGAGTTGCCTATTACTGCATTGCATTGAGTTGTCAAGTGGCACTCTCAGTGTAATTCACTCGATGAATCATAGATTTTGTTTTTGAATTGGTCTGTCTATCTTTTTCCTCTATTATTTATTTCATCCACCTACCTTTGGGCTCATAAATTTTGAATATCAACTATAAAATGTTGGTCATTCATGTTGTTCATCTTAATGACTTAATCTATCCTTCGCTGGTTTCTATACGCTCTTTAATCTCAATGTCCAACTTTTGCACCTTCTGATAGGTTGATAGTCGGTTCAAGGAAACCTCTGCGAGGGTTCTTTTGAATGAAAGCCTTCCCACACCAGCAATTTCAGGAACATGCAATGTATGTGCAGCTCCATGTTCATCTTGTATGCACCATAACAGCACAGCCTCTGTGATGGGATCAAGTGTCGAGGAGGGATGCTCAAGAGGGCCCATAAAAAAAGATGATCATTCATGTACAAACGAGAAAGTGGAATCTGATTGTGTGACCAGAGTTTGTGATGATCATCTGCGCGAAGGCAGTGAGGGTAGCAATTTTTTTAGCACAAATTCCTCTCGCGACTCAATATCTGAAAATGTTGAAAGCAAGACGAGCGTCAAGACATCTGATCAATGTGATACTTATGAGGATGTTAATATGCCTCCAAATGTATCTTCAGAAGAAAATATGGTTGTGAATAAAATGGTAGTGAAGCCTACAGAGCCACATAAAAAGGTTTCAAAATGTACGGAGATTCCATCAGTAACACATACCCATGACATATCCAATTCACTTCCTACAAGCGTATTGGTTCAGCATGATGAAAAGCAAGGATTACATAATTCTGATGGCAATACCTTTTCTCTTTCAAGAGGTAAATCTGCAAATGTAGTCACAAATAGTCATAATGTTGATTCTGATGGAAAAGGTATGCCACATGGCTCTAGTTTGACAAGTGATCTAGCTAAAATCTCAAAAAAGAATGTACAGAGCCGTTCCACTAATCAGGAAAAGCCTGGAAGTGGTGTTATGTCAAGGAAGTTACTTGATTGTGCAAATGAATTCTTGAAGAAGTACCCTTGTTCTAATTCGGTGAACTCTGGTTCTATAAATAAACCTGGCTTGCTAGATTCCTCTATGTGTAATAATTATTCTCCACGAATGCAATCACCGCGTTATTCCCAAGCTAAGCCTTCTTGTCATGGAGTTGATGTGAAGGACAAGAAAATAATTACTACTGGTCATCCTCAAGAGGAACCTCAGGAAATCCCTCTGGAGCAAAGTGAATCTAATGTTGCTGATTTGTCGGTAGTGCCAATCGTTAATGGGAAGAAATTTATTGCCAATGATTCTGTTGGCATACTTCCCGATAATGGTGATGTGAAACTGGACAAAGAAAATGAACCATCTTCAGAAGATATTGGTGATAACCAGGAAAGAGTAAATGGTATTCATGCAAGAGATATGTTCGTGAAACCTGATGCGCTGAAAGAAGAAAATGTAGCATCTACTAATTTGGAGGAACCCAGTACATCTGAAGCCTTAATGGAGACACATCCAAGAAACGATGCGGAATCAGAGGGGTTGGAGGATGTATGTCATTTTCCTATTAGTTCTGGTTTAATATTGGTTTATTAAGTTGCTTTTATGTTTTGTGGAACAAAATTGGTGTTTTGAAAGTAGGTGTACCTTTTCTATTTGCTTCACATAAATTACGAACTTCTCCATAGAGAACTTTTTCGGGAGCTAGAAAAACAACATTTGCTGTCCATGTGCAACCTAAAATTAATTATATTTAAGCTAAGCAAACTATGATTGCACTTGTTTTTCCTTGATCATGTAAACCTTTCAAATGCTTAACAGATACAAGTTTTTCCATTATGTTAAAATTAGCTTTATATGGACTCTAAGATATGTTTTGCCTTTTTTTGTAAAGCATGTTTCCATTCTCATCTACATGGAACCATAACTATATTCTTCTTATTTACGCCATTATCTACTTTTATATTTTTTTTAATCTGAAATGTATTTCTTATTAGTAGCATATATGAACCGGATTCAAATGTTAACATAGCTTAGATCTGAAGTTGTGGTTAAAAGAAGAATATAGAGACAGGGAATGCAGGCAACTTCTTCTCAATTTGGTATTGTTTTAATGTTATTTTGCTGGTAGGACATCATGCATAATGTAGTATATTTTAAAAAATTTAAGTTGGCCATCAGATATTGTAGAAATAATATAATATATATGTAGTATGTAATTATATCAAGTAATAGTATGTACATATGAAAACTTGAAATGAAGTTGAGGAGGGTAAGTCTCCTTTGGAAGCAGTGGAAGACTACGGAACGGCCAGAGTGCTATCAGCAGACAATCTTTAAAATGAAAATAGTCATCCTTCAAGTAACTTCATATTTTATGATTTGGTGATATCACTGTTTTAGGCTGTGTATTCTGTTTTCCATGCACCGAATTAAGAGTTTCTCTGGATGGCACTATAGTTATTGGAAACTTTGTTTCGTGCATTTATTAATTTATAAATTTCTAACCCGATCAAAAAAATAATTCACAAATTTTTAGAGTAGTTAGTTTTATGGAGTTTGATTTTCGTTTCCTTAGAATTTATATTTGTAAAATATGGACACCAGCCTTCTATTTAGTGATAATTACATTCCTGATGTAGGTAAAAGTTTGTGATATATGTGGAGATGCGGGTAGAGAAGACCTACTGGCAGTCTGCAGTAGGTGTAGTGATGGTGCTGAACACACGTAAGGTTACTAACTTCTGTAAAATAGCATAGTGTTGAGGTAACAGCAATATGTTTTTTCAAATGAATGCTATGAGCCAGCTATCTGACTCAGTGGCCTTTAGGATGTGTATTCCTTAAAATCATGCCAATTACAATGAGTTTGTGGTACTTAATACTCTCTTGGGTGCATTCTACTTGTGTCAACTGTTAACATGATGTGGTGTCATGTATTGGTCTGCACTTACAACAATGTTGCGTATAGTTTTAATTCTTCCCCATTTCACCCTTTTCTTAGCTAGCATTAGTTTTCCCATCCATTGTCGAAGCACTGTATTTTTTATGTTCTACCAACACCCATTGTGTTTTTCCATATCTCCACACATAGGTAAATATGATATTACATAATTTATGGTCTGACATATTGTTTCTGGCTTATATTTGAGTGAGCCTTTTAGTAAGTTTATATTGCTTCAAAGTACAATTGTTTCTTTTTAAATGATTTTTGTGGCTATTTTTGTATTGACCAGTTACTGCATGCTAATAATGATGGACAAGTTACCAGAAGGTGATTGGCTATGTGAAGAATGCAAAACCAAGGAGGCTGACAATAAAAAAATGCTGAAACCAAAAGTGGCAAGTGGAATCTCAAAGCAACAAAGCTTCAATAAAGGGCGTCAAGATCTTGGCATCACTTTGAACCCCAAAGAATCACCAAAAGCAGACAATAAGCCTTCTGGTACAGTCCAGGCAGTGAAAGAGACCAAGAATGTACCCACCACCAGCAAGAAACCTTCAGACAATGTTGCAGCCATTTCAGTGCCAAATAAGAAGCCGCCTGAAAATAATGGCCCAAGCGGTATGGCATCTGGAAGAGCAAGCCCCAAGTTGAAAGCTGCTTTATCACGTGAGAGCTCATTCAAAGTAAAAATAGATGAAAGCTCCTCACCGTCTGGAAATCATTCTGCAACTAATTCTCCAAATCTTCCTCCTGCACCCGTTCCTACTAGCCCTGCCTCATCATCCTTTCAAGCTCGGCTTCATTCTCCCCGAGGTAAGCTTGTAATAGCTGGTTGTTTTAAAGAGGGCTTCATATTTTTGAATTACAACCGTGCCCTCATTAACATCATTTCTGATCCCTTAAAAAAAATCTTGTAGGCTCTTACTCCAAGTTGTCTTCTGAAAGTTTGAAGCCAAAAGTTAAACATATAGCTGCTACTATTCCGCAAAAGACCAAGCTTATAAATGAACATGGCAGAATTGACGGCAAGAAGGGGGTTGTTCGACTAATTGGCAAATCATCATCTTTCAGAGGCAATCGATTAAGTCGCCCGGGTACAAATGTAGCTTGTAAAACACAGCATCTCAATCGATCTGATGATTCAAGAAGCATGCCACATAGTTCATTGGAAAGAAAGCATTCTTTTACAACAGACCGCCACAATGTTGGCTCGTCATCAGCTGCTTCCAGCCTATCAGCAAAGAAGGAAGTAAAAGCCGGGACGCACGATGAAAAACACAATGACTTGTCAGAAGCACAAATTTCTTCCACTAGTAAAGGACAAGAAGATTCACATGGTTTAGGTAAATGGTCTTCCTCCTGCATCATTCTCTCCAATTTGGTCTTGTTTTATCTTTTTTATCTGTTTCCATTAATTGTTCTTCCGTTATTGTTTATGTTTATTCAGTTGGGCTGAATGATGCAAAGCAACAAAAGTTATGTTCGGAAAAGAAGTCCCTACCTAACGGAGCAAACCCTGAGGATCTAAAATCTGGTCGAATGAGCATCGGCGATAAGACTCGAGAAACAGTTCAGTATTCACAGCCCTCTTTATCGTCCAACCATGATATGAAAAGCAGGTCTAATTTGCTTGTTAACACAAGACCACTAGTTTCAGGTGGCAATAAAGTACTAAAATGCCAAAAATGTAATGAAAATGGCCATTCTACACAATCTTGCTCAATTGACAAGATCCACTTGACAGCTATTAAGCCTTCTGGAGAACGAATCAATAAAATCAGCAGATGGAAAGATACTGTTAAGGCAGCCATTTCTATAGCCAAGACCCAAAACTCAAATAGTAGTTTGCCTGGACAACGTGACAGGCTGCCTTTGTCAAGTTTCAATTTGAAAAGCTTTAGCAATAATGCCACTGAATCTGCGGTCCAAGGTGATCTGAAACAGCATAACTTACCCTCTGTGGAGGCTGCATGTGCTTCAAAGAGTGATTTCTCAGTTAACGGAGATGTACTGAGATCAGAGGTTGCTGAAAAACACTCTGGGAGCTTCTTAAGAATCTTGCCAATTCCTCAAAATGATTACATCTGGAAGTATGGTTTTTCTCTCTAAATGTTCAATTTCTAACATGCTATTTTTAAATGATGACCATTGAATCTGCTTTTCCAGAGGTGGTTTTGAGGTGCATAGAAGTGGAAGTTTTGATATCTTATATAATGGTGTTCAAGCCCATCTTTCTACTTGTGCTTCTCCGAGAGTTTTCGATGTGGCTACTAGTTTCCCTGGCAAAATCCAGTTGGACGAAATGCCATGTGTTAATGTGTGGCCTTCTCAGTTCCAGAGGGATGCCCCTACTGAAAAAGATATTGCCCTATTTTTCTTTGCTACTGATGTTGGAAGGTTTGTGTGGTTGGTTTTCCTCAGGGTTTAACTTGTGCTTTCTTGTAAATGTTCTCATGTATATATATTTTTCAGCTACGAGACAAACTATAAAAAGTTGTTGGAAAATTTGATGAGTAATGATTTGTCTCTTAAGGGAACTCTTGAAGGAGTTGAGCTTCTTGTTTTCCCGTCAAAGAAGCTTCCTCGGAGATCTCAAAGTAAGCAGTTAATAATTATTTCTTTTAAATTCTCTTACCCCCCGAGTAAGTGGATTCTTCTTCCTAGACACTTTTTTCATGCAGACTTCAAAGCTCAATACTACAGTCTACAGTTTTAGTTTTTGCAAATCCTCCCTATCAAATTTTTAGACTCTTCCTAATTTGCATATCTCAATTGAGAAGTGATTTCATATTTCTTCAGGTTGGAATGGATTGTTTTTCCTGTGGGGTGTGTTTAGAGCCCAAAAATCCAATTACCATGAACCGGCGCCTGACATTCAGTCCAAGCTACATGAACCCAACAGTGCTCAAAGTGCAGTCTGTGAGAACCCTTTGCCTGTAACAAATAATGCTTGCAGACAGAAAGTAAAATCTTGTCCGCCGATGGATAGTGAATTACCTACTTCTGATGGTCATATCACGAATAACACAACCAAGTCTGTAGAGGTGTCATCTAGTAGACCCGAGAAAAGAACCTTTAACCTGAATGAGGATGTGTCTTATGACGAGGATGTGCATGAAGTTGCATTTCATACCAATAAAAAGAGATTAGCAGTCATGATTCCTCAAAGTAGTACCATAGGCAGAAATGAACAGGCTAATCTCGCTGGTGGTTACTCCAATCCAGTTACCATAGATGACGACAATGAGCTTGATTCTAACACAGAAGATGGGCCTCGAGATTGCAACAAAAAAGATACCACCCATATCATGGTAATTAGTTAATTACTGTATCCATTTGTTCATAAGTTTTGTCTATTTGTTAATGCGTCTTGAACATTTACACCACAAACACATTTCCAGGTTTTCTAGATTTGTTTCATGTTTGTTTTTACATTTTTTATAACTAGTACCAACTAGACTGAAGTATTTATCATATGATGTTATTGATGCATGCTCTCTTTTTTTATAGCATTTTTCACTTATCCCAAGTATTTTCATGTTTGAATCAAATCCTATATGGATTTACCCTTTTGTTTGTGATCTATGCATATTGATTTAGATTTTCCGGACTTGTGAAATGTTGGGCTTCCTCCTGATTCTGTTGCTTGCTTGTGCATTTTCACAGGATTACATTGACGTAGAGAAAGATATTAGCTCAGATAGAAAGCCAAATGTGAAACGTGCTTGTCCGTATTCACCAGAGTCACTTCCAAAATCTACTGCCAAGAGATTGAGGGAAGCTATTCCTGACCAAGAATCCAAGAAGGCAAAGCATTGCCATGATGGGCATGCTTGTGATTATGAGATGACCTTGCCGGGAACTTCCCAGGCTCCTGAAAGAGTTTTTTTCCCAGTCACGTCAAGCTCACTTAGTGAACAAGAACCATGTGTTTTTATTCCGTTGCCGAAACAGTTTCTGGAGAGTGTAGAACCACCAAAAGTAGATGCTCCAGATCTTGAGCTAGCTTTGGGAGCTGATAAGCAAGCAGAAAGAAAGAAAAACATGCCTCTGTTTTTTGACTTGAATAGTGATGGGACCCCTCCCCGCAGTCCAACTGCACAAGGAAATGATTGCCCAGCTTCTCTTTCTCTGTCTCTTGGATTTCCCTCCCCTGAGGTTGAAATTCAAACGAGCATGCCAGAGCAACTCCTGCCTCGGAGGCGGAGTAATTCATCTCTCTTTGGTAGTATCATTGACAGGAAAGAAAATTGAAGGTCACGCAGGCATACTATGATGTATATTATTGCTTCATGGGCTCATCTAGAGCTGCTCATGGTCTCATCTAGAACTGCTCATCAGTGTTCATAATCATAGGGTTGTCTCTGTAGACCTTTTCTTACTTGGTTAACACTTTCTACGGCGTTTGTACATAACAGAAAAGAGCCGTGGTCTTCGATATAGGGGCAGACAGTGATCTTTTGTGATTGCGATGGTTTAATTTGTCATTTAATCCTACGTGAATGCTCCAGTTTTGTTGTTCATCAACCACCATAGTCTGGAGACTTGAAAGAAAGTGTTCTGAACTTCTTGAAGCAGAAAAATAACGCAATATGTTGGAATTGCACGTACCGTGTTTGAAGCCCATCATAAGTGCAAATGAATTGAAGAGCCTCCCACCATGCGAAGGATAGGGAACTGTATTTGAAATGATGTTCCAAGTTTTTTTTTTTTCTGAAGGAAATGATGTTCCAAGTTGTTGACCAACAACGTTCTTTAAATGGCAATAGAGCTAACCTTTTCGTTCAAGCATCATACTAACATGCTTACAAATACGTCTTAAGAGCATCCCTTGACGGGTGCAAAACACACCTCACGACCGGTCATATGTGACCGGTCATCTTTGACACCCTCTTAACGGGGGAAAACAAAGGGGCAAAGATGCCCAGGTCACTGCCCCGGGCGTTGAAACGCCTGGGTCGACGACCTGGAATTCCCGGGTCGTCGAATAAAATAATATTAAATTTTGTTTTTTGTTTTTTATTTTTTTTTGTTTTGATTTTTAGAATTTTTTTTTTTTTTTTTTTTGAAAATACGTTTTATAATTGTTTAGATTTTTTAGAAATTTTTTTAATTTTTTTTAAAATTTTACCAAGATAGACCCCGAAATGATGTGGATGAGAGAGATATGTTGTTGTGGGTTATGTTGGGATGTGGTTAAGAGGTGAATAGTGTAGGAAAGAGAAGAATGTGGGTTGAGGAAAGAGAAAGCTGATGTGGAAGAGAGAGAAAGTTGATTTTGAAAAGAGAGAGTGCTGATGACCAGGTCGTGGTCAGTGATGGCCCAAGATCTTCAGTTTTTTTTTTGTTTTTAACTTTTCGCAGTGGGAATGAAGTGGTAGGTGAAATCGTATTTACCTTTTCATCACATTGTGAGATCGTCTTAGTAATCATGCCATCGAAATCAGTAGATTGAAATATGTAGGAATCATGTCATCGAATGCTAAGGATCAATATCGAGAACAAATGACAATTTTCAACAAGCTTGTCCAAAACCAAGATAGAGAATTGTGTGATCGGTGTCTGTGGAATCGGCGTAAAACCTCAATTATGTATGTAAAAAGGAAACTCAAACAAATGTGGAATTTGTAGCAGAAAACTTTCCCTCAAAGAGTAGGAAGTCGACCAGTTGCTAAGGTGAAACGAGAACATTAACATTGAACCTCGGACGATGTTGAGTACTCAAGACTCAGGCTATCGGTAATAAAAGAACATTCATAGAAATTGATAACATGGTCATTGTGAATGCTACAAAACATGGATATAGCAAACCAATTCTGGTTTGATTAACGTAGCAGCCAAGTCTGGGCACCTAACAGATACATATCCTACATTGTGGCTTCAATTTCAGAATCAGCTTCAGCAGACTCCGGTGCTGTATTGTTCCCCCCTCTCAGCCGTGAGGATACGTTGTCGATTGCAGAATTCAGCTGGCCTATCTTCTCATTCAATGTTTGTCTAGTTTTCTGCATAGGCATTCAACAAGCAAAACATATAGTCAGACCCAGAATTAGATGTGGCTGTTGTAACATGAGCAATGAACATTAGGTTAACCACCTCTAGTCCTTCATCGTAGTAGATGGGTCGTTTGGCCTTCTGGAATCCATATTCATCTTCATTTAATATGGATCTCCTGATCTGCTCATTAAGATCATATCAATGAATGATAGATGATTAAAAATAAAACAAAATCACAACAATTGGTCTGCATGAGTAAGGCTAAGGTGCATAGACAGATGAGATCTTGGAACAAATGAAGTGCAAGAAGGAACAAATGACGGATGCAACGACAAAACAACATAAAAGTGCACTTAACAACATCTAGAAGACAACTATATCTGGTGAGAAAATTGAGAATCGTACGAGTTGGTACATAAAAAATTGAGCCCCTACCTCATCTTGCCCAAAGGTGAGTATTACCATAGATTGACTAGAAGCTAAAAAGTTTTAGTTTAATCTAGTATATAGCTTCTAATAGCCTTTCTATCCAAACAGTGGCATGCTTGATGTACAATAAGCACATTCATTTAAACCTGCTCCATTTCAAAGAAATTACTGAATTTTGCTTGTCCACATACAAGGAATTCTTTGTTGTGATATAAGATGATATATAAAGAAGCATGCTATAATTTCATAACAGTTAGATTTTTTTTTAAACATGAAGTGCGAGAAGAACTAAGGTAATTTACCAAATATACAATAATGTAGAAAACATAGCACAAAAATATTTTGGATAAATAAACTGCAGCAAAGGGGTACAAGGAGAGGGAAGAATTCCCTCAAATACCTGAGGAGCAAATACATATGCTAGTGTCCCAAAGACAGCACCTCCTAGAAGAAAACCAGCAATAAAGTCACCACCTCCGCCCCTAGAGCTCTCTCTGCATGATCAAGATGAAAGAACATGAGAATGCTTCCGTAGCAAGAAGTCTTCCGTCTTCCAGACAATATTTGATGCTCACCGAACTGATCAGAAGATCAATGGTACAGGAAGGTAAAAGAGAGAAAGGGGAAAATGCTTGATGGAAAAAACAATGAGGTTCATCTATGAGCTTTAGTTGTCAGCTGACCTCCTTGAATCTATATGCAACTCTTGGCCTGATCAACATCAGAACACGTGGGGGTTTCTGAATGAAACATGCAATTTTGAGTTTTAACAAATATCGGGAAAAATCACTTCCTTAGCTAGTTAGCAACAACACGCAAAAATTGAGTATTGCTTGACTCTGGCCATTCTTTTAGCTTTTCCCTCAAACTAATCCCACACGAAGTTGCCCTCATTGAATATCTTTCTGAGTGAATGAGTTTGGAATCAATGGGAGAAAGTCATACCCATACTCAGCACGAATGGAGAAGCTTTGACGTGATCTCAGTTGGTTCACCTTTGGCGGATATGATAGGCGTGACTGATGAAAATTGGCGGCCTTGAGCTTGTTAGACTGGAGGCTGCAGAACTCCAAACGAGCTCCACCTTTGGGGGGAAAAAATCACATGACGAAACCATACCATCAGGCATCAGCAATAAGGACAATATTCTAAGCTATTTCTTCTACAGCTACAGCCAATTAAATCCATTTCAATATCAGTAAGACAACAATTGCAAGCTAAACCTTCTAAATATGTGAACTTTAGCTTTGTTGAACATGGCCAACTAACTCATAGTTGCAATGCAAAACTCATTAAAATATTTACTTTCCAATATAATCCTTTGAGTGAAAGGTGTTATTTCTCGTTTCTATTCAAATAACAAATGGAACACGATTCCCCGTAGAGATATCTGGATAAAATACCTGACTTGGTATACACTAGTACCATCCATTACGAAGAAAACCATTTTCTCTCTCTCCTTCAATACGAAAATGGATGATTTCCATATCCTTCAACAAAAATATACACTCGTACCAACCGTTACGAAGTAAACGAAAATTCTCACAAAACAGCAAAAAAAAAAAGATGAACTTATATTATTATGATCAATAATCGATAAAAGTTTCCAAAAAAAAACATTTTTCTTCAGAAACACGATATGGTTCAGATCGATATTCGATGATCCCAAACAGCAGATCCTAACCTAATACTCCAACTCCAACCCGACAATAGAATCACCCAAAAACGAAATTTTTTGGTGGGGAAAGGGCGTTAAAGGCTTGGTTACGCACCGATTTGGACGCAAAAAAGGAAAAAAAAGGCGACAACTTTGGGGGTGGAGAATGGACCTGTGATGGAAAGGGAAGCGGAGGAAGCCGCCATTAGCAGGAATTAGGGATTTGGAGTTGTGATTGTAATCCTCTCTCAAAATTAACGCCCACTCGACTGGAGGAGCTCCGAAACAGGATATTACACTAAAGTAATTTTGCATAAATGGTCCACCTGAAATAACTGTATTGTGTGTAAGCACTCGTACTATTTTGATATCAGATGTCACTGGGATGAAGATTGTAGCTCGTCTTGGCACTTGACAGAGTTTCCTATTTGTTGTTTTGTAAAAGAAACTTTTGAATAAGATAACATCAACCACTAAGTATAGTTTGACGTTACATTAGATTACTTTGTCACCATGTAAATTGACTTTTGTATCAAGTGTGTGAATTACTTTTCGACCTATTTATGATCATGGAAACTCAAATTACTCTTATGTTATATTATTTTGTACATATGAATTTCTCAAGTACTTCCAACTGCTGTATGCCTTCATTATTGTAGAAAAAAATCAAATAATTTTGACAAACAGAAGAGAAGTTATTTATTATTGTACTATGTATCATGACGTTAAAATCAATATATATACACGATTTTTCAGTTAGTGACGAGCAATGAAAATGAATAGTTGTGAAGTCTCACATCTTAATTATAAATCTTACCTTCACTCTTCGGTGAATTCCCACAAATCCGTCATCCAATTGATACGAAAGAATTGGACCAATACGATGCAATTTTCACGACCCGACACTGAAGTCTGAAGGGAGATTGGTCGATCCGACAAAGATTCCGCCCCTCTTTTTCCCTGTTGTCTGTCCTATGCTATGCGTTGATTGGACGGCTGAGATGGTCTCTCTGGTCTGGCGTCACCAACTCCTACAAGCCCCCTTTTCCTCTCCAATCCCCGCCGGCGATGGTGGTGGGACGCTGATCTGATCTCCAGAACCCGTTCTCTTCCACTCTCCCTCCGCAAAGATTCCAAAGGTCCGACCTTTTCTCCGTTTGTTTCTTCTGGGATTTGAACTGAGAAAATATGGTCTTTTATTCCTTAAATATATTATTTGTTAGCTTTTGTCTAGTGGGTTGATGTTGGATCTGCTTGCACTCTTTTCTTCTATGGTCAATGTTGTTATTTTGTGTAATCTCTTGTTGGTTTTCTAAGTTTAATGTAGTCTGTCCCAGGCCAGGATAAAAGAGGGGTGTTTCGATAGGTGCTGGGAATCAGCGTAAAAACCCCAACTACTCTCGTGGAAATGAAACTCAAAAGAGTGCTCGAGCCATGATTCTTATTGAGTTTCATTTCTAGTCTATCCCATGAGATTGTTGTTGTTTTAACACTTATTAATGAGCATTTTTATATAAAAAAATGTTGAGGGGAGGCATTTTAGGAGGACTCTGTCTGATTATGGAGTATTATAACTTAATAGTTCTGTTGGCAATGCTACATTTCTTTGAGTTTCTTGAGAATGAGATGGTGATTGCTACAAATCTGTGTTTTAAATTTACAACTTGTGTTTGATTTATTCAGAATGCGGATGGTGGTATTCATGTTCTAATCCTGTTTTTAGTATGTTTCTATCGGATGGATGTTCATTGTTTAGTTATTCAGGCAAACTAAATAGCTTTCCGTGTAACATCGTTTAATTCATGCACGTCTGCCTGGGTTTTACTTGTATTATGTTTATCTGGTGTCTTGTTATGAACATGAGTTGCAACAAGTATACTCAAGTTTTCGTATAGATTTCCTCAAATAGATGGATTGTGCTGATTTAGTTACTGTCTGCACAAAGGCAAGGTTAGCAGACACTTAATAAGTAGGATCAATAAAGTTCGTAACACTACCTTTTGATCCTTCCTTAATAATGAATATATACTATTGTTATTTACTACCTTTGACGGAAGAAGAAACACAAAAACAACTTGAGATTGCACACTAGTATTATTATCAATTAAAGTTTGAACTTTGTCCAGTGAGTGCATGTTGTTATGGTTGAACTGAACTCCTATGCTATGATTAGCAAACCATCATTTTTGTTATCCACAGATGGCGGATGTGGCTAAGGATTTGACTGCTGGAACCATAGGAGGGGCATCTCAGTTGATTGTTGGCCACCCTTTTGACACCATCAAAGTCAAGCTTCAAAGCCAGCCTGTTCCTCTTCCAGGGAAACCTCCCAAATATTCTGGTGCCATAGATGCCGTCAAGCAAACAATTAGTGCTGAAGGGCCGAGAGGCTTGTACAAAGGAATGGGAGCACCATTGGCTACGGTTGCTGCGATGAATGCCGTTCTATTTACCGTCAGAGGACAAATGGAATCCATATTGAGGTCTGAACCAGGAGCTCCGCTCACGGTCAACCAGCAGTTCATTTGCGGGGCTGGTGCAGGAGTGGCTGTTTCATTCCTTGCATGCCCAACAGAGTTGGTCAAGTGTAGGTTGGTGCTTTTCTACCTACTTTATGTTAGGTTTTTAACTTTCTGAATTTATACATGTGGATCACAATTTTAAGAGTCTTCATTACATCTCACTTCATGTAAGTTCCAAGTCCTTAACTATAGTCCCCACTAGGCATGTTCGACCAAGGCAGAATAAGTGCTTGAACTGTGATTTTTATTGAGTTTCATTTCTAGCCTATCCCATGGGATTGTTGTTGTTGTTGTTGTTGTTGTTGTTTTAACACTTATTAATGATGTGTTGTTGTTGTTTTAACCACAACAATTGGGAGCCTCCTTTTCACTCTGGAAAATCTTTGGAACTTAAGACTACCATTAACTAAAATTTGTGGTAGGAACCAGATTCCTGTAGTGAGGCATCATGGATGCAATTTAAAGTTTGTTGGTGATTTTTTATTCACAGATATAGACAAAGCTACTTACACTTGATGATAGGTAAAAGAAAAACACGAAAGAAATCAAGTCCTAGTGTTGTTGCAGCTTAAATGTCATTTTCGTACTGGTGAAACTAGGTTGACAGTCTTCCTTTCTTATATTATTCTCAATGGCGCTTCTTTAATCTGATAACAAAGATGGTTTGCCTGTGACCAAGTAGTTTCATGTAGATAATCAACTATAGTGATTTTTTTGATGTTCGTCTTCCACATGCTTGTATCTTTATTTTTGAACTGCTGATTTTTTAATTGGTTTGATTCCGAAAATTTTATGGAACCATATGTTTGTGTGCATTCTTCTGTAAGGTCTATAAACTTGACTTTGCTTACTTATATGATTGTCATTTGGCCTTTAAGCCATGTCTTCTACATTTATCTTTTCTCTCTGTAAACTGAACAGAAATGAGATCAGTTTTCATTTGAGTTCTGGTCCCCAAGTTGCTTTTGTGCTCTAACAGGTTACAAGCTCAGAGCGCCTTGGGAGATTCTGCAGCTGCTTCTGGCATGGTAAAATACGGAGGACCAATGGATGTTGCCAAACACGTCCTGAAATCAGAACGTGGCTTGAGGGGCTTATACAAAGGCCTAGTTCCAACACTAGGACGCGAAGTTCCTGGCAACGCTGCCATGTTCGGCATTTATGAAGCTGTGAAACAGTATTTAGCAGGGGGGCAAGACACCTCAAAGCTTGGAAGAGGCTCCCTTATTACCGCAGGAGGTGTGGCTGGTGCAGCATTCTGGTTTGCGGTCTACCCAACAGATGTCGTAAAGAGCGTTATGCAGGTCGATGACTTCCGGAATCCAAAGTACTCCGGCTCAATCGATGCCTTCAGGAAGATCTTAGCATCAGAGGGTGTGAAGGGTTTATACAAAGGTTTTGGTCCGGCCATGAGTCGCAGTGTCCCTGCAAATGGTGCCTGTTTCCTGGCTTATGAGCTGACAAGATCTAGCTTAGGCTAACAAGCTAAGCATTCATAGATTTTTTGTTCTCCCAGTTGTTTGGGGATGATTTTTAACAGCTCCAGTCTTCTGTTCCTGATGCAATAATGCCATTCTTGACAATTGAATGGACATTTAGTTTGCAACTTTAACGACAAAATAATTGCTCTCTTGTTGGGAGATGAAATATATCTTGATTACATTCAGGGGTGTACTACTCATCTCGTCTGTTATAACTAATATTAATTTTCCAAAAAAATAAAAAATGAACATATTATGTTGAGATTTTATATGTTATTTGATGTTCAAGCAATTTAACTCTTCAACTGTTTGCGCATAGCACTGAAGAGTGAAAACAAATGTGCAATTGTTGAAAGAAAAAAACTTAACAGTTAACAGAAGAAAATAAGGAAAATCGTTTGAAAGGTGGAGAAAGACACTTATTGGATTTGACAGGGGAAGAAGCGGTTGCAGTTGTTTTTTTGTTGATCTCCTGAGAAAACGGAAAAAATACGGAACTGTATAATTACAGATTATCATTTGTCTTTTCACATTTTCTACTTATATAACTCTTCGTTTCACTCTTCTAACACCACATACTCTTCATATTACTCCTCTATTCATCATATATAATGTCTCGGAGGTCAGGAAAAAACCAACGGACGCCTCAGATTACTCAAATCTGGTAAATTACCTTATTTATTTTAATTAATTTAATTTTCTTTGGTCGGACGTCTCCCGCGGACGCCCGAACATAGGGCTAGGCGTCTGCGGGAGACGTCTCCCACGTAGGGGAGGCGACCCGGCAGACGCCTCCCCGAGCATTGGGGCGTCTCCCGCAGACGCCTCGGATTTTTTTTTAAATTTTATTTAAATTGATTATAAATTGTGATAAATTTAAAATAAATTGAATATTATGTTAATAATGAATTAAATTAATTTAGTAAATCCTTTATTGATTATAAATTGTGATAATTACTAAATAAATCTATTATTAAGTTAATAATTAGTTTAATTATTTTAGTAAGGAATTATTGATTAAAGTTGTGATAATAACTAAATAAATTGATTATTATGTTAATAATTAGTTGTATACGATTTTAGTAAAGGATTATTGATTAATTGTGATAATTGCTAAATAAATCGATTATTAAGTTGATAATTAATTTAATTATTTTAGTAAATCCATTAATAAAATTTTATTTTTAAAATTGAATTAATAATCATTGGGTTACCGTGGAGGAAAAGGGAAATCAATTCTCTTACGCGCGGTACGTAGTACAGCAGACGAGTCAGGTCATCGTCATCCACGTAGACGTGATATTTCTGCTTCAGTTAGAGGAGAGAGATCTTTTACGTCGTCATCAGACACCTGAGGATTCTTTCAACGACGATGATGATTCAGATGAGTTGAGGAGTCACGACGATAGTGACGATGTGGGCCGATATGGCTTAGGGCCATAGGAGGAGGCGATACATCAGTATGGTCGAGGACGGGGGCGAGATTGTAGTCCTTCGGCTGAGTGGGTCATTAGGAATGGTCGAGGTGACCAGTTTGTAACCGGTGATTCTAGTTCGTGCACTGCAGACGCCTGAGCTCAGAAAAAGAAGAAGATGAGTGAAGATGAGTCTTGGATCGTCACGGATATGATGCCCGGTAGTCCTCTAGATGACAGCGTCATTCCCAGTTTTGGAGGCCGCATCGCCAGACGCATCTGGGATGGCGAGGATCCAGCTCCTATTGCAACTTGTTTCGCCCATTTATAAGTTTCGTCGATTGTTGTAAATATTTCTTTACTATAAAAAAACTCACTATAATCTACACTCTATCACCACCGAAATCCTACAACGGAACCTGGAAAAAATAATTTAACTGAAAATTAAAAAAAACGGGCGTCTGCCCAAAACGCCTCCACCAAGGTGGAGGCGCCTCGCTAAGACGCCCTCACCTTGGTGGGACGTCGTATCCAGACGCCAAAGTCGGGAAAAAAAATCCACCTCCGTTACCTTGTCGGATTCAGGTAATTCACTAGACATTTTCGTGGTGTTGGTATTAGGAATGTGAGTAAAACTGAGTCAAACATCTTGTTTAAAGACACGAGACGAAATGAGTATTAATTGATTTGTTAATGATAAAAATGCAATTTTTAAGATAATTTATGTAGTTTTCCGACTTAACTGACAAAAAATACGTGCAAAGAGAGCGAGGGAGAACAATGGTCACCCTGATGGGCTTCTACTCTTCACCTCTTTTCTCTCACCTCTTCTTCCACTGCCAACAACCAAGTTAAGGTTCCTCCACCAGAAGTCTCTTGTTCTTTAAGAAATCGTTTTCTTTTCGTGTGAGTTTGCATCAATTATTTGATAATTATATATTTCTGTGTTTCGTTTTGCATGTTACTCATGATTTGTTTTTTTAACTGTGATTGCTTCGAAGAATCAATCCCATTCTTCATTATTTCCAAGCAAATAATTTTATTGTTCGAGATAATCTCGAAACAAACATGCGAATATAATTCTATGGGAGTTGTGATATGCTTGCCCTCATTAAAACAGCTGCACCCACCATGACTGAGAAGTGAGGACCATTGAAATGGTGTTTCTGCTGAATACTGGAAGCGTTTATAATGGTCTTATATTGGATAATTCCGACTATTATTATGTAGTTACCTTTGCACATGCGGGAGTATTTTCAAAACTACCCGCACAAAGGGACGTCCAATTCAAAACCTATTAATGGAGCTACCTGAGATGTTTTAGGTCATAAGAGTAGAGTCTAAATTGTGTATTTGGGATAATCCTCATGAGAAAGCATTTAGGTGAAAAATCTTATGGTTTATTTTATTATTTAAACACCAGTCATGAGTAGTAGAGATACTCATCTGTTGTCCTGCATTCAGATAAACTCTGATTAGCATTTACACTTGTGTTTCAATCTGCTTATATATGTTGAGGAATTAACACTTAACGTTGATTGCTTTGCAGGATTATGCCGAGCAAGCCAGGCTGTTGAGTTGTTTCTTACCATTTCTTCAGAAGTTGCTGTCCGAGACGTGCGTTTGGAGGATTGTTGGGAAGTAGCGGATACACACTGCAGCTCGTTCTTCCCAAAATTCAGGTTTCCGCTAGATTTGGGTTTAGTATCGGGATTCTCCCTTGGGTTTAGTATCGGGATTCTCCGCACCGCCTGGTTGCCATAGAACATGTTTGGTTGCTGTAACTGGTTTTGAAGTTGACACAAAGCTTTCTTTTGGAAGCAAAGAAGTTGAAATCAAAAGGGTTTGAAGGGGGTTTGCAATGCAAACGTGGGTCTGTTCCCGGAATACTGACACTCGAGACAGTTGCTGATTTCCTTCCGAGAAAAGGACCCCAAAAGAAGAGAAGGTAAACAAGCACTAATTCTGAACCTTAAACTAAATTGAAAGGTGAACTTGCATTTCTGTTAAATAATATGCATGATGAATTCCTTAGATAAACTATGTAATTACAACACCCTTAATTACAATCTTACATTGCATAAGCAAGAAAATTGCTGGGATCTGTAAGAACACGAGGTCTACTATGACTACAACTTGGAGCTCAATAATCTTGATGACTTATATTATATGTGATTGCTACTCATGAGGTTCTTGGTGATCTATAGATTCAAGAGCAACAAGCTAACTCAGGCTATAGTTGGGTTTAGAATTAACATTTTGAGGATGACATAAGTGTAGTGTTGGTGTTGATGAGTTGTTAACTTGTTATAAATTTATAATGAAGTAATGACTCCAAAAACCAAAGAAAACAGTACAAGTACTTTTGAAATAGACTGAGCATCTATGAATTTATCAATTTAGTTGGAGTTGCACCTGAAGTCTGTAATCCTGCAACAATGTCATTTTGCATGATACATTTTTTTTTCCGGCGAATCAAGTCTTATCAATAAACAGTTTAATTACTACACCAAGCTTATATGTTTGTGTAAATGTTACTAGAGTTCTTAATGTGAGTGGCTGTGACGCTGCTGCAGGACTGGAATTGCATACATGTCGAATGTGGCGGTGCGCGAGACACAAAGACGGAAAGGAATAGCCAAAAGGCTGATCTCGAGCGCCGAGAAGCGGGTGATGAGCTGGGGATGCCATGCTGTTGCGTTGCACTGCGACGCAAGAGACTCAATAGCCACAAGTTTGTATGAAGGGCAAGGTTTCAGAAGGATTAAGGTTCCAGAGGGTGCGAATTGGCCCGCACCGAGGGCTGCACCCGGTACGCATTTTAACTTCATGATGAACCTGCTAAAATCTAACTCCTCGGAAGAAGGGAGGTAGTAATGAATCATTACCAACAACCGGGGTTGAAATAAGGATGGTTGGTTACTTATCACTTGTTGACGTAAGAGTGTGGTTTGTACATATTGAAATTATAATCATGCATACGGTATTGAAATTAAAACCCCTGGGTAAAACGTCGTTTTCAACATGTAGAATAGTAATAATATCACTTCGGGGTGGTGGCGCAGTTGGCTAGCGCGTAGGTCTCATAGCTAAAACGAGTGATCCTGAGGTCGAGAGTTCGAGCCTCTCTCACCCCATCCATTTTTTTAATTAGCGGAATTTATATTTTAGTGCTCGACGCACGTCAACAAGATATGAGCTAATACACCATGGTCTATTATCCGTAAAAAATTACACCTCGTGAAGCACCACAAACCCAGGTCTCAAAACATTATAGTCTACGTAATAATCTCCAACCACACCATTCAACCACTCTATTTCCAGAAAGTCACAACCTCACCTTATTACCGTCTTCCTGGATTCTGTTGATTTAAAGTCTTCAATACACCTACTTGTTGAAACAATTACGTATGTCGAATAAATATTCCATAAGAATCCAGATAAAACCAATGTACAAAAACGTGTATAGCAAAACAACAAAAGAAAATCAGTGATCAGAGACGACCTCAAAGACTGAGTCGTCAGAAGACGACTTGTTTCAGAGAAAATATCGATCAACATGTCAGTGCGTTTGATAGTCTGTCGGTTTTCTCACATGATAGAACAGTCTCACCGTCGATCAGACGGACGTCGTCGGAGAACTCTGTATTCGGAGACCTAAAATCGTCGGAGAGTGACGATTTTCGTAGAGAGATGATGAGAATAAAACGTGTGTGTACAGGAAGAAACTGACTGATATATATATATATATTTAATTTTGTAACCGTGAACTTAATTGCAAAAACCAATTAACATGAGCTTCAAATTTTAAGATACACTCATCACCCTGAGGCTATAGTCCTTCTAATTTTCCCCAAAACTCCTGCTACCTCGCCTCGTCACGCTCCAGACCGGACGGATGAGCATGTGCGCATGTGTGAAAAATTCTTTCATCCTCCATTTCCACCTACAAAAGGTCAAGTGAATAAGATGTTTATCAACATCTTTCAACTTGTTAGCTTCACCAATGTGAGACTAAAAGTGAGATAAGCACATGGTACATGAGACAATAGTTCTCATCTTCATCTCAACATTGTATTTCTTCAATTGAGTTGTTCATAAGTCTAACCTAAAGTCAATAATCAAACGCTAATTTCCTCCTCCACCGTCAAGACTTTTGAAGACAACTATTGTCTCCGTACCTACTGAATTGACTTTGGACCCCCTTTCCTCACAATTTTTAATGATGGCCAATCATTGATTGATTGATGCTCTATTTTTACCTATCAAGAGTAATGTCTAAAACTTGCGTACTTTAGGTTTCACTTCTTCAAGCAAACATTATCTAAAATTCATGCTTGATGGAGGGATATGTTAAGTTGAAAAACTAACACTAGGACTTGATTTCTTTCGTGTTTTACTTTTACCTATCATCAAGTGTAAGTATCCCTTTCTCTATATCCGTGAATAAAAAATCACCAACAAACTTTAAAATTGCATACATGATGCCTCACTACAGGAATCTGGTTCCTACCACATTTTAGTTAATGGTAGTCTAAGTTCCAAAGATTTTCCAGAGTGAAAAGGAGACTCACAATTGGGCAGGAATGAACATCACTTTCTAAAAGGGTTTATGATGATGGACCAGCGGAATCTACTATCACTGTTTAACATCACGTCTGCCCCCTAGATACTGAAGAGAAAATCTTTATCTTTCTCCAAGTGTGGCGACTTGCAAACCCAATTGGGTGAGATGATTGAGGAGCATATTGTACGGCCTAAATCCCTCTTCTTCCTACTACACGAATCTTTCTTTGATCGTGTGATGAACCGGTGCGTGTCATCCTATTGGGCGATGTGCATCACTACTCGAGCCACCGCAACCACATTAAGTAAATAATGTAGGTTTGGAATTTAACTTGGATAAAAGCCTAAATACTACGAAGCAACTTACCATCTAAGATTTGGAATCTAAGAAGACTAATAAATGAAGATGCTATCTTGGGATTCAAATATAATTTAGTAGATTAAGAAAAGTATAAAGAAGAAAGTTGTGTTAGTGTAGTGTGAACGATAGAGAACCATCATCACTTATGGGTGAAGGACAATGCAAAGGGGTTCCGTTTTGGCCTTTCATTTCCATCGATGTGTGTATACTTCGGAGGTGATGGGCAAGGACCAACTTGCAAGAAGCACATGACATGTAAGTATTATTTTCTAAAAAAGGAACCAAATCCAAGTGAGAGGGGCACTTAAACCAAAGGATCATTGCATATTGGTGGTCACAACTCACAAGATGAGATCATTCCCACCATTCCCTACAATTCCAAACACGACTATGCAACTTGTCAAACTCGAATTTATTAAAACGTTTCAGCCTGAACATGATATGGTCCATGAAAAAAGTATCAACTTGCATCCTTTGAAAGAGAGATATTCCTAATGCATAATGTGCACAGCTGGATAGAAGAAAATGAAATAGGGTCAGTGATGGAAATAAATTCAACTATTAGAATATATAAGAGGCAAAAGATAAGGATAAAACCACAGCAGGAATTTCAGCGGCGATGGTCGTTTATTTTTCTAGAAAAGAAGACGTAACGTAAACATCAACAACAGAAAGTGAAGAAAGCATTCACAACTTCCTGTGACATTTTCTATTAGACGGCTCGAAACATAAGGCAATGATTAAACAGTAGTATTTCAATTTGACTTATTTTGACAAAACCATTTGCTTAATTGTTTTTTCAGGCAATGAATTCTGCAACAACTCTAGCCACCACTTGACGAACCTATTCCCATCAACCGCCCATTGACAAACCCGTTATTCAAATCCGAAAACAGGAATCAGATGTTTGTAATGTCGAAAGATGAGGATTAAATTATGATGCAACAGTTGAAAGAAAGCGCTAAGAAAAATTTTTACCGCATTTATAATATATTATATTAACAAGTAATGTTAAGAGGGGAAAAGGAGCAACAGCAAGCACATGCAACCATGTGCCGTGCTAGTCGGACCAGCCCATCCTCTGTAACTCAACCTCATTATGTTGGCCTTGAAAAACGAATTAGTATGTGTGTGCGCACATTTCCAATCATGGACTCCAAAATATTCACAAAATCCAGCTCAACAACAACTTTCTCAGCAACTCCACTCCACTACAATAGCGTGAAGGCTGAAGCCCAATTACTTATCACCAACTCCACTTACTATATAGTCTAGTGAAAGTAACGAACAATTATTACAGGATTCCAAATAATCTCAATATACAAATATTTTAACAACATAAAAAGCATGAGGAGTGCTCCTTACTGCTTAGTGCCAAAGTTTACGTACTATCCACTATAGTGACAGGCTTGGCTGCTAGTAGCAAATGTGAACTGCACCAAGTTCAACCTACGGAAAGGGATCTGTAGGGGATAATACCTTCATTAGGAAATTAGTCCGCTTAAAATTCACATTCTGGTAAGACGAGTCCATAAACAATTTCAAATATAACGTATGAACGCCGTCAACAGAAAACGCAATAGAGACTTGGAAAACGACAAAACGCCCACCAAATCCAATCCACACCCCTAATTATTACTACCACCGCAAAACAACACGAAAAGGCAATAGTAATAAAGACTAAAAGCAAATTCAACAATATGAAAAAGTAAAAGACGAAACAGACCTGAAAGTAAGCGATGGATGGAATCCGTCACGTCGACTTCGCGGCGCTTTCGGCGACGGCAGCGAGCTTCTGGAGATTAAGCCTAACGACGGTGTCGGCGAACAAGCGGGTGTCGTCCTCGGTGTTCCCCTCCGGGACGTCCACGACGTACGATTCCAAGACGACGGTCCAGATCTTCCCGGTATCCTCATCCATGACCTCGTTAACCGTCGTGACGGATCTGTAGTTCCTCATCCGGTGCTCCCCTCCGATGATGCTGAACCCGAAGACGCGGTTGTCGTCATCGAGCACGTCGAGGCGCTCGGCGCTGGTGTTCGCCGGGAGGCCGGAGATGACGGACACCTCCCGGATGGATCCTACCCGGATCCGGCCATCGGAGGGGGGATCGCGAAGGGAGCAGCTTCGGACGAAGTGCTTGTAGATCTGGGGGCGCTCGAAGCGGCGGACGATGGACCAGACGGCGTCGGGGGAGGCGGGGGTGCGCTGGACTAGGAGGGAGGCGCAGCGACGGACGCCGTCGGAGGGGAGGTCGAGGCTGTGGTGGGAGTCGATGACGGGGCGGAGGGTGGAGTATTCGACTGGAGTCAGTCCCGCGGGCGGCGGTGGAGACGACTTCCCGGCTTCGCCGTCGCCGTCGCCGGTGGGTTCCATTGGTGGGTGTGGTGGAGTGGAATAGTGGTGAACTGGTGATTGGTTGGGTATTTATAGGCCTCCGCCGCTACGCGTGGGTTCGTTTGTTTAGGGGGTAAATTTGGGACAAATTAATTTAATTGGATACTTTTTTCTGGCCTTTTGTTTTGAAATTTCGTTAGCTAAATCATTCATTTCTTAGTTTTGTTGATGCTGGAAATCCTGGATTAAAAGTTATTTGAATCACCGTGATTACGGGAGAGAGAGGGAAAGAGATTGCGAGAAATTAATTGCATTTTTGGTAATTTTATTTTTGAAAATTCTTTACGTTACCATTTCACTTCTTACATGCATTGTGTTGTACTGTTGTTTATGGTGGAATGGAAGTTATTAGAATCACTACACTTGAAGGCATGCACTCCGCGTATCGTAGGTAGGGGTGTAACGGGGCGAGGTGGATTTTTAGTTCAGTGCTACCTTTCGTGTCTAAGTTAAGTGGGTATGCAGGGTGGGGTGGAATGGGTCAAAAATAAAAAAAATCGCTACCCGTCCCGCATAAGGTTGGACTAGGTGAGGTAAGTTATGCGGGTTTGAGAGATTTTTTTAATTTTTTTATTTTTCCTAAGAAAAATAAAAGAACATCAAAAACTTGAGAAATAGTAATCACTAATTGTATTTTTTGGAAAATTAGATGTGTGTGGAGCGAAAAATTAAACACATTTGTTGAGTGTTGAATATTGATTTGATACGGTGGGTTAATGATTATAGGTAAAATTGAAACATTAAAATAATTTTGATATAAAAATTTAATAATATCTTTGATTAGGCGGGTTACGGGTTATGCGGAGCGGGTTGCAAGACAACCGCAACCCGCCCGCTTATTAGGCGGATTATGCGGATGGTGGGTTAATGAGTAACATTTTTTTGTCAACTACCTGTATTAGACGGAGCGGGTAAAATCCTACTCATTTACAACCCTACGCGTATATGTTTGGAGGCAAAAAATCGGAGAAATCAATTTTTTTTTTGAATTTTCGTTGGCATAGAAATAAGTTGCTAATATTTGACTTGTGGTGTTTATTATGGAATACAGGTTATAAGAGTCACTAATTTTTTTTTTTAAAAAGATTGATGTAAAATGTCCCTTTCGGTGTGGGATAAGTGCGATCCACCGATCGTGATTCATGAATGTTAAAATCGGGATATGATTACAAAACCCAAAACGCATTTACCAGGAAAATGAATTGAAAAAGGTCAAGTTGCAATGTGAACTTTGTAGAAAAAAGCTTTCCTTATACGTTACCAAATGACTGCTTTTTTATTACGACTTCTCAAGACAAGAGCATACCATGATACCATTATTAAAACCGTACCACTTGCCGGCTTGTTTACCATTATTAAAAGTTATAGGTGTGCCACTAATTCCCATTAACGCCCTCTACTCCATTTGGTCTAAAGCCATAACTTCAATACAAGTAACCATACAAAAAATGATAATATCTTCAAAAATCAAACAGTTATTATTTCCTTTGTAAGAACTTTTAATTCGTCATCAAAGTTAAAAGGCAACCTTAGTGAACTAGATTTTGACATTTAGCCTAATTTGTAAGGAATTTTGAGATTTTGATTCTCGTAGGTTTTTTATTCCTTAAGACTTTAATTTCTTCAAAAAAAATCAAAAAAAACATTAACAGGATGATAGGGTAAATGAAAATTTTGTTTATTTAATCTAATCCGATAGTACATATTTACTCTTTTATATGTAAAATATTTAATCAAACTAACCAATTAATTTCAAAAAAATTTGATATCGTCCTTATGAATTTCGACCATTATAATATGAATTCCTAACACATATTAATTTATGTCATAGATTACAATTTGTCCTCCAAGTTGGGAAAAAGAAAGCCGAGAAAAAGGAAAAGAAAAGGAAAATGGAGAAAGCGTGAGAAGTGGTTATGGAAGGGAGGGGTGGTGCTGATGCTTAATTCTGTGACCGCATGTGGACGTGGATTAAAGACCTACCGAGAAATAAATACGCTCTACGTTGCAGATTTTGGTTCTTGGATTCTGTCAATCCCAATGGCTTTATTGCTTCTCATTTTTAAGTCAACGTTTATAAATTAATGCACTCTACATGGATTTGCATTTCCTGGAGCCTCTCTTTTTGGTAATGGGGATAGGTGTGTTTATTTGGTTGGACTTAACCACTCTACGTGACATCTAATTTTTTTATTTCTTAAAAAAAATTCTTTTTGATTTTATCTACTTTATTCCCATTTAATCTTAAACATGTGAATGCACTCGTTGTGATACGATTCTTATTTTTTTACTAACCCAAGACTTGAATTGAAATGACCAATGTTTGGTGAGAACTTATGCATTCCTTGAGAATTTCCTTTTCTCATCATGCATGTAAGTCACGTGTTAGGATTCAATTTTCAGTCTCAACTAGTTGAAAATTAGAAAATTGTTACGGTGTTCTAAGACTTAATTAGACCTTTATAGAATTCAATAAGTAATTTGACTTGAAACTCCGGCACGTCCTTCAAGGCTTCAACGCCTGTTGTTTTCTTGGGATTATGTCTCAGATTCAGCGTAAAAAACGGGCCTGTTTGGATTAGTCCACGATAAAAAGATGTCAACTAGATTGATATTACCAAAGTAAATAATGTGGATTTGATAATACCAGGCTATGAATGGGTGTGGTATTGAGTTTTAGTCAACAATATATTTGTGGACTGAGATTCTTGTGGCACACAACAACTGTGCTTTGTTTGACCTTCATTTTTCATGGATTTTGTACGACTATGAAAAGGTTTGTCATTAGGAACCATACGCGGTTGGAAAACACGCATTACGGCAAACGTAGCGGTGATCAGAGGTGAAAACGGAACGGATACGAAACGGATGTATCAGTATCCGAATTCGAATCTGATCGAATTTATGAGAAAGAGATCTGAATTCGTATCCGTCAAATTCGGATACGAATTCGAATAAATTAGCATCTGAATCAAGTTTAAAATACATTCCGAATTAGGATATCTGAATTCGTTAAAAAAATCCGAATAGACTTAAAAATATATTTTGATGGATCTAAACAAGAATAAATTTCAGCCTTTTATTTTTTTGCTTACGTGAAAAAATATTAAATATAATATAAATAAGATAATTTAATTCATATATATTGTATATATATATTTATTTATTTATATGTGCATATAAAATACGAAATGAATATCATTTGAATCGGATTTACTAATATCCATATTCGTTTCATTTTTTTACGGATGTTTATATCCGAATACGAATTCGGTTGTGATTTTTTTTCTCGGATAAATCTTTTGATTTCGAATACGGAGTCAATCAGATTGACGGATTTCAGATACAAAATTTCACACCTAGTGGTGACTATAGTAGGAGATTTTGTTTTCGAGGGTAACAATAGTAGGAGATTCGAAGTTTGAGGCCGTTTAGGTTTTAAGTTGCATTGATCTCTGGTGATGCTTCTGAAATGGCATATAGTTAGAGATTTTTGTACTCTCAAGTTAGGATGAGTCTTCATTTAAATCTTCTTCAAGCAGTAATTGATCAGCAATCTTTTATGGTTGTAACTGCTGTGTATCAGTCTCGGCGCTTATAGTTCTTGATGTTTAGATGGTTTTTAGAGGGTCTAAAACCCTAACACGGTTTCCAGTCAATTTCAATGCAAGAAGTTAAACAAATGTGGTGTACAAAACAACAATTCCAATTAAAAGGCATGTCCACATCTAGACCGGTAAACGGGTCGGGTACAGGGCGGGTATGCTCTTACCCGTCCGTACACATACTTGGTTAAATTAATGGGTACAATTAATGGGTACAGGTATATACCCGACCCAATATTGGTATATCCGTACTCGCCCCATACCCGCTAAGTTAGCGGGTAAGGGACGGGTAAACGGGTATCAACTATTACAAAAAATCCTAAAAATGTCATAAATATTAAAAATCACAAAAAAACACCACTAATCGTCAAACAAATACAAACACATACAACTAATTGCAACAAAAATAGAAAATGCAAAGCATAAACAATCTCAAGGATGCAATGATATTCCAAATGGCTTAATAACCACCACAAATTTGATTCCTACTACAAATCTGATTCCTACTGAAGCATGTGTGGTAACAGAAATTCTAAAAACCAAAAAGAAGAAAATTCACAAATAATTACATCAAGTCCCGTTGGCTGGTATAGATTCAATCAATGGGAATGGGAATGGGAATGTGGTGATTCTCATCTAAATCAAAAGTTGTACCTGACACATACTGCAATTGATCGATTGATCGACGAATTTCTCCTTCCACACCACAACCAGCAACCAATAACATCAATCCTGGAGAGGAGACGGAGAGCAAGCAGCGAGGAGGAGGCGACGAGGAGGAGACGAAGAGGAGGCGGCGAGGAGGAAGCAGCGAGGAGACGAAGAGGAGATGCCGAGGAGGAGGCAGGATAGGTTAGATTTGGGGGTTTTCACTTTTCAATTTTTTTTCTCTTTTCCTTTTTCATATTAAGTCTGCATATATATATGACACATATATATAGGGTCAAGCTCTAGTGAGTCCAGAGCTCATCAAATTTAGTTTAAGCCTCCTACAATCTCACCATTGGATCTTATTTACAGTTAATCTCATCATTCATTAACATAACCGTTTTTTCTTAATCTACCTTGTGGGAGCTTAATTTACGCATATATATATGCCGTTTTTTCTTAATCTACCTTGTGGGGGCTTAATTTAGAAAAATTAAGCTCTGGGCTCAATAGAGAATTCTTGTATATATATATAAAGTAATATTTTATATATAATATATACTGTTACCGGGTTAACAGTTATACGAGTACGGGTGTGTTCCTTACTCGTACCCGACCAGTTTATCGGGCGGGTAAACCGGTGTGGGTTAACGGGTACAAAGTTTTAAACAGGTAAGAATTTTTGTACCCATACCCGTACGGGTCGGGTGGGCGGGTATACGGGTATTACCCGACCCGTTTACAAACCTATCCACTGTAGGATTTCATGTTTAATTATACATATATATTTTCGAAATTTTTATGTATAATAAGGATCAATTACAATTTTCTTTGATTTATTTCATGCATGCATCGGTTGTTTTAACATCTAGTTTCAAAACTCTATTAAAACAAACAAGGGCTCCGAAATTCATACCTAGAAGTTCTCTAAAACTTCTTGAAGATTCGGAGACGTTGGGGATGCTCCTCGTTGCGCCGGATGCCTCCGAGTATTCACCAAACTCTAAACAAGATCGGAGAGAGGGAAGCTAGTTTCTCAATCTCTGATAGGGTTTAGAATCCAATTACTAACCCCTCTTTAATTCCCTTGAGAAGATGATCTCTTAAGAACTAAACTAAACTTAAGAATTTGTGGAAATTTCGTGGAGAATTAAGGAGAGAGATTTTGCATGAAAAGCAATATTAATTAAGATGTAGGAAGGCAATGAGATAACCTCTATTTATAGGTTCTCTCCAAATTACCTATTCATGTGCAACCTCTTGCCCATGATTTCATGCAAAATTCCATCTAACCATCCATTATTTATTAATAAATAATATTAGCCACGAATTAAATCAATTATGGACCAATTCCATGCATGATCTAATTAATTCTGCATAAACCGTCTGGACCGGTCGACCATTTTTTGGAGGTTCGGTCGACCGCTCGAACCAGTTTCGGTCGACCGTTCAATAGCTCGGTCGACCGTTCGTAACAGGAATTATTCCATCGCAATGTTCGGTCGACCGACCGATCACTTTCGGTCGACCGTTCGAACAGATGAAAATTCCATGTTATCGGTCGAGACATGTCCGGTCGACCGTGCCCTACCGGTCGACCGTTTGAGCACTGTTTTGCAGACTTGTCAAATTTCGGTTTAACCCCTACAAAATTTGACATTTCGGGATTAGTAGTAAATCCACAACTTATGTAACATATTATCCTATGTAATGATCAATCATTACACCCCATAATATTTACATCACATATGAATTTAATTTAGATTCTAATTATGTTATTAATCACAACATAATTTTGATTTTGCTTGTTCACCCCATGTGTCATATTTTCTACATGAAACCCGACACATCTTATGAACTCAAAATCCCCATTTCTTGTTTCCCAGTTTTGTGGTGTGACCTATGGGAGGATCTAAACTAAGTTGGCAGTGATATTAAAGGCTTAATATCACAAACTATAAGCGGTATCTAGCTACACATTATAGCTCCCAATTAGTTAGATGTCTTAATTCCACTCGAACCAAAACCCGATCCATTTAGTGATGGCGTGCACCACTTGTGTTCGTCCCTTGCCTCATGATATTAAGAATACACACAAAGTAGTATTGTGTCATCTTTGTCTTAGTATTCATTTCTTGATCTCTTTAAGCTAGTTATAAATATGTGACTTAACTCAAATCACATTGTGCACATTATAACTTTGCTTTATCAAGGGGCCCACTAATATCATCACTCAATTAAGAGGGGCAATGATAGTCTTTTGACTAACTACCTTCTCCAACAAAAGTAATACTTAACCAACCAATGTCTTTACACTACACTGATCGATAGTTCAAGACACTGATCTAATTAAGTATTCCTTAAGTGATTAGATATAAGTCTCATATCAAAGGACCAAAGACACAGTAAAATATTAATGACACAGAAACACATTTCTATAATATTTTACTTATTAGGTCTATTCAGTATACAAAAGTAATATTTTCCTCTTTTGCATACCCCTGTTGTCACTCACTTGTAGAGCTACAATGATCTATGACCAACACGACAATCTTAACTCGGTAATTAATGTTCCATGTTAGTTACCATGATTGCGAATATCTTTTGTTTTATGTAAACCAATATCTTTTAGAGTTCTACGGTTAAGGACCAAGAGCCTCTTCCTTAACACTTCTAAAAGACGAATAACATAAACAAGGAACAAAATGATTTCTCATTCAATTCATAACAATTGACATTTAAAAGTAAAACTTTTAGAACACATTCCCTTCATTCACATGTAAGCTTGGGGGGGGGGGGGGGGGGGGTCATAAGGGAGAAATCAAACCATTGTGATGTCCAAAAGTTACTCACAAGAACTTTCTTACCTGTGTACTATTGACTCTAGGGTTGTAAATGAGTTGAGTGAAAACCGTTTAACCGTCCTAACCGAACCGACGGGTAGGGTCACGGGTTGTAAAAATCATAACCGTTTAATAAAAGGGCGGATAAGGATTGTGAAAATCATAACCGTTTAATAAATGAACGGATAATGTTACATGATTTAACCCGTCCGTTTGACCGTTTAACCGCGAAACATAATGAATATATATAATATTTTGTTATATATACTATATACATATAATTGTTTGTATTGTGTGGATGTTTGATGTTGTTTTATATGAATTTGTTGATGTTTAGATTATGAATTCTGAAAGATTTTGATTATAAAATTATGGATGTTATGATGTTTTTTAACAAATTTGACAAGTTTTTATCTAATTACCCAACTCTTATATCAATTTTAGTATCCATTAAGTTTTAATCATATAACCATTTAACCATCCAAAACCGTTTAATTAGATTAAACGGGTAGGTTCATGAGTAGAAGTAAAAATAAATGAGTTTCAAATCGAACTGCGAACCATTTAATTAGACAGATTGGGTTATGAGTAAGCCTTATAACCGCCCATTTACGACCCTAATCGGCTTTTATTTATCTTTTTGTCCCACCACTGTCCAAATCAAATCACCTTACAGTCTGATCATGCGTGAGTAATTTTAAGAACTTGGACAATCATCGACACTGCCAGGACACCTAATTTAGGTGCCCACCGTAATTACCAAATTATAAGGTTCTGCCTGCCTTGTTCAAGACAGGATCCCAACATATTTAAAAGCAGTTGCTTTTCAAATCTCTTCTCCCCTAGATAATACCCGTAGATCTTTACTATTCTGGATATGAAGATAAGTTAACTTGGGCAGCTATGGCTGAAAAGTAGACCACGTCTTCTGGAAGATCACACATGAACAAGACATCAACATGACAGTCGACAGAAGGCAATAAAACATAGTAGAAATCACAACCTACTGTTTTAATGCCATTTACTGAGAACCTGACATTACATTTCAAGTTTAACAGTCTGTCTAAATTAATTGAATAAACATATACATGATCTGAATTTTAGAAGGGGCAAACAGGAACAGGGTATCTAACAAATGCATCTGATAAGATCCTACTCAGACATCAGAACTAATACTGGAAAAGTCAAGCTCAGATGCAAACGATTCTGTTAATCTTCCTGCATCTTGAATCCGAAGGCGAGTTCCTTGTTGTCCAACAACAGTTGCAGCAACTCTAGATGCCAATAATCCCATTCCTTTCAAGTCTGAGGACCCCCTAAGAATGCCATACAATAACCCTGATGCATATGCATCGCCAGCCCCACATGTATCCACCGGAACACATGATGATGGAGGTATATATATGGCTTCACCCTTGACGCCGATGTAAGAGCCTCGAGCACCGTCTGTAACAGAGACAAGAGGAATGAAATGGCTTAGGTATCTGGTGGCTGAAACAGGACTCTCCTTCGTAGAGAACTGGCAAAATGCCTTTGCCTCGTCGCTGTTGGCAAATACTATATCTGCATAATTTCCAATGATTTCCCTGAAAGATAAGGAACAGATTATATGAAAGCATCGACAGGGTACACCTCAACAAGGTTGAAAGAAAGAAAAAAATGGTGTGAATGGGCCTTCAAGTAATCAAGTGTCCTCACATCACTTTTTTTTAAACGAGTCACAATATTGATACCCATGTAATACTACCAAGTAGAAACTTTTATGGAAAAGTACATAACTGTGGCGTACCAACACATTGGAACCTCTAATAATATCAATCCATGCAATTTAATCTTGCTGCAAATATCACGTGCAAGAAAATGTCCGTACCAGACACTAAAAACAACACATTCTGCAAACTCCTGGACCATTGCACAAATCTCTTGGCTTGAATTGGGATCTAATCTTGGACCTACTACTTATTTCTCTAAGAAAGATTTAAATTTTGCCAACTAGTGCAACGAACTGCTGTGGCGAAGCTTAAAGCTGTCCACAAGGGCAAAGCACCGATTGGAGGGACCACAATGGATGCTTTTCTCCTGGCCCCTGGGTTTTAGCTTATTATCTGAAACGTAATTGGAGTTTCTAGTTGATTTGTATACCACCAAGAACTTTGTACCACAGACCTTTATCCAAAAAGTGAGAAACCTAAATGGTCCTCATCGACCAAAAACTTCTTGAAATTATGATAATGCCACCACATTCACAACCTAAGAAAGGTGCACTGAATTGGGTGCCCTATTAGTGGTTGATCATCTTATTAAAAACATCTAAAGATGCAACATAGAGGAGAAATATTTTTGAGTCTCCAAAGAAGGATGAGTCATCCTGGATGACATCTAAAATTAGTAATCCAGATTAATATGCCTCACTTGAAGCCAGAAGAAATTTCAGCAGCCAGAGTTTATAGTAATTCCTTGGGGATAAAAGGCTTTGTACTTGTTGTAAGAGAATATTGTAATTTATTATTCATTCCTACAATAGTCTCACTTATTCATTCGTACAATAGTCTCCCTGTTGCTTTACATAGTTATGATTTATGAATATTTCTAAGATGAAGTTCAAGGAGTACGAAAAATGGTAGGTGCAATATCTTTTGCAATAATATGACATGAATTGTCTTAAGTTAAAATAAAATATATTTAACCAAAGAACCCATGTGCAACCCCAGCACAACCAAGCAACGGCTACTTACAGTAGTTCTTATGGAAATATAATAACTATAATACAGTACTTAAAGTATGGAATGGAATTGTAACTCACCAGAAATTGTCATAGCATCTCTCAATGCAGGATACATCAGAAGCAGTAACGGCAATGAGTGCACCATTTTCATGAGCATCCTCACATGCTTGCATGATTGTCTTTATGGTATGAGGAAATTCAAACAAATATCCTTCAATGACAAGTACATTGGTTTTTGCTATTATGCTGGCCAAGCATGAATCATAATCAACAATTGATGATGTTCCCTGACAAACAAAGCAAAGTTTGAAAGTTCAGAATTAGAGTGGAAAATGTCATTACCAACTACCACGCTTATAAAAATCATAAAAACAAAGGACCAAAACAGTTTTAGGTCTTGAATCCATTCAAACATATGGACAAGGCGACAACATGCAACAACATCAATTAAATAGTTTGAACAGATATGAAATGAAAAGCTTACTGGATATGCAAGCATGGTGCGTTGGGCATCTGGAGTAGTAAGAACGATAACCGTTCCAGTAGTTCCATCCTTAACTGCGCTGGATAGAAAATTTACATTTGCACGTTTCAACTTATTCCTGCAGAGATTAAAAGGAATAATGAAGTTTCTTTGTTTTTCAACTTATTCCTTCTATCAGTAGAAACACCAATTAAAATTTGATGCAATATGTTATGAGTTCCTTGCAATATTTTATGAGTTCCTTGACTGTTTGGGCGATGACATTCCTGTATGTGATGGGGTTCCTGAGGTTGGCATTAATATGAATCACTGCTCCAAATAAAATAAAATAAAATAAAATAGAAACGTGAAAGCAAGATAACATAAGCTGGTTCATTAATATCATTTGTTGACAAAGCTACATGTGAAGTACTTCGAAAGAGAAATGGGCAACTCCTCCAAGTAATGTTGCTACAAAAACTAAACAAAAAAACGAACCTGACTTGAACATGGCGAACATATAAACACATGCCCAAGCAACAGAAAGCAAAGGTTGTTTGGAAGTGAAAATTTGATATTGTAAATAATTTTATCTTGGTCGATGTGTCAATGTTTAGGGTAATAAAACATCATTTATTTGTGAATTTTGACAAAAACCAAACATACCTATAAAACCCACCCAATGGATCGCTGCCAATGCTACCTGCCATGGCAACATTTAGGCCACCATCCCCCATGGACCCAGCTCCTAACCTTGCTAGTGCCACAAGAGTATTTGAAAGAGACCCTCCAGCAGCTGCTTTGTAGCTGCGACCGTCCATGGCTTGTAGAATTTTACCCCTCTCTTCGTGATTGATAACCTTTCTTGTCCCTTTCTTCATGCCTACTCTATCTAAAAATTCATTGTCAACCATGCCCGAAAAATCTACCTAATGAAAAAGAAAAAGTTCACTCAGTGTGTAGAAAAGACAGAACAAGGTCAAAAGAGATGGAACAAAATTAGTTGATAGAAAAGGTATATAACAACAACAAAGTCTTTAATCCCAAACTAGTTGGGATTGATAGAAAGGGTATGCACTAATTAATACAAGCGAAAGATACTCAACATCCTTCAGGAATAAAAGATGCAGCACATTTGAAGCTGCATTGCCAATGTTTTGAAGCTACACCGTCAAAGTAACTGGAACAACAATTATAAGAAGTATCCTCGACAATAGATTGTTGACTACTTGTTCAAATAGCTCATTTAAAATGGTTGTTTCACAGGAAGTTCTAAAATGTGTGGTTGGGAACATTTCCACTCCAACTCATCAGGAAGCAATTGTGAAAACTACCTAATTATATCACCGATTAACAGCATTTGAGCTTCATTTCTTTGAATTAAAAATTCCCTGATACAACTTCCTTCAGATCAAACACATTAGCAATATATCAAAATAAGCCTCGGATTTCCAAATACCTCATTCCATTACAAGCAAAATTTTGCATTATGAGTTACAGTTATGACTCCAGACAGCAAAGAAAATATCGTGCAGTCTTCAATGGACATAAGAAAAGCCTCTACAAGACATCAAATTTGGCTATTTATCCGAAAGAACGCTACTACCTAATAGACAATTACAAAATTTGCATCTACATGATCAAAACAAGCTTCTGAGTACAGAGGCTAGCACTATGGCAAGTATAGTAAGCCATTGGATTTTCAGATTTAGTCTGGTTTGTAAGGACCCTTAGGGTTTCAATTCCCTAGATTTTGGATTATTTTTACAAATTCTGACCGCCATGACCTGACCTCAATGGATAATCTATTAATCTTAAAGGAAAACATAATTGCAACAGTTGGATATCCAAACAATGTCCTATTTGTAGTTCCAAAAGGAGCAAGACATGGAAAGAAAAGCATACCATAGCTTGACCAAGACCAAGGACATCCCATCTCTCGGGCTGAGACACCTCCACCACCTCCTCCTCCATTACCATCTCCTCTCCTTCCTCCTCCTCTCCCACCCCATCGCCTCCACCCAACGCCAACACCCTCCCCAATCTCCTCCGACCTCCCCCCACCCCGCCACCACTTCCGACGCAACACAGCCTGCCCGCTCTCCCCCGGCACCGGAAGAAGAAGGGGAGAAGGGGAGCGTGAGGAGGTTGAGGATTTAGTAGGAGATTGGGGATTTGATGGAGGAGAGATTTGGAGGAGGGAAGAAGATAAGATAGAGCCATTCACCACTTTGAAATGGAGATTTTTGTAAGTGGGAATGGATAGATTGAAGAAGAAGAAGAAGAAGAAGAAGAAGAAGAAGAAGAGAGAGAGAGAGAGAGAAGGAAGGGAGCAGTGGTTTACGACTCCAGAACAGACCAGGAGGATGGAGGAACGTACTTAATCCAGTTTGTGGTCGTGTCGTGGCAGTGTCTGGAACATGTAGTTGTAGGTAATGAGGGGCTTGCTGTTATCGCTTATCTAATGCATAACAGTTTTTTTTTTTTGAAGTAATTTTAACGCGATTTTCAACATTACATTTTTTTGGTAATTTTTGTTTTTGTAAAATTAAAAGTTAAAATCCTTTGGGGTTCAAATTTGAATGCGAATTAAACTGAAATTAAACTGGAATTGTAGGTTTGATTTCACAAGATTAAAGTGACTTAAATCTAGTTTTAATTGAACTTTTTTTCTCCAAGTTGGACCATAGTGTCTAGAAATATGTATTATTGTAATGATATCAATATAATCTTCGACGTGAAACTTATCTAAAAATCCTCTATTTTAGATAACGTTGCAACATTACCCTGGATGAACCTCTTTGTAAGGGAAATAATCAAGATTTCAGTTATAGTAAAATGATACATTCAAGTTCTTCAACAAAAACAAACCAATCTCTCGAGACTCAAGGCATTGCAAAATCTAATTTCTTATCTTAACTCCACCAAATTTACCATTTCTACAAAAAAAAAATCTCTCCTTAAAAAGCTGAGGGTCAACAAGGTCCACCCAAACGGACATCCGCCACGTCACAACCCATCCTACGTGGACACCAATCCAATAATCATATTATCAATCAATAATCTTCAATGCCATGCACCACAGCTCCAAACCTCAAATATAGCAAACCCAAAAAAAAAAACCATCAACCAACCAAACCAAAACCTGTCCACCACCACTCCCTCCTCCTCCAACATTGTCCACTCCCACCTCGCCGGAATGTCCAACACCACCGATACTGACCGGACGCCACACTCGCTCCTCGCGGCCTTCAAGCACGTCGGCCCACACGGAAAGACCAACAGAACAGTCCCCATTCTCCTCCCCATTGTCGTCCTCTTCTTCTTCCTCGTCGGTTTCTTCACCATCTACCTCTTCCGCGACCTCTTACGGTACCTCACCGCAATGTGGATCCGACGTCGGAGGCCCCGGCAGGGTCCGTCAACCCAGGAGAATATAAGACACCCGCCGGAGCCCCCGCGAGGGCTCCCACCGGCTCTTCTCGCCTTCTTCCCGGTTTTTTCGTACACGGCGATAAAGCGGCTGAGGAAGAGGAAGTGGGGGTTGGTCTGCGCCGTTTGCTTGTCGGAATTCGTCCCCGACGATAAGGTGAGGCTGATAACGGTATGTAGCCATGCTTTTCATCCGGATTGCATCGACACGTGGCTCGTGTCACACGTCACGTGCCCGGTCTGCCGGTGCAACTTGGAGAAGACGCCGGTGGATGTCAAGGCCGTTCAGGTGGACGGGGAAGAGGAGAGTAGTAGTAGTCATGCGATAACGGTGGAGGATGAGGATGAGCATACCGTCCGGTTGCCGCCGGCGAACGGAGGAAGCGGTTCTACGGTCGACGGCGGTCCACGTGGTGGGTCGGGATTGTGATGGACGACTTGTGGATATCAATGTTAATTAATATTTCTTTTTGATTGATTAATGATTAGTGAGTGATTATGTACAGCGGATGCGTTTGTTTGCTAATTTCTGTATAGAGAAATGTTACGACGGATGGATGATTCCAGGTTGTTTTGGATAGAATAGATCATAACTGATGTCTGCGTGTTTAGATTTGAGTTTGTTTGTTGCAAACAACTCTACCCGCCGCAAAGTTAATCACTCCTTTGTAGAGTTGTAAACGAGCAGGTTTGGAGCGAGCGTAGTTGGCTCGTTTAATTTGGATCGGCTCGTGGCTCAGTTCGAGCAGGAAAATTGTGCTCGTACTCACGCTCGACTCGTGTCTAGCTCGTGAGCCGCTCGACTCGTGAGGCTGTTTGGGTCTTTGACTCGTTTCGTTAATTTCTAGCTCAACTTATTCTGTTGTTGAAAATTACAATATTATGACTTTATTAAGTGTCTAGCAAATATAGCAACAACATTGATGTGATACTATAACAAATCATATTTATGTCAGGATAATTCTCTCTACTAGTATCTCATCAACTCAAATTTTCCCAGTAGAAAATATATATCTAAATAACAACGTAAATGTTAAGGTAAATGTTTTTGGATGATTGATTTTTGTAAATGGTAATGAGTAAATTGATATATGTATAGTAATGTACATGTCGTGTATGTATATGAATATATGCTTGTATGCGTATATACGAGCAACCGAGCCGAGCGAGTAGAGTTTCGCTTAGGTCGACTCATTTATTTTTCGGAGCGGATTTTTTAGCTCGTGCTCAAATCATTAACAATCGAGTCGAGTTGTTGAGCGAGCAAAATCGAGTGAGTCGCGAGCGAGTTAGCAAACACGAGCAGAAGCTTACAACCCTACTCATGTGCACATTCGATTTGTAATGTTTTGGCTTAATTATGTTATTAATTTTCAACATATTCATTGTTATATTTTGTGTTATTTCTCAAAATACATATAACTCTAATTCAATAACAAATCGAGATTTAAATAATGTCACATTTGTTTTAGATTTTTATAATATTGATGTCAAACCATATTATTTTTTCAATGATGTCATATTTGATTAAAAATTGTAAATTGAAATTTAGATATAATTCAGGAGAAAACTTCAAACCGACCGGAGGTTAAATCTATCTTAAAACCTTATTGAATTAAAATGATCATGGTATTTCTGATGCAAAGCTTTATAGAATTAGAATTCCAATTTCCCATCCTATTACCGTGAAACAATATCATAATCGATACAAACCCGAAAATACTAAAAACTTTATTCAATTAAACAACATTTTAATACGCCAAGTGTGTAATCCGAAAACACATACCCCTTCGTCTTCCTTCCCCAAACTACCACCAAAAAAACCCAATCTGGAGCCCTAACCGTCTCCCTCTAGTATTGCCCCCGGCGTGGTTACAAGGGACGTCTCTCACATGGAGAATAATATGTTCGCGAATCCCCACAAGGATCTCAGAGATCAGTGAGCACTAATACTCTTGTGTTTTTTTCTCTCTCTTCTTGTTGCAATACTTTCTATTTTGCCTTCAAAATTGATTTTGTGGCTTAGGTTTGTTAGCAACTTGACGGGATCATCAATGCTCGAGTTTGTTTCTCTATCCGTGATCGTACCTGTAAGTTTTGATTATTTATAACATTCAGTGATGGATTTTTAAAAAAATAAATAAGTCCTTTTTTAAATTGTGTCTATTTTAACTTCTTTGTGTTTGTTTCTACAGGCTCTTATCATTCTTAGGCAATGGAGTGGATTTTACACAGAAAAAGTTTTTTTTTAATTTTAAAAATCATACAAATTTACAGTTTTGCAGTTTTATTCCACCTCATCAATTTAAAGATATTTATTTGACACTAGAATTGTTAGGCTAGGAAGTCTACCCAGCAACCTCGAAAGTACTAAAAGAACTTAAGTGGAGGCGATTGAAGCAGCAGTTTAGGGCCTAAGACGTTCAAAATTATACTTGGATCATCTGAATTCCTTTTGTAACTTACTTGCAGACTTCGTTGTATAATTGTTTTACAAGCATAAGATCTTAAATTTATTTGTAGTAACGTGTTCTTGCTTAAATTATTTGTAATTGCAAGAATTTCCTTCCTATGAAAAGAATTATTTGTTACTTTAGACTGTCATTTTGTTCTCCCAGGTGGTAACCAAAGTTGGAAGAAATACATGGTTTCCTTGTCTGTGGATTACATGTTAACCGTCCTTCCTAACTTTCTTAACTGTAAGTTATTGACTTGTTTTGATATTTGACCTTCCTATTTTGTAACTGATGGAAAGCTAGGAAAAAATAATTATATTCCAAGATATAACGATGAACATCTGATAATGAGCTATTGTTTTAACTCCATATGCTGATTTCATGTCAGGCTCTTTCTGACAAAGTGTTTATCTGCACTATTGTTCTGGTAGTTTTGGTCATCTTTATGCTTTGAACCCGAAGGTAATTTCTAGTTATAATTAATTTATTTTGTTATTCACGTTATATAGTTTTAGATAATTAGATGGCAGTCTTCATTTGTTCATAGTAGTTGGCCTTCTACCCCGTGTCAACAAGTGAATCAGAATGCCTCCTTACGAGCTAGTGTTTCATCTTACCGGGTTGCAATGGTTCATGCTACCACTTGACTAAGATTCATTGTTCCTTTCATGTAGTTAAACTGACATTTTTTGTAGCTAATTCTATGTTTTTTTCGAGATGATTATAACTTGCTTGTGTATATTGGCTGTTGATTTTAAAATTTCCCCCAGAAGATATGCAAAGGCTGAGACTTATGGTACTGGATTGGTGAGTTTGTCATCTGGCTATTTTCATAAAGTATCTCTAGATAGGTATTCGAGAACCATCATATTTTGTATGAGAACCTTTTTTGTTTCAGTTCTTTAATTAGGGATGAAAATTTGATTGATATACATATGTATGATTAAGCATTCATGATTCAAGAAAATGCACCATGATTTCCTTTTTCTTCATAAAGATGTCGATGCTATTCTACAGCTGCACTTCTGTATCAGCTCTAACTAATCACTTATAATGTAGATGGATCTCGGTGTAGGATCATTTGTTGTAGCTAATGCCTTGGTTTCAAGACAAGCACGCAATGTCATGCCAACGTGAGCCATTTCAAGTGATTCGGTTTTAGATTGAGGATCTCCTCCCAAACTATTTACATATAACATCAGCTCGTATTGCAACTTATGGTTTGCTTATTTATCAGAGACTTTACATAATTTCTTATATCATATTTGCATCTCTCTTTTCTTCTGCAACCATATTTAATTCATTCTCTTTCTCTCTTGGTTTTCACTGTCCATGCATCATATGCTCCTTCCAATTTTTCATAGGACATGGAAATCAGCAGTTCAATCTACGGCTCCGTTGTTTTGTCTTGGTATATTTCGACTAATTTCAACGAGAAGTGTAGATTATCAGGTACAAACTATTCTCAGTGCCCTTTCATTGCGTTTCTTTGATAAATATTAGTTCTTCTAAGTGAATTTCTAATTATTGTTATGACCAGTTTACAGTATCCACTGGCAGCAGTAGTTTCTCTTGCCAATATTCCTGTGCATGTTCTAGATCTTACTTTGTGTACTGAATGGCATGTTTCTCTTTAATATATTAGTGATCCTGTTGTGTAAGGCTGATGGCATGATTAGTATATGAGCAGTAAAGTACAGAATACATGAAAAAAATAAGACCCTGTGTTTCATCTATGCCTGTTTGCCTTTATAGCCATACCAAAACTGTTTCTTTCATATTATGGAACTCTCATCCTTTGGCTTCTTTTAGGTTACCATGTCTGGTTTGCTTCCACAAGTAGCATTTGCTTTGGCAGATATTTTAATTGGTTTGTTGCCTTTTGACATTTGCTGCTTATCTTTCTCGTCCACCCCTTTTACAGGTGCATGTTGGAGAGTATGGTGTGCACTGGAATTTCTTTTTCACTCTTGCAGCTGTATCTATACTGACCTCATTAATTAATATACATCCTAAATATTGTGGAATATTTGCGATCTCAATTCTTATAGGTATTACTTCAGTTGAAGATTCTTTTGATGTGTTCTCTATTTTCCAAATGTGGACACTTGTTGATTGGGTTGGAACTCATCTTTATGCTTACTCTTAGTTTATCAGATATGCTTATTATGTGGGTTGAATGAGTATCTGATATCCAACAATAGGACTTCAAGCATTGTTAGCCAGAATAAGGAAGGTCTATTCAGTATATTTGGTGAGAACTACTCTTGGTCATTTTGTAGTGAACCTTTTTCATTTTGATATATTTTGTGGTCCCATGCATTGCATTTGTTTTATTATTTATACTTGGGCACTTGTCTTTCTTTATTTCTTTATCAATTTTTGCTTTCTATAACTCTTTGTTGTATTTGAAATTTATATGTAGGTTATTGGGGCATGTATCTAGCTGGTGTTTATTTGGGACACAAAATACTTTTCAGCACTAAAAAGTCTACCATGGCAGTGGCAAGGACTAGAGTTTGGGTTCTTACCATCTTGTTCTGGTATTTTTTTAAACCGTAGCTTTTCTTGGATTCATCCTTTCGTGGTGTTAGTTATCATATTTGAGTAACTTGTGTATTTGTAAATTATGGTGATTAGGTAATCAACTTTGCTTCTGGACAAACATGTGGAAAGTGTCTCTCGTCGAATGGTATGACTTTCATGTCTGTTTTCATTTTTCCCCAGATGAAGCCTAAACTTGGGTCTAATCTTCTCATGCATGACAAAATGCTTGGGTGCATGATAGTAGCTCTCTAATTATGCAAGGCATTATTTGCTCATATCAATTTACCTTGATGAATTCATTGATGCAGTGCAACTTGGCTTATGTTGCCTTCGTGTTCGCCCAAAATTTCCAGGTGAGGCTCTGTTAATCGCATTAAAATCCCATTTCTGTTTTTCACATCATGGGTTATTTTACATCATGGAGCATTAAATTGTTCAAGTTTGTTCTGTGCTCTCTAGACTAAATTTTATTTTATTTTCTGAATGTTTTCTTCTCTCATACTTGTACTTTCTCCTAGGTATGGGCAATTTTGATGCTCTCCGATCTCATTTCAGGCGAAAGGCCTTTAGTGCTCGAAGAGGCATTTGACTGCAACTTGCTGGGTTCATTTCTTGCAGTGAGTTTATCCGAACTGTTCTATTAAAATGTTCCATATGACCTCTCCTGGTGCAACTCATAGGCCATTCTGATTCTAACTGTTGAACATAATTTGCAGGCAAATTTACTTACTGGTGTGGTAAACTTATCCAGGGATACACTTTCTGCTTCTTCAGTTGAAGCCTTTTGTATATTACTTGGATACTCAGCTATTTTATCAGTTTTGGTGAACTTCAAATTGGCTAGGGAACTTAGTATTTTTTAAATTGGCTAGGCAATCTTCAAGATTTAATCACATCAAATTGAAATTTTGGTGAACTGGAAATTGGCTAGGGAACTTAGTATTTTTTAAATTCTGTCACTGCCACATTCGGCCAAATGTTTTGACTTATTCAACTGTAGAATTTGGTCAAAAGAGATGAGAATTGGCTGCGAGTTTGCATGAAGGAAAAAGTAAGGAAACAAGCTCCAAACGACGAAGATTGCCTCTTGCATTTTTATGTTACATGTGTCTCAATGAACACATTCTCGTGGCAGTGAGAATTCAAAAGCTGCAAGCAACACCGGATCGACGAACTTAGGCCCCTTCACCATGAATCCGGTCTCTCCTTTCAACCTCGAAAGAACACTTGGGTTTATTTGTATGTCTTTATTTGTGTAGTGGGCACGTTATGTATGATAAGTTCGTAATCTATCCATCTTTGTGTCTCAATTACATATAATTGATGATAAAATGGGCACTTTCGACCACATAGGGCATGCTTTGATGGTAATTTCCTGCAGAAAATGACTCATTAATCTGCCTCCAAGATGTATGGGGATTCATGCAAAATCAGTAACCATGATTTTGTGAGAAAAATTGTAATCTAACCAAGAACAAGCCACACAATCGTGCGCCATCAGATCCCATATGTTTATAATTAGGCAATTGTATACTGCTTCTTTCTTGTAGTAAGATTTGTTTTTTTGTAGTTGATGATTCAGTTTCGCTGCTACCGTGGTGCATTACATATTTACCTTTTTTATATTATCATTTTGCAGTTTGATAACATAGATTATAGAATTGAGTGTTGGTAGTTTTGCTTTGCATGCATCTTCCAAATAGTGGAGATTCAGCTCCAATCAGATAGCATATGGTGCCTGCAGCTGTAACATTTCATTTAATTTCATGATCCCTTTTGTTGTTTTCTTCCGAACATGGTGCATCTTACTCAGCGACAATCAAACGTCAAAAGAACAATTCCAGCGAGTCAACATTTATCAGAGCCGAACAGGAAGCAGGTCATATCAACGTTTGTTTTTGGGCGAATATCAGAGATTAGGTGGAAATAGTTTGCAGGATCAAGTTAGGTAGGAGATGGATCATTGTCACCTACAAATTGCAGGTTCAAGTTAGGTAAGAGATGGCTCATTACCAACTATACAATTTCTACAATTCATAGAAGTTTTGGTGAATTACAGTAAAATAGACATGTCCAGAATTGATGGTACACATATATTACTCTGTTTTAATTTCTACAAGGTTGTTGGCTAGATGCTGTCAATGGGGCCTGGGCAACATTCACCCTCTCAATTCTCAAATCCTAAAAATTCAAATAGGAATACAGATGTTTTCCCCTCAGATACAATAAATGAAATAGAAAACAAAAAACAATTGAACACTTTTTAGGCAAATTGATGACTAATCTGGAAATATTCTTTAGTCAGTTGTTTTTTTAAGCGATACGATTATTTTAATTATTAACGTGTTTTATGTAACAGTATAACATCGGACCACGAGTTTTTACGAATGTGAGAATTCAACCTGCATTCTGTCCCATCCAATTGGTCAGTTAAGAATCAGAATAGATATGTTGGGTTCTTCAATCAGTTGCCACTTGTTGCCCGTCAGTCATCTGGTAATATATTTAGATGTTTTCTTAAAAGAACCAGCAGCATAATTTTTCTAATTTTAGGTGTGCCATAAATTGTGAAGCTATCCTAGTCCTAATGATTTGATAAGGAATTATAGGAATCAGATGCCTTATTCCCGTAGAAAAGACTGGAAGATGGCAGTAAAGCCAGCAAGGCGAATTAGGTAAACATCTGATTAAACATCTAATAAAAGAAAAGACTCGCCGTACAGGAACCATAACTTTAGAAGGCAAAATGCTTTGCTTCAATTGTTGTCAACTTGTCATGTTCTTTAGGGTGGATTGCAGGGTCTGAAAGACTAGACCCACCTTCTTCTTTTTTGGAATAAACAAGAGGCACATGGCTTAACACATGGAAAGAAAGTGATGTTAGCGGTGATAAAGCCCCACACTCCGTCATACACCTAAATTTCATCAAAAAATCATATTTCACAATAATCAAATCATCAAAAAGCAACATGAAAAATCCGTATTTCGCAACAATTAAAAGATTTATCATAAAAAACGACTTCATGAAAGTAGATATATCAAAAAAAGCAACTTCCATTTCTATCATCCATCCACCATATACACATCAAATGGAAGCAAGAAGTGGTGCTCAATCGGCCAAAACCAAGATACAAGAATAGAAAGATCAGATTACTATAGTAAACTCCAATCTTCTAACTCACAATTAAAACCAAAATCATCAGGCAATGAATGAGAAAGAGGGAGTACAACAAACACATAATTAAGATCCTCGTGTTACCAACCATTGAATGTAGTGAAATCAAGGTGGTGGTATCCTCAGGTCTTCTTCATTCACATTGGTTTTATTGAGAACTAGTATTCCCTTTAATTACCATTCTTTTGGAATCGAAACCTCCCATTTGAAGATGATCTGTTGATTTGATATCGGACAATATGGTAGAATTCTTTCCTCTTCCTCTACCTCTACCTCCACCTTCACCTTCCTTGTCCAGTACTTCTTGGGGACTTTGCGAGGACGAACCCGCCCCCGATCCAACCCGGGGACTATCCATCATCTCAAGTACATCGGATATGAGGACAGGATTAGGTGGTGGTGGTGGTGGTGGTGGTGGGTTGGTCATTCCATCCTCCATCACACCATGACCATCCAGTACTACTCTAGGTGGGCCTTTCGGCGGCCCACCTGACAACATTCCCCCGTCTCTGATACCACCACTCTCGAGATCCTCCAATCGAATTACCGAGGAATCCCTCGGTAATCGGGCTGGCTCCGACTCCGACGAAGGCGGCGGCGGCAAGACGACGACGACGACACTAGCCCGGCAAAGCGGGCAATTGGAATGCGACTTCAACCACGTATCAATACAAGTCACATGGAAAGCATGACTACACTTGGGAAGCAACCTCAACCTCTCGTCCTCCTGAAACTCCGCTAAACAAACGGAGCAATCCGTCCCATCCACAAACCCATCCTCCTTTCTGTACTTACGAACTGTAATACTCTTAATCACGGCCTCATCCAACCCCTCCGACCCGACGCCAGCTTGCCACGCCGTCGAGTCCTGCTGCAACTCATGGTCCACTCCAGAACCGGAGGAAGACCTTCGTCTAAGCGAATCGAAACTGCCGCAGTATTTGGAGATGATGGTGTAATAGGTGATGAGAAGAAAGGCGCTGGCGAGGATGCCGATGATGGCGATGACGAGAGGGGAGAAGGTTGGGGAGGAGGAGGAGTCGGAGAAGTCCACCGGAGGGGGAGGTGAGAAGACGATGTAGCACCACTGGGGGCAGTAGATGCTGCAGAAGCCCTGGGAGCAGTCCTTGGAGGGTTGGTAGGGGACCCACGTTTGTTGCTGCTGGGGTGTGGTGTCTAGTACTGTTGAGGCCATGTAGGCATCAAGTGTTTGTGTTTATGTTAGGTTGTGGAGGACATGTTGGTGAAGAGGAAGAGGAAGAGGAAGATGAGATGGAAGTGGTGGGAAGTTTTGATTTAGTGCAAGTGGAATGGAACAGAAGTAGTTGTGCTTCACTTGAAAGCGACGCCTTTTTTTTCTTCTTTTCTTTTTAGATGAGAGGAGAGGAAATGGTAGGGTTGGTTGATTGGTTCTGTTTGACTTTGATGATGAACCTTTTTGTTGTTGGAGTATAATGATATATATGTAATTTATTTTGTTTATATGTTTTCTTATTAGTTGCTTATTTGGTAAATGTTAATTGTTTTATGGTAGTAGAATCTAGGATGTAGTTATTTTCGAGAGGTAAAAAGTACAAGTGTAAATGGATCAGTTATGGTGCGGGTAAACCTTCACCCATACTCGTACTCCCTTCTTTTAGATAGGCAGTGGTTAAACAATTTTTTACTCGCCCCATTTGAAAATCAGGATTGGGTTTTCATAATTATAGCATCAAACTCTTTTTTGAGGACGTATTTAATTTGTTAAGAAATATAACCTTCTGTGTACCACACATGCTTCCTGCCTCGTAGGATTCTAGAACTATTGCCCATGTGCACTATTGTAAGCATATATTCCGAAACCACATAATTTAAGTATATAGATTTACTCTCAATATATTTATGTTGTTAATAGTATTTCCCTGAAGTATGGAAATGAATATACATAATAATACTTCAACAATGTCCAGTCCAAATCTGATCCATTTGGATACATAACATTCAGACATATTATTAGAAAGATGCGACCTAAGGATCAATTTAAATTCGTGCAAGGTGGAAGCTATTGTGTTGTTGGAGGAATCAATACTCCACTTCTCTCCTTTTCTTCCTTACACGCAACAAATTTGATGAAAAGGCAAAATCGTATTGGGCATCTCAAATTAAGCATCCAATCACGATCTACGGTCATGAAACTTTAACAAAGTGAATAATATTCAACGAGAGAGGGCAATGGATGTAATGTGGGGGTAAATTATGAAGATGTGTAACAGTGTATGGCGAAAGATAATCAACACAAAGTCAGCTGATGCAATTTGGTGGGTTTGTTCAGAAAATATTAAATATATAATTCTTACCTAATGTGAATATTTTTATACTTTTCTTAATGTTACATTGTTACTTAATGTTAATGGCATTTTCTTATTTCCGTTATAATATTCCTCAACATTTGGTACGTGAAGGTAATAAAAGTGTTATCACATTTAACTTTAAAATACATTTTGGGATTTCTTTCCTTCTATGTTTTAGCAATTAATCATCTGTGAGGAGTAACACTCAACAGACTCGGAACAGTCGACTTTATTCCCACTCGAGCAGTCAGTGTGAAATAGGATCGTAAATGAGACGGGTCAGGACAAGTTTTTTACCCCTACTGTAGACTTTATTGGTAGTTGAGTAGTGAGTGTGAGCTGTAGGAAGGTAAACGGGAGCGGTGGGTTCTTACTACACTACTGCTCACCTCGTCTTAAGATAAGTGGGTAGGCAAGATTGGTCGGGTGAATTAAGTGAATTGAATTTTTAAATTCAATGAATTTGAATTTGAATTTTTAAATTCAATGAATTAGAATTAGAATTTGGAGCGGGTTAGTTTTTAAATTTTTTATATTCATGAATTAGAATTTGTAATGACTTATAATTTGTACAACCATACAAGTTCATATATATCACCCTAATAAAAAAATCATATATATATATATATATATATATATAATCAAACAACCTGGATAAAAAAACACACAGTGTAATCTATTTTTACAATATATGACACTTAGATAAACCACAAGATAATATGCATGTCAAAAAGAAATATAAAACATAATTAATCTTAATTATATAAGGTATAATTAATGCAGATGTAATGTATACTAGATTTAAAGTCTTAGTACTAAAATCTTAATTATATATTTATAACATAATATATTGATTAAATAATTAATATTTTATGCGGTAATTAAACGTAACGGATTGAGAGACAACCGCAACCAGGCCATTCATTATGCGGGTTGATGGGTGTAGGATTGGTGGGTTAAACATGTTGCATTTACGGCCTTAACGAGACAATCACCCCCAATGTAATCCACTTCCCAAACACCACACTAGTCATAACTCATAAGTATAGGTAATCTAAATGTGATTATGCGTATGCTTTCATTAGGTAATAACTTTTGCTTTGTTATAATCTTCGGCTTACTTTATTTACACACCACTTTAATATGAGGTCCCCCAAAGGCCTCTACTCCCAATACCGATACTGTTTCTTTCCACATCTTCTACACGCTACTCCACCTCAACTCCACCGCTTCCTTCTCTGCGATCGAGACAACATAAAATTCCACCCCATTACGGCATTACGCACTTCTTAAGTTGCTATCGTCAAAGTACTTCAGATCCCGCACATGTTGAGGTTAGTTTCTCATCCCGCACATGTTGGTTGGGGGTACTTGGAATGGAATGGATTTCGTTCCATTCTGGTGTTTGGTTTGTTTATTTTGGGTCCAGAATTAGAATTCATTCCAGCCCATACATAGGAATTAGAACCTTACCTACCTACCATAGAATGAGAATCCATTCCAGCCTGATATGAGATTCTCATTCCATTCCATTCCATCCCAGCCAACCAAACACCCCCTTAATATAATCGAAATTATTATCTATTGGATGGAGTTCATTTCTTATGCAGACTGAAGAAAATTAATATATACAACGTAAACATCACAAGGAACGGAAAAAAGAAGACAAATAACAATTTCAAATTATGATTTAGGTGTAATATAATGTTTAGAATATTGCTAGTTTCTTACTGAAGTAATAATTAGTGTATCGTCACATGATTCATGTTGAATTGATACGTGATAGAGTTGCTAAATCAAACCTTACATATATAGGTAAGATTAGGCATATAAAAAACTCACGACACTAACACACCACAAAAATCTCATGTATGGGTACACCATTATCATGTTTGGATATAAACATGATTTCCTTACCGTGTCTCTTTCGTGAACATGGGTTACTTGTTAATGTAGAATATGTACAAAAAATACACAAACACAACACAATTGATATATATTAATTTGGATGCTATTGTTTTCTTTTAGACATTTGTTGAAATCTGATTCTAGGTGGAACCTATTTTAAAATTTTGAAGAGAAAAAACAATAATGTTGCAAATGACGAAAATGAGTAGATGAAGAGGGGTGGGGGTTGAAGAGTAACTATCCAGCACCGCCGACCGTGCACCTAACACTGACAATTCGAGTAATAAAATATGGGAAAAGTTAATACATGCACAAGTTGGGTAGCTTTCCTCATTATTTTAATGGGTCCAATTTAATTTTTGTGGTGGAAGGGATCCGACTCGATTAAGTTTAGACCTGATGAAGACATCGACCTTAATCTCATGAAGGAGAATCCAAATTGCACCATGCAGTGATGGAAGATCAATTGGTGGTCCTTCGTTTCTTTAAATTTGTAAAGGTGATAAAAAAAGTTGATTCGACCATGTCGCAAGTCGCTTCCCCAAACTAGGCTGAGGTATGGACAGCCCTTGAATTGTTGTACGTCTAGGATTAGGAGTCTAGTAGGGCCTTGGGTTTTTACTTTTTACTGAAGCACCGTTAAGACTGTCGATGTTTTTTCTATGATCTAGAATTTTCAACGCTTGTTCTCACATTTAAAATTAAATGTGATCCACGTCGTTTGTATCGAACCGTAATTAACTACATTACTAAGATTTGAACTTGTGTCCACCGGATAGGTTTCACATCCCTAACCAACCCCACTACGCCCTGAGGGACAGGAAGACTGCCAGAGTATTGCCACTTCAATCATAATAAAATTATACATGATATTTAAGTTTTAACTAATGACAATTCTTTCATAAAAGTTTCTTGATGTATATGCTAATTTATGAGCAGTTTGTGTTTCAAATCTAACTTGCCATATACTATAATTAAGAAAAATGTCAACTCAGACCCTTTAAACTTTAATCTACATCACTTTGACCACATTTTCGTCACAAAATTATTATTTTAAACATATTCATTGTTTTTTCTCTAATTTTTGTGTGTTGTTGGTCGAACTTACTTTTAATCTATCTTTATGGTAAAATCCCAACTAAATCAGATATTGAATTTGCTTCAAATTTGTGTCAGATTTTAAACCAATCATTTTCAAATTCGAGTAAAATCTGACATTCGATTTTAATCAAATTTTAATGTAGGACACATTAGAAGCATGTCTGGTAAACAAAATAATTTTTTTGAGAAAAAAATCAATAAATATATTGAAAAATAACAATTTTATGATGAAGAATTGATCAAAATATTACACAAATCAAAGTTTAAATGGTGTGAGTCTGACAATTTAAAGTTCAAGAGGTCAATGCGTTATTAGATATTTAGATTGTAGGTGAGGGGAACTATAATTGGGAGTAAAACTTTAATACATAATATATTATCAAAATATATGTAAAACTTGATGAATTGGGAGTCTATGTACCTAGTAATCAGTCAAGGATATAGTCATTTACGTGCAGAAAGTCATTACGCCCGAAGCGTTTAAAAGTCTAAACTCGCAAACTGAATTGCCCTTGTATCTGTGTTGGGTGTTTTTTCATATTCTCTATGACATATACAAATTTTTGACCCCGCTGACCACACTTATGATATTATGACATTATTATTCTCTACATCATATTCAATATATTATATATACATATATACATACATATACATATATATATAAGTCAAGTAAAACACATACTACGCCATAGTCTATAACCAAAGGTGGCACGTCCAGAGTATCCACACTCTTCTTGTAACGTCCCCGAAAACAACGGAAAATTTAAACAATATAAAAGACAGTCAACAGTCAACACCGGGCACGTCACGAGACAACAAGATGAAATATATATATAAATAAGATATAGATCCACGAGGAAGTAAAAATACATATGAGTCAACTGTGATTACAACAAAAATGAATACAACTGGGTAATCACTACCTCAACAAAAGAAAATAAGAGAAGACAAGATCAGATCCCGGGGGCACCCTCCTCGGTCACCACCTCGACTCTAATGCTGCTCGCTACCTGAAATGCAAACAAAGAAACATGCCTGAGTTCCCTACTGGAACCCCGTATGCCAAACCTCCTAAAATACAAAATGGAATTAAAAACAATGCAATGCACATGATTATCCACCTCGGGTCCACAATAATAACCCTCGCCGCCTCCGCGGTACTGAACCACTCCTATCGCACAAGGGTCAAGTCAGTCCACCGCTGCCACACAAGGGTCAGACGACACCACTGCTCCCACAAGCACCGCCAGAAAGGCCCCCGGTACTACGCCGCCACCCCAGGAGCGAGTCAGCCCGCCGAATGCACAACTCGGGCCAGACGACAGCCGCTGCTCCCCCAAGAGCCGCCAGACGTGCACCCTGCCGGAACATCCTCGGCCTACCGACAAACCCCAGCAAACAGCCCAAGGTTTACGACAATCATCTCTCACACCCCGTACGATATGAGTGACCCAATAATAATACGCCCTCGTCTGAGGTGAAATCTGTCGCTCCCAAGGCCGGTAATCGACCGTCGCCTCAGAGCCGGTAGTTGACCTATACTCGACGGCTCGCGTGTGGATAAATCCACCAACCTGCGGCAGATCGGTCGACCTCTACAAGCACACCGGTCGACCGGTCTTCCACACAGTACTCGGTACTGTACAAAGAATGCATTCGGTTGAACCACGTCAACCGAAATACCGACCAATCGGTCGAACAAAAGTCATCTAGCGGTCGACCGTTTGGATGGTCTACGCTATACAATATTTATAATATATATATATATATATATATATATATATATATATCCGACCGGTCAAACCAAGGGTCCGTTCAACCGATATCAGGGATTCTCAACATTTTGCCCAAGTCATATTCGATCGAGCGGAACTGAGATACAGTTCGACCAAAACATCACAGGCACTCTACTGCTTATTTAAAATGCTCAGTCGGTCGACCGAAAGTTAAAGAGCGGTCGACCGTTTTGATGGTCAAAGCTCCCAACCGACTTAGCATCGAATAGATCGGTCGAACCAGGTTAAGGATGTTCGACCGTTTAATAAGTCAAAATCCCCAACCGACCTATTCTCATTGTTTCGGTCGACCGGCGAAGTGGATCCGTTCGACCGATAACAGCATTAAACCTTTTTCCCCGCAGAAATCTGGCATAACGGTCGACCGTCCTTCGACATCGTTCGACCGTTTGCGGGTGCAATTCAATATGATAATATAATCGGTTGATTGCCCACAGGCACCGGTCGACCGATTGTCGTCTTCAACCTCTGAATAGGTTGCAATCCGACGGGAAATTTGACACCAACGTCGATCCCCAACACCCACAAAGCTTATGCGAGTTATAATGAAAACTTGACATACCTTTTTGAAGTTCGAGGAAGCCTCCCAAGCTTTGGCAAGCCTAACCCAACACTTCTCCTTCACTTCTTCTTCTTCTCCTTCTCTCCTTCTTCTTCTCCTCCAAAATCGCCTCTCTCACTCTCTGATCACCCAAGCAAAGAGGAAAAACATTTTATTTTTTGACCTAACACCTCTATTTATAGGAAAAACCAATTCTTATCCTCATCTCCACCTCACTCTTTTACTGTAGCATGCTTAATTAAGGTTAATTAGGTTTAGTTTAGTTTAATTAGGGTGTTTAGATTAAGGTTATTACACTTCCACTCGACGGTCCCTAAGTAGGCACGATCAACACACCCACTGTCACCTCCCGGCTAACGCATAAGACGAGGACACGGATTTTCGTGGACAGAGTTGACACTCCACAATGACATGATCTATGAGTGATACTTGAAACAACATCTAGCAGCTCTGTCAAGTAATCCGTCCAAAAAGTTTGTCTAAAAGTCAGTCCAGAAACTTTGCCCAGAAATCTTTCCAGAAAGTCTGTCCAGAAATTTGTCTGGAAACTTTGCCCAGAAATATGTCCAGAAGTTGTCTCTCCATTCCAGAGTACGTCCCTCCATTCCAGACGTCCCTCCATTCTAGAATGCGTCCCTCCATTCCAGACGTCCCTCCATTCTAGAATGCGTCCCTCCATTCCAGAGTGTTGTCCCTCCATTCCAGGACTCTACACAAGACCTGACCATCCTTGCACAGACCACCGGTTAGCCCGACATCCGGCAGGGACCGACTACTCCGATGACCCACCGACTGCCTCTCGTCGCTGACGAGGTCTCTGACCTTCAGCGATGAGCTAAAACCTCTCACCACCCTGAGTGAGAAAATGTCTAATGCAAGGACTTGATCTACCTTTCTTACGAGGTTGTCGAAGAACACCGGTGCTCCGCTCCTCACGTCATGCTCCCCACATCTTGCATCTCCGGGTCTCAACCCCGCCGTTTCCTCCGTCACCGGACAATGTAGCTGGAGGAGAGAAGAGAAGAGCGTTGGATGCTTGATGAGAGGATGGAAGAAGAAATGACGGAAGATGTGTGTTTCTTTTAAAAACCAACCCTCACCCAACAATCAAACCCAATCATGCTTCCTCTCACCTCAGCAGCACTCAGACCGTACCTCCCATCTCTCCACGTCACATCACCGTACTTCCCCCACTCCTCCATCAATTCCCATGTAAACACCCAATTTTCTATTGTATTATCTCATGCATGTTGTATATTATCTACGCTTACAGGGTACAAAACGATTATATTTCAATATTCCCAATTCCAACCGTCTGAATTTCAAAACAAAAGTACTTCCAAGTTCCAACTCATGACATGTTTATCTAAGCATAAATTTGAAACCTTTTTCAACAAATTTAAAGGCCATTTTAGAATCTCATTAATGTTTCTAAGAAGACTACCACAATTCTGATAATATATATATATATATATATAAGGTCAAGTTCTAGTGAGACCAGAGCTCATCAAATTTAGTTTAAACCCCCTACAATCTCACCATTGAATCTTATTTACAGTTAATCTCACCATTCATTAGCATAACCGTTTTTTTTCTTAATCTACCTTACAATTTGAAATGAGTGGTGGATATTGTGTGGGCTTAATTTAGAAAAATTAAGCCCTGACTCACTAGAGAATTCTTGTATATATATATATATATATATATATATATCAAAATCCATCGGAAAACTATTTAAACCATCTAGAAAAAAACAAAAAGAAAACCAGTCCAAAAACTAAGCAAATTTCTTTTTTTAATCGCCAATCAATCATTCGAGAATATTAAAAATATTAAAATCCAGTAATGAAATTGAAATCCATCCAGGAAATAATTATTTTGATCAATATTCAAAAAAGTAAAAGCAATTTCGTTTTAATTCTAGATTGAAGTAATATTCAAATAAGTAAAAATAATTATTTTGATGAGAGAGAGAGAGATAAGAGAAGGAGAGAAGTTGTGTTTGAGAGTGAAGAGGAAGAAAGTAGAGAGAAAAAAGAAAGGGAAGGGGAGAGAAGTTTGGGGGAAAAGATTATAAAAGCTAAAAAAATTAAATTTTACAATTAATTTTTTTTATTCCATCGATAATGTTGTTGTCGGAATCCGTCAAATGAGTAACATGTCTGAAAAATTAATGATATTTTGGACATGATATTAGTTTTTCGATAACATATAAACAAATAATGATAAAATGATTCCGAGAATTATAGTGTTTTATAATAACATCTAAGCAAAAATTCTTAAAGTTATACTTGAAGAGCTTGTATAAACCCTAAAGCCTACATCTTTAAGCATTTTAGACAGGTAGGCATACTTAATTTTTTTTTGGACTTTAGGTGTCCAAAAGCAGTTTCTGTAATATATTGACTCTTATTAAAGGTTGTACATTTGTAGCGTCAGATTTATAATACAAAAGCTTTCTATTTTCCCCTCAATTTTTCTGATGCATGTACTTCCAACTTTCCATGTAAATATTAAACTTGTGTTTGATCTGATTCAATTGTTTGTCTGTTTAGGACCAAGAATTCAGTTTTCATTACCTTTCATGTCCCTTAGAATTCCCAACTTTTCTTCTTTGTAGTTCGCTCATGCCTCTTGGCCTCTTGGGTGGGGATCTCGGAGGGAGATATAATCCAGGGCTGGTCCATTGAATGGATATTGTTCCAAAGTAGAATTCAGCTTGTGATTGAGGAACACATTTTCTTAATGAAGTGATTGAGCATCTCACTAGCACCAGCCTACTTCATTTTCTCGCTCATCTCGTGGAGCGGCATACTGAAAACCTCTCAGGAATAAAAAGAAGAATTCACTTCAACCGATATGCCCTTAGGCACGGCCATACATAACCATAGTTGAATAGTCATTTTTTAGACATCTTGTTATAATAAGATGTTTAGGCAGTTAATATTGTTTTATTTTTTATTCTTGGTTAATTAAAGAAACATTTTTTACAAAAATGATATACTTCGGATCGGATGTTGGTGGTGCCAAGAAGCTAGTGAAATGGAGTACCGTATGATGTTGCTGGGCCAACAAGCTAGTGCAATAGATATAGTTCATTCATTGGAAGCATGAATGGGTAATTAGGAGATGGCATGGAGTTAAATGACCTTAAAGGAAAATATGATCATGGTAAAATCCTTGGACTCTGGTAAAATCCAGAAGGTCAAGCAAAAAACACAAAAGCTCCCAATTACCTAATGGATCCCAACTAGTGTGCTATAGATGCCATAAAATTGGACACACTAGGAGATATTGTGTTCAAGACTACAAAACATCAACAAACAAAAGAACAAACGTTGAGACCAAGAGTGAGTTGTTAACCATGCAATATCAAGGAAGGAGAAACAAATTCAACCATGCAGTTAGGAACAATGGTTACGGAGCAGCAAAGCCATACCCACTTCGTCTCAGACCAAGTGTGTCTTCGTATCAAAACCTGAGAGAGCTATCCAACTGTTTGGTCGCAAACATCAAGAGTGGGCTAGCACGGGAAAATGACGTCGCCACCACACTTGCCCAAAAATGGCCAGATCATGTAGGCCTCAATCTTCGAGCGCTCTCAGCACGCGCTTTCATCTTCACTTGTCCACCGGAGGTGAGGGTAAAAAGTCTTAGTGGAAGTATTCTGGAGACACTAGAAGGCGCGACCTATCGACTGGCAACCTGGTCCAGAGATGAAGGGGCACGACGTACAAACAACAACACCGGCATCTGGATCATACTCCGGGGAATGCCACTCGACATATGGACGCCGGAACATTTTCACGACGTGGCTTCACGGTTCGACGATCTTATCCGAATAGACGAGAACACCCTTGAAAAGAGAGTTTTAACGGTTGCGCGCATCAAAGTTCGTCCGTTCGAAGGGAGTTTGGTGCCAAAAACGCTGGAGATCATCAATGCCGGGAACACTTACGACTTGACTCTTACAACTGAAAATCCACCGTTGAGTCAACAAGGACCTTCAGAGGCAAAAATTGGTAAATCTAAATCACCCATGGTTGATCGCTTCCATTGGGCTCGTGATGAAAATGAACAAGAGGATGAGCCAAATGAATATCTCGCAGCATCTAGCAAGAAGCTAGCATTGGGGCGTGAAGAGCAAGGACCCAAAGAAGGGGTTTGGGTGGAGCGAAGCAAAGTACCGATCGTTTCGGTCGGTCCGGACAATTCTAGCCACTCAAATGCTTCACAAAATGGAGTGGTGGCAATGCAGATGGACAATCCGATAGGACAAGACAATAGAATGATTAAGGAATGGAGCAAGAATCCTAGAGGACAGGAGGAAGCTGAAGCTTCTTCACCGTTCAAACCACAACTGGGACTGACAAACACAACATTCTTTGGAGGGCCCACAACGCAACACATTGGTATGGGAACGGCCCCAGATGGCAAGGGCATGACGCTAAATTTAGAACTTAAAATTGATGATCAAGCCCAAGCTCTCAAATGCCTACAAGCACTTAACAAATTTCTTGGAGGATCCCTCCAAATGGGTCAAGGACGAGATGGAAACAATTCTGGGATGAATAACTGTCAAAGTGGACAAAGCCCAGTCGCAGGATACACTTGGACTGGATCAACCTTAGGCAACAGTCTGTTCTCGAGTTCCTCTCACCCGACCATCGTTGGAAACACTCCAAATCATGAGGCAAAGCTTGGGTTGCCGTTGATGCAGCACAATGCAGCACCGACCAACATGGTTTTCACAGCTGGAGTTGGAACAACTAAGGTGACAGAAAACACCAGGGTATGTCGTCGTTTTGTCGCTACAAAGCCACAGATGGAAAATGCACGGCCAAGGTCCTCGAATGAGAAGTCACCAGTTCCAGCTTCGATGAAGGTGCTCGACTTCGGCAAAAATGCCAGCTCGGGTAACTCGAAATTTCTTACTCTTAACAACGATAAATATCGCTTTGGTGATTCAAGTATTCTAAATATGAATAGTCAAAGAGAACTGCATGCTACACTTAATAATCATATTCATTTTAGATCGATTTCAGACTCGTCACAACTGACCATTTCAACGACCTCATCGAGTGAGAGTCAGGACTTAGGATCAGAGAAAATTGAAAAGCTTGATTTTCTCCACTGGGATTCATCTCTCGATTTCCTAAATTTTAGCCGTTGCATCGGGCTAGACTTTAGCTCAGTAGCGCAAAGCAATAAATTTTTAAATAAACTCAGGATTAGTAATAATTTAAGACCTATTAACCCAGATGACTTGAGATCACTAGTGCGGAAAACTCACGATCTCAAGGTTACAAGCCTTTGACTTGTTGGTCTTGATAAACATTTTCTTATGAAGATACTATCTTGGAACATTAGAGGTTTGGGAACATGTCGTAAGAGACGAGCGGTCAAAAATATAATTAGAACTGAGAGGCCGGATTTGATCCTAATACAGGAAACCAAGTTACAAGTAATTGATAGTGCCCAACTCAAATTGATGGGGGGATCGTTAATTGATAATTGGGCCTCTCTTCCAGCCATTGGGGCATCAGGAGGTATTCTTATCGGGTGGAAAACCAACACTCAAACTCAAGTGAGTCAAGAACTAAGACGATATTCAATCTCTTTAACCTATGAAAGTGCTAACTTTCGTTGGTTATTGACAGGGGTATATGGCCCTTGCATTCCATCAGCAAAACGAGAATTTATTGCGGAATTAAGTAGCCTAGTACCAACAAATGGAATGGCCTGGGTAGTGGGAGGAGATTTCAATTTAACTAGATCAGAATTAGAAAGAACTTCCATCAACGTACAAAACAGTCAACAACGATTGTTTAAAAACTTTATTGAGCAGAACACTCTTATTGACGTGGGACCATCCAATTTGAAATACACTTGGACAAACATGCAAAATCTTCCTATATGGGTTCGACTAGATAGATTCCTCGTCTCTCAAGAATGGGAGGATAAATATCCTCTCACTATATGCTTGGGTCTTCCCCGACCTGCTTCCGATCACATTCCACTCTTACTAAACACAAATTGCGATCTGGGTGGGAGGAAATACTTCAAGTTTGAAGATAGATGGTTGACAGATCCTACGATTCAGTCAATAATACACAACATACTTCATGTAAATAAGACAAAAAATCTTCATATCGCTCTTCGCTTGATAAAGCAGAGGATTAAAGACCACCTAAAAAATAATGGAGGGGAAAATCCACAAAAAAAACTAAACAAATTAGAAATGACACTATTTGAATTAGATCAAAAGGACCAAACTCACAACCTCAACATTGAGGAACAAAGGCAGGCAAAAGAGTGTCGTCGCGAACATGAAGTGACGTTGGAAGAAATTGAAAGCTATTGGAAACAACGATCGAGGGTGCAATGGTTGAAGGAAGGGGATCAGAATACAAAATTTTTCCATCGCATCGCAAATAGTCGAAGGCGACAGAATACCATCCTCTCCCTCAATATTAATGGACAAATTTCCTTTGCTCAACCACGTATTGTGGAAGCCATAGTGTCTCACTTTCGGAACTTATTCAATGACCCAAAAGGCCTTAAAGTCCCAATTAGATGGGACCATATGCTTCCATCTAAGATAGATTACCCTTCCAATTTAACTGAAGTTTTTCAAATAGAAGAAATAAAAAAGGCGGTCTTTAGCCTACCTCCAGGGAAAGCACCGGGGCCAGACGGTTTCAATTTAAACTTCATTCAACAAAATTGGAGCGAAATCAAAGGGCACATTATAAGCATGTTCAATAAGCTACATGCTAATCAAATAACCAAACAAGAGTTTGCAAACTTCAACCAATGCTTCATAGCATTGATCCCTAAAAAACTGGGAGCTGAAGCGGTCAAAGATTTTAGACCGATTTCACTATTATCGAGTGCATATAAAATATGGGCAAAAGCACTAGCTACAAGACTCTCAAAATCAATCAATCCGATTATTCTGCAAACCCAAACTGCATTTTTACGGAATAGACAAATTCATGACACAGTAATTGGGGCACAAGAGATTGCACACTACCTGCATAACAAAAAAGAACAAGCGATAATACTTAAACTTGAGTTTGAGAAGGCTTTTGACAAAATTGAATGGGAGTTTCTACTTGCAAATATGCAAGGTTTAGGATGTCCAAAACTATGGTGCGATTGGATTGAAATGTGCATAAGTACGTCCACAGCCTCAGTACTAATCAACGGCAAACCTGAAGGATACTTCACGAGCCAAAATGGCCTCAGACAAGGGGACCCTTTATCTCCCTTGTTATTCCTTATAGTCGCAAACTTTCTAGGACACATGCTCAGACTTGGAATAAATAACAACATTATTCATGGTATCCAGTTGGGAACCGGAACCGAGCAAATAATGAATATGCAATATGCAGATGACACTATGCTCTTCTTAAAACCAGAGGAAGAAAATATTATAAACATCAAACGTATCTTGACAATTTTCGAGACAATATCAGGACTGAAAATTAATTTTGAAAAATCATGTATAAGTAGTACACACGTGACTACTAGCACCTTGAGCAGATTCCAAAATATATTGGGATGTGACATAGGTGGTCTTCCTTTCAAATATTTAGGAATTCCATTATCCCCAATTCGTGGACCTAGCACAATATGGACCCCACTCCTCAATAAAATGAGGAACAAAGTTGGAAGTTGGAAAACAAAAAATCTTTCATTGGCTGGAAGAGTGGTTATGATAAATTCTGTCATAACACCAATAGCTTCCTATTATCTTAGCTGCATGTCAGCACCAAAAAGAATAATTAAAGAAATAGAACAAATTCGTAGGAATTTTCTTTGGAATAATACAATGACCAACTCGCCGGTTAAAAACCTCGTAAAATGGGACAAAGTATGTACAAGGAAAAAATGGGGAGGACTTGGAATCATAAATATCCAAAACCATACTTTGAGCTTGCGTCTGAAAAAATCATGGGATCTTCTATCTGGAAAGCAAAATTTCTGTCAAATGATAATAAAAGACAAATATCAAGATTGCAACTACAAGTTGGGAATCTTACCAAATGGGAAAAAAATGTTATCACCATATTGGAGAGACCTCATAGAATATATCCCGCTACTATGCACTCACAGCAAAATTAAAATTGGAAATGGTGGCTCAACGCTATTTTGGTTTGATACTTGGGTTGGTGATTGTGCTTTAAGTACTTGTTGGCCAGACATATTTCACCAAGCCAAACACCCTACCATCACAGTTGAGAACATGTGGAGTAGAGGATTGGATGCAACATGGATGAAAAGAAGATTTAAAGGAAATCTTACGGATGAACAAATGACACGCCTATACTCAACATTGATTATTTTCTCACCAAATGAAAATCGAGACATAAGAATGTGGAAATTAAAAACTAATGGCAGATTCACGGTGAGAAGCATGTATAATGTTCTAAATAAAGGAGAAATAAAATATCCTTTAATGAAAGAAATATGGAGGTCCAAATGTCCACCAAAAGTAAAAGTTTTTTCGTGGTTACTTCAGGAGAATAAACTCCTCACTCGTAATAACTTGATCCGGAAAAAAGTTCTGGTATGTCCTTTATGTCCATTATGTGGAATTGAGGATGAAACAATCAACCATATTTTCTTTGATTGTGATTTCGCTAACAGGTTTTGGGAAGTTTGTGCGGGTACTGATATAAATCTGCAACCAAACAATAATATTGAATTCCGAAGGCTCATTCGTAATCGTCTTGATTTGGATAATGATTCTTGGAACTGCTTGATTAATGTTTTTTTTTTTTGGACAGTCTGGTTGGAGCGTAATAATAGAATTTTCCGGGGTCGTACAAAATCTTTCTCCCAACTCATTAATGCATGTTTTGATTTGCTCGAAAATTGGACAGGCTCGCTCAAAAGAAGCGGTGACATCTTGCAGCATGAAGCCCAAAAGAAGGCTCGTGCAATAGCCATACCAGCACTCCAAGCAGTAGCACTACCAACATCACCAACTAGCCAACAGGTGCAACCAATACCAAGCCTCGTAGCACCCATGATTGTGACTCCACTGATGGCACCAGCCCCGGCTTGTGAGGAGATTGAATACACACAACCCACTTCTGAAGAAATTGAGGAGATACGACGGGCAGCTATTCTGGAGGAGGAAGCCCAAGAGCGGCTTGACTTGGTCTCGTTGGAATTGGAGGTAACGGAAACCAATGAGTTCTAGGCATCTGTCAAAGGATCTTCAGGAATATGTTTGATGCTTTAGAATTGGTGATGTGGTTGGTGTTGTTTTGTTTGCTAGACTTTTAGTGATCAAACTCTAGGCTCTTCCACGGTTTGTGGATTTTTTTTGTTTTTTGTATGGAGTGTTGTGGTTATAACACTCTAAGACCTTTTAATCTAATGAAATCACCGCTTATCAAAAAAAAAAATATATGATCATGGTTCAGTATGACAGTCGCCTTAATGATTCACAGATATTATAAAAAAGATTATTTGATACTAAACAGATTTATTAACTTTAGTACTTGTCAAACTCAAACTTACTGTTGCAATTTCAACGAATGGGTAATAGTTTAATAACAGAATAACAAACATCATTGCAAGTAGTAGAAACTAAAAGAGACATCTCTGTGAAAGACCAAGAATCGTAACAACAAAGTAGGCACCAGTGGTCGAATAGTACATTGCCACGGTACAGAGTACAGACCCGGGTTTGATTCCCGGCTGGTGCATATTCTTTTGGTAACTCAACCCGAATATTTTGTTTGCTGAAAGAAGGATGTATTAGCTCATGGGAATTTGCCTTTGAAACATAATGGGCAGCAAACTCTTGAAAAACTAGTACTCTAAACAGAAAAGTAACTACAAAATATAGTAAGTAGTTCAAACATCATAATCCACAACATTGTATAGAAGAAGAAAGAATGATAACTTATAAATGAGTAAATAATTTGAGATCCGTTAGTAACCTAATTCGTATGAAAGGAAATGTTGATGCATTCAGATACATTTAACCATAAATAACTGCAAACGTGACATGGTACATATGCCACCCTGATGGAATGAAATCATGCGTCACCATGTAATTAGTTCCAGGATTGAAGTTTCATGTGGAGACAGTTTTTTGTTAAAGACCATGCTGGAACTTCGATAGACACAATGGGTATAAATTTTGTTGTACATTGCATGAGACAAATGTCATTTCCTGGTTCCTAGTTCCTACTAAAACATACACCGATGATATCCTACCAAAGTAACCAAACATATCGTAGAGAATACAAAGGGTAAGCCGAAAGAACCAAGTAAAATTTATTCCTTCACTATTACTTACATGTAACTTGTAAGAGAAAACACACACTATTTCAATGCATTATGCAGATTTACTTAAAGCTTCTTCAGCTTGCAAAATGGTACTCTCTTCCACTACTGTCTCGCTATCAGCTTCATCACCCTTCTTCTCACTTATTTTGAGACGTAGAGGTCTCCCCATCAATTCCTGCAGAAAAGAAGCACAAACTAATCAAACGAACTTTTATTTGCTTGCAAATAACTCAAGTACATAATAATACATATGTGCCAGTTACACTATTCCAAGCAGCTCAAGTTGTCTAGTATTGAAGTGGATGAAAATGCCAATTCAGATTAACACTCTATAGTCGCAAAAAGTAGGAAGTGAAATAAAGCTCACCTTGCCATCTAATTCAGCAACAGCAGCTTCGGCTTCCTCTTTGGTGGCAAAAGACACAAAACCATAACCAGCAGCTTTCCCTGATGGACTATCAAATACCACTTTTGCTGAGACATGCTTAAAACTAGCAGAGAAAAATTCCCTAAGATGGTTAGATCTTAGTTTCCATGCAAGATTGGATGCATATATCAAATTCTTTGTTTCTTGAATCCTGTCTCTAGAGGTAAGGGAAGGAGGAGGAGGAGGAGGAGCAGGTTTTTTTTGAATTCTTGGCGTATTCAACTCTGATAATCCTTTCCAGCAACTTCTGCAGACCAAAATGAAATCCTTTATTAGCCAATTAACATTCCAGCACAAAAGCAGCAACATACTTCTATTCCCGGTTGTGGTCACATAATTAACAGCTTTATTGCATCATATGTAAACTACAAGAAAAAAAATCCAGCACACATGCAGGGAAAACAAATCCATCAATTCGAAACTTGTATTCCAAAATAGGCCTTTTAACAAATTCGCACTAAAGTCGGCAGTAGAAAGCTTTTCTTTTGTGAAGTTGTTTCTTTTGTCCTGTTAATAAAATGCAGAGGAGTTTTCAGGAATTTAGGTCATGGGGTCGAAACTTGTAGAGGAGTAAGAACAATCACTTGGGTAAGGATTGGAATTTGAAGGGTAAAAAATCTAGGAAATCGGAATGGCAAAGACCATGCAAAATCTCAAACTCCAAGGGGTTGACCCACATGGGAATGCATTTCTTTTATCAAGCGCAAGGCAAAGTGGTACCATCTCTGTCTACCTAGATAGAGATCACAACAAATTGCATTTCAGAGAGAGACAGCAAACACCACAAGACAAAGATTTCCCTATTTCGATTCCATGCTAGAAAATACACAATAAAATCGAAAAATGCACATATGAAAACAAGTACATCGTGACGAAAGCGAAGCCCCGACTCCTCCCATTCCTCTGCTTAACGATAGCAGCCTGAGCCTCCTGAGACAAGCCCATCGTGACGAAAGCGAAGCCCCGACTCCTCCCATTCCTCTGCTAAACGACCTTCAAAACAAAACAAAAACCTAATCTCACATTCTCATCCATACACTCCAAACAACGAAAACTCAAACAAACCCGACCTCGACTTCGGAAACGGAGCCACAATCGTAGAAAAGATCCTCGAGTTCGGCGTCGGAGAAGGTCCAGGGGAGGTTGGATACGTAGAGCTTCTTACTCAGGTCGGGCGCGACGGTGTCTTGTGGTTGTGCGGTGGTGGTGGAGCAGAGGACTGGGCGGAGGAGGAGGGATCTGGACGAGGAGGAGGAGGAGAGGCGGAGGATGGATTTGGTCGGGATTCCGGGAAGGAGGGGTTTGGTGGAGAAGACGAGTGGAGAGGTTAATGCCACTGCTAGTGCTAACGCCATCCCAAAACACTTGGAAGTTGTTGGAACGTTTTTCAGTTTATTATATCCACTTCTGAGTTTTGAATTTATTTTTTTATTTTTATCATTTTTCCAGAATATCTATCTAGAGTCTAGACGTGAAGTGCTATAAGCAAACAAGCCGAATTCGAGCAAACAAACTCAGCTTGAGCTCGGCTTGTTTACATTTTCTGCTCGTTTGAGACTCAAATCGAGCAAAAAACACCACTCCTGCGCTCGTTACCATTTTTTGTTGTTTTGATTGGTAGAATAACATTCTAAAACAGTTTATAACTTTATATAGTAAAAAAAACTCAACCAAAATATAACTATCCAACCAAACATATAAATTAAAGTGCAAGTTTAAACATAAAACATACTAAATAGAATAATAGTCTTCAATTTTTTAAAAAAATAAACAATTGTATAATAAAAATAAAGAAAAAAAATTAACTTTTCATATAAAAGATAATACAAAAAGATTAGAGTTTGGATAATTAGATACCTATACGGGTTGTGTAATCGTGTAATTGGGCAATTGAGTTTCGTTATTTGGATAGTATATATATTATGAATTAGATTCGAGCAAACGAGTGGACAACTAGCATCAAGCAAGCAGGGTCTACTCATGCTCGGCTCGTTTAGTTAGTCAAACAGATTTCTGTGCTCGTGCAAAATCTTAGTGAAACTGAGTGAATATCGAGTCCAAGCAGAATTTGACAGGCCCAAATAGGGGTGAGCATTCGGTCTGGACCGGATCGAATTTTTATCCGGGGTCCGGACCGAAGACCGGACCGGACTAAATCGGTCTGGTCCGGTCCGGTCAAAAACCGATTTTTTTAAATAAAAATAAATAAAAAACGGACCGGTCCGGACCGGACCGGACCGAACCCGAAATTTTAAAAACTTTCGGACCGAAACTCTGACCGGACCAAATCAAAATTTCCGGACCAAACCCTGACCGACCGGTCCGATCCGGTCCAAAAACCCGGTTTGGACCAGACCGTGCACAGTCCTAGCCCCAAAAGCGTTAGTAAGTTATTAGTAACACATTCTCAATTCTAATTTTATGGAGTATGATTTGACGAGAGTACCGGGTGTCGTAACTGTTGGGTCTTCCCGTGAGGAATGACTAATAACTTAACTTAGTAAGTTTCTTGTTCTAACAGTACATCACAAAGTTGTAATTGTATTTGAGTTTGATTGTTTGAATGATTCCCAACTCAATGGTTGGGTATAGATATTGGTCCATGACTATATCTTATCATTTCATTATTAGAAAAAATATCTGCCGTGGACTAAATATGTGTATGATATGACTGAATTTACTCATTAAATTACTGAACTGCTATTCGTCGCCGTAAAACTACTTAAATCGCCCGTAAGATTACCATTTTGCCCCTCTGCCCTTTCTACTAATATAACTCCTCATTTCACTCTTTTAACACAACTTTCTCTTCATATCACACTTTTATTCACCAAATAGAATATCTCGGAGGCCAGGGAAAGAGCCAGCGGAGACCCCTGACTACTCACATCTGGTAAATTACCTTGTTTATTTCAATTAATTTTAAAAAAAAACATTTTTGAGTCGGGCGGTCGCGGGAGACGCCCGACCCAACGATCGGGCGGTCGGGCGTCTCCCGCGACCGCCCGACCCAATGAACAGACGTCTGCGGGAGACGTCTCCCACGTACGGTAGGCGTCTCCGGCAGACGCCTACCACGTAGGGTAGGCGTCTCCCGCAGACGCCTGGTTTTTTTTTAATTTTATTATAAATTGTGATAAATTTTAAATAAATTGAATATTATGTTAATAATGAGTTAAATTAGTTTAGTAAATCGTTTATTGATTATAAATTGTGATAATTAATAAATAAATCGCTAAATAAATTGATTATTATGTTAGTAATTAGTTGTGTACGATTTTAGTAAAGGATTATTGATTAATTGTGATAATTGCTAAATTAATAGATTATTCAGTTAATAATTAGTTTAATTATTTTAGTAAATTCATTAATAAATTTGTATTTTTAAAATTGAATTAATAGTCATCGGGTTACCGTGGAGGAAAAGGGAAATCAATTCCCTTACGCGCGGTACATAGTATAGCAGACGAGTCAGGTCCTCGTCATCCACGTAAACGTGGTATTTCTGCTTCAGTTAGGAGAGAGAGAGAGATCTGTTACGTCGTCGTCAGACACCTGGAGAGTCTTTCAACGACGATGATGATTCAGATGAGCTGAGGAGTCACGACGACAGTGACGATGGGGGTCGATACGACTTGGGGCCACAGGAGGAGCCGGTACATCAGGCCGGGCGAGGACGGGGGCGACACGGTGGTCCTTCATCTGAGTGGGTCATTAGGAAGGATCGAGGTGGCCGGTTTGTGACCGGTGATTCGAGTTCATGCACTGCAGACGCCCGAGCTCAGAAGAAGAAGAAGAGGGGTGATGACGAGTCTTGGATCGTCACGGATATTATTCCCGGTGGTCCTGTAGATGGCAGCGTCATTCCGAGTTTCGGAGGCCACGTCGCCAGACGCATCTGGGATGGCGACGAGCGGAAGGTTTTGAAGTGCCATAATCGGCACAGAGCCTGTACGACATTGCAGGCATGGCGCTCAGTGATGACTGAGGATATGACGGCGACCGTGGTTGACAGTGGATTGGGTCACTTGCCGTACAGCATGTTTTCCTGCATCGACATGCCGTTGATTTCGGCATTCGTGGAGCGGTGGCAGCCTGACACCGACACTTTCCACTTGTCGTTCGGAGAGATGACGATCATGTTGCATGACGTCTTTCAGATTCTTCACATTCCTGTTGAGGGTCCCATGGTCAGTGCGCAGGCGCCGACATCTGAGCTGAAGTTATATGTATCTGAGTTGCTGGGTGTCAGCCTGGAGGGTCTTGGGCGGGATAGCTCATTTTGGAGTGGCGGTGGTGTTAGTATCGACGTTGTGGACGAGTGTTGCAGACGGGAGCGACCACCACGGACTGAGGATACGCAGATGACTGCTTATTTCTTCTTACTGCTAGGCTGCGTATTGTTTGTCGACAAGAGCGGTTCCAGACTGAGACCACGCGACTTATTGGAGGCGAGGGACCCGGATACCATTGGTGATTACTCATGGGGGTCGGCGACGTTGGCATATCTGTATCGCCAGCTGGGCATATCTAGTCGTGCCGATTGTGGTCAGATTACGGGTTGTCTTACACTGCTGCAAGCTTGGATATATGAGTATTTTCCTGCTTTCCGCCCACATCGTGAGCGGAAGATTGTTGAGCGTGGTCATCCTCGTTCGCGTATGTGGGCTGTCCGGGCCGAGGATAAGAGCGAGAGTCGACTTATTTCTATTCGTAGACGACTAGATCAGATGACTGCATCGTAGGTATATAATGTATATATCATGCACGTTTATTTAAATTTAATTTTATTATTATTAACGTATAAACGTTTAGGTGGAGTGCTTACCGTATGGTCCCGAGCCTGCTGTAGCTGTCCCGAGGACTACATTTGCCGGCATTATTCGTTATAGGGATATCACAGAGCCTTATATACCTGATCGCGTGTTACGTCAGTTAGGTTACATTCAGGTGATCCCGGTTGACATCCCGACGCCCGAGCATGCAGTACGGTCTGCGACTGCGACGATGTACGACGTCAGGCACAACGTTTCGTCTGCGGAATCGGTTTGGAGGACATTTCCGAGACTAGGACGACTACGCCTGGCCGATCTGAGTCGTAGCCGCGACCCCTCCACCTGTGCTCCAGATTATTTGCAGTGGTTCGGTAGGTGCTCACATCCACTGCTCGTACGCGGTATCATTCCGAGACCGGAGAGACCACTAGATAGGACATGTGTCGATGCGGTAAGTTTATCTAATTTTATATTTAATTGTAAAGTATATTTTGTTATTGTACGCTAATTTCTATTTTACATACAGTGGATGAGTAGGGCGATACGGTGTACGCAGCCGTTCTTGCGAGAGAGAGACGTCATGCCGAGTGAGGCGACGAGACTTGCATGTACAGATTGGAATCGCCTGATCGAGGATTGGAACAGCCAGTTGGGCATTTCGGACCATGATTCAGATGCTCAGCTGTAGTTGTCTTGCTTTTACTTTCGTTTTGTTGCACTGTTAGTACATTTGTTGGTATATGCTTATGTTTATTTGTGTACTCTTATTATTTATTTCTGACGAACATATCTTCTACATATTTCTTTGACTATCGTATTTTTTAATATTTATTTTTCACGAAAAGATTTTCAACTTATTTCTTTAGATATGAAATAATATTTAAATTTAAAATATGGTAAAAAAACAACACGATATAAGTAGAAATACACGATATATTATACATTACAAAACATTACAAATTACAATCAACGTAACCGGTTCCAATACTCCATCCTACTTTGGTACTGATCCTCCCATCCAACAACACTCTCATCTCGCATTTGATACCATAAGGTCGCTATAGGAGGTACTGGGAAATCATCAAGTAATTCCAAACGAATAAAATGAGCGTAACTCCCTAAATGAGCAATGACCAACTCTCTGACAGGCCTCGTCATGGTAGAGGGACACTCCCAGGGTAGAACAGTAAGACACGGGAACAACGAACCATCTGTTCCCACTGTGAAATACATGACCACACACTTGTAAAAATTCGCAATAGGAAACAAGTCGGACCAAACCTCCATATAATGATCCTCGCCACAACCTCCCCCGCCCCAATCAATTCGTTGACGAACCTCTCTCACATGGCCGAAATAGACTGTCTCATAAATAGGATGTGCACCTATCTCATTAGAAATCGCACGACGGGCGTACGACCAGTTCTCCTGACCACCATGAAAGACATCGGCAACACATCGAAATCCACAGTTGCCATCAGCACGTACGTCATTCCACCTTTGCAGAAATGGCAAAATGATTCCTGGCAGTCTATCATTATATGGGAAGTTGTCCACGTCAACCCGTCCGGACACTGTAAGATAGGTAAATAACAATTCATTAAAACAACAAAATTAGGAGATAATATATTCAACCCCATTTAGATTACTAATATATATTAAATAACATAACAACAAAGATATCGACATACCAGAAGATCTTGTGCCCGTATTCAAGGACGATCGAGACGAATTAGACCGACGACCCCTGCTCCCACTACTGCCAGACCGACCACGACCCCTGCTCCCACTACTGCCAGACTAACCACGACCTCGCTCAGCATACTCGAAGGCACTCGGGTCCCGACGTGTCGACTTTCCCCTAGGTCGACCTCGTACCTTAGTATTTTCTTCGGGTTCTCCATAGTTCGACTGATCGGGGTGTAACTGTTCGTATAAAATACGAGAGGCACTACGAATTACTGCAGGATCGCTCTACGAGATCTCATCCACTAGCTTCCGAAAATGCTCGGTGTCTTGTGCTGACTGATCAACAAACTCTGACATCTGGACTCCTTCTCCGATAACAAGTGTTTTCCAGAATGGATGAATCTGCTCTAAATAAATTCCATCACCTGACGCGAAACACTCGTACATGGTACAGGCACAAGGAATCCCATGTGTTGTCAGGAAAGCACACCCACAACGATATTCAATTTCATCACTTAAGTCCTGCATTCTCTTCAACTCCAGAGTCATTAACGACAAGCAGTGATGCGAAACTCGGCCATTTATATGCTGAAACAGAGGACCTATGTAATGTGCCAAATTTCGACGTCTCCAATCTTCAAGAAAGTTCCGAATATTCGTCAGCTGCATTTCAATAGACGAGTTCACGCGATCGAAAAGAGTGTCGAGAGCGGCAGTCGATGTAGTGATCCACTCTTTCAGAGCCGAATGTGCACTTTCCACCCTGCAGTTCGTAGTGTTGCCGAAATGAAGAACTTGATTCGTCCAATTCAACACGAATTTTTCCTTATGCACCAACCACGTGTCTTCCACATACTTCGTCAGCACTGGCCACGAACTGTAAGAATCCTTCAGATTACGGACTGCTCTATCATAATCCGTCTGTGAATCAGAAAGCATGACTCTCCTCCATCTTCCACGTCTAAAACTCTCTGCAAGCTGCTTCTCCTTGCCGAATACGTGGTATGCGTAGTTGTACACGTCTTTGTTGATATGCCAGGTGCATAGTAAATGAGCTGACTCGGGAAAAACCTCTGCCACTGGTCGCATCAGACCCATCTCCCGGTCCGTAATTATTGTTGTCGGGCTAACAATATCCAATAACAGATCTCGCAACCTCTCCAACACCCACTGGTAACTAGACTCGGTCTCATCCTGCAAAATCGCATATCCGACGAGGAAATTCATATTTGTTGGAGTAACCCCAACCATCTCAAACAAAGGCATCTTGTACTTGTTCGTCTTATACGTCGAATCCATACAGATCACGAATGGGTATGTACGCAACAACTGAACTGAAGTCGGATGTGCCAAAAATGCGTGAGTCAAGACATTAGTTTCTTCATCTACCACAGTCCAATGCAAATGCTTATGCTGCACTGCCTCTCTGAGAAACTGCTGCGTGAGATTCCTGTCTTCCGATTTCGTCCTCCTCATGTACTCTCTGAAGTTGTAAATGTGCCTTTGATTAGGATTATCGTCCGGAAATTTCTTCTTTACCGCCAACAAAATGTTACGGGGCCTTGCTTGTGCCTCTGTCATATCCCGAACAATTTGCTTTGCCCCAGCACTAAGTCCGCTGACCTGTCGGTGACCCTCTGAATAAACTGTCAATGGGTGGTTGTGCTGCCCAAACATGCTACTAGAAACAATAACACATCCATCACGATCTCGTCGCTCCACCACTTTTACCAAAAACCGACAACCGCAACCTTTTCTTTTCGTATTCTTTCGCAGTGCAATACTCGTATCACGAGAACTCATCTCACGTCTGCGATCACATCTGAGGTAACAATCCATCTGGTTATCTGCTTTCGGTTTGTATGATGATATAACCAAAAAAAATCCGGCTCCTATTGCAACTTGTTTCGCCCATTTACAACCTTCCTCGATTGTTGTAAATATTTCTTTACTGTCAAAAAGCTCACTGTAATCTACTCTTTCACCACCGAAATCTTGAAACGGAACCTGAAAAATTTGAATTTAACAAAAAATTAAAAAAAAAACAAAAAAACGGGTGTCTGGCTAAACCGCCTCCACCAAGGTGGAGGCGTCTGCCTAACACGCCTCCACATTGGTGGAGGCGGTTTAGACAGACGCCTCCACCTTTGTGGAGGCGTCCATAGGAGACGCCTGCACAAAGGTGGAGACGTCTGTCTAAACCGCCTCCACCTATGTGGAGGCGTGTTAGGCAGACGCCTCTACCTTGGTGGAGGCGGTTTAGCCAGACGCCCGAGTCGTGAAAAAAATTCCGCCCCAGTTACCTCGCCGGATTCAGGTGCTTCGCCAGACATTTTCGTAGTGTTGGTACTAGGAATGTGAGTAAAACTGAGTCAAACACTTTATTTAAAGACACGAGACGAAATCGGTATTAATTGATTTGTTAAGGGCAAAAATGTCACTTTTAAGACGATTTAAGTAGTTTTCCGACGACGAATAGTAGTTCCCTTAAATTACCCAAGTTTTTTTGTAGTCAAATGGTAACATTAGTTTTAGTTTTGTCCCATCAATCTCTCTTTTATTGATTATAGATGCATCGTATATTATCAATATACTCTTTAAACCCCTTGGATGCGAACGAATTTATGATTGTTAACAATTGATGAATATGAATTTAGATTAGATACGCATGTTTCTTCAAATTATCACACTTGAATATGAATACATCCATCCAGATTCTTCCAACCAATCTATTATATACCAATATGAGCTCTCGCAGGATATGTTACGTGGGGGCGTCCACAATCAACAACACGGGCTTACATTAATATATCTTATATGGGCTTTAACGATCTAAACGGACATCCGCCCAGAATAAGTATTTGAGTGAAGAAGAGGCTGGGCTGTCTTAACGATTCGGCAATGGCCCATACATGTTCAATTAGCTTGGACGAAATAACCAGTGCTTCTCAATAAGTCAATAGTAGTAAAAAATACTAAAGCAACCACAAAGTAGACATGGCTGCACTCTTAAGTAAGGTTTCTTATTGAAAATTGCTCATAATCAGGTAAAGTGCACCAGGAATTAAAAAGAGAAACACATGACTCGACGATGAGCACTTTTAATTTTATTTAAATTTGTACCAGTGAAAAAAGAAAATTCCACATCGGGTGTAACTGGCGCATATATTATCCATTTACACCTCATATTTAATAAGCAGGTATGAGTATATATACAATTTTTGTACTCATTTAAAAAATTATACTCATTTACTCATACCTGCTTTACCCGTTTAATAAATGAGTCATGTATATGTATATACATCTACTCATACTCATTTACATGTTTAATTATTAATTAGTATATAAATTAATATATAATATATTATTAAAATAATAATAAAATAATTAGATATTTAAACATGTTTATTAAACAAGTACGAGGAGGATACAAGTACACATTTATTAAACATGAATGAAACGAGTACAAATATACACTAACATTTAAAGTTTAAACGGATATATATCAGTACCCATACCCGTATACATACATGACTATACCCAACCCGGTTTATACTCCAAGTAACAGCCACGAGTATCGCATACACTTAACTGTCACCTCTCCTAAAGCAACACAAAAATAACAATAAAACACAGAGTAACACCACATCAGTTCCCACCATGCATGCATAATGCAAACCAAAATCAAACCATCAAGTTAACACAACCATGAACAACAACTTGGTAGGTGCAATCAACTTCTCCTCCACCCTCCTCTCCATCCCCATCGTCGCGGCCGGCATTTGGCTCTCCTCCCAACCCTCCAGTGCCTGCCTCAACCTCCTCCATTGGCCCATTATCCTCCTGGGCCTTGCATTCCTCCTCACGGCCATCGCGGGTTTTGTAGGAGCCTTTTGCCGGCTTCCGTGTCTCCTATTCGTCTACATGGTGGTTATGGTGGTGCTCCTCCTTGTTCTAGCTTGTGTAGTGGCCTTTATATACGTGGTGAGCGCGGGTGGCTCCGGCCACCTTGTGCCAGGGAGGGCATACTTGGAGTATAGGTTGGAGGGGTACTCAGGGTGGATGGAGGAGAGAGTGAAGGGTAACTACAAGTGGAATGGGATCAAGACATGTCTTGCTTCCAGTTCTTTGTGTTCTGAGATGAATGAGACGTTTGGATCTGCTCAAGAGTTCTTTAGGGCTCAGCTATCTCCCTTGCAGGTGTGTGCATTTGTTGTTTGAATTATTTGAATATGTACATGTCTTTTAGAACCTTAATTGTGTAAGTCAAAAAACTGAAAGTTACCATACGTTATGAAATATGGTCATAATCATTGAGTTATCTAAGGAGACTTTGCCACATACCTCTATCATATATGACGTGCTCCTGTATAGTTAATTTGATGGATTCGTGGCTAGCTTTAGATCCTTTGTTTTACCATGTTGCATATGGAAGATAACTTCAGAAGATGCAGACCATATATATCTACAATCAACCAACTAAAATACAAGTCTTTCCCAATATTTTAGAGTAAACAAGAAAATTATCGATTATATCAAGTTGATAGAAAGTTAAGCAACTTCATCAATGTCTAAGCAAGGTGGAAAAAATCATAAGACAATAAATAAATAAATTGAAGTCAATGTATTTTAAAAGGTTATTTGCTTGGGTGCATCTGAAACGTTGTGTAATTGGATCTTTACACCCAATTTTTGACTATTTCATTTCAATGTACATTTCAATTTTACCTCTTTTCGTGCACCTACATTTCCTTGTATTTGCTTATATGCACCTACATCGTTAGTGTGATATATTTCGTCACAAATTTCGACAAATTCCGTTAAGATTTTTGCAATTTCCACATTTTAAATTTAAAAATGGTCCTTAATATTAAATAATACAAAACGAAAATAAAAATCCAAACCTTCACTTCTCCCCTCTCTCCAATCTCTCCAGTTCACTGTCTCTCTCTTCTCCTCATTTCTCTCATCTCTCTCTCTCCAGTTCTCCCTCTAGCTATTCTCTCCTCTCTCTAGTCCCTCTAGCTATTCTCTCCTCTCTCTAGTCATCTCTGTTTTCTAACTTCTCTCCTCCCAGCCTTTCGGTGTAGAAGGGAGAGAGTAGTGAGGGTTTGGGTTTTTCAATTATTTTTTTATTTAATACTAAGGACAATCTTAAATTTAAAAGGTGTGAATTGCAAACTCTATCGGAATTGAATGTAATTTGTGACGGAGTGGACTCTATTAACAGTGCAAGTGCATATAAACAAATAAATGGAAATGTATGTGCACGGAAATGACTAAAGTTGAAATGTAAGTGCACGAAAGTAAATAGTTGAAAATCAAGTGCAAATATCCAATTACACAAAGTTTGAGGTGCAAAGAACCATATTTAAAATTACATACAGAATAATTATTACTGACATTTTGGGATACATGAATGATATTAACATGACTGTTTTCAAAACATTGTGGAAAGAATGTTTTAAGAGATACCTTGTAATGAATTTTCAAAATTCAGCTGTCAGTACTTACTAATTTTCTAATATCTTAGTACATTCTAATTTTCTGAGTATTACTTCCACGTTCACATTGCACTCAAAGAAAACATGACATAAAGTAAATGTAAAGCTTTAATTATTATCGCATCCTCTATTAAATTATTAATCAAAGCAAATACCAGCTCGGATTTCATCTACTTTCTCCAAAGCATCCAACTTTAACAACAAAAAACTGTTTTAGCTAAAGCCAAAATCTAATCAAAGACAGGACCTAACCTTCTTTATCTTTACTTTTCTCCTTTTTCATTTCTTACCTAATGAATCATATTGTTAACGCAGTCTGGATGTTGCAAGCCACCAACGCAGTGCGGCTTCACGGTTGTGAGACCAACGGTGTGGATCAACCTCATAAACCCAGGGACCGATGTGGACTGTCGGATGTGGAGCAACGACCAGAGCCAGGTGTGCTACTCATGTAGCACTTGTAAAGCTGGAGTTTTGGAAACATTGAAGAGGGAGTGGAGGAAAGTTGATCTTGTGTTGTTGGTTACACTTGTTCTTTTACTCTCAATCTATGTCTTGGGCTGTGTGGCTTTCAGAAAAGCCAGAACCCAGGAAATTCTTTTAGTTACAAGCAAGGCTACACCTAACTAGAGAAGGGAGAGCGAAAAATGTATTAGTTTCGTATGATTGGAGTAAAATAAAAAATATATAGTGAGAATATGATGTTTCATATGTTACTAATCAATTATTTAATAGAAAATGTGAATTCGACCGAATTTAAGTTGTCAATGACTAATAACCCACTGTTCATGTAACTGAATATTCATAATTAGGTTCTTCAGTTAGCGAAAGCCGAGATATCTATAAAATGTGTGATCATGAAGGAACTTGACTACTTAATCCTCTGAAGAACAGGAGTGTTGATTTTGGTTTTTCGAAGGTAATATACTAGTATGCACGACAAATCTTACACAAATTACAACTTGTTGAATAGCATACCTTGGTCTTGTATTCTACTTAAAAGTGTATTCTCTTTGAAATTTTACTTATTCTTTCTTGTGAGAAATAGCACTTTTATTAGTTATTACACATGACAATACATGGAAAACGCTCTGACAATATACGGAAAGGAGCCCAACAAGTTATGGGCTGAGTCCCAACTGGCAAGTGGCAACACAACACAGACTCCTAATTATCAATTATGTTCTTAATGAATGTAGATATGGTCCATATATAACATCATGTCTCCATGTGGATGATGGATCCCCCACAAGGCCACAGTTACTCTTGGGAGAGAACAACAATAAGTTGCACTTAAGTGAGAAAAATAGTACAGTTGATTTGCAAAAACTTAATAAGTTATATTCATAAACTTCATGCACATTTCTTGTATATTGAACAAGTACATTTTATTACCAAATGAGATTTCAATTAAGAGAAGAAAAAAACTCTTAACAAATATGATAAATCGAAGAAACTAATTCATCCTGGTCATGCACATCCATATCCACGTCGAAATTTATTACCCCACACGTGGACCCCATGGAAACAAGAAGAAACCCATATAGTCATCAATTGTCTTCATATCTCCTCCACCTATTCCTTATCCACTGAAACTCCACCCACGACACAATCAATCACCAATCCAATCGACAGATAAGTGGAAATCAAACCTTAGAGAGTTCAGTTCATATACGTCTTCTTCTTCTTCTTATACGTACCATCACTCTTCAAAAATAATTTGGTTCTACAAAATCATGATCTCAAATTGCTACTTTTTTCTTTTCAATAGAAACATTTGGATCGACAAAATGCCGATGGACTATCTATTGGCAATATGGTCCACTCCTGACGGATCCGTGATCCGTTGGAAATAGTCTGAGTAGCAATTTGCGTATTCTGAATTTAATCACGCAAACACCAGATTTGCAGTTGTGATAGTGTAATAATGCTTTGGAATGATATTTGTTGAAAAATTGTCGTACATTGTTAAATACGAAAAATGTTGCTTGTTATAATAAAATTGCATCCACCATCTACTAATTAAGTGTTTGAGTTTCATTGAGGTGTTAGACAGACAAACAAAAATTCATTCTACAATTACTCAATATTCATTGTACAAATTTTGATTCACAAAATAACCTAAACCGATGGTTAGTTCAGTACAAATAGTTTTTGTCCCCGTCCAACTTAGTATTTGACCAATATTGGCTATGGATGTGGATGGTTCAACCAATTCATGGGCTGTGATGATATGGCTAGGACAAATGGCTATGGCTACTCATTTGATGGACCAATCAATAATTTGTGGGACCCGATTGATGTGGATAATAATATCGAGGGAGAGAACTCATGGAGGAAAAGCTCGATTTGCCTTCTCATCTTCTGAGGTTTGAAATATTTGCTTAAGATAATAGCAATGAAAGCGGTGATGATGTGTGATCGAGGCCCCGTGATATTTATATCCCATTTAAGTAACATCCATAATAATGCATGTGTCACTGTGATATGTAGGTCAACTCTTGTCATAGTTGTTTAAGGGTTTGTTTGGAACATGGTTTGGTCTCAAACTTTTTGGTTGGGGAAACTTTGACAAGTGAACCTTGGTAACGAAGTAATTTATGCTACATTAATTTAGCTCTTGTGAAGCTCACATTTTCAAAGGTTCAAATTTGTACAAGTTGCACGCTTTAAGAAGTTGGAGGTAGCATCTCGGAGTCTATAAATCTAATGGAAATTGACCTTTTGGACTCCCTTGGGAAATTTAATTAGTTTTATCATAAGATGTTTAACCTAATTGGTTGTCAAGCATATATGTCGTAAGCATAGAGTGTAGAACTAATTTGTAGTAGACGAAATACATTGACACTTACAATCGTAGCTACAAGATAATAGTGACTAAAAGTAAGATCGATGTAATACAAATTCTAGAGAGCACTCTATGAAGGTATTCCTATGACACACATATACATTACAAAATACAATTGTACAATGAATATAACCCCCAAAATGTTACCAGTAAGCTCAGTACAATACAAGTAATTGTTACCATACAAAAAAAATCAGTTTCCTTGATCACAATCTAGCTACTCTAAAGGAGGGGAAAGCTGAGATTATTTAATTATCCACTTACATCCAGCGCATGATGCAACTCATCACACAACAAACAATGAGAAACAGCTATTCAAAAAAAAACTATGAGAAACACATACAATTCTAAACATTCTTTAATGGGATCTTTTCAAACTTCATTTAGAAGGAAAGTAATTTTTCATTTTTAAAACAAAAGTTAGAATCCTGATGGTGAGTTCCACATCCACCCACTCTCCTACATTGTTCTTCACAATTCAATGGTCCGAGTGACCTCACGGACCACTTGTGGTCAGTAAAATGGAAAGAATAATAGATTAAGAGTGGATTAGGTTTTGATTCCATCACGGATGGAGAAAGCAAATAATGCAGTGGACGGCTGAAGATGACGATGGAGAGTTGCCTTTCCACGTTATGGCCGGTCCGAGAGTGAAATGTGGGTCCTGTTTATAGGTCGAAGATGATCTTGTCAGGATATTTGGATCCGCTAGTGTAGTTTTCGACCATGACATTCATGGTAAGATATTTTGATCTGCTAGTATAGTTTTAGGGACATTTATGTTAATGATACTGTTAATCGTGGGTTCATAATTAAAGATTTTTTTTGTTGTCAAAGTGATGGATTCATCTTCTCGAACTATTAAAAATTTATACGTGGACTATATATTTCCCCCATGCTATCTTCGTCTCAAGGAAAAAATCCTATTCCTTTTGGCAACATCTTCGACAACAACTTTCGACGTTTCCAGTGGCTTCGTCCTCTTCCGTTTCATCATGCAACTTTCTATGCGTGTTTTCTTACTCGAATGGTTCAGGACTTTTAGTTTACATGGGTTAGGCATTATTGTATACGATGGTGCAATATGTGTTGAAACAATTATAAATATTATCACGTAATACATTTGGTTATACATGTCAAATGAATTATACGACAAAATCCAGACAAAATTAACATACAAGAACAAGTTTAGGAAACCAAAAACAACAAAAAAATAGTGATAAAAAAACCTTCAACCTTAAAGAAAAAATGTCACCCCCACGTACGAGTGTTATGAGTCTTGATGCTTTTCATCTTCGAGAGGGAGCAAAATGAACGTGTATATCATGAAGGAAATCGAACGTGATATATATATAACTGTTACGGACTTAAATGTAATATTCAATTAAATCAATGACCAAAAAGATATATTCTCACATAGATGCTAAAACCTCTAATTTTTGCCTCGCCCCGGACGGGACGGGCACACGTGTGTGTGGTGCATTCTCTCACCCTATCTTTCTTTTATCAAAGGGTCATAAGAAGATAATGTTAAAGAACATTCTCCAACATTCTATGTTTCTTAATGTGAGACTAAAAGAATGGTGAGTACATGTCTCAATAACTCTCATATATAATCTTAAAATTTTCAATTAAACTGTTCATGAGCCTAATCCAAATTTAATATTCTACCCACGTAGGTATGAGTTGGTGTTGGAGAGATTAGAGTTTTGATTGGAGAAATGCATTAGTTTTCTGCAGCAAGAGAAATGCTTAATAAAGAACATTCACTTAGAAATTTCGATATCATTTGATTCATATATTTTACAAGCTCAAGATACTAGATTGATGCTTAGGCTATATGATGGTATCAGCGTGATGTTAGACTAAAGTAAGGGTTAAATAAGAAATTTACCCAATCTTAAAATCTATATACTCTTATTCAATCATTATCTAATGATCCTATTTTGAAAAGGTGTTATAGTTTTGAAATGGTACATTTTTATATGGTATACATTGTAAAAACTAAAGAAAGAATATTATCTAACTAAATACGATTTAGAGCTCCAAGCCTCCAGTGTAACCATCATCATACCTGGAGGCTTATCTTATGTGAATCTCGGTCGTTGATGGGAGGAGTCGTCTTTCTTCGCCAAATGGGAGGTTCATAATTGCAAATTCATTAATGCTCATTTTAAAAGTGATGTTTTCCACTGATGTGGTGATTTGTCCCTCTTCTGGAGGACATTATGGTCGCTAAGTCCATTCTTATGAATAAATAAATGGAGATTAATTTAATTGGAGCACCTCACGATTCACCGATCACCAGAAATTTGAAGTTATCTCATTGAAATTCGTTCACTAGAATAGTACGGTGATAAGGATAATAACCTCAGCAAAGACTTTTATTTCTTTAGTTTGGGTATTTTGCGAGATATATTTATTTTTGCATTGCAAGGCGTGAGTGTTTCAAATTCTTAACACCATCTTTAAAATCTTGATTTTTCTCAAAGTTGCACCAACTATGGGTTGCATTGTTAGAAAATATAGGTTTAATATAAGGACTTGTTTTTAAAATAATCATGAAAAAAAATAAAATTGACATAATATAAACGTTGGAAACTTATTTGACAAAATATGTGAAAAGAAAACAACACTTCTAATATCATTTTGCAAAAAAACAGAAAACGGTATCTGCAGTACCATTTTCATTAAAAACACATCATAAACTCTACTAAAAACGATAATACAACCAACGTTTTCACCAAACAAGATAATAGTTTCAATACCGTTTTATCCTCAGATACGTGTAATGATACATGCAACTTAATTATGCCAAGGTTGGCTTGTATCTTATTCATGTCTTAATGAATAACGATGGGTTTCACAAAAAGTTTGATCTAGAGAACGCCCACTAGGTATGAGGTGCATAGCAATTTAGTGATGACGATTAAAATGGAGTCATGTGTTGTGTATTATATTGTAGCTTCTGGTTTCGAATTACGTCTAATTAGATCTCAAGATCGACTTCAATCTGAACTACTTGTGCGTATTCCTGATTCCAAATGTTTTTCTTTTGTCTTGATAGTTCAAATGAATTATGTCATTCATGGTTTATCTTATTATGTATTGTTCATTGCATTTTCTTCTTTTTTTATCTCACGTCTTATCTTTTAATTCTTACCACAAATTTACTTTTCATGCTAATGAGACTTCGGAAACAGTTATTATTGGAATATTCGTCCCTGAACTAATTATTATTGGAATATTGTCCCTTGTTCGCATTTTAGCTCCAAAACGGTCTATCTGACATCTTGAGGGATGTGCATATTGCTAGAGAGCAAGCCATATGTTTTTTTTTTGTTTTTGTTGGTGTTAAGGTGTATTGGTGTTGGAAAATCGATAAATTTTTTCGACAAAATATAATCAAAATAAGAACCATGCATTAAATCATATTAATGTCAATTAATTTCAACGTAACTTGATATAAGTTTTTTAGATAGAAATTATGCATACAAACATATTATCATATGCATGTGTACTTTGTCATTTTCAGACGATAATGCAAATATTATCTTTGTTGTTGATCCTTACAAGATATATTATAATGATATACATAAATAATCATGACAAACATAAAAATGTTGAATATCGATATGCTAGCAACATATGCATGTGTATTATTAATATCTAGTAGAATCTCATCGTGAGTGAATAATAATCACAAGTATGAAAATTATATTAGACTAATAAGAGCACTAACCAATATAAAATATATAGTTTCAACAGAAATAACAATTAAATCAAAGCTTAAAAATAATAATTATGAAAATACGAATGAACCTCAAGAATATTAAACAAAATATTTGTATCATGGTATATAATGCTCATTTGTCATATTGGTATTCGAGCATATGGTGATGTATATCTACTAGATAAAGTAAATATTACTTATCAAATAAAACACACATAACTAGAAATATATTTGTTTCGTGGAGGGTTACTTTGACAACCCATTTTGATTATCGAATTTGTATATCATAAGTACATCAATTATTTTGCCGTTTATCTCATCCACATTCATATCCACAATCATGGTCGCAAAATCATTATACTATACTTTTATAAGACTTTTCACGCGCTCATACATTCACTTCAGAGAATGAAGCAAATCAATTGCACTGATTCCATGATTTTTTTATCGATAACTTGATATTCAACTCAGCCATACTCATGCATAAGACTAGATCATGATATTTCTGAAATCATTTTCTTGAAAATGACTGTGAAGGAAAAATACAACTTTCGTCTTATCTTGATTTGATGTTTATTTCCTTCTTTTTTCATTTGTATTTTCAAGAGCATCAAGTTGGATTTCAACATCCAAAATGCGACAAGTAAAAAAAATTGTCCATTTTATCAAAAGTCGTATATTTAACTTTTATCAACAATCAAGATAATCAATGTCATATAAAAGATTACACAAAATAAAACAAATAAAAAGAAACACTTATAGTTTATGACCAAACAACATGCATTAGATATGACATATGCACAAATAAATTATGTCATTATCATTGGAATGTCAAGTCGTCTAGTGATCTTCCAAATATATGATCAAATTTTGCAAAACAAAATGTTTATAAACATGTATCAATGCATATTTATCAAATAATATACTCTTGCATCTAAATTTGTCATGCACATGATTTGAATTTTACTATCATACTAAATCAAAAATTATTAGTCAATCATCTAAAACATATATATAAACATGCAGAACATGATGTTTCAAACCAAGATGTTTCAAACCAAGATTTTACAACAACAATTTCTAGACATATATCATCACTTTTAAGAATATAGTATGAGTATATTCAACAAGTAAATATAATAATGATGTTATAAATTATAAAAGATTACCTTAAGATGAATACAACCTTATGTTGTAGACTACCTCAGTAAAACAAAGAACAATTAATGTTTGAGTAGATCACAAAGAGAGAAGTCATGCTGATAATGTGTTGTAAAATATGTGGAAGATAATTGAAAACATAAGAACAACAAGACAAGAGAAGTATGTGGTCTTGGGAGGAGATCTAACAATGCACTAACTCGACACGAATAAACGCACCACGAAATACTAAATATTGATTGCGGAATTAACTTCTGACCCTCTCCCAAACTCAATTGAACAAGAACACTAATAAGATAGAAATAAACAAGCAAACACAAATGCACACTTGAAGCAACCACGACACACGCGATTTACAAGGTTCGACAACATGCCTACGTGCTTGGGGGGTCTCATGTGTGTTTCCTTTCTTTCTTCCGCTTATCCAACAAGAGAAGCAACCGAGATTACAAGTATATGGAGGCAATATGTCCTCCAAATCACTCTAAATCTATCTCCAGCCTTAATCTCTCAACTCACAATGAAGGAAACTATGTTGTATGCAATTGTGTTGAAAGTAAGAGCAAACAAGTCCTTTTATAGACTCAAAAACCGAGCTACAATTAAGCAAAACCGAACAGAACTATTCATGGGGACACGATTAACCGATGCTCGTTCGGTTAACCGTGCGTGCTTCAACATGAGTGATTCCTGTTCCGATTCGGTTAACCGAATCCTTCCCGGTTGACCGTGGGAACGCTTCTTACGCGGCTCGGTTTACCACGAGAACGATTCTTCCACGAACTAACGAATTCTTCAACAACCCTACGGTCAACCGAGCACCCCTCGGTGGACCGTGCCAAATTGGACATACACTTTCCAGATTCTCGGAACACCAAAAATCTCCCCAACGGTTTACCGAACCCGTTGTTCCGAAGTGTTTGTTACCTTCTGACGGTGGACCGAATCCAATTCGGTCGTCCGATCCCAGCTGCACACGAAGTGCCTAGAATCCTCGGTTCGGTGGACCGAATCCAATTTCCTGGGTTGTGTGTCGGTAGACCGAATCCAATCCGATCGACGACTCTTCCTGGATTTGCTTCCTTAACAAATATAAGTCAATATTCAACATGCGGAAGGAGAGGAAAATGAATATATTTATCTTGTGTATTCTAAATACATAACACAACCCATATATATACACATAGAGGTGCGGAAGTTACATAGTCTACACTAAATAAAGATGTAAATACAATGTACATTAGAACACATTTTAATAAGAGAGTTACAATGTATTGTTTGGAAGAGGAACCATCTTAAAAGATGAATCATCCATTGTATACAATTTTCATCACAGCTAATTTATTAATACTCCAATGAATTTGAGGTGAAAATAGTATTAGTACTCCGTACCATTTTTTGTTTGATGATAAAGGTTGCTTTATTACTGTCTTTTGTGAAGCTTAAAATTAATAAGTTTTTTTAATGAAAATGGTTCGATGATTACCGTTTTCTATTGTTTGAAATCAGTTGTTGTTTTCGTTTATCATATTTTGTCAAATAAATTTCTAAATATTATATTATCAAATATTTTCTATGATTATTTTAGAAATTTTTAATATAATATATTTTTATTAAACAATTTTATGTGACTCATACACCTTGAAGGGATGTGTCTTGTATTCTATAATTACCTAATGCTCCTTGATGGAAGGATATAATAAAATATATGGTCTTGTTCTCAATAACTACCGTAGTATTTTTCTTGTTTTTCCACTCTCCTAAGACAAGAGAAACATCCAAAGGATTTCATATAAGGGCTAAGAGAAATTGTTGAAGACTAGTACACCGAAAAAATCCACTCTCGTCGTGGTTGGAAAGATGTCGGCACTCCAATCATGTGATTTTTTTGTTTGTTATTTTATATGAATGTATGAATCTTGGGTTATGTTCTTGATATTATTGAACACATTTTTTCGTCTATCATGTATACTCTGCAATGCTTCATTACCATTTGATGAGTATATGCTTGATATCACATGCATGGTGAAATCACATGACAATGATTGGTAGGTGAGGATAAAAAGAAAGTTTACAACTCATTTTCACGAATTTCCTACGTAAGAGTGTAAATAAGGAAACTTATTTAAGTACAATTTTTAAGGCCTAAAACACTTTGTGTAATACACTATCACACAAAAGTCATTTTTTAAATTTAATCCCTTACTTCTTTAAAAACAATTCTGAGTACGTACGAGTGTAATATCTTCTTACAACTTAGTGCAGTAGGGGGAAATAACACAATAACATCTTTTAATAACTTAGTGTAATAGTGGAAAATAACACAATAACATCTTTTTACAAGTGTGTAATAGTGGAAATAACTAAATAACATCTAACAAGTTTGTGCAATATCATTTTCGGGTTACATCTAACTAAGAGGAGTCTTGGCCAATACCACCCTTGAATTCATCGTACTAATTTGCACATAAGCGATCGCTTATTACAAACAAAAACATGTGAGAAACTGCAAAAAAGATATAAAAAACTTAGACCACCCAAATACACTATACCAAGTCAGATAGTATCTCTAGAATGCGTGCTTGAAAAATGTTCTGTCAAAACAATGTTCTGTAATTGTCACAATCAATTCAAACATTATGGATCTAGTTTTTTTTTTTTTTTTGCTGACGAGGAACTTACCAGACCACCGCCATTTGGACGTCGGTCAGACTGCAAACCCCAGGTAGAGCAGGATCACCCCCTTTATTACCCTCCACCCGTTTTGATCCATTCCACCTTTATTATCCATTCCACCATTTAGCAGGCACCTGGGGAGACTCGAACCTCCGACCTCATGTTCCATGGGTCTTCACCAGTTGAGCTACCCGGTGGGGGGTCATTATGGATCTAGTTGTTGAAAGTTCAAACCGTAACTACATTTCTTGAAGTCTAAACGAGATGGTCAAGCTACCCAACTATCTATTCTCCCCACAACAAATAGTCGACTCTAGCAAAACCAATTTGCAATCACATTCCGAAAAATGACATGCAAAAAGTGTTTTAGCATAATTTAGAGTCATATGTTGCTTAAACACTATAACAATGCAGTTACCTATGAAGACTTCGCATTAATTAAGTTTCTAAAATCAATCTTATTTTTTTCCCTATAGACTCCACAAATGGCACTCAATTGTTATAATTCGAAGTTCCAATTCCAAAAAACGATGTCCACTATATTCATGTGGTCTACATAACACCCCATTCTGGCGTAACACTTTTTTCCTACCCATTTATTTTGTCCGAGTACCTTTCTCCCACCCAATCACCACTTGCCACGTCTTATCCAACTTACCCACGGCATCTTTTCCCATAAACTGATAAACCACATCGACTTGCACAATGTCCCAAGTACAACATCAAACACATTTACTCTCTTAACATATATAGCATGACTCCAGCAAATTTTTATTTTCTTTTTGTCATATATGAGGGCTTGGCACTAGCGCCAAGAGAAAGACAATTAGTGAGGTCATTAGGTCGAAATGATTATAATTTAAGAGACAAAATTAATGAATTTCTACCATCTCAAGGTGCCTTGGGTGTAATTCTTTTAGGATGTGACAACACTAAAACAAACTATATTGAAACAAAGAAAAAAGATTCTCGATTTCCACCACGTTCGAAGTTGATAATTTCAAATGGAAATTATCGAGTGTCTATGACATCTCCAATCATGAACATAAAACAAAACATTAATGAGTTTAAAGCTTTAGCCCTTGCAACTAATATGGCTTGGTTAGTTGAAGGTGACTTCAACCTCATCCACGGCCATTATGAACGTTCAAATTCTAATCCCATTCACATTTCGGAAGCTAAGACCTCAGAGGAGCTCATCAACATCCACTCTCCAATTGATGTAGGCCCTTCAAACATGTCCTTCAAGTGACCTAACACGCAAATCGATCCGACTTGGGCACAAATATTAGACAGATTCCTCATCTCCCAAGATCTGTAATTGTTCGAAGAGTTTGAAATCTTTTGGCAACAAAGATCTCGAATTCGATGGTTAAAAGAGAGTGACCAAAACACTAAATTCTTTCATCTCTCCGAATAAATGGTCAAATTTCCTTCAAGAAGGACAAAATCAAAAAATAATAATTATAGACCACTTCTATAATCTATTCAACGGAGCCCAACATACAAAATACCAATTTTATGGGATATGGTGCTCCCGAATAAAATCCAACAACCATACCATCTCATCAAACCCTTTTCGGAAGATGAAATCAAGGAAGCCGTATTCGAATTGGCACAAGGCAAAGCACCAAGTCCTAAAGGATTAACATCAAATTCATTTAGCAATACAAGATGTTATTGAAAGGGAAAGTCTTCAACCTTTTACTTCAATTATACAATAAGCAACTCACCAAGAAAGACTTTCTGATTTTTAACCAATGTTTCATTGTACTAATTCCAAAAACAACCACAATTGAATTAGTCAAAGGTCTTCGCCCAATCCCATTAATATCAAGCTCTTGTAAGGTCATTTCGAAGTACTAGCATTGAGATTGGTGGAAAGTATCAAAGATATAATCCCATATTCACAAACCACCTTTTTAAAAGGTAGGCAAATTATAGACACGGTGATTGCTGCCCAAGAAATGACAAATCATTTGCACAAAAGTAAAACACCTGGAATTATTCTAAAATTAGATTTCAAGAAAGATTTCGATAAACTGGATTGGAACTTTCTTTTGGCTAATCTGAAGGAGTTAGAATTCCCTAAAACTTAGTGCGATTAGATTGAAGTAATTGAACTTTGCATATCCACATCAAAAGCATTGGTGCTAATAAATGGCAACCCTGAAGGCTATTTTGAGAGCAAAAATGGAGTACGATAAATGGATCCTCTATCCCGTAATTTTTTAATATAATAAAAAAAAATTAAAAATTCGAAATTTAGGAAAAAAAATTTTTTTTTTTCCAAAACTAGGTGGATCGCGGGTGTGACCCGCGATCCGTGGGGCACGGATCGCGGTTCCCACCCGCGATCCGTGGAGCACGGATCGCGGGTCACACCCGCGATCCGTGTTCCCGCCAAAAAAAATTTTTTTTTTTTGATTTTTTGTTTTTGTTTTTTCTTTTCTGTTTTTATTTTTTATTGTAATTATTTGTAATCTTTTTTTAAATCTTTTTTTTTTCAAAATAAGTTTTCTAATTTATATTATTTTTCTAAATTTGTTAAAATTATTTTTAATTTTTCCAATAATCGACCTCTAAATCACGTCGATAACCCGACGTATTGAAATGTTAGGGTATTTTATACAATAAAAAAACAAATTTTTTTAGCCAGATTAATAAATTATTTACAACTGAATATTAAACAAACACTAAAACTAATTAAAACAAAAAATTCGAAACGTTATCAAAAATTAGTAGGGTGTACACACATTGTAAATATTTTTGGAGGTCGATACAGCAAAAAATTAAAAACACAATTAAAAATTTTTAAAAAATAATAACAATTACAAAACATATTTTGAAAATAAATATAATAAAAAACATAGTTAAAACGATTTAAAAAAATCAAAATCCGTGACTTTTTTAATTTCTTTTATTGTTTTTGATTTTATGTTTTGTTTTTTTTACAAATCATTTTAACTATGTTTTATATATATATATATATTTCAAAATATGTTTTGTAATTGTTATTAATTTTTAAAAATTTTGAATTGTGTTTTTATTTTTTTGCTGTATCGACCTCCAAAATGTTTGTAATGTGTGTACACCCTACGAATTTTTGACAACGTTACCAATTTTTTGTTTTAATTAGTTTTATGGTTTGTTTAATATTCAGTTGTAAATAATTTATTATTCTAACTAAGAAATTTTGTTTTTATATTGTATAAAATACCCTAACAATTCAATACACGTCGAGTTATCGACGTGATTTGGAGGTCGTTTCTTGAAAAAATTAAAAACAAAATTAAATTTTTTTTAATAAATAATATCAATTAGAAAACATATTTTGAAAAAAGAAGATTTTAAAAAAGATTATAAATAATTAAAATAAAAAAGAAAAACAGAAGAAAAAAAAACTAAAACAGAAAACCGAAAAAATCAAAAACAATAAAAGAAAATAAATAAAATCACGGATTTTAGTCGTAGTGTTTTATGTTTTGAATTTTTTTAAATCATTTTGGAAAGAAATATAATAAAAAAACTTAGTTAAAAAATGTTTTATGATAAATTTTTTTAAAAAAATCCCAAAATGTTTTTTTATTATAATAGCAAATTTCTTAAATAATATCCAAAAATTGGGAATAAATATAATAATATCAAGATTTGAGAAGAAATTTTCTTAACATGCAATTTGCAGATGACGCTGTCATTTTCTTAAAGGCAAACATGGTTAAAATATTAAACATGAAAAACATCATGATTATCTTTGAACAAATTTCGGGATTAAAAACAAATTTTGAAAAGTCCAGGATCACTAGTGTGCACATTCTAGAAACAGACACAATGATATTCCAAAACATTTTGGGATGTGCATTAAGTACAATGCCCTTTAAATATTTAGGCATCCCATTGCAATTGAAATCGGAATCACAACCACTTTAGAACCCAAATTTGCAAAATATGGAACACAAAATTGGAAGTTGGACTACGAATCACTTATCAATCGGTGCTAGAATCACGATGATTAATTTGGTGATTACTCCAATGACATCATATTATATGTCCTGCTTAAAAACATCTAAAGGTGTTATTGAAAAATAGATAAAATTCGCCGAAATTTTCTATGGAACAATTCCACAAAACATTGGTCAAGTGGTCGAATTGAGTGGTCGACAAAGATCCATGTGTAACTCAATCATTAGAAACAAATACCACAACGACAGTCAAATGGAGGGTCTACTCCCAAAATATACACAACTTATTCTCCTTTCTTCAAGGATTTGGTGCATTGGATACCGATGATTTGTAATCTTAGCACCGGTAAAGTGGGAAGAGGAGACACCACTTTGTTTTGGTGGGACAAATTGTACAATAACCTACCATTACCAGAAGGCCATACAAATTTGTTTCGAGCAGGTAAGCAAAGCTTGATCACACTTAAAAACGATTTTGAGAGAATGAACCATTCTCTTCAATCTAGTTTCAACGAAGATTCAGCAACTCCTTATCGGAAGAGAAAATCAATCTTTTGTACTTATTTTTCTTGGCTTTTATCCCAAGCACTACAAAAGATGAACGATGTTGGATCCTAAACAAAAAGGGACATTCACGGTGTAAAGTGTCTATGACCATTTGAATAGGGCAAAGGAATAGATACTCACTTTATTTTAATCAAATATGACGTTCTGATCGCCCTCTAAAAGTTTAAGGTTTTCCTTTGGATCATGTATGAACAAAAACTATTAACAAGCGATAGAATTTAAAAAAAAACATATCACAATCGACCCTAGGTGCCCAATGTGTGGCACGGAGGAAGAAACGATTTAACATTTATTCTTCACAAGCGCTTTTGCGTGGCAATTCTAGGGCATTTGTATTGTGCGATAAACTTGAATTTGACTTTAGGAATCAATAAAGAATTCCGTATACATGCTACAACCATCTCAGTTTGATGTGTGTAGAATGGAACAATATTGTAAATTGATTTTGCTGGGTAGTCAGGAGAGAGTCCAAGGTTTCGAGGCAGCAAATGCTTGGCAATTGAGGAGTAAAACCAACAAATTCTCTACTGTGGGCACTTGAGGAAATAGCTCCTCGATGACGGATGGTCAATTTAGTTTTTTGCTCTCTTTTTGACTTTTCTAATTATAGAGGTTGTAATTTACTTATTTCTATTATGTTTTCAGCTACTTTGTATTTTGAACTCGATTTTAGAGAGATTGCGTTTTACGGTATTTCTATTTATTTTAATGCATGAATTATCTAGTGAGCTCGAGACTCAATTTTCTATTTTAAACCCCCACATTGTCCACTACTAATCTGAAATTGTAAGGTAGATTAAGAAGAAAACGATTATGCTAATAAAAGATGAGATTAACTGTAAATAAGATCTAATGGTGAGATTGTAAGATGCTTAAACTAAATAAGATGGGTTAAGTGCTCACCAGAACCTGACCATATTTTAATGAAAATAACCATTATAAAAAATAAACTCGGTTAGGTTTAACAATTTGCTATCACTTTTATTGTCATTCATATACAGACATCATATGTTTCAAAGGAACTACAAGCTTCTACCATTATTTACACCTTATAACGAAAACTTATTGTTAACTCACCCATTTGTGACGCCACAATCTCTATTTTCTACCTACGTTACATATGCATCTACTATTCTTGTATATATATATGTAAAACATTTACTTGACTATGAAATTCTTCTGCTTTGGAGTGATTTCTAATATTCCACGAGGATGCTACCGAAGGGAGCCCTATGAGGAATGCCCTTTCTCCTCTTGGCCGAGCGGTAAGCGGTCGGAGGAGGTGTAGACGGGGTGAAGTTGTGGACATTGCATCGATCGCTCCTTTCGTGACTATGGCTTGTACAAGACTCTTCAGAATCCGACATTGTCTTTCTTGATTGCTTCTTAACCGTATGGTTCTTCGATGTTCCTTCAATCTGAAATCATAATGATGATTGATGTATAAGTATCTTATAAAATGAAATGAATTGGTATCAAGTGGAGAGACCTAAGATCTTATAATATAATGTACCTTGCAACCGAGGGAGCAGAAGCGGAAGGAGTCTAACAAACTACGGTAGCACACCTCACACGTGTTGGTGACTCCCTTTCCAGGCCTCGGTTGTGGGCGTTGGTTGAGAAACACAACCCGAGCACTATTAATTATGTAAGTTTGCACTCCGGTGATGTCTAACACCTTTTGGATCTCCGACACACGGATCACGTCGTGGTAAGATGATCTCCTTATCTGAATCAATCAAATTTTGAAACCAAACAAGGAGATTATTGACGAGATTTTTCCAACGATAATAAGTAATAATAGGCATTGAAAGAAAACATTATCACAAGAGTAGGTAAGACAAAGTGTGATAGAATGTGACCACATCAAAGATGAAGAAAATAAAAAAAAAACTTTTTGGGAAGAAAAGTATGTTGGTAATATTTTCCTTGTGTTTTATATAAAAAAAACTTCCCAAAATAAATAGGGAAACTGGATAGGAACAAATGCTGTGGGAAAAAAAATCAAAGCAAGAATCTGCTAGAGGTTCAAATGCCGAATGTGACCATTAAAAGGTGAAAACCAAATAGAGGGAGGGTTAATCTAATCTATTTTCAAAACAAAACAACTGATTTTGTTATATTGCTTAAGAGAATAATTTAGTGGGCGTCGACAAGGAATATGTTCTTGCATAGAAAAAACGCAGATGTTCAAACCAAGAAAATGCACATGAAAGAAGAGAATCTAACAAAGATACATATAATCTGATGTAATCAAGCCAGTATTTTCAAACCCCAACTCATCAAAACCTAACTTACCTTTTTTTTCTTTCAAGGATAAGAATCTAGTGGGTATGAACAGAGAGAAAACAGAACACCCCCATCATCAAAAACAAGAATTTCAAACACCCACCAAAGTGAAATGCAACCCATCAAACAACAAACTAAACTCAAATGGACCATCAACACTTAATCTTTCATAATGACTTAATTTTAGTTTGTAATCACATTTGGATAATAAATTTCAAAATCAGTTCTCAACCGAACCATCACCTTAGTATAAAGATTCTAACTTTAAGATGTTTGTTGCAAATTACATTTGATCTGTCCTTTTTGTGAATCAAAATATGATTCCAAACGGACCCTAACGAAGATGAACAAATATCAAAGACCAAGCAAAAACCAAAGGAAGAGCGAAATCAAGCAGAAACCCACATCAGAAAATGCCACCAACCAAACACAAAACCATTCCCAACCCAATAATCAAAATCAAATCTTTATGCATGGCAACAAAAGAACACTAAAGAAACAGAACACCCACATGTTAAAAACCAACAAAAAACCAGAGAATCCAACGACATCAACGACAAGAATGGTACCTGAATTGCACGGTGATCTCTGTGGTAAGCAAGACAGAGAGAACAGATTGCTCCATTCATGCAATCCAAACAGTACATGTTGCATTCACTCTTGTGTGAATCAGCATGGAACTTGCATTGCACAAAGAACCTTATCTCAAGAAGTGGCTTCAACCATGGTGGCCATCTATTATCCTCTTCTTCTGGTCCCTGAAACCAAAAAAAAACTCTTATTTTTCTCAGAAAATAAAAGAAAAAACCCTCCAAAATACAAAGCAGAGAGAACAAACTAAAGCCTACCATGATCCTTCTTCTATTGTGTTTCAGCTCCTTGATGGAGGAGGTGTGCTCTTGTTCTATCGCCAGCTTAACTACAAGAGAGTGTGCTCTTCTTTTGTTGGTGTTTTGGAATTAGTAGAGAAGAAAAGTTGAGTTCGTCGTGTTTGGAGGAGGAAGAAGAGAGAAGGGGGAATTTCACTTCTGCTTTCCCTACCCTCTTTTCTTATATATATTCACCTCTTTCTCTGTTTTTCATCCTTCTTTTTTCTTTTCTTTTAAGCCATTTTGATTTTCTTATTTCTTATTATTTATTCCCTTTCAAGAGGAAAAGTAGAAACCATGTTTGGCATGTAAATAATGGGTACATAATGTGCCCATTTCTTCTGCTTTGGCTAAGTGGGGTGGCCTAGAAAGGTTCTTCTAGAATTGCCACATTCATTTATTCTTTTTTGGATTTCAAAAACAATTAAAAATATGATTACTAAAATTGAGTGGCATCCGTGGAAAGGGCACATGATCTTGCCCATGTGGGAATCATTTTTATCATTGGGGAATTGGGTTCCATTTCTCCCCTAAAATTTATTCATTAAGTCATCTAATAGTTTGTTTTGTTGTACCTAGTGTTGAAATTTTATACCATCTGTTTGATCAATTTAGGGAGAGTAAGATGGAAATGGTTATTAAAACAAAAAGAAGACATGGATTATGGGTAAGTAATGATCATTCCATATAATCCACTTACATAAATTTGCAAAGATTTCCACTTCCAAAACCACCCAATGATGTGACCCCAATGCTTTTCTACCTCAGTACAAGAAAAAATATATCAGATATTTCTCTCTTTTCGGGTTACTATATTCTACCCTCTGGTAGTGGAGTGGATTTTCCACAAACCCATTTGATTCTATATACAAGTGCACACTGCTCACATTAATAAGTACATACATTACTCTAATCACTTTGGTTATCCTAATAAAATCAGCACCCACACTATCCAAAACAAACAACAGATAAGAACAACATGAAAGGACAAATCCAATTGTGAAGCCCAAATCACACATAATAGTAAGTAAGAAGATGTATTATATATTATCACGATGTGGGCTTAAGAATCCCTCTATTTCCGGATAAGATCGAAAGATGCTAGATTTTTTGAACAGGACAACTTCACAGTTCACAACCCGGATTTTTCTCCACAAGCTGATCATCTAAAATTATATAATGTTGTGTGGCAACCTTGCTTTAGTGTTAAGTTTTAGCGTTCACATAGAGTAGTGTAATTTCGTCTCACAAGGTACATATTCGTTAGTTACGATTCATTTGCTGATAAGACGGATTAGATTCTATTTAAAATGTGCTTTGAGAGAACATACATAGTCACTAGAATATGGAACAAACTTGACGAGAGGTGGTTCGTGATCATGGCTCGACTTGAGTGGCCTTGAAAGTAGATAATATGAGGAATATTTCATACCAATTCCTAAAAGTTGACAGAGGATTGTCGAATGCATTTCATGAACTACTTTCATCAGGCTCAAGTTGACAAGGAAGAAAAATTGGATGGGTACAATATGCCTATTCAAAGTTTAACTGATATTGGATTACTTGTAATAAAGACCTCAAAATCATTGCATTATTGTAGGATCGAGTTGCATGAAATGCATTACGGTATTTACATCAATTTTGTAATTATATAGTCAAATATTCATTGTATTAGTATTTACCGTTTCACCTTTAAATGAAAATTCAACACTCAAACTAAAACAGAAGTCAAGAGGAATAGTCAACAAGAATGGAGGAAGGAAGGAACCCAATAGCTTCGCCTTACTTCAAATCAAATGTTGGTGTTGACCTTCCAAGTCAAAACCCGTGTGGAAAACTTAGAAAGCCGCCAACACCCTCCAGCACGCCACACATGACCATTCCCAAACTTTATTATTATATATTATTATTATTTTCCACGATAAAATCTGTCCACTACGACCCATGGGCCCCACTTTTGTGCTAATCGACTACAACCAACGATATGTCGAGATCTCATTGGTTGGGTGTTGGAGTGTGATGTTGACGTATCTTTGGCCCCCACTCGAGGTCAAGGTAGGACTCATTGGGAGGATGAGGAGGAAGGATAGGATCATTTATTCATTTTAATGGGGTCCGTTTGTTGGGTTAGTTTTGTCCATGGTTATGGTAGTAGATTTGTTATTTGGTTGTGATGTTGATTTGGTTGGTTGTTCTAATTATCGTTAATATCTTGTTGATTGGCATAATAATTATTTGTCCATTTCGTTGATGCAATTGGACTTTTGACGTTCCTGTTGTTTCTGAAGTCTACCTCTAATATGGGAGTTTTGGCCCTAGAATGTAAAAGTGGTAAACTAGTGGTGAGTTTGCTTCCTGGTTTTAATGAAGAAGTTATGTTCATGAATGCAATTGTTCTGATTTCGATTCGAAATGAAGTGCGTAAATATTCAGAAAAAAGATATTCTGCAAGTCTACCATCCATTTTACTGATCAATATGATGTAAAAATCTCAACTTTAGTTTCTCAAAACTTCGTCCTAACCCTACAACACGACTTTAACTGGGTTGGGCTCCGCTTGTAGAAATACAACAAACATTGGACAGACTTATTTCATCGTGATTTTCTTAACCATTTGTTCATGCAATTTGTCATCATTATTACATCAAATACGTACTCAAATTCTACTACCTTACAATTACAGATGGCGCCATTCATTTCCAGGACCATACTTTCAAGAAGTTAGGATTCCAAAACCATGTTTGAAATACCTATATATCTATAATATTCCTAACTCACTATTGACACCTTATCCCTTCCACAAGTTGCATGAGTTGGTTGTTTGTTAGACCATGTAACCATGTGCTTCTTGTTAGTTTGTTAACTGTAATTTGCCCACAAACGATATCTGTTAACTGCCATTTAATCATAATGGTATACACATAAGGTCAAAGTTAGTTGAGAAGGAAGAAACATCTGCTGTATGTAATCTTGTAGTCTTAGATAAAGAAGCTGTACTTGACCAATTAATTAATTCTGGTCATGTAACTGAGAATTACTCATTCTGAGCAAGAACATAAGCTAGATAAACAAACAAATATTCTTCTTGTGCAAGATAGCATATATATAAAAGGCAGATTTAATTATCTATATGAATATGAATGTTAGTTAATTAACATGTAGCTATTTGGTTATGATTTATCCGTAAAGGCTTATGGACAAGTACAGTGTTTCGATAAATGTTTTGAGTCTCTTAACATATTTCGGTTCCATTCCATGCGTAAGTCCTGTCATGGGTCCATAATGTAGATATTATATAAGTGTTATTCTCAATGGCAGTGACTTTGGTCAGGAATCAGCATCTCCATCTCAGAATGTTATTATGCCGTATCTAACTCACAAGTCTGAACTTCTCCTTGTGAGGATAATTTTTCTAAAATACACTAAATGCATATTTTAATGTTGAGAAACTATAAGGTTTGAGATATAGATGTTTTTTTTATAGATTTCAAAGAAGAAAATATATTAGATGCATTTATCACGTAATTTATTATATAATATTTATAAAAATGAATGCAGCAACATTAAGTTATTTAAAATAATTTGTGTGAGACAATAAATTTATCTTGGCTACAACTATAGTATATTAATTTAAACTGATATTCTATATCTACATAAGTTAGAATTCGTAGGTTTCAAGCCTTGGGTTCAAATATCTTGGAGTTGAGGGCTACAATTTTGGTGGGGAAAGTGATTCGATGAGAACCTAAGGGACATGAATGGGTTTGTCATTTATCTTTTATGATGGATTCCATTATTTCTTTCACTCAAGAAAAAGCGGGGGAGAAAATAATAGAAAAGGATAGGTTGTTGATGCGATTATACATCATCTCACACCAGGGAAATCAACTATCAGGAATAAATGACCATCCAAGTCAAAGGTCTGCAGTAAAACTAAACAGGATTATTTTACGATACTTTCCCATGAAAATACCAAAAAAAACTAAAGAAACAAAACTAATAGTATTAGCTCGAAAAACGATTCATACCCTTACAAACATGAAACCAAGTTGCCAACCCGTTTCAAACAAAAGGCTACGTTGTGTCTTTTATGATATATCAGCCCATTTCCGATATTTGCTTGGTAATTTCATTATATCGAATATATCCTTAGAAAAAAACTATTCCATCAAGTTGGCAACAAAATTTTCAACAATCTTGCAAGTTTTTTTTCTTTGTTTTGAAAAATAATTTGAAGTTTAGAAAATGGCGTGCAATAGATGTGAACAAGATGACATACTTGTCATCGACAAAAATGGTCAAAGCGAACGAGTCATTGGAGCATTAGAACATAGATATTGAACCAGTTCGATATTGAAAAGTTATTAACAATAATTAGTTTATGACTTTATTACAAAGAAAACGGTTGTTGAGTGTTGAAAACTTGACATGCCCGAAATTTAGGTGGCAGATTCTTTGCTATGGCCCGGGGTTATGGGCAGATGCCTAAGATCAAATGTATTTAGTAATCATCACAGCAAAAGGTGAAGTGGTGTTGAAGTTAGAAAATTGAAAAATCTTACAAGATGAGGACACGAGGTAGATTATTTTTCCAACTTGGCTGAATGTTTGATTCATAAAGATGATAGGTCTGTCGTCTGTGCTTATCTCTATTGATTTTTGCCAATCCTCACAGATTACAGACCTCCTTTCTTCCGAGATTCTTATTTCTACTTTGACAACAACCAAGAAAGACAGCAATACCTACAAATGGTCAAATCATTTTTTACGATTACTTGATTAGGTGGTGAAATAGGTGTTGAGATTTAATCCGACAGCTTTTCGGAGAGACTGCGTTGAGCAACAGAAACCAACAGATTGTATCTCAAGGACACTCAAGCAACCAAACGTGGATAAGTGACTACCCTTAACCAGGAAGACCTATGGGACTAGAGACGTTGGTCATCCATTTCAGTTACATGATTCAGAAACACAAATCACGGTAACAAACATGCTCTTAAGGAAACCTGAAACTTCATTAACATAAAAAATTCAAAAAAAAAGAAGAAGATCCGCACGTCAACATCTTATTCGCAAACCAATATTGATGATGATATTAGCATTGACCTGAAAAACATAAATTTGGACGAGCTGTACACTGCAGGATCCTTTCATGCATTGCTCATTTGCTCATACATTCGTTAAGATTTCATTTGATGATGGTGAATTTGCGGATGAGAATCTAGAACATACACTACCAATTGACACTAAATATTGGATTATTGAGTTTGGGCTAGACACATGAATAACTCAATTGAAGAAATCCAATGTTAAGATGGAGATGAGAACTATTGCCCCATGTGTCATGTGCTCACCTCACTTTTAATCTCACATTGGTGATGCTAACAAGTTGAAGGATGTTGATAAACATCCTATTCACTTGACCCTTTGAAAGTGGAAAGAGAAGATGAGAGAATTCTCTGAAAGGAATGTGTTCTAAAAGTTTTACTTTTATATGTCAATTATTATGAATTGGATGTACAAACATTTTGTTCCTTAATTATGGTATTCGTCTTTTGGAAGTGTTAAGGAAAAGACGCTTGGTCCTTAACCGTAGAGTTATAAAAGATAATGGTTTACATAAATAAAAAGTTATTCACAATCATGGTAGTTAACATTGAATATTAATTACCGAGATGAGATTGTCGTGTCGGTCATTGATTGTTGTAGCTCTACAAATAATTGACGACACGAGTATATAAAAGAGGAAAATGATTACTTTTATATATAGAATATACCTAATAAGTAAAACATTATAGAATTGTATTTGTGTCATTAATGTTTTACTGTGTCCTGAATTCCAAGATATGAGACTTATATCATTTCACTGAAGAAGTGTTTGATTTGATTATTGTCAAAATCTATCAATGAGTATAGTGATAAATGTAATAGTTGGTTGAACATGACATGTGCTGGAAAAGATAGTTATTCAAAAGATTATCATTGTCTCTCTTAATTGAGTGATGATATTAGTGTGCCCATTGATAAAGCAAAATTATAATGTGCACAACGTAACTTGAGTTAAGTTACATAGTTATAATTAGCTTAGAGAGATCAAGAAATGAATATAATACAAAGATAACAAATTTCTACTTTGTATATATTCTTAATATCATGTGGCAACGGACGAACACAAGTGGTGCACTTACATCACTAAATGGATCGTGTTTTGGTTTGGGTGAAACAAAGACATTTATGCTAATTGGGTAACTATAATGTGTAGCTAGATACCGCTTATAGTTTGAGATATTAAGTGTTTAATATCGCTGTCAATTTGGCTGAAATCCTCCTATAGATCACACCACAAAACTGGAAAACAAGAGGCTTGATTTTAAATTCATATGATGTGTCGAGTTTCATGTGAAAAATGGGAAACATGTGGTGAATTAATTAAAATCAATGTGTCATGAGAATTGACATAATTAGAATCATAATAAATTCAGATGAGGTATACATATTATGGGGTGTAATAATTTAATATTACATATGATAATATATTATATAAGATGTGAATTTGCTAAAACCCCCCCAAAAGATCAAATTTTGTTGGAAATAAATCCAAAATTTAACTAAGGCAAAATCGGAGTTAAACACGATGAACCGTTCATGGTTCGGTCGACTGGGGTATCTTCGGATCGGTTAACCGAATGAGGAACGGGTAATCACAATTGGTTGACCGAATTTGTCTGGAGTGCCTGGACAATCGGGTTCGGTTAACAGTGTGAACGGTCAACCGAGAAAGAGTATTTCGGTAGACCGAATGTGACGTGGTCATCCGAAGACTATGTCCCATGAGAGATTTTGGTGTGTCAATGGTCGACCGAGTAAAAGACATGGTTCGTCTGAATTTTTCTCATGTGGATTCGATCGACCGTCTGACTTACGGTGCACCGAACACGTGTTAAAACCGAATGGTTCGGTTGAACGAGTAATTCTCGGTTCACCGAACAAAACGATTTTGCCTGAATTATTAAGAGATTAATTAAATCATGGGTGAATTAATTCCATATTTAATTAAAACGTTTTTAGGGTGTTTATGTGAAAATTAGAGATTAATTTTAGGAAAGAATAAACAAGAGATCATGACTAAAAAATAATTCTTGATAAGGATGTTTTGGTAGCCTATAAAAGAGTACATACTCCTACTTGTTTAATACTAATGCAAAAATTCTCTCATTAATCTCCTCTAATCAGCACGAAATTCTTTTAGTAATTTTGAGGTTAGGAGATAGAAATCTCAGGAGCTCAAAGAGGGGTTATTAGCTAGATTCTAAACCTTATTAGAGATTGATTGACAGCTAACCAATTTCTCTCTAATCTTGTTTAGAGTTTGGTGAACACTCGGAGGCAAATCCGTGGACGATTCAACGGACAACGCGACTCCGGATCTTCAAAAATGTTTTAGAGAACTTTTAGGTATGATTCTACGTTTGTGGTTTATTTTAATAAATATAAGGTTACATGATATTAGAATAAACACAAAATAATGTATATAAAAATTGTTGAAAATATGAAATCGATTTTGTATGTTGTATTAATTTTTTAAAAATATATACATACATAGGGACACGAAATCCTACATTCTCCACACGCACGCACGCACCCGCCCGTCCCGGTCCGGGGCGAGGTGGGGCGAGGCGAGGGGGTTTTGGGGGAAATTAGAGACTTTGACCTCAGGGTGATGAGTGTATTTAATTTTTGGACCTCATGTACACACGTTTTTATTCCCATCATCTCTATATGAAAACCGTCCATCTCTGACGATTTTAGGTCTCCAAAATTCAGAGTTCTCCGGCGACCGAAGATACTGCATATAACTGCATATAACACTTCAAACTAAGTCCAAACGAAGAAGAATAAAAAAGTAGTCCAAAATGACAAGTTTAGATTATGGTTTTTTTATAGAAACATCGTCTTACCTACTTACACAAGAATATAAGATAATTTGAGAAGTTAAAAACAAGCATGTATCAAATCAATAACCATTGCATGCTAAATTTACTTCATATGGGGAATCTATGAGTCTGCAACCTATATAGTAATAGAGGTAATGAACAATATACCATGTTGCATTATGTAAAACACCATTTTGACATGCACAAAATTCTCATGGGCTTTAGAGGAGGAACAATAAAATATTTAATGAATTACATCAAACATGGTATCTCATGTCATCATTGTACAGATGAAAACCAACTGTAACCACCATCGTCACGTTTGCAGCTGAACTGCAGGTCTTAAAGACATTTTTCATCGAATGGAGAAAAATTATAATACTATATAACAATAAATTATGAAGTAGAGTTATTATCAAATATATCTTATGTTTAGACTTTAGAATTCTCCAAAACTCAGTGTTATCTTTCTGCATTTTTAACAGAAAATTGATGGCGGTGAAACACAAAGAAACTCTTACATGAGTAGCTCTTATCTTCCACTGCAGTTGCTGGTACAGATGCTGAAATCCAGTTCGAGACATTGTTAATATTCAGCATGAGTAAAACCTATACCAAGAAACCAAGACAACCAGTACATGCGATTGAAATTATTGATAGCTAAAATTTACAAACTAAAATTGATGGTATTTACTTTTAAAATTAGTGTAAAAAACTTGAGTCATAGATCAAAATCTACAATTTAGATTTTTCAATTAAACCTTAGAGTTAGTTATAAATATAGGTAAATTGATGTTAACAAAAGTTAAGGGTAGCAGATTAATGTCCTTGTGAAACATATTTAGAAACAAAACCAAATTGAAAACTAAGGGGTAATCTACTTAGTTACAAGCTTCTACATCTCCGAACTCCGAAGGTACATCTCAAATCAGAGATTCAACTGGATGATTGAATCACCCTGCATACCCACCCTGACCGGAAGTCCAAAAGTACAAATATCATTTCATCCTCTAAGGTAAAATACAATGAGTTTGTGAGCCCCAAGCTCAACCTACAGACTGAACATCCCACTGGGCTAAACTCATATATGAGAACCAATTCATCAATGGAAGTCTCAAATTGTATTAACTGCCAGTTTAAGTTCCAAGTAGCATTATACCTATATGGATAGGACTGAACCAAATTTAAGCTGTGTAAAAGAATACCTTGGCACCATTAGAAATTGTTATAGCATCCAAAACCGGAGGTTGAACACCATAATCAGCCAATAAGTCGATTAAAGAGGAAGCAAAAATGAATCGCTCATCATCCATAACCTAAAAAGAAAGTGCTTGAAGACTAAGCAAAAAGCACAGAAATACTGAAAAAATAGTACGTACATAGATAACATAAAGTTAAACATCTTATTCAGAAATACATTAATAAATGTCTAAAGCATCGACAAGGGAGAAAGATCTTTATATCCTTCAATACAATACTAGCAAACATCGTTAAGGTTCCTAACCCCTTTCATTGCGATTGGCCTAGTAAACGAAAAGTGCAACTTTGAAATGACATGTGCGAAGATGATATGATATGGCACCATATTGGGATTTTGCTGATCGTGAACCTCTAGAATAAGAATGGTTAAATAATGAAACATGTTTTATATATATATTTGAATTTCTTTGATTGTTTTGACAGTTATATATTACTGCAAAACTTGAATTACTGCTTATAAGATTGTAAGAGATTAACCTACAACTGAAGATAAATACAACAATTGTGGAAGAGGAAAGATATTCCAGATAAGCAAGGTGAAACCATACTTTCAATTCATCAGCAAGTCTTAAATTGTCTTCAATATGAGATTTTCTGTGGTTTAAATCCTTTAATGCGTCTGACACTGCATTTCGGTGCTTCTCATCAAGGGCCTGTCATGAAACAACTTTAGTTAACAATAAAAAAATTGACAGCTTATTCTGTTTCACTTATTATATTCTTACAAATCATTCACAGATCAATGAGCTTGCTCTCCAAGACATGTTTCTCCTTGAGTAATTGAAGTTCCTGAAATAACACAATAACATTGTACTTCAAGTTAGAAGGAGCACCTGTGCAGAAACAAGCAACCTTTATTGCAATTTTAACAGTTTCAGTAACTTACCTTGAATCGGGCATCAGCAACTTTCCTGCGGAGTTCAAGAATATCCTCTTCCTGTAATCTCGATCTTGAGAAAAGTTCCTGTCAAATACTTATGGACAAATCATATCCTCTGGTGAAGCTTCTATATAAGCTAAAAGCCGATAGAATTAGTAAAGTTATTCAACAATAGTGATGGACTTATAACAAGTAGAAAAGAGCATGGGATGCTAGAGGCATTACCGCAGTTTCTGTGTCAACAAAAAGGTTGCTTAGGTCATCTCCTCTTACATCAGTTGAATCATAATGCCTGTGGATTGGATTCCTAGAAATAAACAAGGATGTTCTAAGCCATGCTTCCAGTATAATTGCAGCTTGTGCCTAAAGGAGTGTTTTGGTAGATTTTTGATAAGCACTGTAGAGACTATTTACAGTATAACAAACATGACAATAATATCTGACTACTTACCCCAAGAAAGGGCCAGTGTTTTGAACCCAAAGTCTTGGATCGCCATTTCCAAGGATAGCACCTTTTTTAATAGATGGGGACGGAGTGGTGGTTAAAGCTTCAGTGGAAGCCATTTTCTGCTGGGCTGGATGACCATATCTCCATCGAGAATCATCATGCATATTTCTTTCTACCACAAAATAAACATTTCAATTTTCTTGTCAACGGTATGGCATGGAAAGTTACTACAGAAAGCTCTCTAGCTTTTGGATCATGCAATTGTACATCATCTGCTGCTAGAAGATAATCAAATACCTTCGAGGGAGAATCTGTTAACGAAATATAGCTATCGGTCTGTGTTAAATGCCAGCCAAGACATGACATCCTAGTAACTTTAAACACTTTTCATGGCAATATTGTTTATCAAAGCTCTTGTGCATAAGGAAATGTAAAAAAAAACATTTGAAGGATGTATTAAAAACAAGTAAGTTCATAGTATTCTTGTCTTTGTTGTATTTAATTTTTATTTTAGTTTATTGCCCACCCCATTTTAAATGCAAAACATCTCAAACATGAGAATAAGACTGCTGAGATTTGATCTCTGATCTTGACCTTCTCACAACAATGGATCTCCCAACTATACTAGCCACAATTGATTTATTTAATTCAAGTTGGGAACACTAACAATGATGCGTCTCAAGGATATGAAAAACCCGTATCTCCAAATTCATGAAGCCCCCACAAACATTCATTTTACAGGTTGGAGAACAAAAAAGGATTTCGATACTGCAGTAAATTACAGCACAAAACTAAATAACAACTTTGTTCAAGATGAAAATTGACAACTCATGACTGGTATTGCTTGTAGTAAAGCTAGATAAAGTTCATCTCAAAGTTAGACCAACTAAAAAATTGAGAAAAACATTATCTAAGTTGAAGTTGAGAAGTTAAGTCTTTTTTTTATTAGTGTTGAGAAGTTAAAGTCTTAAACGACCTCTTACACATTAGGGCATGCTACGAAAATGACTGGTTAGTTTCCACAATAAGCTAAACTTTAAGAACTACAATCCAAGGGTTTTTAAGTTTCAACCTTATAATACAAGCATCTATCCACCAATATGGCGGGTAACTGCATTGCCCCTTACTTCGAATTCACGCCAATCATTTGAACAAAAAACATCAAACCTGCAACGAAAACGTTAATTTCCTGAACTATCAGACTTAAACTGAAAATGCAGTGCCAGCGTGAACAAACGACTGATCCGCAGCACGCTGAACTTCCAAAACAAGAGCATCTGATCTATCCCTGCCCAAGGGATAACCTATTTAATGTTAAAACTGTCTCAAAGCAGAGTATCCTACCAAATCACACTCTTTCAACAACATCGATCCAATCAATCTACAATCGTAAGATCACCGCTCTTTAACATACAACACTGAACGTTCAACCAATTCAACAGAACCAAAAAAATCAAACAAAAACACATCCAAAGAAAAAACAACAATAACAAACTACCTAACACAATCATCTCAAAATCAGAACCAAATCATACCACTCCAACACTTCCAAGATGGTAAGAACACCGAATTGGATGGGAAACGCCAATTCCCGAAGAAAAACCCTAGATTCGACGAACAAACCACAACGAGAAACGGAAACAGAAGCTCCGAATATGAGGACGAGGTCGTTACCTCCCGATCTCGCCGCCGGATCTCCTCTTCCGGCGAAGTGAAAATTTCTTTTTTTCTTTTGTTTTCTTTTTTTCTTTTCTGGTGTGGAAAAGGAGAGGAGGAAAAGAAATAATTGTGGAGGAGAAAAGGGGAGGTGGCCGTTGATGGCTACGGGTGTGAAATGGGATTTGGAAGTTGATTTGATCCACACCTAACACCTGAGTCTCAGCCTCTGAGAGCACCGGGTGCTCCACGGGAGGGCGCGCCCAGGGTGCTAGGGCGGGGGGCCACGTGCCCCCCCCCCCCCCCCCCAATTCGTCCGTTTAATTTTTTTTTGTTTTTTTTTTGGTTTTTTTTAAAGATAAAAAATATTTATATATAATTAGGATAATGTATTAATTAGGTAAATTGAATTTAATTAATTAGGTATTGAAAAATAATTGTAAAAATATTTTATGATTAATTTATTTTTTTTGACTTATTTAGATTAAAATAAAATTAAAAAAATCAAAAACAAATTAAGAAATAGTAGTACAATACTCATATACTTCAAAAACAAATACAATACAAATAAGAAATACAACTGAAATAAGGAAAGGAAAGACAATCATCCTACGGATACAGAACTTAAAATACCAAAATACTGATAAAGTACCACAGATATTGAAAACATAAGCACCTACAGATATCCTTGTGCTTTAGCCCACTCCTTGAGTTCAGCAAGTGTTTCTTTATCGAACTCGTCCTTGTTTTCCTTCTTCATTAGAGCGAAGAGGACATCAAGTTTCTTGCTGTTCAGTTCCATTTGGAAATTCGCCTCAGCTTCGATGCGTTTCCTCTCCATCCGTTCTTCGTAACGCAAATACTTTTCCTTTTTCACTTTTGCGCTATATTCAATTTGTTTCCCCAGTTCTAACATATCAGGATCAAGTTGTGCCTGAAATTGCTGTTTCCTTTTTTTTGGCTTTTTTAACACCTTCAGGACGAGGACATGTTTCGAACATTATTTCATCTGCTGACGGTGTTGCGTTACTCCCATCGTCGTCGGTGCTTTTTCTTTTCCCGCTGGTAAAACTCTCCGGACTTTCTGCAGCGACGTTTCCGGTGGGAAGTCCAAGCGCAACTGATGTCACGCGCATACTGTAGCTCCTCGATGTCATAGAAGCCACGGCCTCGATCCACTCGTCTCGTTTTTTGTGAGTCACGCGCATACTGTAGGTCCTAAATTTGACATTTGAAATTTGAAATTTATTAATTTGTGGTTTTCTAAATTTTAATAATATTTTCGTATTTATTAATAAAAGGTTATTTAATAACGAATGAATTGTTGATATTAAATTATTACGATAATGATTATTAATATATTTTGTTGATTGTTGAAAGAGTTTTGGAGAGAAGAATAAAAATAATGACGTGACAACAAATACTGTAGCGTGACTGGGTGGATTGGGTAATGGTTAAGGATTTTGTAGGAAGGTTGGTTTGTTCTGACGTGATAGAGAGAGAAGCTGACGTGGCTGAGAGAGAAAGCAGGGCGCTCGGGAACTGCCCGGGCGCTGTTAAGGATGCTCTCAGGTTGCTCTGCTTTAACTAATCCACTTTCTCCGAACTTTCGGAATTTTTTATTATCTGGTGGTGCTTTTGCAGTTGCGGCTTTCTACTCTTCATTTTTGGAAATTTTTTCAAAATAATTTTTTTTTTAAAAAATTTGCCAAAATAAACCTCCACTAAAAATAATTATCAAACTAGACCCGCTGCCACCACGTGGTGACACGTGGCGGCGGCGGGTTTTGTTTTTTTGTGCATAAAGAACTCGGCATCACCAGTGCCGAGTTCTTCTTGGAATAACTCGGCACTGGTGATGCCGAGTTCATTCTGGGAATTCCGGGCTAGTTCCCAGATCAAACTCGGCATCACCAGTGCCGAGTTATTACAAGAAGAACTCGGCACTGGTGATGCCGAGTTCAACTTGGTTTTTTATTGGCCAACACTTGACAATTTTTACTGATGTGATTCAAATAGAACTCGGCACTGAGAGTGCCGAGTTCTATATAAGAAACTGTTCTCCTGGCGCTCAGATCGTGCATGAGACGATTGACGCGCCAGGAGAACAGTTACTTAAATAGAACTCGGCACTGAGAGTGCCGAGTTCTAAAGGCATAACTCGTCGTTACTAACGCCGAGTTCACTTAAAAAAAAGTGAACTCGGCGTTTCCAACGCCGAGTTCCGTCGGGCTATAAAAGCAGTCCGACGCCCCCAACTCTCCCCTTCCGCCGAGTTCTCGAGTTTTGAGGTTAGGGTTTCGAATTTTTTTCGTTTTTCACCGTTTTCTTGCATTTTTTATGTATTAGGATGATATACATTGTTGTTTTAGGTATGATTGTGGTGTTTTTGTTTGTTTAGGAACCCGTTTTGGTGCAAAATCGAAATCGAATTTGGGTTTTTAGGCAAAACGTTTTATTTTTTCTTTTTTAGTTGATTATTGAATTTAGTTTTGTTGATCATAGTTCTACGGTAGTCATCTTAAAAAAAGTTCAAATTAAGTATGATTATTGTGATTAAAATTAGATTTTTTGTTGTTATTTATGTTTGAATGTATGTTAAATTGAATGAATGTAAACCTAAAAGTGCTTTATTTGTGTTTAAATGTATGTGACTTTGAATGTATGTGAGTATTGAAGTTTGTAGTCTTGTTAGTTTTCCCAATTTACCAATATGAAAAATATAGGGGATGTTCTGTCAAATTTTTTAAAAATTCTCTGACATGATTCGTAACGTTGTTTATTGTAGTTGATTTTATTGGAGAGATTGTTCGACGTTTACAGTCATTTGCTTCTACACTCGATTGAGGTAATTCTCAACTTTTAAAGTCATTTAAACTCGGCATTCTCAACTTTTTAAGTAGTAAGTAATGAAGAACAACCATCTCATTTTTTAACGTGTTATGTACAGATGGAGGTTGGTGGTTCCAGTACTGGTTCAGTTAGAGGTAGCTACGCTTCACAGGGTCCGGTAGACAGATCAGTCTTGGTTTTGCAGGCCAACCACAAGTCAGACTTGTTCAAAGATTTTGTAAGTATTTTACATTTTCAAATTAAATATTTGCGCGTGAGTTTCAATATTCTGAAAGTTATCTAAATTTATGCAGAAGGATGTTGATGGTGTAAAATGCGTTGAGCATGGATCGAAGCTCAACGCATGGCAGATCACTGATGAGAGGATGTTGTTCCTGCTAGATATGGCAGGGTTTGACACAGTAACTCGGTTGGGCAGAGTTCAGTTGGATCATACGTTGCTGGGGGCGATGGTCGAGCGTTGGAGACCGGAGACTCATTCATTTCACCTGCGACATGGGGAGATGACGTGCACATTGCGTGACATCTCGATGATTACCGGCTTGCGCGTAGATGGATTGCCGGTGTGCGAGTCTCAGGAGTACGATTGGTCAGAGGTTTGCATGGATTTATTGGGTCAGGTCCCCGATGATTTGGGTCGTAAGGGTTCCGTAACTTTGGGTTGGTTGCAAGCTCAGTTTCAGCACTTGCCTTTTGATGCTGACGAGGAGACAGTTACACGACACACCAGAGCCTTCATTTTGTTCCAGCTGGGATGCAGTATATTGGCAGATAAGAGTGGCACGATGGTTCACTTGAAGTACCTATCCTTGCTTGGAGATTTGGCAGTCGCATCGGAGTACAGTTGGGGTAGTGCGGCTCTGGCCCACTTATATCACATGTTAGACGAAGCCTCACTGATTCCGACGAAACATTTGTGTGGTTTTCTTACGTTCCTGCAGTTGTGGTGTTGGGAACATCTACACATTGGCAGACCTTTGAAGAGGAGACCTTTAGCATACCCGGAGGACGACAGGGCACCATTAGGTACCCGTTGGAGACGACCAAGAACATTCAAGGGTAGTGCTATGACGACCACACTTGATTTTTATCGTAATGAGCTGGACGTGCAGGAATTCGATCAAGTGATCTGGGACCCTTATGCAAATTTGCTACTTAATCAGTTACCACCATTATGTACGGAAGGTTCAGAGATCTGGACGAGTCGCACTTGGCTTATAAATTTTGGTGAGGTGGTTATGCATTGTCCAGACCGAGTGATGAGACAGTTCGGTCTACAGCAGCACATTCCAGAGCCAATGGAGAGACATGTAGTGAAATCGGCTCAGGGGAGGTCGGATGTTAATTGGTTGGTGGAAAATCACCAATTCATTCAGCATTGGTCGCACCGAAGAGATCATCTACAGTTTGAGCGACCACTCCTAGGTGCCAATCCTGAAGAGAGCACACGACTGTATATGGAATGGTACTGGAGCATCACCGTCCGTTGGATAGTTCAGCACGTCTTGGCTCCAAATAATACATTATATAGACCTCGAGCGGGTAGAGAGCGAGAGATGGTAAGATTTAAACATTTATTTTAATAATGACCATGTATTGAAATTGTGTTTTACTGTTTCATAAACTTTTAATGAACTGTAGGTGCATGGGGTTTATGAGTTTCACGAAGAACTCCATCAAATTCACCAGGTGATCAAAGATCACAAGACAGGCTCTTCGATGGTTGGAAAATTAAAGGAAAAAATGAAGGCTTGGCTTATGTGTTTTGGTGCTGAAGAACCCACATTACATTTGAGTCAAGATCGCGTGGTTGAAGAAGAAGATTCACAGTCTCAAGAAGACGCTGGCGGTCTGACTCAGGATACTGAGAATGCAGCACGAGGAGGGGGACGCGGCAGGGGGAGAGGACGTGCTCAAGCACGTCCTAAAAGGAAGAAGAGATTGAGAGGTCACTTAGGATAGATATGTAGTTGTGAATTTATTTGATTGTTTGTATGGTACTTTTGGATGTATGTTAAAATGTTGAACTACATATTCCACTCGTAGTTGTATTGTATTTTATCGTACTTGTTTGTGTGTCGTGTTCGAATTGTGTTTTCGTTGATTGTGTCGTGGTTGAATTGTTTTCGTTGATTGTGAAACAGGAAATGAAAAAAAAAACTCGAGTTCTTAAATCAATGAACTCTACAAGAGAACTCGGCATCCTCAGTGCCGAGTTCTCTTGTTGTGAACACGGCATCACCCCTGCCGAGTTCACACCAATAGAAATCGGCATCTTCAATGCCGAGTTCTATGTAAGTTTTTTATTGGCCCACTTGATATTCCACTCGACTTGAGTTGCCAGGAGAATAGTGATTCAAATAGAACTCGGCACTCTCAGTGCCGAGTTCTCTTTGATTCACTATTCTCCTGGGCTCATATCGTGCATGAGACGATTGACACGCCAGGAGAACAGTTGCTTAAATAGAACTCGGCGTCCTAGATACCGAGTTCTAAAGTAATAGTTCGGCGTTGGTAACGACGAGTTCACTTAAAAAAAGATAACTCGGCGTTACCAACGCCGAGTTCTGGAGGTCTATAAAAGCAGGCAGACGCCCCCCCTCTCCCTCACGACGGGTTCTCGCGATTTTCAGGTTAGGGTTTCGTTTTTTTTTCGTTTTCCACCGTTTTCTTGCCTTTTTTATGTATTAGGATGATATACATTGGTGTTTTATGTATGATTGTAGTGTTTTTGTTGGTTTAGGAACCCGTTTTGGTGGAAACTCGAATTCGATTTTGGATTTTTAGGCAAAACGTTTTATTTCTTGTTTGATAGTTGATTATTGAATTTAGTTTTGTTGATTATAGGTCTACGGTATCGTAACGTTGTTTATTGGAGAGATTGCTCGACGTTTACAATCGTTTGCTACTACACTCGATTGAGGTAACTTCTAAAACATTTAAGTATTTTCAATTTTTTAAGTATTTAGTAAGAAATTCGATCATCTCACTTGAACACATTTTCAAATATTTAGGTATGGATAAAGATGATGAAGGATCTTTGTTGGTTATGTATAACGGGAAATTAGAATGTGACGGAGATGTGGCAGAATACACAGGATCTGACCGCAAATTGGTAGTTGTTCCGTTGAACATCAAATATGAGGATTTAATTGATGTTATAAGATCTGAATGTTGTTATCCACACAATATGTTTGATGTCAAGTTGACGGCGAAATTGCCATTAAACAATGATTGGACTTACGTTCCATTAACCAATGATAGGTCGGTTTATGGATTGATGCGTTTGTTTAAACGAATGTCTGTGGTTGGAGTGTATGTGGAAGCTGAACCTAAAGTGCCCGACCCTACGCTGACAACGAACACTCATTCGCCGGAGTATGGTACAGTAAGGTCGACCGGTTGGGACTGTGGAATAGATTTGAATATAAGTCTAAATCCTACAGCCGAAGTTCCAGCATACCAGCAAATTCCATTTTTCCAATCGCATAACTTCCAAACAGGCAACGAATGGTCAGAAAATGTGTGTGACATTCCTTCTAGCAGTGCAAATCCTTATCCTGGTCTGTCGCAATTTGAACCTTCACATTACAGTCATGATGAGTTTGCTGGAGGGGCTGGACCATCTACCTCATATCCTTACCTTGGGCTTGGTTTGTCACCTGTTGAACCAATTCATTTTAGTCGACCAGAAGGCCGGGAACAGATGCATAGCGTTGAAGACGATGACACTGAGGAATTAGGGGATTACAGCACACCTTTCGCTGTAGAAGATGAACCTGAAGGTGTTTCTGCTAATGAAGTCGTTCCGGAGACGCAGGATGTCATATATGCGATGGGTCAATCCATAAACCGTGAAGACGACGACGTTGTTGATGATGCAGTTGCTAACAACGATATGATTCCAACTCTTAATGAACTTCCCGATATCTTCGAGGACGACAACTGGATAGAGAATTCGGTAATTGAACACTCATTCTTCGATGCTGCGAACAATTTTGAACAGAGTGATTGGCATACGCAAGATGGTCGTTCTTTCTGGGATAAACGAATTTTCCCAACCAAAGATGATTTGGTTCATGCTCTGCAATCGTGGCACATTAAAAAGTTTGTTCAGTATTCAGTTGTGGTTTCTTCAACGAAACGGTATACTGTTCATTGTATTCGTCGTGATGAAGATAACTGCAAATGGCGTCTACATGCGTCTGTTCCAAAAGGCTGCAGATATTTTCAAGTTAAAACATACGACGCCGAGCACACTTGTTCCAATCCGATATTGTTAAACGACAACAAACAATGCAGTGCTAATTTTGTATGCGACTTGATAATGCCATCTGTTAGAACTAAGTTCACAATTACTCCTGCTGAAATAATGGAAAGGGTGAAGACCAAATACTCACTTGAAATCGGTTACGCTAAAGCATGGCATGCTAGGCAAAAAGCGTTGAACCGAATATATGGTGCCGAAGAAGACAGTTTTAAAGATTTGCGAAGGTTCGTCACAGTTCTCTGTCAGAATAATGAAGGATCTGTTGTCGAAATAGAGTCTGTCCAGATAAATTCAGACGAGGAGATGTTTAAGCGTGTATTTTGGGCGTTCGGGCCTTCAATTAGTGGGTTTCATTATTGTAGACCCGTTGTCAGTGTGGATGGAACGCACCTCTATAGCAAATATAGAGGTTTATTGCTAATTGCTGTGGGCACAGATGCAAACAACGGAATTTTTCCTTTGGCATTTGCTGTTGTAGAGAGCGAGAATACAGAGTCGTGGACGTGGTTCCTTCATTTGCTGGCAAGTAGAGTTACAAGGCGACCCGATTTGTGTATTATCACCGACAGATTTTCGGGAATAAATGCTTGTGTGCGAGCCGCATTTCCACCTTCGGAGGGCCATGTACATCGATTCTGTCTTCGACACATGAAAGCAAATCTTGCTAAACATCGAAATTGCAAGGAAAGATTGGGACAAATCAAGTTTTATGAAGCGGGTAAAACTCATTCATTTATGAAATTTGAAGAGTTAATGAAGGCTATTGCAGAGGAACATAAGCCGATATACGAGTGGATTCAACATCAAGGTCCTTTGGAAAGATGGACTTGTTGTCACGACGGGGGTCGACGTTTCGGATGTATGACAACTAACATGTCAGAAAGCTTCAACAATGTCTTACGAGGGGCACGCGGTATGCCAATTACAACCATGATTTTGATGACCTTTCTCCGCTTGAACAAATTCTTTGTTAAAAGAAGGGACGTCGCCGAGTCGTGGAATGAAACATATGTACCGACAGTCCACACCGTGGTGATGGCAAACAGCAATCTGGCCAGAACACATACAGTAACTCGGTACCACCAGCTGATGTACTAGGTTGAAGCCAATGACCAGAAAAAATACCTCGTGAAATTTGAAGAAGGAGTTATTACTTGCACTTGTGGATACATAATTGCAATGCACGTCCCATGTTCACATGTACTAGCAGTTTGCAGTGGCAGACATGCAAATGTCAACACTTCACATTTGGTGTCCCCGTATTATGAGGTTCAAATGTACAAGGAGGCGTACAAACCGATATTTATCCCAATTCCTGATGTGAGGTATTGGCCAGATCGAGGCACCATCACAATGAAGCCTCCCCAAACCAAAAGACCTCCCGGTCGGCCTAAATCAACGCGAATCCGAAACGAGATGGACGAACACTCTGGAAGAAAGGTAAGGTGTGGGAGATGCGGCGGTATAGGGCATAACCGAAAGCGATGCAAGGAACCTATATAGCAAAATATTTTGTATGTAACTATTTAGTGAGACGAATGAATGTAAGAGTTGATTAATTGTAAGACTTGTAATGTATTTGTAATGTATTTTGTTATGACTTGAATGAATGTACGACTTAAATCCTTTTTAAGAGTTGATCAATTGTAAGACGATAATTGTAAGACGAATGAATGTAATGTATTTTTTAGGACCGCAAATTTGCCTACTTAAGCCTATTGAATTGGACTTCTGCCTATGAAACTCGGCATCTAGAATGCCGAGTTCTATTGTAGACATGGGCCACCTGGCCGTCACCCATTTTCACACAAGATTTGAGTGCCAGGAGAACAGGACCAAATAGAACTCGGCATCCCCAATGCCGAGTTCTATCTGAATCACTATTCTCCTGGCAACTCAATTCGACTGGAATGTCAAGTGTTGGGCGATAAAAAATCAAATCGAACTCGGTATCACCAGTGCCGAGTTCTTCCAAAGCGAACTCGGTATCACCCGTGCCGAGTTCTCTCTGGGAGAACTCGGCATCACCAGTGCCGAGTTCTATTTGAATCACCTCAGAAAACGTCAAGTGTTGGGCAATAAAAAATCAAGTAGAACTCGGCATCACCAGTGCCGAGTTCGTCCAAAGAAAACTCGGCATCACCAGTGACGAGTTCTCTCTGGGAGAACTCGGCATCACCAGTGCCGAGTTCTCTCTGGGAGAACTCGGCATCACCAGTGCCGGCACTGGTGATGCCGAGTTCTGTATGCACAAAAAAACAAAACCCGCCGCCGCCACGTGTCACCACGTGGTGGCAGCGGGTCTAGTTTGAGAAATACTTTTGTTTGAGGTTTATTTTGAGAATTTTTTTTAAAAAAAATATTATTTTGAAAAATTTTCCCACAAAAAAATCCTGACAAATCTATCGTGGCTCTCGTTAAGCTAAACCGTGAGATCAATGTCAACTTTTGTCGAGCCCAATAACGGAGCCGATTCAAGCTCATTTTAGCCCCAATTATTCAAGTTTGATGGTTTACACTATTATATACGTTGCTAATATATGAATATACACAAGCTTAATAAATGAAAACATGGGTATTAGACCCATATAGTCTAACCGTTGAAGGTAACATTGTTGCCGATTTCTAATATAGTCTCCAAAGATTAACTTTTAAGCAACATCTCTCTCTCGAATTGAAAATATTTCGAGACGACTCCTCACTCACTTGAATCCGACATACCGATCTAATATTTCAAGATTATTGAAGGTGTAAGGTTTTGGAGAGAGATGTTGTTTGAAGTATCACACATTGACATCATATTTAGAATTCTCAATACTGTTACCTGGACCTTGGCGGTTGGACCGGGTTGGACCGTGAACCGGTAGCAAACCGGTCGGTTCGGTCAAAAAACCGGTTTCTCTCGTGAACCGAAGCGAACCGAAGAAAACCAAAAAAACCGGTTTTCAATTTAAACAAAATTTGGTTTTTATTTTAGTTTTTGTTCAATTTTGACCCAAATTCTAAGATTTTTACTTTTTACTACTCCTTCCCCAACCCCTCACCACACCTCCACCCTCGCGATCTCCACCGGTCCACCCCTCATCGCACCGCCACCGCTCGCGATCTCCACCAAGGCCGGTAGACCGGTTGATCTCTACGACAGTCTACCATCCTGGTAGATGTTGAAGTAAATGTTTGTTCATTTGTTAGAAGAAAGACTAATACTATTTAGTTACATGTTTGTTCATTTTTTTACTGATTTTAATTATGTTATTTTACAAATGGATAATTTTTGTTGAATTGTTCATAGTTTAGGTACTTGGTTATTACTTATTATGTTAAAAAATAATAGGAAAAATCGGTTCAATCGGTCGGACCGTCGGTTGGACCGCCGCTACGGAGTCGGTTCGGTTCAACCCTCGGTTCACAAAATGCTAATGTCATGCTGACGTCATCATCGGTTGGACCAGGTTGAACCATCGGTTCGACCACTTTGAACCAAACCGAGCTGTTTTCGGTTCACTATTCGGTTCGGTTTTTAAAACATTGGTCCACACTCCGCCCACAGTCCACCACGCCCTGCGTCCACCCACGCCCTGCATCCACTCCCACCTTCACGACCTCGTCCACCTCCTGCATCCACCTACACCTTAACTGCACCCACGCCTCCACCCCCAACTCCCACCTCTCCTCCAGTCTCCCACCTCTCCTCCAGTCCCACCTCTCCTCCAGTCCGAGCAACATCTAGTTGGACCAACCTCTCTCCACTCCAGACCGACCAGCACGCAGCCCTCTCTCCACTCCAGACTGACCAACCTCAGTTCTGATGGAAGGTGATCTTGCTCTCCATGACCCTGAAATTGAGGGTGAGCCGGTTCATTATACTCCTACTGCTTTAGATGGTGAGGTAAAAGTTTCTTCATCTGTTAGAAGAAAGACAGATATTGCTTGGTCTCATGTTACTAGGATGGGTATAAATGTTGTGAAATGTATTTATTGCAACAAGGTTTTCAAAGGAGGTGGAATTCATAGAGTAAAAACTCATCTAGCTAAATTAAAAGGAGACTCTACATTTTGTAGTCGAGTACCAGCACATGTGCAGTATCAAATGGAATCATCTCTTAAAAGTTTTAATGAAGGAAAAAGGAAAAGAACAAGTGATGCATCTAGTTGTCAAAGTGTAAATGCTGGTGATATTGCTGAATGTAGTAGAAAAAATGCTAGTGATGATGGACCTCCCATTAAGAAGACTAGTTTAGAGAGTTATTTTCCTTGTTCAACTCCAGGGTCTCAACCATCTATAAAAAGTGTTATGACAGCTAAAGAAACAGTAGAGGTTGTTGATTTTGCTATAGCTAAATGGATGTATGATGCTTGCATTCCTTTTAATGCCATAAACTCTGTTCATTTTCAAAAAATGGTGGATGCAATCGCTTCAATTGGGTTTGGGTACAAGGCACCAACATATCATGTCATTAGGGGTCCTTTGTTAGAAAAGAATGTTGCTGATTTGTCAGAGTGCATTGCAACATTTAGGAAGCACTGGGAGGTGTATGGGTGCACTATAATGGCAGACGGGTGGACGGATACTAGACAAAGGACTCTTATAAATTTTCTTGTATATTGTCCGGAGGGGACGGTATTTCTGAAATCAGTTGATGCATCACATGAGTCTAAAACTGCAGAAATGTTGTTTGAATTGTTTAAGGAAGTAATTGAGTATGTTGGTCCAAAAAATGCGGTTCATATTGTAACAGATAATGCTTCAAACTATAAGAGTGCTGGGAAAATGTTGCAGAGGCATTATGGTCACATGTTTTGGAGTCTTGCAGTGCTCATTGTCTTGATTTGATGCTTGAAAAATTCGATAAACTTCCTGCAGTTAGTGAGGTTCTTAGTAGTGCAAGAGTCATTACAAAGTTCATGTATAATCATTGTTTTGTGCTGCAATTAATGAGGAAGTATTGCCAAAGGGATTTGCTTCGACCTGCCACTACTAGATTTGCGACCAACTTTTTGACATTGCAAAGTCTTTTTAGTCATAAGGATGCTTTGATAACTATGATAGCTTCTAAAGAATGGTCAGAAAGCAAAATCTCAAAAATCCAAGTTGCCATTCAAGTAAAGGAATTGATAATGAGCACTTCATTTTGGAATTCATGCAATGTTGTTATCAATGTGACTGAACCACTTGTCAAAGTTCTGAGGATGGTAGATAGTGATGAAAGACCGTCTATGGGTTACATTTTTGAAGGAATGAGAAGGGCAAAGGAAGCAATAAAGAATGCTTTTAATGGCAATGCAGAGGAATATGGGGTTTATGTCAGTATTGTTGATGATAAGTGGGAAGGACAACTAGGACATCCTTTACATTCTGCGGGGTTTCTTTTGAATCCAGAATTTTTTTACAAAGATATTGCCTTCGCTACTAATCACAAGATTTGGAGTGGTTTTCTTGATGCTGTGGAGGTCTTGTATTGCAATGATGAGGCAACGATTGATAAAATCAATGCTGAAATAGAACTTTATAGAAAGACAGCTGGTGACTTCGGGCGTGGATTCGTAATTAGAAATTGTGACAAAATGCTTCCAAGTTATAAATTGTTTTAATTTATTGTGTTGTCAACTTTAATTTTGCTTGTCCATTTTTTCGATTTGTATGCTAATGAAATGTTAACAAGTTGGCAGCATTGTGGTGGGAAAACTTTAGAGGTGGAACTGAAAATTTGAAGAATATGGTCATTCGGGTTCTGAGTCAAACTTGTAGTGTATCTGGCTGTGAACGCAATTGGAGTGTCTTCGAGCGTATACATACGAAAAAGAGAAACAGACTAGAACATGCAAGGTTGAACAATCTAGCTTTCATCCACTGCAATTTACGTTTGAGGTAATGAATTGAAGTCTACTTCTTTCATATTTAAGAGAACCTTTTGTTCTTTTAACATGCAATAATTATTATTTTTTTGGGTAGGGAACGTGATATTGCGAATAGGAATTTTGATCCAATATCCTTGGACTCCATACATTTGTTTGATGATTGGATTGAAGAACCTTCGATCACACATGAAGATATGGATGGTTGGCTAGACGGAGCTCTTATGTGTGCAAGTGATAGTAGCGTTGAGGTACAAATGGTTCTTCTAGCTTGCTAAATTTTAAGTTCAATTTGTTTCAAAGCAAGATAATCAACCACCTATACAACACCTATTCTCCAACAAAAAATTCTGAACACCTGTCATCCTTCTCTCTTCACACTCCACCACCTATACAACACTTCAATTGGGTACTTGAAAAATGTGTTTGTTACCCTTTTGAGGTTCTTGCAGGTCTTGTGTGTGTTGTGTTGTCTGACTTGGGTAACATTAGAAGATTGATTTTTGCTGGACATTGGACTAAAGATTTTAACCTTTTATTCATGTTGATGTGTTTTTGTAGTGACACTTTGGTTGGTAGAAGGGCCAGCAAGCTCAACACACTTGGGTAATTGGGGAAAAATGTTAATTGAGTTGGATTTTGCTGGAAATTGAAAGTTATTCTACTTTTTCTGCAAAGTAAAATAACTTCACTTGGGTGGAATACCTAACAAGCTAATATCACTTGGGTAATTGTAAAATTATAAAAAAATTGTTAAATGCCTGAAAATGTTATTGATTTCTGGTCCTGTTTTGATGTTGGCTTTGTATATCTAGGGGCCTTCAATAATCGGATAGGACTTGTGGAGAAAAGAGAAAACGTCAAAGACAAGGCAAAGGAAGTTGACTTGAAAGTTTGAAACTGAAATGGGAGTGATGTTGGCGTTTTTGGTGTAATGAAGGAAAATAGAACCCAGTTGGGGTCATTTTTTGTGAACTTGTATGCTATTATATTTGAACTTCGTGCTTTAATTTCATTGGTTGTCGAGTATTTTGTTGTTGGTTACTTGTTAAACAGTTAAACACGAGCCTAGACTTAAATAGTTAAATGATAGTCTTAGTTAATTATTATTTGCAGGTTTAAATTTAATATTTATGCTTGCATTCAAATATTTATGTTGATCACTTCATTTTTGTTTACAGGTTTTAATTAAGTTATTTTACATATGCATATTTTTGTTGAATTGTTCATAATTTAATCACTTGGTTATTACTTATTATGTAAAAAAATAACAGGAAAAATCGGTTCAATCGGTCGGACCATCGGTTGGACCGGCACTACGAAATCGGTTCGGTTCAACCTTCGGTTCACAAAATGCTGACGTCATCATCGGTTGGACCAGGTTGAACCATCGGTTGGACCACTTTAAACCAAACTGAACTGTTTTCGGTTTAGTGTTCGGTTCGGTTTTTAAAACCTTGGTTCAAACACCCGGTTCGACGACCGAGTCGTTCGAATATTTCAATATTTTTTCGTTTTTTTGTTTTGATTTTTTTAATTTTTGTTTTAATTTTTTTTTAATTTTTTTTGAAAATACTTTTTATAATTGTTTTGATTTTTTAGTATTTTTTAATTTTTTAAAAAACTTTTTCTTAGATGAACCCCGAAATAATGTGAGGAGAGAGGTGAGTTGTGGTTAAGAGTTGAATAGTGTAGGAAAGAAAAACAATTGAGTTGGAGAGAGAGAAAATTGATATGGAAGTGTGAGAAAACTGATTTTGAATATAGTGAAGAGAAAAAAAACTCATGACCATGTCGTCCGGATCATGGTTTCGGATGACCCTAGGACAAATCCTAGATTTTACGCATGTTATTGACTTCATCCCACGTGGACCCAACATTCATGTTTTCACCTGCTAAGTTTGCACATGAACATAATAATACATTCATTTGCGATACCAAGCTTGAAAGTCGGGGTGTGCATATGGTCAGGACCAGACAATATGTTTTTCCAAGGTCTGGACCGAAGATCGCACCGGACCGGACCGGTAGGATTCGGTCTGGTATGGTCCGGTCCAAAACCGAATTTTTACCTCAATTTTTTTTAAAAAAAAACAAAAACCAGACCGGAACCAGAACCGGAACCGAATTTTCAACGGGGTCCGGACCGATTTCTGTTCTCCCCTACTCCGAAAGTTAGACAAATTTGTTGTTTCTTGTAGTTCCTTTGTAATAATTGTAAATTTTTGAGCACCTCAAGTAGTTGTTTTGAAAGCAAGTACATCCTTTGTCTTTGCTTCAATGATTATGGCTTACGATTTGGGTAGTCTTGACATAAATTTCATAAACCAGATGTTATAGACTTATAGTCATGGTTGTCGAAAAAGCAAAAATAACATTTGAAATAATTTCCACCTTATATATCCCCAACAAACCAAGACCAGCTCAAATTCCCGTTGCGGGGGACCTAACCTTCCACAAATAGAATGACCTATAATATTGATCATGAAGAAAGAATCAATGTTGAGAATTAACAACACTTAAACCAAAATTTGAAGTCAAATCGTCCGTATGTAAACACGAAAGAAGCATGTTCTACATACTACCTCTTATGTATGTTCTGCGATACAGCATACTATTATATAATAAACATCTAAATTCTACTGCCATAGATCTACTTAATCAATATAAATTATAGTAGTATGATCATGGTCCTACGAAGGAACCGAACCGCTAAACGTCATCCGCGAATTACTTCAATCGTCCACGTCAATTACCATTTTGTCATTTTCTCTTTCTTACTTATTTCCTCTCTTCGTTCCACTCTCCCACCACCACACTCTCTTTATTTTCTTCCCAACATCAAATTTCAACCACAAAAAAAGTCTCGGAAAGCAGGAAACTACTCTTAATAGGCTTCCCTCTTTTCATACTACATAGGACTGTCAAGTTCTGCTCGGGATCGATGGATCGCTCGATTTTGCTCGAATCGTGGCTCGGATCGGTTAGTAACGAGCCGAGCACGAACAATGAAATCTACTCGATAAGCTAAACGAGTCGTGCACGAGCAAACCCCGCTCGTTCAATGTCCACTCGGTGCTCACTCGATTATCACTCGAGATCCGATTACGCTATCCATTTATCAAACTCATTTACCAAACTCATTATCCATTTATCAAACCTTATTTATTAAACTCATTACCCACCTACCAAACCTATTTACCAAACTCAATAACTCATTTAACATACCAAATACCCAAATCTCCCCCACCCTCCGAATTCCGAATTCCCAAACCCTCACCTCACACCCCAAATCCAACCCTCCCTACGAAACCCTAACACCTCCTCCTTGTTGCCGTCGTCGTCGTCGTCTACTCCTCGCTGCCCTCTCCTCCTCACCGTCGTCTCCATCAAGCAAGAAATCAAATATGCTTGTTTCCAACAACTCTATTGGAAATAGGACGAGTTAAGAGTGGTGGTCTCTAGATTTGGTGAAGGGTGTTGGGAGGATGCTTAAAGGGGGGATCTTAGTTGGGTCAGGAATGCCGTTTTGGGGAACGTCGGATTCCAAGATTGTAAACACAAATGTGGGTCTATTTTTGTTGTTTTTTTAAGATTTTGATTTGAGTTCTTGGAAGAAGTTTCGTTATCATGTTGTGGTTTTGTTTTGTTAGTATTTGTTGTTACTGAAATTTTAATGTGATGATGTTTGTATTCTGATTTTCTTCGATTTTGTGTTAGACTCTAGATGTATTTCCATCTAAAATATTAATGGAATTATTTAGACTTCTTTTAGCAACAAAAAAATCATTTACGAATAATCCTTGCTCCGTAGAGTGTTGGTTGCTTTGGTGATGATTTCTAATCCATCTTAATAGATTTTGGGTAGTATAGAAATGCTTGGATATTTTGGACCTAAATTTAGGTGTTCTTGATAATTTAGGCATCAAGGAGAAGAAGATATTTTAGGTGGAATGTGTTCTTATTGCTATGTGTTGGTGGTGCAATGTGTTGAGAATCACAAAATTGAACAAAAAAATCCATAAACAAAAAAAGCTTTGATATAACATGTTTTCGAACAGTTAACGAGCCAATCCGCTCGCGAGCGGGAGTCGAGCCGAGCACGAGCGGAATTTTCGGTTGACTACCTTATAGAGCGAGCGGCGAGCACAACAAATTTCTTATTGAGCCGAGCTCGAGCATGCTTGGCTCACTCGATAAGAGATCGTTTACACCCCTAATACTACAACAACAAAAATAAACATGAAAAATAAAATCGAAGTAAGAATGCGGTGATGACAGCTCCTGCGGGGACGCTGAATGATTTTTAAATGAGACGTGACATAATGAGAATTAAATGAGAGAGACGTCCTAATTAGACGTCCCAACCAAAATTTTAAATAGGATGGGATATAATGAAAAATAAATGGTAAAATGTTAATTGATCATGGACGACAAATAGTAATACCCGGAAGTAAAGGGCATTCACTTGGGCCTTTTCACGATTCCTCTGAATACCAAATCGTGCAACGTGCCCTAGAAGTTAGTGAGCCTTGAGTTTTTCTTCCAAAACTTTATGTCCCTCAAGGCCTCATGGCTCATGTCCTAACTTTGAAAGACAACTCTGACACAACGTAAGTGATTGAAATGTCCTAGTGTCATCAAACCTTCTAAATTGGGTTAGAACTTATAAACACGCATTCACCATCATCATTGCTAAAAAGACATTGTGATTTGTGAAGCTGAAGCATGCCTAAATTCTATCATGATTCCTAAAATGACAGTGGGACTTCAGAATTTTTATCAAATCAGTTGTTCCACCACAGTGACCACACCATGGTCCATGTTTCATGAATGATGAAACTCACAAAATACAATGGTAAGTAACGCTCTTTCTCTTCTTGTATGTTACTTTACTCTTTCAAATTTCTTTCTGAGAATATATTATATCGACGAAACACATACATTTATAATAAACACACACAAGTTCTGAATAATAACAGAGATACAAGGAAGGGTTCAAAATACAAGGAGTCAAGGGACTTTGAAATCGCTGCTTTCTACTACTACTACAAGAAAACACACAACTACCTATGAGGCTATCTATGATCTACCATTATTTTATTTTCATGAAGCAAGGGTGTACTTCTCTACTGTCCCTATCTACAGCTCACCTCTGTTTCACACTTTCACCCACTGAGCTCATTCATCACAGAAAGTGACTAATTTCAAACAAAACACACGCACACAAAGTGACACTGGTGTTCATAAAAAAAAGGTTAATTACATCTGAATTATGTTTTGATATCACTTTGTCTCCTTAAAGTTTCAAAGTTAACAGTTAACTCCCCTGAGTTTTAATTTTGTAACACTTTGTCCCATTGAACTTCAAAAACTCATTATTTAACACACATTCGACGTTTTTTTCCTAATTTTTTGTTGTTGTAACCCTAATACACTATTAAACCTATATTTACGTGAAAGATTGGATCGAAACGGAAGTCGGATATGGTTGGAATTTGGGTCAGATTGAGTGTCAATCCAAACCATATCCGACTTCCGTTTCGATCCAAACTTTCACGTTAATATAAGATTAGGAGTGTATTAGGGATACAACAAAAACAATTAGGAAAAAAAACGTCGAATGTGTGTTAAATAATGAGTTTTTGAAGTTCAAGGTAGTAAAATGTTACAAAATTAAAACTCAGGTGAGGTAACTGTTAACTTTGAAATTTCAGGAGGGCAAACTGTAATTAACCCAAAAAACCAAAGTGACACCGTCGTGTCCTTTTGTTGTGTTTTTGTTGGAGTAGCCGCTCTTTTTTATCATTGTCTCTAATTGCTGTTCATGCCTTCCTGTCGCTGTAGTCTGTAGTGTGAACATACGTACTCAATTAGTATAGAATCCGATCGACCTTCAATGTGCTAGTGACATTCTTGTCGCTATCTTTCGGCATTACAAACATTTTATTACCTACAAGACAAGGAATTTAGACAACAGCCGACAATTTGTCCTGAATGTCGTAAATATCCAGTTTGGTGTAATATGGTTTTACGAAGTCAAGATCAATATAACATCCCTGACCGATTGGATGTTGATTTTTTCCACCACTATAACCAAGTGAATCATGGGATTCATATATATGCTTAGGAGATCATAGCTTAGTATAAGTTGAATTCACACAACATAGCGTTGCTAAATTGATTTGCTCCGGATGTATCTATCAATAATGGATACAACTTTTAACATAAAAATGTCATAATTTACTCACAGTTAACATGTAACCGTATTTCACCTGTTGAATGAATACCGTACAATAGAAGACAAGCATGACATGTCCAAAGAAGATAAATCACCAGTCGAATTCTCCTTTTCTTCTTGGCAAATGATTAACTCAAATTAGTGTGCACGAATCACTTGGACCCCAAAATAAAATAAAATAGATACAAGTCTTCGCTGACCCCACCATGCATGGGGATGACGCACGTACTGCCATAACGGTTCACGTCGGAGAAGCACATCAGTAAGGAATTCACACTGTCTGATCAAATCGTGGAACCTTGACCGTAGAATTTCTGTGCACACACGATTTATCATACAATCTTTCACCACGAGGAGTAGAGTCATACTCAGTCGCACATATCAACCTCCAATTTTGAAATAACCGGAAGAATTACCGAACTGCAAGAAACAAACAACTAAATGTATATTTTATTGCATAAAAAATGTTACAACTTACAAATATTAAAAAAGAAATAAATTTTGGTACCATAATTAAGATTTGTCACTTTCGTCGTGTGAATAAGAAATGAAGTCAAAATGAATGACTTTGGTTGGTGACAATTAAATTAACAACCACTTTGAGATAATCAATACCATGGAACGGCCAACAATTTTTTTGTCATGTTTGAGATGCTTAGAACTTAAAAGGGAAATATAAGATAGTACATAAAGAAACAATTAAATTAGCAAGTAAAATTCTTAGTATTGAGCTAATGCGAAGTCATTGTTGAATCGCTACGAGTAAGCAGGTTATTTTAGTATTGTATTATAGGGCAAGGATAGAATAAGACCTTTTTTAATTTTGAGTCAGTCTCCCCATGGTTTGCAAAATCTGACTATCACTCATATTTGTTGTACTGCAAATCAAAAATCAATGAATTTTGACGATTCAAAAATAAAAATTACAAAAATATTACTTCAAATTTACATTTCATTCCAACACGCTATTATATTACGACAATATAATAATATTACTTACGTATGATTTATATTACTGTTAAATTATTCATGTTACGTCATACTTATTAGACAAAGTTGTATGAAATCCACCATTTTTCAAATTCATTCCAACACGTAATATAATACTATTACAACACAATAATACTACTGATGAAAGTATATTTTTACTGTTCAACCACCGATATTACAGCTCATTACTGCGCTTACTTTAAACTTTCGATAATATTACATATTGGAAGTTTTTATCACCCAACTTAAAAATGTTAAAATTTAATTAAAATACTATAATGTCTTCTTAAAAAAGCATTAAACTCACGTGAAACGTCGCAAGTGGCGCACACCCCAATTTATAACACCCACGACGCCATCCTCTTCATCCTGACACCTCCAAACTCCAAACCGTTCCACTTCCACTCAAAAGTCCAAACCCAACCAACCAAAACACTAATCCACCCTCGATCTAACCAACCATGAACGACCTCTACCTCACCGACGGCGATCCCTTCTGGCCGTGCCGGGCCCACTTGTGGCTGGCCTCCCCCGGCGTCTGCCCCCTCTGCCTCCGCGACCGCCTCCTCCTCCTCTGCTCCGACTGCGCCTCCCTCCGCCCCTGCTCCTGCTCCAGTGCGGCCTCCACCTCCTCCTCCTTCACCACAACCACCTCCGATTCGATCTCGATCGGGACGATCGGGGCCGTCGGACGCGTGTCGGATCTGATCCACGAGGAGCCGGCGTTCCGACGGTCGAGGTCGGCGGCGGTCCGGAATATCCTAGAGGAGAAGAAGGGGATGGGGTGGATGTGGCCGTTCAAGGGGAGGAAGAGGGAGGCAGAGGCGAAGATGTGTAGGTCGAGGTCTGTGGCGGCGGAAACGGGTTCGGAGGCGAGCGGAGGGGATTTGAGGTGGAGAAGGTGGAAGGGGTATTTTCCGAGCCCGATGAAGGCGTTCGGAAGCCGGAGTAAGAGGGCCGGGTTGGTGCAGCAGAGCTCGCCGATGTGCCGGGGATAGAGGATGGATAGATATATAGATAGAGTTTGTGTTTTCAGGTATTTTTCTGAGATTTATTTGTGTTTTTTTCCATTATATATGTATTTTGGAAGAGAAATTGTTACTTCTTTAGTTATTTTTATGGGGACAAATGTACAGGTTGTTTATTGAAATGTTGGGTTATATTTTTTTCCTTATTTTGTTTTTGTTGAGTTAGAGGTTAGTTATGGACTTGTGGAGTTTTGATTTTGTATTCGTTGAAGTACACAATGTTTTGATTTGCTTGAACAATATTTAGGGCGAAATTGTTTTCAGTTTTGACTAGCCTTGGACGATGAGGTTGTAAATTTTTGATTCGACAACGTTGATGGTTTAAAATAACATAATAATATGTTGGGTTTATGTATGTGCTACGAAAACCAGAACTAATAAGTTATTGATAGTGAAAAGCATCGATCGACGAGACGTGGGGTTTGTTAACGTGTGGTTTGCGGAGGATACAAGTGGGAGTCCGTCGAGGTCACAGAGTTCACCAGGTGCACTACATCCTTAACCATACTATAAAACCCAGACATCCTTAAATCCACCCGACACCTCAGACTTTTTATTAATAAAAAAATGCAAACCAACCAACCGGGTGGAATTTCAAGCGCCCATCCCCCAAAATTCTACCCAGGCGCCTAGAGAATGTGCTTGGTGGGGGCACGTGTCCCCCACCATTGGTCATCTTTTTTCTTTTTTTTTTATCTTTTTTTATTTTTTGTTTTTGTGTTTAGAAAATATTTTTAAAATCATTTAAAATCGTTTTTTCAAATATGTTTTTATGAAAATAAGTTTTTTATTTGTTTATATTTTCTAGAATTTTTTGATAATTTTTCGTGTTTTGCCTAAAATTGATCCCGAAATGACGTGTAGGGGAGAGAATGTAATGCGCTTGAGTTGTTTCTGGGTGTGGTTAAAAAAATTTAGGGGGTGGTTTGAGCTGACGTGGCGGAAAGAGAAGCTGACGTGGTTGAGAGAGAAACCAGAACGCTCGGGAACTGCCTGGGCGCCGTTAATGGTGCTATAAATGATTTATGGGTTTTGTCAGATTGTAGTTGCTTTCCTTTATCCGAATGGCTAATATTATGCCTAATTGCACTTGCAGGGGGTAAATTAATAGTCTTAGTGTGAATAACCAAGTTACCTCTGTCACCAATCTCTCCGGTGTTCGGTCCAGTGCCCAGCTGGTCACGAAGGCGACCAATCGAATCATGCTCCATATAATTTGAGTCAGCCGTGTACATAGACGTGCCAACTTTGGAGGGGTGGAAAACATATCACCAAATGAGTTAGGGGCCCTAATCCCATTCGCCACCAAAAGTGCATCAAGGTTTGGAGAATTGTTGGAGCTGTGGAATCGGTTAGGCAATCGCTTGAAAAAAGGCCTCAACTTGAGTGTCCTTGCCTTCTAGAGGAGGGTTGTCCGACGTGGCTATGCCCCCAAACCAGGTGAGTTGCTACCATGTTTGGGGACGTAAGGGTTTTTTTGGTCAGCCCCCTGTGGGAAGAGATATGGGTTTGGGTAAGCCCTGAAATTGTAATGGTTAAAAAATAGGTTGGGCCCCGAAATTAGAGCTCCCACGAGGTGCAGCACGGGGTTTGCAGCAAGGTCGAGCACTGGATGCTTGATGTGCAAATTGACGTTGCATAAGGACACCACCTGCCATCGTGCGAGGATGTGTCACGTACTGAGGCCAAAATGGTGGCTAGATCCCAAGTTGGGGTTGTTGGATCAGTGTTGCGTCAGGTTTCCCATATCGATGGTGGGGCACCTGAGAAGGGTTCGATGTACTACTCCCAAGGCCGATGTGGATCATCGGAGCCTTGTTGCAGATTTGAGAATGAGTGCTTTGACGCTGACCATCAGTATTTTTTTTCCTGATTTACGACTATTAATTGGAGTAGCAGCTTTGGAGTTCGCGATCGATAATGACATCGGAGAACCTGGACGAGAGAGAGACATTCTCGTGCCCGGTGCCCTGACGAAGTGCTGCCCAGGGATTGAACTTCCTCCACAACCGGTGGTTCTGACGCCCAACCCACTTAGCCCCTTTATGGGACCGCTGGGTTTTTTCTTTGCAAATTGGGCATTTGCCTTTGTTCCTAAACCCCTTGTTGCCCTTTTGGTTGTCTCATGCTTACTAGGCCCATAGAAAAATTGGCCCAACAACACAATAAATGGCGCAAAATGTTAATAGGCCTTGCAGTGTTTGTCATGGTCTGACCCACTTGTAAGCTGGGGTTGATTTTAGGACATAGGTGAAACTGGGGTTGGCATGCGTTGACCTTGCAGTGTGTTCGAAGGCTCCGCAAACTGTGGCTGCGCCACGAGCATGACTTTGTACACTACCGTAAGACAACATAACAATATTGCTTGAGCAACTGACGTCCCAGGGTGAACTTTAACCTTGATTCTCACAAAGAATAACACTGACTTGGAGAGAGTGTGGTCATCGATGGAGGTGAGGTCGCCAAACTCGAATGCATGCTCGTTGAAAATTGAAGTGGTCAAAAGGTGTTAAGGGACCTCCTGAACAGTGATCCAAGTTCTATTTCTAGTGGGAGAGTTTGGATGGAGCCATAACTTTTGCTCAAATGTTTGAAGAGGATCTGGAACCCTTTGGAAGTGGAAAAGAGCGACTTGTATGTTTCTTTTGCCATTTCCGACGGGAAGGAAATTAGTAATTTGTTTGCAGCTGGTGCACGCTTATTAAATTCACCAATTTCTGACAATTTCCATTTGAGTTCGTCTTCAAGGACATAAGCTTCAGGAATGAGGCCATTATGAAGAGACACAAGCACATATCTACTTAACCCACACATTATCAATAATTTCATCCCCAGGTAATCCTCAAAATCTCCACTTTGCTAGTGTTTGACATGCTATAGGTGGTTGGAGGATCAATCGGTAACTGAGGGTTTGTGGTTTTTCTTTGTTTGTATGGGCATATATCAGCCTTATGATCATGTTATCTACAATGGTAGCACAAGAAATCCTTGTTACACGTTGGTTTCTTGTGACCCAACTCACCACATTTATGACATGTCACAGAAGGACGATGCCCTACTTTTAGAGTGGTGTCCTAAGGCAACCCTTCTGGGTGGCTTCTTACATTGGACTATTGTCCAACCAGATGCGTGAGACATTGAGTTTGTAGAGTCTCGAGATCCATTAGCGTGATGTGATACAGTGGTCGTTGTTGATTTTTTGGTTTTAATCTATATTTTGATGATTTAATCAACTTGATCTTAATTATAATCAATGTAGAGTAGCACACATATTGCATGACATACATATTGCCTTGTGTTAACTTTTATAGGTGATCAAGACTTAAGAAAGAAATGAATTTTAGTAAAGACATGTAATCAAGCTCATTGAAGACATGTATTTTATATTTCTTTTGAGTCTCAAGAATTTTGTGTACTTGAGCATACTGGAGTAAATAATCAATCACATACACACTAGGTTCCTTACAAAAGTCATATTAGGTTCCTTTAAGAACATTTGGACTACAATATGTCACCTTAACTTAAACCGGAAAACACTTAAACCAAACTTCAAAACTGTCCGAGCCTAATCCGTCGACCGAAGTAGTTCTCAGTTCGACCAATTGGACCAGTTAAATCTGTTAGCCAATAATGTTAAAGTGGTCGACCATTTTAAGCATTTTGTTCGACCATCTACACGTGTTAAATGATTGATAGAGTTGTGTTATTCTCTAACGGTCGTATTTACAAAATCCCAGGATTTCTTGTGGCCCCCGGTCGAACGATGCCTTCTTGGCGGTCAACCGGATGAAGACTTTTTTTGTCTTCCCAAGTGCATGTTATTTCGGTCGACCAAATCTAAACGTTTTGACAAACCCTCAAGTGTCTGTTAGTTTTCGGTTGACCGAACTATCCATTTAGTTCGACCGATAACGTAAGTGAACCTTAGTTACAACCGTAATTTGTTCGATCGTTGCTTGCTAGGTCGACTGATTGTTTCTGGACTTCATTTTTGGACGACTTCCGGTCGTTAGACCCAATTCGGTCAATTGTTAGTGCCAAGAACAGTGACCTGTGCTTTTCTGTTTTGTATTTCTTGCACAATCTATTACCTCTTATATCACAACGGCTATAACTCACTTAGATGTTATAAATAAGGGTTCCTAAACCTGATTTAAATAACTCTCCTACTCCTATTTGTCTCTTACTTTAGAGATATCAATTCAAACACTCAAAGCCTCCACTTTCACACTTTAGTCTCTATTCCAATCATACTCAATTATGCTCAAGTTAGAGAGTGCTTGAATCACTCAAGTTTGTTGTTGTCAAGAAAATTGTAAAGATTTCGATAAAAGCCCAAAACATCTCTCTCGGATTGTGAGAGGAAGGTCCAAGCTTGTGAGGGTGTACATAAAATTTAAAGTGTAAAGACATTCTCTTCCGGTCCGGAACGGGGAGTGATTAGTGAAGACGTAGGCGGAACTTGCGAGAGAGGACTAGGATTCAGGGGTTGATCCGAACCTCTATAAAAATCACCAGGTCTCTTTGCGATTTGCATATTTTCTTCCTTTACTTGCTTGTTTGTTTAAATTTCATTGTACATCTTTGATTAAGTAGAGATTTATTAAACTTAAAATTGATTAGAATTAAGGTCATACAAGATCTCCACAGCCACATATGATGGTTTCCTACCACTCTCAAGTCTTAAAAAGTACTTATTTGGAGAGTTTCCCTCCAAGAAGAACGTGTCTACATTAATGCTACTAGGGGAGCAGTCTGCCAATTTGACAGGATAAAAGACCTCATACAAGTGCCTAATGGTCTAGAGTTAGGAAACCCCTAGTTAGCTAGGTCTTAATTACCTTGCTTACAAAAGAGATCTGGGATTAACTAAGTTAATTAAAACTACACTGGAGTCACATTGCGTAGCCTTCCTGGGGATGCAAGGGGATGGTATTTACCTTGAGCACGACTTCAGAAGCCCCTCGGTCGCCACCATCAGAGGAGACAAGACACTCCCAAAGTCACCGTGATCTCAAGCTCTGAAGGGGAACTACGGCCTCGAAGATGACCTTTCACCACGGAGTGCCTGCACTGAACTGCCAACTTCCACTTCAGAAGCTCTGAGAGGAGGCCTCACCTCACTTTCGAGAAGAAGTCCACCTTCTCGTGTGTTTGATAGTAATGTTCTCAAATGTGAATGTCATCAGTTGGACCCAATAGTCGTCTCTTAGGGGGTTTGTGCACTCGGAAAGTAAGGAAATAGAAACGAAAAAAAATAACTTCCCTTTGACCGGTAAATTAAGAGGTGTCTTGGAAAGCAGCCTTACTTTCCCCCCATATAAAAGAAACTTTTCCCTAAGATTTCTCAACTTTTAACTTCGAAAAGCAAAGGAAACTGCGAGAGAACGGTTCTTTTCGAGTATAGGGTTTGTTAATTTCTAATCACGCGACAATAAGAGGGTCCCGTCCACCTTCTCTGGCGACGAAGGCTGAGGCTATCTTCTCAGCACGTGATAAGAAGGGCTTGGGGTTATCTTATCTTAGTAGGTTGTTCTGAATTGTGATGAAATACTTAGATCAGTAGTTTATATTATAAGATGGTTGCCGCACGCTGCACGTTTTGGTGTTTATTTGTATATTTTTAGATTCTAGACTACCAAGTTATAATTACAACTGCATGAAACTTTATCGTTTAAGTCAATATGTTTTCCAAAAATTCTGCAATTTATTAAAAAATGAAGGCTTGATTAATGACATTAAAGTGTAAGAGTGCAAGAACAATTAGCAATGTTTCTTGTTATAGTGGGACCTGACCAGCGAGATGGTGTTGCTAGAGCAAGATTCTGGCGTTCTACTTGGATCGTTCGTACCTATTTTAATAAAAATGCTTAATGGAATTTTGCTACTAAATGACATGTTGCTTGTGGATGTATTATCAAGTGTTCCAGATCGAATCCAGAATGATTCAAATGTATTCCTATATATTTTAGGGTAACTTGATTTGTCATTGTCTTTCTTGGTGTATTAGATTTATAATTCAATTTTATACAAGATTGCATTGATATTATTAACGAAACTAATGTGAAAGCTAATACATGGACCAAAAACTGCAAGATTCAGAAAGCATAAAAGGGACTTATCACAAAATATTATGACAGTTTGCAACTTTAACATGAAATTTACATATATTCTTGCTGGTTGGGAGGGATCATGTGCTAATGCTTGAAGACTACAAGATGCATTGACTCGAGCAAATTGTCTACAAATATCACCATGTGAAAATTAATCATTTCTAAAATCGATAGTTTTATGGTTAACGTTTAGTTGATATTCTATAAAAAATGTTTTTGTACAAGAAAATTTTATCTTGTAGATGCTAACTATCCAAACCAGTCCGCGTTATTTTTCCATATTAAGGTACAAGGTACCATCTTAATGAATCTGATAATGATTGATTACCATCCAATGTTGAGGAAAATTAACTACTAACATTCACAATTAAAAAATGTCATAGAACACTCTTTCGGTGTTGTTAAACATTGATTTGCTTTATAAAGGGGATGTATGTATTTCCCCTATGATACTCAAGTGAAGATTGTTGTAGTTTTTTTTGTTACATAATGTTATTCGTAAGGAATACACAACTAATTTGCTTAAATTTTTTTGTTGCCAAGTTTGGGACACTGAAGGAAGAAGCTCAAATTCTCAAATGGAGGAAGAAGAAGAAGAAACTCAGGTTAAGTTATCTCAACAACAATAGAAACAATTGACACATAAGATGCGGGAAAATATGACAAATTCTACGTGATTTGGTTGAATATTAACATTAATGTGTCTTGCCATTAATTTTTGTAAAACTTGTCATTAAATCTTCAAATTTTCATTTATAAATTAAATTGCACCTGCAAACTTTCTCATAGTTTCTAATGATAGACACAAACAATGAAAATTTATTTTTTACTGTATTCAAGAGACAAAGACAAACAACAGAATTTGGTTGAAGAGCTTTTACTTTCCAATAGATTCTATTTTTTTTATTTTCCGTTTGACTGCTAAATTAACTTTCAATTGATTTCCACGTCACTGACAACCTTTTGGCATCCACTTCTGCCAACTGCAAAGATGTTATTATTACCTAACATTCTTCTCCTTGAGCTATCAGAAACTTAAGACCAACACATCTTATTAATCTACGTAGTTATATCGTCTGGTTTCGAGAATTAAGTATTAAAGTAATTAAACCCTTGTATTCAGAGATATCCCGGATTTCCACAAAAGAGAGGCTATCTTAAAAGCAGAGTTGAAAATCAAGGAAATTTGGTTAATTAGCGGGATTTTGCGTCCAGCTCGGTAACATCAGTTGGATTTTGAGTTTTGTAAAATGAGAAGTCATGGTTAAACACGGATAACGCGTTGATGTTAGAATTCTAGAGTGGGACATATGGCAACGTCTATTCATTTTCCAAGGTTAACAGTCATGCTAGTATGCTGCTCTCTAATTAATATTAGGTAGCAACAAGACAAAACGAATAATAATTAATAACTAAATAAAGTCTAGTCTACCACTTGGAGAATGAATATCCTTCACAAAAGTCTCTTTCATTTTGATTTCAGGTCGACACTTATTGGATTTATTGTCCACACACTTTCAAACGACTGACGTTTCCACTCGATCGACAAATGTCCTTACAAATTTCAAAGAAATATTTTTTTTGGCAAAAGCAAAGCAATTATTGATCCAACAAGGCAACAACCGAGGATTTTGATGGGTCCTTGCCACAAATATTCTTGCAATGGAGAGTGGGTGACGAGCGGCTTTTGATGGAGGATCATATAGCTTGAAAGGAAAGGAAAAAAGACGGACTTACTATAAATTATTGTTTAAAGCTTCTAGAGAACGTCGGCCGAGCTTTTATGGTGACATAAAAAACCAAACTTAATGGCTAAGGCGTATAGGGATCGATTTTGATAGTTTGGATTGGGCTACTTACATTTTGAGCCCATGTTACAGAAAGGCCCGTTTATTATTAAGTGCAAGTCCACGATTACGGTCACATATCTTAGGGAGAGTAATATGTACGAGTACGTCATTCGAATGTAAGTGATTTCAATAAATTATCAGGCAAAAGGTTAAATACAACATGGTTCAACGGACTCTTTATCAAACCTACAACTTAAGGTCAGAAACACAAATGAGAAAGGCATTGGAAAAGTATTCCGATTCCCTGTATATCCTGTGCCTCAGCTACGATTCTCCCACCCTACTACAGAATCCTTACTCCAGCTTTCCATATACTTAAGTTGCATCCGTTGTTCAGTCCAGTTCTCAGCTAATTTTCTACGTTGGTGACAACTTTTAAGAGTCAATCGACGGATGACCGTTGTGCCCACCCATTCCTTCTTCGTGCTTAATCCTCGACCAACATGTATCCTTTTTCTAGTTCTTCCAGATTTCCTTATGTTATTTGGTTGGTGACATGTATCAAGTCCAATTGCTTTTAAGTGAAATCCTATCTGCACCAGATTTCTTACATAACACCGAAAGGTACTAACCCAGAGTCCTTTACACCAACCAACGTATCCAACTACCAAAAGGTGACATTCCAGAATATATTAGAATCACGATACAATTCCAAAGACACCTCCCTATCAAGTAAAAGAGCTCCGCTTTTAGGAAGTCACAAACACTGAGACGTAACAAAACCGGTTATATTCTATACCATCCTAAACTCCACTGCACTGGAGTCAGCCAAATGGTTTTCGTCTTGGCCATGGACTCTTGGCGGAACTCCTCAAGGAAACGACAAGGTACACGTCATTCGTATAGAACTAATATGTAGCAGCGGGGTAGCTGAAGTTTTAATAAGAGACGAAGACAAAATGGCACGAAGAAAGATCTAGGAAAGGTGGAGGTTTGGAACACACTTGTCAAAATCTAGCAGACGCAGAGTAAATAGTGGCGTTGGTGGTTGTACTTACAGATGGTTGTACTTACAGGTACTATTACCGTACGCGTCCGGCCAATGCCCATTCTTCAGAGTTGCAGGACGGACCTTGAGTCTCTTCTGCAAACTACAAACACCAGATGGCAGTATTACCCATTCTGAATAAAAGAAAAACTTGATGGAGCAAAATGCATAATAGTTTTGTTCCACATTTATCCAGCTCAAAATGCCTATGGACAAGAATCCATAAATCACCAAATCAATAGAATTTCAACTTACAAATGTTGAAATATTGAATCTCATGATGGAGCAAAACTGCAAAAGGCTTATTTGAGCAGATTAAAAGCAAACCTCATTGTATTATGCCACATTTCTGTGGTCTTACCATATTTCTACTAATTTGGCATTTTATCAAAAGCCTTTTGTATATGGATGCGATGATTTATAATCTCATATCCCACAATGATTGTTTAAATTACTCCCATCTTTTGAATAAGATAAACAAAAGACTTAATTATTTTATATTCCGAAACAATAACTAATTTAGATAATCACCCCATTAAGAAATACATAAATTGCGAAACGTCGCATGATGCAAGATTAGAAAGTTGAAATCCTAAAAATTAATATACTGTTTTTCCCCCTTCTCCACTCATCGCGGCAAGTATTTAAACGTGCAGCATTGTTGTCAGAAGGAGTTGAGCAACAGATACTTCTATAGTTCTATTACTTTATCCAAACGACCAAAACCAAAAATATTCGGGAAGTATAAGATTTATTAGACAAAAAATGGAGAATTTTACATGTGAGTTGACGTTTTCTATCTCAAAATACCCACCCAAGAAATAAAAATCATAGTAACTATAACATGTTGGGATAGGAAACCGTCAAAATTTCAATTAAGACTTGACGTGGTGAAAAGTTTTGTGATCTGTTAACGTAGTTATGCATTATGAAAAAGAAACATAATATAAGAGAAAAAAGGAAGAAAAAATCATGATTTGCCACAAAAAGACATGTTTGTGCACCGTTTATGACGAAAAATGACATCTTTGACATGCGTTTAAGCTTATCAACTTTAAAATGGTCGTTAAAGACATTTATAACATATAACATCAACATATCATATTATGTGGCTAAAAAATTGTAAACTACGTGTCAGCTGATTTTTAAAGTTATACACATTTTTAAATCAAAAAATGAAACCCATTAGTCAAACGGGCAGACTGCCCGGTGCCCGATCAACATCCTCCAATCATCTCTACCCTCCCTTCACTCCCCTATATAACCACCAGCACCACTAATTCTCCCCCATCCCCAAACCCCATCCTACAAACCGATAATCAATATAAAAAATGGAGAAGAAATCCCTTATCTTCACGTACGGGACCCTAAAGAGTGGCTTTTCAAACCACCCGTTAATGCAAGACCTAATCCACTCCGGCGACGCGACCTTCCTCGGCGTGCACCGCACGTGCAAACCCTACCCGCTGGTGTGCGGCCCGTTCCGGGTGCCGTTCCTCCTCAACCTCCCCGAACGCGGGCAGCACGTCCACGGCGAGCTCTACGCTGTGTCCCCCCGCGGCCTCGCGCGCATGGACGAGCTCGAGGGGACAACCAACGGCCACTACGAGCGCCTTCCCGTCGTCGTCAACCTCGTGGACGGGGACGGGGTGGAGGACGACGGGGAGGTGGAGGCGGAAGCGTATTATGGGCATAGGAGTTATGCTGAGGAGCTGTGGAGGAGGAGTGGGAAGAGGGGGTTCGGGGTTTATTCCGAGAAGGAGGCGAGAGGGTATGTTAAGAGGACGGATCGGCCTAAAGGGGTCGCGTTTCTTGACCATATTAGGTCGTTCGTTGGGAATTGTAGCAGTTCGGCTTCGGCTTCTGTTGCTCTTGTTTCCTGATTTTGTGTTTGGTGTGTGGTAGTTGTTGAGGGGTGGTGTTTGTGTGGTGTCGAAAATAATTGTGAGGTTTGATGATTGAATTATCCAAATGAACAAGGTTCGAGAATTGGTGATTTCACGATTTGTGATGAATCAGAAGATATGAATCGCATGTGTTTTAGTGTTGAAGCCACATATGTTTGGATGATTTGTCCTTGCTAATTGGCACAGAGCAGCTGCTACTTGTATGATGTGAATCAGCATAGATCGTCTACCAAACTGATCTCTGTTTCTTCCTGTCTTGTTGTCTCTATTATTTGTTTATTTGGAAGATGGTACAACTGCAATAGACTCGGTCACTCCGGAAGGAGATTTCATCCTTGCAAGTCGCACGTCTATCAAACTAATAAATGGAAACTTTGGATGGAAGATAATTGAAACTCGTTCACGTCTAAAATTGTAAATATTGGTCCGACACGTGAATGTGAACTTGCCACTGGGTTATAGGACCTACAGCCTCAACTCACGAGGGTTGAACTTGAAGTAATTTGTGTATGACATTTTGTGATCACGCGACGAGGATATGATGCTATAATTTGGTTGAAGACATGGTTATGTTTCTCGAGTTGATCATGAGAGAGCGTAATTTAGCAGACAGACTAGATACGATTCTTCCAAATAGAAAAATTTAAGGATTTGAACCTCTTTTCTCGACTCACCTACTGATCTTGCAGTATGTATAGACTAGTTATGAGTCCTCATGAATCAAGCTGATACCCCGAATCCTCTGCATAAAGGAGAAACCAAACTCATTAAAAAAACCTGGCAGAGGAACAATTACAAGAGAAATAAAGGAACGACGCAATAAAAAAATAAAGATTCCAATTGTCTGGTCCAGAAAAGGCACAAATGCTCATATAGGCGCTTTTCACTTTCACATGTGAATAAGAAAATGACTCCTAAACCTAATGACTTATTATGTAATTTTCAAGGAGTAAGCGCTTTTCTTGTGAAACCTAATTAATTCCACAAAGGAAGCAGGACAACAAAGATAAGTCAGCAAAAGGTAAAACTTAGCAGGCAGAAAGTAAAGCTGAATCCTCCGTGGAATTGTAAGTTGAATATATATAAGCACAGATCTGATTGTTAAACCGCAGATAGGACCCATAAACCCAATGGTGGGATGAAAATCAAGTAAAATTTAGCATACAGAATTACAGATCACAAGAGAACGAAATTTCTGCAACAGTAGAAACCTGAGCAATTAAGTGCTCCAGGGGATCAGAATAAGAAAAGTTAAAATGAAACTAGTCCGGCATATTATCTTCTATATTTTTCTGCGTGAGAACAACTTAGTGTGTTGAACTGAGTTACTTGACCTTTTCAAATTCTAATAAAATTCTTCTTAGTAATGGTAATTTGCTTCCAAATGAAAAGTGAAAACAACTGATCAGTGATCACAAAAAAAAAGTGGAGCTTGCAATTTTTTGTAAAATTCTAGTGTAAATCCAGAGTGATATCAAAAGACTATGCTACTACTATAAGGCAAAGGAAGAACTAGTGATTGAGAGATTCTTTTGGTTCGGGTTTCCACCATATAGATATATAAAAGATACAACTGCAAGCTTCGTAAAGAGAGGATCGACCCAACTTGCAATCTTAAAAAATCAAATTTAGGAGAGGCAGACCATTAATTTATCCAGAAAGATTGTTTTTGATGATATTACAAATAAAATGCCAATGCGTGACCAATAATTGATGCCATACTTTGGATTAACAAAATGCTAACATACCAATAAAAAAAATGCTAGCACATATACAACTTAAAGAAACATGAAGGGTAACATCTCTACTTTGGACCACCAAATGTTTAAAAACGTATTATCTGCAAGTGGACGTAAAGAAATGATTCCTAAGCTAAATTTCGCATTATTTTTTGGTAACCATCTCATCTAAGAATAAGATACTGTCTGGAATCTGAAAAAGAGAAAACAAACATGAGCCCGACGTAGGATGCTATTTGTTTTTGTATTAAAGAAGACAAAAATAATAATTCATAAGTACCTTTCATAAAACAAACGAAATAGAAACAAAATGAACTCTTAATAGTTGGCATAAGCGTGATCTGTGATGTCAACTCACGTGTGAAGATAAAACATTGAGATTCAATTGTCTTTAGAAGAAGAAAAAATATTTATTCATAAATATCAAGCGAAAGACAAATAATAGTGACAACTACTAATGTTGAATGCCAAATTTGGTATAAAGCTATATTTCCTGGATAATCTGAGTCACTGGAATGGAATACTGGCTTTTTATAAAAGAAACAAGATAATAGGAAATGAAAACGGTATCATGTAGTAGGGTCAATGTAATGCTATGTATTAAAAAAGAGCCACATATCAAAAAAATATTTTCTAAGCAGACTTTACATATTATGTGCTATAAAAATGGACAACTTAAAGAACTATTGCTGATTTACGATATTTTATCATCATAAGCTCTACTAGTAGCACTTAATCTTATCATAAAATATATCGGCAATAAGAAGTGAAATATGGATTGGGTCGGATATAATTATTACTTGTCATGATCTGAAAAACGATAGGGAGGATGGCTTGTAATCGAAGAAGGGAAATTATTTCGTACCACTATTTTCTAAGAGAACAATTTCTGAAATCAATATTACAGATGAAGGGCTTCAGTCCAATGATTCCAGGAGCTTGGACTACGTTGGACCAAGTTTTTAGTCACTATGGACCTGCAATTACGAAAGTTGGAAGAGGAAGACAGATAACAATTCATTGGAGAACATATCAAATGTATACTGTAAACAGATTATCTTTTCCCACATGTATACTTTATGATGTGATTGAAGTTTTTATACTTGACGGATCGTGGATTTTATGAGTTGGATCGAGAGACTATAGCTTTTAGAATTTGACAAAGCATGTTACCAAAGGTTATTACTTTCCCGGTAAAATATTATAGTAGATACATGGAAATGACAGTATGACACTAGTAACACTACTAGTGTATGCTTAGATTAGAAACATGACTAGCTGATGCATAGGAGAGACAATATACTAGAACCAGCAGTTGGAATATGATGGTATCTTCTTCATCAACTTTTTTAGCATCAGATATCATTTGCAGGAAAAAAAAACTAAGTGCTCATTAAAATTTCATCACATTGAATAATTGATGGAACAGAGTTATAGGTATTCAGTCCCAACTCCTAAACCTCGCAATTATGTGAATTAACTTAAACAGCACATTTCAACTGCAGAGTAAGGAACAATAAGCACAGACTGAAATTTGGGATTGTAACTAAGTCATCTAATAACTTTGCCATGTTTTACTATTACATAATAGCCAATCGTCGCCTCTCTACTAAATACCGCTAATTAGAGAAAGAACCATTTCTGCTTCTGTTTTCCATTCTCAAGACATTACTTGTAGCTTCACTTGTTCCTACTTTCCAGAATCAGTCTTGTATAATTAACTACAACTCAGCTGAAAGTGGGCCTCCTTATCACCCAACATCCCATCACAATAATATCTGATCTGCTGTATTTCCAGAAAAAATAGACCACTTCTTATAACACAAGTGAACAGGGAAATACTTCGTCATTTCCTTAAGAAAAATAAAACTTCAGATTTTATGATTCCTACCTCACTAACTCTATTGCGGCAATTAATCTTCTCCTCTCTGGCAGTTAGATTACCAGAAGAATACCATGCCGAATACTTGAGTTGTTTCTCTGGAAGTTTGCATTACCAGAAACATTTACTTAAAAACTTCCAGCCAGATGATTCCTCTAGAATGAGTTGGAAACTGTGAATTGGCAACACTATAACAGTAACAAATTTTGGATTTTATCCTTCAGGAGTCAAACACACAAAAATAAGTGCTTTGTTTTTAGACTCGTGAAAAGAAAATTGGTTCTTAATCCTCCGTCAATCTCAGATCATGTCGAGTTGCTGCAGGAAAAATTGAAAACCCCAATCTACTTACTGTAAACATTTGGTTAACGTATTGGTTAACCACATTCCACAACGCATAATAGAATCATTTGCTTATCAAATAATCTACCGGGCCGTAAATACAATTAGACGAAAGATCGAAATGAATCCATCTACTGGAGAATCAATCCACAAAGCACACTGCATCGCTGCAGAAAATGCTACTTTAGCCGAGGCATTTCCTCAAACACTTTCCGTTCAGAGGATTCCTCCTCGAAATGATACCATCAACAGATCCTAATACTCCCAAACCCGAAACCGATCACTTGTAACAATCCGAGTGGCACCTAAAGTTGATCTCTCCCACCACTAACCTAAACGCTGAAGATCCAAACACAACACGTCTATAGTAACAATCGCACTAACGAAAACGGGAAACATGATAAAAACTGGAATGCGGCGACGGAACGAGTTCGGATCAAAATTCTAACGAAACGGATGCAGCAGAAACACTACCGCGATAGAGATCGATAGCAGAAGGAGACGATTTGGTACCTTCCAGTTCGGATCTCTTCGGAAACCCTAGTTTTCGCTACCATGGGTATTTCTGTGGCAAATCGGATCGGAGGTTTTCGCGTTTGAGGAGGAGAAAGGGCGGGGATCTCACGAAGACCCGAAAAACCGAAGGGGTCGGTATATATATGTGCTTGTTTGCTTAGTGGTCCTTGGATTATTTGGTATTGAATGTCTATACTCCCAACTTTAACAATTATGGAGATTAATAGATTTATTTTTAATTACTCAACGAAGGGAATGCACACAGATAATCCCCGGAATGGAGTATGAGAAAAAAATATCAAATTTACTTGTTGAGTTATCCCAACTTGGTCAGTCGGATTGATATATTTTGTTCTCTGATTTTATCAGTGTATGAATGTCTTACGTGAACCTAATCATATATCAGAAGAAAGAAATATTAGACTGTTGAGCTCGACTCCTAACTAGCTTTACTAACTGTTGTGAACATGATTCAAGGCACTAGATATTGAGACCAGAAGAAGCACGGACACACTTCATTTAATTTTCCCAGTTGGTATTTGATTTTAGTATAATTTTCCATCTATAGCGTTCAGATTATTATCATCCCTTGGATACGAGCGAGAGGAGCCGACCGACTAACATGCTTATTAGTCAAGTCTACCATACCAATAAGTCAAGGTCAAACATTTTATGTAGTATATTTTGTTTGCAGTTAGGTAAATCTCAACGCAGGTTAGTTTGTCAACAATCAAACGTTTACTCATGTAACCCATCCATCCATGAAAATAGATACATGGTATTGTAATAATTAACCAACAATATTTCTTAACATAGTGCTCACAAATCCAAGCTTATTTCCTTCTCCTCTTGCCTATTATATTACGTAATAGTAATAATACAATCTAATACATGAAGATCATGCATGCATGCGTCACAGACATCTCCTTAGTGAAGATACCCATCGTGGCCACCACCATATCCTCCACCGGCGCCGGCGCCGGCGCCATGGCCATATGCTTCACCTCCATGTCCACCACCGCCGCCTCCATGCTCACCTCCACCGTATCCACCACCTTCACCACCTCCTCCACCATGTCCTTCAGCAGCACCTCCACCACCGTGAGCCCCTCCAGCACCATAACCAGCTCCATCACCTTCACCCCCTCCACCGCCATGGCCACCACCTGCACCTCCTCCGCCTCCACCACCATAGCCTCCTCCTCCACCACCAGCATGAGCCCCATTGGCACCATATCCAGCTCCACCACCTCCACCTTCGCCTCCTCCACCGCCATGACCTCCTCCTCCACCGCCACTGTAAGCCCCACTGGCGCCATAACCAGCACCATCACTTTCACCTCCTCCACCACCATGACCGCCACCTTCACCTCCACCCCCACCATGGCCTCCTCCTCCACCACCAGCACCATAACCAGCACCAGCACCTTCACCTCCTCCACCACCGTGACCGCCACCTTCACCTCCTCCACCACCGTGACCGCCACCTTCACCTCCACCCCCACCATGGCCTCCTCCTCCACCACCACCATGAGCACCATCAGCACCATAACCAGCACCACCACCTTCACCTCCTCCACCACCATGACCGCCACCTTCACCTCCACCCCCACCATGGCCTCCACCACCACCATGAGCATAACCAGCACCACCACCTTCACCTCCTCCACCACCATGACCGCCACCACCACCATGGCCTCCTCCTACACCACCACCATGAGCACCACTATAACCAACACCACCACCTTCACCTCCTCCACCACCATGACCGCCACCTTCACCTCCACCACCACCATGAGCACCACCAGCACCATAACCAGCACCACCACCTTCACCTCCTCCACCACCGTACCCACCGCCATGTTCACCTCCAGCACCATAGCCGTCACCGCCACCACCACCATGCCCTCCTCCACCACCATGCTCTACACCACCACCATATCCACCTCCTGATCCACCACCACCACCGGACCCTCCACCATGCTCCCCTCCATATCCACCTCCACCACCTTTACCTCCTCCACCACCATATCCACCACCATGACCCCCACCACCTCCATGCCCACCACCATAACTAACTTCTTCAAAATCTAGTAGAGCTCTACTAGCTGAACATATCCCAATACACAACACCACAAAGAGTGCAACACTAACAACACTACTAAATCTAGCCATGGTGTAGTAAGTCTTGTTGAATTATAACGCGTATTAGGGGATATTTATATGAATCGATTGCATGGTACGTGTTGGAGTGGTTGAGACCACATGGGTAGAAAAGATTAGTGCAGAATGTTGTTAATGATCGGCAACATTACACTACGTGTTAGTGGGAGCATGGCCCTTTGTCTAGTGTTGCTCCTTGCTGTCTTGCACTTTTGCAGAAAATCAAATTTTTCGTACGTTGGGTCCAGTAATCCCCCTTTTTTCTCGTTAACAGAGGTCCGTTCACACGCACACACACGTACTATAAACAGCAATACCGTTTTAGAGTTTAGTACAGATATTTACATCTATACGTATAGATACTTCACTACAACGCGTTGAAAGGCTGAAATTGATGGTTTTCTGCAGGGAAAGTTTAGGGTTTGAAAATGGGCTTTACCTTCACACCTACGGCTGATCCTCAAAGGTACAGCATGTTGGATATTAATAAGGGAAATTTGTTACAGTACACCCCGTAAGTGTCCAAATTGGCCATATGCACCAGCTTTTTCGGTATTGTCGCATATGCATCTGGTGAGCATCCTATTTGCGCAAATGCACCTGGGCCGTTCGTGGGCCACACGCCAGAGAGACGACGTGAATGAGACGTTAACGACCGTCCGAATCGATTCCAGAGACGATCCGAAACGATTACAGAGACGATCCTTACCGATTCCAGAGTCGATACAGAGCGATTCCATAGACAATCCAGAGTGATGCCAGAGTCGATTCAGAGTGATTCGATGCAGAGTTATTACAACACTGTAATGGTTTCGTCATGGTCTTAGATTAGTCTTAGTAAAATTTATTTGGCTACAGTCAATCCCAAATCACACGTCCTACCAAACGGATCACGAACCGATTCAGACGGCCGTTAACGTCTCATTCACGTCGTCTCTCTGGCGTGGGGCCCACGAATGGCCCAGGTACATTTGCGCAAATAGGATGCTCACCAGATGCATATGCGGCAATACCGAAAAAGCAGGTGCATATGACCAATTTGGACACTTACGGGGTGCACTGTAGCAAATTCCCCTTATTAATATCCAACATGTTGTACCTTTGAGCATCAGCCGTAGGTGTGAAGGTAAAGCCCATTTTCAGCCTTTCAACGCGTTGTAGTGAAGTATCTATACGTATAGATGTAAATATCTGTACTAAACTCTAAAACGGTATTGTTGTTTATAGTACGTGTGTGCGTGTGAACGGACCTCTATTAACGAGAAAAAAAGGGATTACTGGACCCAACGTACAAAAATTTGATTTTCTGCAAAAGTGCAAGACAGCAAGGAGCAACACTAGACAAAGGCCCATGCTCCCACTAACACGTAGTGTAATGTTGTCGATCATTAACAACATTCTGCACTAAGTCGTCGAAAACGAGAGATCGTTCCAGGATATTTAAGTCATTGCATGAATCTGGTGTACCAAAAAAGTGGCATATACGTAAGTAGGCCAATGTCACTGCCTTAAGGACAAGCGTTGCATAACCACTACGCCCTTGATATTGGTACCTCTATGCACCTGGGTAATTTTTCCATATTTAGTGCATGCAATCGATACTTCTCATCATGCCTAGGAACCCACACTGCAATCGATATTTCTTAACATGCACCTGTGAAGTAGTCGTGCTAAATCACTTGCATTAGGTCTTCGTAGGTACTCACCGCCGAAGTTGTTAATTACATCATCACAGAATTTTTCAAGTGTGTTTCTTGTTGTGGATTCGCTTAGCCTTAAGTACTCGTCTACCTCATCAAACGCTACACCGTACGCTAGCATTCAAATCGCCGCGGTACATTTTTGCAGGTCAGAAATGTTAGACGTTGAAAGAAGACATCAAAATTCAACGGCAGTCACAATACAAAGAAATATATGCTTTTGCATCCTAAACCTTCTTCTCAAAATAATATCAGCATAAACATGGTCGTCAGAAAAATAATCGGCAATCAAACGGTGGTAACCAAGCTCCATATATCTATCCGGGTTCGTAGTTCGCCTTCTACGCCTCTTGGGATGTGGAGTTTGTCGATCCACCATTTTGGAGACATACTCCGTTAAGCAGTCCAACACTTGGTCGTAAGCGTCGTCATCAGATGATGAATATGATGAAGACTTTGAACTAGAAGACTTATCGGATGAAGACATGTGTAGTAGATGAATGAGTGAGATATGGTAGAACCAACCATGAGGATCGGGTTTATAGATGTGAGAAATAATGTACAGTACACATGTGACTACACGAAACACAAGACAATGACATCGAATCTTGGACCACTTAAGAACTGAGGACCTACAGTACACACGTGACTACACGAAACACAAGACGTAATCCAAGACTCCACCAATCCTACCAAAACCAATTTGTCAAAGATCTAGGATTCCACCCAGACCATCAAAACCAATTTTTCCAACACCCAGGATTCCACCCAGACCATCAAAACCAATTTTTCCAACACCCAAGATTCCACCCAAACCATCAATACCAACAGTTCTAGCAAAATCCACACCACTCGCCAACCCAGAAACAAGACCAAACTCAATCCCAATTTAGAATGTACACTCGCCTCCTAAGTGGATAAAGTAGTGTGAATTTAAGTCGCATTATACCTGATGTGAATAACGAAAATGTCGACCAACCTTCAAGTCGTCAAGGAACACGCAAACCCACGACGACAAGGTCGCAGAAGACGTGGTCTACACTAGAGACTTGTCTTGGCTTACATGGCTATAAGTGGCGATGTTGTGGTTGAGACGAACCAAACAATGAGACCTTTTGGAGATGTGTGAAGCGCATCTTCGATGAATCAGCCGAAGCAGGTGCAATAGAGTATAACGATGAGTCATTGAAGGGACGGTGGAGGCATATATCGCCATGTGTGAACCAATGGGCCGGTTGCTTCGACCAAGCAGCATAGAGGAAGAAAAATGGTTTCAATGAGGGCGATGTCATTAAAGAAGCGCACATCATCTACGAGCGAACTCACAATACCAGATTTCATTACATTCATGTATGACTTATGTTGCGCAGTTACCCTAAATTAGAGTTTGTTGTGCTTGGAGCTATCGCAGGAGACGTCGGTGATGATGTGGCCCACGCGACACCGTCGACGAACGAAATGATGTTTGAACCATGTCGTCGTTTGAAAGGGTTTAAAAGAGCCAAAAAGAATGAGAAAGAACCAATTCAGGCGCAACTCAATCCCAATATGTTAGAACTGGAAAAACAAATTGAATATAACGCCAAAGTGAGAGAAGACAAGTATTTGCGTTACTAAGAATGAGTAGAGAGAAAATGCATTGAAGCTGAAGAGAAGTTCCATAGAGAACTCAACACCAAGAAGCTCGACGTACTATTTTCTCTGATGAAGAAGGAAAACAATGACGAATTCGATAAAGATACACTTGTTGAACTCAATGATTGTGATAAATCACAAGGATTTCTGTAGTTTCTTTTATTTTAATTTGGAGTTAATGTGTGTTTCGTAGTTTATCGGTATTGTTGTACTACCATCTATTTAAATTTTCTATTCGTATTTGTATTATATTTATTATTCGTATTTCTATTGTATATCATATCTGCATTTCGATTGTATTTCGTATGCGTATTTTGTATTGTTCATCTGGAGTTTATTTGTATTGTATTAGTGTTTTGTGACTTATCTGAATTTTATTTTTCATTTTCAAATTTAACTAAATGTTAATAAATCAAAAATAATTTAATTAATTAAAAAAATCTACAATAATTGCAAAATTCAAAAAAATTCAATACATTAACCACTATTAAATTACAAAATATAATTAATTAAATTACAATTTAAATAATCAATACATTAACCTAATTACATATCTAAACTTTTTTTGACTGAAAAACAAAACATAAAAAATTTAAAAAATCGACCAAAGGAGGAGCAAGTGCCGATATGGGATCATTCTCTGACCGTGTTTACGCGTGGATAACAATAATTGTGGATGTGTACGTCAAGCCGGTCATTGGACATTTTTTACTATGATATCATATTGAAGTATGAATGTCCAACTCAAAACAAATTGGTAATGAGTGGAGGGATCCTATAACTTATAACAAAAAAAAGTCTACAATTTAACCGATGCGAGACTATTAAATAAAAATAGCTACTCATGGTTAAACACGTACCTTCAATTCGCTCTCACAATAGATTTCACAATCTAGTTTGTATGCTAATCTAATTCGGCATATTTTCTTCCAAAAGGAAATTGACTTATACGAACATGGTCGGTTTTCTTAGGAATAAATTGATCATGTCGTTTGACGAGAGCCGCAAAGCAATGACAATGAAGCAAATGAATAATTTTATGATGGTAACTACGCCAAATAACAAAAAGATGTACAGTAATTTTAGCAATAAGACACATTAAAGAGGCACACAAACAATTTAAGCCCCCTTTTATTACGAAGTAAAGACGGATTGAGAGTCCTCTGGAAATGGAGGAATGATTGTATCTTCAGGTATGAGATTATTTCAGACGAAGTTCAATGGTCAATGCACCTGGTTTGTTGTGGAAACTTCACATTTGGTTGAAGACTAGGTGGAAAATAAAACATTATTCATCTCAATTAGGGCTTATGTATCGTCATTAATCTAAATATTATGTTCTTTTGTATTGCGGATTCCTGCAAAGTTACGCTTTAATGTAATTTCTGGATGTTATATTGTGTTCACATAACATTTTTCATTAATAAACAAGTACATTATTCTGGAAGAAGAAAAACGATCGAGAGTCATGATGCTGTCTGATGGGATCCACAAAATAATATGGAAAAAAACGACTTTATAACAATAGGAACTTGCATTTCAAGGGATTCTTCAACAAGAATGATAGACAATATATACATATATATGGCTGCAATTGTCTTCCTTTCTTAAGTTGGATGTCCATCCACAACACCCTTTTCCCATATGTATGTCAACAACAAGAATGTGGCTGCAGTATATTTAATTTTCTAAAGTGTATGTTATTATGTAAAAGCATATGCAACATGCTTTAAGTTAAAGTAGATTATCTTTGATAATGTATATATTAATCTTGGAGTGACGTTTCTTTCGATTCACTTTGCAGAGATAGTATTACAGTCATTTTCTCACCGACTAGGTTTTTAATGTTGCTGATTTTAATCTTTCAACATCTAGATCGGTGATTTTGGTACCAAAAATTTAACTGTTTGCTCTTGCCAATTGCTAGTATATTCATTTTAAAAAAATATACTATAGGACAGCTCAACCACCTAGACGGGGAAAATAGGATGTGTTGCTTATGATTACCCTACGTTGGTCTTAATGGTACAAGTATACGACCCCAAATAATCTCCATAAATTAATCAAATATTCCCCAAACACATTCATAATCAACTTTTAAAATTCCGTTTCAATAAAAATTTAGTTATTGATTATAATGTAAAAATTGAGACAGGCGCTTTACAGTGTGATTGTTGTGTGGAAAAATAACATTAAGAAGTATTTTGCATATCTAGCAGACGTCGTTAGGAATCTAGTCTAGTGAAATCTTTTCCATATTTAGAGATGTCTTTCTAGGTACCTTTTGGTAATTTCTACCGATGCAATGGATAATTGCTATTACCCAAAAAAAAGTAGTTCAGTCCTACGAAAGACCTCTTTAGCTTGCTGATTGTGAAATGCTTATGCAGATTTGCATATTATTGTTGAATATTGGTTTATATTTGTTAAGGAAGTAAATACAGCAAGAATCGGTCGACCGGATGGGATCCGGTCTACCAACCCACAACCCAGGAATTTTGACGAAAAAGGGTTCGGTACACCGAACCGAGGATTCCAGACACTTCGGGTGCAGCTAGGATCGGATGACCGAATTGGATTCGGTCTACCGTCAGAGGGTAACAAACACTTCGGAACAACGGGTTCGGTAGACCGTTAGGGTGATTTTTGGTGTTCCGAGAATCTAAAAGTGTCTGGCCAATCTGGCACGGTCCACCGAGGGATTCTCGGTCGACCGAAGGGTTGTTGGAGAATTAGTTAGAGCACAAATAACAGCACCCGGGCTACCCTCGGGCGCCCTGCACTCTCTCTCTGCCACGTCAGCTTCTCTCTCTGCCACGTCAGCTCACCCAACCCACCCAAAAAAAACCCTTACCCATGCCCAGGTTACCCCACCCACCCTACACTCTCTTTCATCCACATCATTTCTTAATTAAACAAATTTAATTCTCACACATCATTTAACAAAATATATTTTATATAAATCTAATTCTAATTACATTATAATTCTATTTTAACTCGAAATATTGTTAATAATTACTGGTAAATCACGAAATTATTATTAAATATTACGGAGCCACGTTACATTTAAGACAAACTGAAATAGGAAATATTACACTCAAAGTTAAGAAACAACAGTACATATTACATAAACTAAAATTTCAAATACTACATTACCAACTACGTTAACCGATTTTTAAACCGCTCCTCGTCCGTAACGTTGCCATATATGCTCGATTAAATCGCCTTTCAGATCCAAATGTTGGTTCCTGTCACGCACTCGATCTTGATTGACAAAAAACTCGTGAATATCCGCTATACGATCGGTCGAATACGACGTTTCCTCAGCTGAAGTTCCAGGACGATCTTCCATAAATTCGCGAATATCTCCAAAATTAGCATAGCAGTCGCGTTCGCACTGTTCACGCGTGATTGCACAGTTTACTCTTTGGAAGCGTGATTAAAGTGCACGTGTGATTGCAAATAGTGCACGCGTGATTGAAAACAGTGCACGCGTGATTGAAAATAGTGCACCCGTGATTAAATACTGCACCCGTGATTAAACAGTGTATTGGTTCTGGAAATTTCTTAATTTTATTCACTTACAAAAAATTATTACCCCACATTTATAACAAATACCCAATCCATTAATAACAAAACCTAAACTAAATAAATTTAAAAAAAAAACAATCGGAGGGGGACACGTGTCCCCCTCCCTTGGGCGCCCGGGCGTCTGCCCGGGACGCCCACCGCCCGGCCACGCGCCCGGGCGGGCGCCCGGGCGGGGCACCCCCGTTAAGGGTGCCCTTAGTTCGTGGAAGAAACGTTCTCACGGTCTACCGAGCCGCGCAAGAAGCGTTCCCGCAGTCAACTGTGAAGGATTCGGTTAACCGAATCGCAACAGGAATCACTCCTGTTGAGTCAAAGACGGTCGACCGAATGAACACCGATCGACCGTTTCCCACAAATTGTTCAGTTCGGTTTTGCTTAATTGTAGTTTGGTTTTTTAGCCTATAAAAGGTCTTGTTTGCTCTTGGTTTTAACATAACGTACAAGTGTAATATTTCATTCATTGTGAGTTGAGAGATTAAGACTAGAGATGAATCTAGAGTGTTTTGGAGGACATATTGCCTCCATATACTTGTAATATCGGTTGTTTCTCTTGTTGGAGAAGCGGAAGAAGGAAAGGAAACCCGCAGGAGAACCCCCAAGGACGTAGGTACGTTGTCGAACCTTATAAATCACGTGTGTCGTGGTTGTTTTAAGTGTGCGTTTGTGTTTGCTTGTTTATTTCATCTTATTAGTGTTCTTGTTGCATTAAGATTGTGAGAGTGTCCGAAGTTATTTCCGCAAGTCAATATTCGGTATTACGTGGTGCGTTTAATCCGTATCGTGTTAGTGTATTGTTAGATCCCCTCCCAACAATTATTACACATATATGTAAGTTGAAAATTTGCAGTAGCTTAGAGTTGGGGCTTGGGACTAGCTTAATCATGGTCATGGAAAATGACATGTACTTGCCTAAGATTATCCTCAATATTTGTCGACAAATGTAAATGTGAACGGATGACCGTACAATAAAGATGCACTGGTGTATATGAGACCATCTATAGAAAGGTTTTTATTGCTAGGATACATTTTGAAATAAGTAGAATTGGATCTCTGCATAAGCGTGCACATTTTCTCTCTACTAAATTTTGTTTGTGAACTCTCACTGTTGTTGGTTAAACGGTGTTACTACATTGATACGGGTTTGAGTAACCTTGTTAACGCATTAATTAATTTATTTAGGAGTTTTTTGTATGGATGCACTTTCAAACAAGCATAAGCTTGCCTCTCTATCCTGTGTTTTTTTTGCTTTAGTATTGCTCATAAGCTTTTACTTACATGTCCTTTGTATACCAATGGTAGTGCTTCACATAATCTTCCCAAACAACACCCTTCTGCACTGTTTGTGCATTTTGAAAGCTAAAAAATGTTTCTATGGTCAAATGGAAACAAAAAAACAAAATAAAAATCGAACAGAATTCTATTTCCATTTGACTAGCGTTTTGTTGTTCAATAATGTCACGGGAGTTTATTGGGAAATTAAAAGAAATTAATTATTTGACTATAATTAATATAATAGAACAAGGTAGTACTAAGTTTAAGATATATTATTGTGAATATATCTAGTATAAGAGAAAGGATATGTATATGAAATCTTATGAACAAGGGGTATACAAGCAAAGATTGAAAAACACAGGCCAAAGAGTAAATTATGTTCATTTCAAAGTGTTAAATTATGCTAGTTTCAAAGTGTACCCGAACAAAAACCTTTAAATAATTCAACTTGTGTTAAATGAGGTTATCTACACACGTGGCGATGCTATAATGTCGTCGAAACTATAAAGATAAGGGTGTATACAAAAGCAATTTATGTTCGTTTCAAAATGTTCGTTATGAGATTTTTGCTTCGGTGCAGCTGTAAACTACTGACATTGGTTTCCGTGTTATCGTGTTTTTTCCTAATTGTTGTGGATATGCACCTATAAACTACTGATATTGGTTTCCTAATTGTTGTGGATACAATTCCAATAGACTTATATTTTCTTGTGTACACTTGTTGTTAACACTGTCAATTGAAAAGTAAAAAACAAGGTAACGAAATTGAAAATAAGCCAATGCTAACCACCACACTTCTTCTCCACCAAATTCACTGGTCATCGCCGTCGTCAAGCATGTAGGCGTCAATCGATAGGAGAAACTGGCCAACCACTACTGGGGTGAAGTCTACCGTCGATTTTCATACACATGATCAATTAGACCAGTTCAAGGGACAATCGGCTACTAGAAATTGGTTCTGAAATATTTATTCCAATCAATTCAAAACACTTTAGAACCATATAAGTCAACCTTTTCTCCACAGCAACAAGCATAAAATATTGTGTTGACTGTCATATGTATTTACAATAAACCAATGTATATCATTTATTGTTAGTTTTTTACAAACAAGAAAATATATCAATGTCTCCAAACGTACGTAATTGTAATTTCCATGATAAATTCTGTTGTAAATCATCACTGGAGTTGAACTTCTGACTTTTAACAATTAACACGTGAACTAAGATTGCCCTTTTTACATACTAGGTCATATTATTGTAGTTTTAGAGTTTAGTCAATAAGGGAGTGAGTAAACCTTGACGTGGGTCCAATCCATGTAACTTTAATTGTTGCCATAGTGCTCTTCAATGTAAATTCAACAGTTGTTATAGTAACATGCTTAGGCTACTTCATAGCCTAGGATAGATCTATATATTGCAGTTAAAATTGCACATGGTAGGGGTTCAAAGGTGCCATGCAAGCAATGGCCACTCCACAAAGCAGATTTGAAGTTTGCACGATAACTAGCTCACACACACTATAAGACCTAACCTTTTGATATTTCAAATTTCAGTGCTATATTACCAGAAGCAGTAACGTACGTCTGCGGTTGTGTTTGTTGCATGGAATAGAAAGTCGACTTCATTTTTGCATTTTCTTTTGATAATTAAGATCCAAAGAAACAAGGCCAGAAGAAGAAGGTTGAGGGGGGTTTTTCGGTTTTAGCAAAAGATACTATTGGCAGAACAATAATTTACTGACATTTGCACCTCAAAGAAAACGAGAGTTTGTGCTAACACGGGAAGGTAATAAGAGACCACATATTTCTGATATTCTTAACTATCGCTATTAAGTTAGGGTGGGACGTTTGGGTGTGAAGTTTGGAAAATCATATCCCCTAGATTTCCCATCTCTTGTCTACTGACATTAGAAACTTCTTATTTTGCATCTCTTTTTGTACCAAAATTCACTTTGAGATATGTCCTGCCATCGTTTGCTTTTTCGTTCGGTCCTCTAACATCATTGACTTTGGCGTGATTACATTATGCTAAGTACTAGAGCTTAGTTCTGGTTAAATGGTTAGAACCATAATATAATCAATTTGAGGATCGAGTTAATACAGTGGTTATTGGCCATAACTAACCAGTGTGCATGTGTCATAAAAGAACGTATAAAACAGTAATGGCTCGTTAGCCGTTATATACAGGGGCGGATGCAGATTTGTTTTTTGGGTGGGGCAGAATTCGAATTTTGAGGATCCACAATTTTAAAATTATATTTTAAATAAATTATTTCATGAAAAAATAAAAATTTGAAAATATCATTGTTATTTTTAACATTTTTCCAAACTTAAATACATTAAAATTTAAACATTCTAAAAAAATTACAACCATAAAACACCACATATCACTTAAATTGATTTTATTCTTACCGCTCAAATTCCAATATCTAAATGCAAAACAGATGGTTTGAAAAATTGATATTTTAAATAAATTATTTAATTAAAAAATTGAAAATATCATTCTTATTTTTTATATTTTTCAAACTTGAATATATTAAAATTCAAACATCCAAAATATTTTTTATAACCATAAAACACGCAATATCAGTTAAATTGATTTGATTATTAAAACTCAAATTCCAATATCCAAAAATAAAGTCGGTGGTTTGGGAAGATTTATCGGCTATGTTATTATTACAAGCTTTAGATTTATTATTCATTTTACGACTCTTATGTATGAATGATCTTAATGAATAAGTTTTCAATAAATACTAGTTTATTTTAAGTTTTCATTCCATTTTTAGTGAACAAACGAACTCGACGGTATCAAAGTGAGATACAACGTGTCAATAAACATAATGACACTAGAAAAGTAAGATTGCATATCATAATTTTAAAAAAAATCAAATCTCAAACATCCACCACCTAACTAAAATCTATACAATGTTCATTTTTCAACTAAAAATTCATCAAACTTACACGAAAATGCAAATCCAAGATTATTGCTTATTTTCCAAATATAATTGTTCAAAGGAGCTTCAAAGTCCACAATCTGAATCAAATTGGCTCTAAACTTAACTTTTGTCAAAATATTATCTTAACTCTTCCCAAATCTCAAATTAAACTACAGTTAAACAATTATACCACCAACTTCAAGATACTACACTAAAATTTATAGCATTGAATAACAAAATTGGAAACTTCAAGATACTACACTTGAATCTATAGGATTGAATATAAAAATTGGGGATGTTTTTTTGTTGGAAAATCTGGGCCCCCCTACGTGGCTCCGCCACTGGTTATATATCATAAGATGTATAAATATAAGTACTATTTTTTCTCCCTAACACACGTATGTAATTTTTTAAGGTTCATTTGAAGCTTAACTAGTTTCAATCAATCATAACCTCTACATAACATGTTCACTAAGTATCCATGACAAGAGATGAGGTAAGAACATGTAACATGACAACGATATGCAACTTAAAGCAATCATATACGAATATCGTGCAAGACAGCCAACGCGCAGAATCGACTCCACATTCTTGTGTAATCCCCATCTACGAGTGCCAAAGTTAGCGAGAGCCCACATAGCCATGTGCACCCAATCTTCCTCCACCAACTCTCGGATTGCATGCGAACTCGATCACACTTACTTCTAAAACCCTATAAATACCTCTTGACATCTCCCTTACAATGCATGTCTTGTGTTCTTCCTAATCAACAAACATGGGTAGAGGTACAAATGTTTTTGGTGTGTCTTTCTTGCTTTTTGTACTTGTAGCCACTGGGTCGGCCTCTAGGGCCTTGCTTACACTGGAGGGTTTGGGACATGGTTTTGGAGGAGGACATGGAGGTGGTGAGGGTGGCGGCGGTGGTTATGGTGTTGGTGCTGGAGGTGAGCATGGATTTGGTCATGGTGGTGGTGAGGGAGGTGGGTATGGTGGAGGTGAACATGGGTTTGGAGGTGGCGGAGGCGGCGGTAGCGGAGGTGGTGGCGGATATGGCGGTGGAGTAGAGCATGAGATTGGTCATGGTGGTGGTTATGGCGGCGGTGAAGGAGGTGGTGGTGGGTATGGTGGAGAGCACGGTGGTGGATATGGAGGAGGCGGTGGTAGTGGAGGTGGTGCAGGATATGGTGGAGAGCACGGTGGTGGATATGGAGGAGGCGGTGGTAGTGGAGGTGGTGCAGGATATGGTGGAGAGCACGGTGGTGGATATGGCGAAGGTGGTGGTACTGGAGGTGGAGCAGGATATGGTGGAGAGCATGGTGGTGCATATGGCGGAGGCGGCGGTAGTGGTGGTGGAGCAGGATATGGTGGAGAGCATGGTGGAGGATATGGCGGCGGTGGAGGTAGTGGTGGTGGAGCAGGATATGGTGGAGAGCATGGTGGTGCCTATGGTGCAGGTGGTGGCAGCGGTGGTGGAGCAGGATATGGAGGGGAGCATGGCGGAGGCGGTGGCGGTGGCAGTGGCGGTGGAGTAGGATATGGAGGAGAACATGGTGGAGGATACGGTGGTGGCGGCGGACATGGTGGTGGCGCGGGATATGGTGGTGGCGGTGGAACTGGTGGTGGAGGAGGATATGGGGGAGAGCACGGTGGTGGATATGGTGGTGGTGGTGGTTCTGGCGGCGGTGCAGGGTATGGAGGAGAGCATGGTGGTGGATACGGTGGTGGTCACGGAGGTGGTGGAGGAGGGTACGCTCCTTGAAATTCAAAGGATTCAAGTAATTAGTATGAACTTCCAAGTGGGAGTTGAGTGATCTAATGTTTGTGCCATAATAATTTGGGGGTTATTACTTCCAAGTATTGGTCGAGAATAATTATATGTGTTTCTGCTATTATTAATAATCAATCAAGTGATCAATTATTTCCCACATGTTTTTAGGATACTCTACCTTGTATCTTGTTGACCATATAATTAAATATTGTTTAAAAGAAAATAATACTCATCATATATATAAGTTGTATATATCTACCATCTCATATCTAGGATTTGAACGTTATTTAGCTATACCAACCATATTAATTTCATAACTTGGGAAATGTTGTGATGGTTGTAGTTGGATACTTGAATTTAGCATTCTTGGAAGGATTAAAATCAAATATCTACTCGAGTTAATTAGTTAATGATCAGAGAGAGTTATCTGAATCATTTCCGGATACCACGCAAGGTCTGTGTTGTTCTATTTTAATTGCATTTAATCAAGTCTCTTTAACTTGATCTACTCCCAGTCTCTCATCCATCAAATTCATCACTTTTCCACGTGCATTTTCTTTGAGCATCATCACTACCCACCCATGGCGTACTTACGTATGTTGAAGTGTAGCTGACATCTTTACTGAAGTGCCTAGCTATTTGATTCTAACTAGATCTTGTATGTTACACCAGAGGAAAAGGCTAATACGAGGATATCCTGGGCAAACCAAAACGTTTGGAAAAGCATAAACAAACAAGAGAAATTAATTAACGTCACAAAACCTCTTTCTATCTTTATAACGTGCATTTACAACGTCACAACGTCATAAATGTGTTGAAAAGTGAACTTTATGTCATCATCTTCTTAAAACTTATTTAATAATCATAAGTTTAAACTTGAATTAAGATTCTTTTACCATTTTACCCCTCCTCACATCTCTAAACAAAACCAAAATTTATACCCAAATCTAACACCATTCGTCTCATTCCAAACCTTCCCAAATCTAACATTTTTTGGTCGAACAGAATACATTTTTCAGTCGAACGGAACATATTGTTCGGTCGACCGATGCGTCTCGATCGAGTTAGTTGGAGTCTGAATCAAGTTAGTTGTAATATTGAACAAGGTAGTACAAGTCTGGATCAAGTTAGTTGAAGTGTTGAGCGAGTTAGTCCGAGTCTGGATCGAGTTAGTTAGAGTATTGAATAAGTTAGTTCGAGGGGAGTCTCACCGGTCGGACTATTCACAATTTTCGGTCAAGCGGAACACATTTTCAATCGGACAGAACACATTTTTCGGTCGAGTTAGTTGGAGTGTTGGACGAGCTAGTTGGAGTGTAGATCGAGTTAGTTCGAATCTGGATCAAGTTAGTTGGAGTGTAGATCGAGTTAGTTCAAATCTGGATCAAGTTAGTGAGAGCGTTGTACGAGTTAGTTGGAGGGGAGTCTCACCGGTCGAACGAAACACATTTTTCGGTCGTATTAGTTGGAATATTAAACGAGTTAGTTCGAGTCCTAATCGAGTTAGTGGGAATGTTGAACGAGTTAGTTGGAGTGTTGGAAGAGTTAGTGCGAGTGTGAATCAAGTTAGTTGGAGTGTTGAATGAGTTAGTGTTAGTGTTGGACGAGTAAGTTCGAGGGGAGTCTCACCGGTCGGACGGAGCATAATTTTCGGTCGAACGGAACACATTTTTCGGTTGAACATAACACATTTTCTGGTCGAACGGAACACATTTTTCGATCGAGTTAGTTAGAGTGTTGAACGAGTTAGTTCGAGTTTGGATTGAGTTAGTGAGATTGCTGAACGAGTTAGTTGGAGTGTTGAACGAGTTAGTTCGAGTTTGGATTGAGTTAGTGAGATTGCTGAACGAGTTAGTTGGAGTGTTGAACGAGTTAGTTTGAGTGTTGGACGAGTTAGTCTGAGTCTGGATCGAGTTAGTTGGAGTGTGGATCGAGTTACTTTGAATCTGGATCGAGTTAGCACGAATATGGATCGAGTTAGTTGGAGTGTGGATCAAGTTAGTTCGAGTTTGGATCGAGTTAGTTGGAGTGTTGAACGAGTTAGTCTGAGTCTGCATCGAGTTAGTTGGAGTGTGGATGTAGTCAGTTTGAATCTAGATCGAGTTAGTTGGAGTGTGGATGTAGTCAGTTTGAATCTAGATCGAGTTAGTTGGAGTGTGGATGTAGTCAGTTTGAGTCTAGATCGAGTTAATTGGAGTGTTGAAGGATTTAGTTCGAGGGGAGTCTCATCGGTCAAACGAAACACATTTTTCGATCGAGTTAGTTGGAGTGTTGAACGAATTAATTCGAGTATGGATTGAGTTAGTGGGAATATTGAACAAGTTAGTTGGATGTTTGGAAGAGTTAATGTGAGTCTGTATCGAGTTAATTGGAGTGTGGATCCAGTTAGTTCGAGTCTGGATCGAGTTAGTTAAAGTGTTGAACGAGTTAGTAGAAGTGTTGGACAAGTTAGTTCGAGGGAAGTCTCACCAGCCGAACATAACACAATTTCCGGTCGAACGGAACACATTTTTTGGTTGAATGGAACATATTTTTTCAGTCGAACTGAACACATTTTTCAGTCGAATTAGTTGGAGTGTTGACCGAGTTAGTTCGAGTATGGATCAAGTTAGTGAGAGTGTTGAATGAGTTAGTTGGAGTGTCGGACGAGTTAGTCTGCGTTTGGATCGAGTTAGTTGGAGTGAGGATCAAGTTAATTAAAGTTTAGATTGAGTTAGTTGGAGTGTTGAATGAGTTAGTCCGAGTATGGATCGAGTTAGTTGGAGTGTTGAATGATTTAGTTCGATGAGAGTCTCATATGTCGAACGGAACACATTTTTCGGTCAAACGAAACACATTTTTCAGCCGAATGGAACATATTTTTCGGTCGACCGATGCGTTTGGATCGAGTTAATTGTAGCGGTGAACGAGTTAGTCTGAGTCTGAATCGAGTTAGTTGGAGTGTGGATCGAGTTAGTCTGAGTCTGGATCGAGTTGGTTGGAGTGTTGGACGGATTAGTTCGATGGTAGTCTCATCGGTCGAACAAAACACTTTTTCCAGTCGACCGATGCGTCTGGATCGAGTTAGTTGTCATTTCTGTAATTAGCTGAAAAAACATATTGTAACTTTGGAAAAACAAAGAGATAATGACTAAAAAATAAAGTTGACTTTTCAACCCTTTTATCATTGAAGTCAAGTGACTTTTGTGACTTGAAATTAATTTTCCCAATGGCCAAAATTAAATAAATAGTACCTAAAACATTTTCTAGTCTCAAAGATGGGAAGATTTGAATTTCGAAGTAATGACCAACCTATAAAAAAACAGATATAAACTGGAGGCCCATATAGAGAAAGCAATCGGGTCAATAACAATTGGAAGAAGAAAGCAAATCGAATCCGAATTATGGCGCTCTTCCGCCCAATTCCGCGGTTTCGTTAGTACATTCTCTCTCTCTCCCAATTTCCAAACCAGTTGTCCGTTTCTCTCCAACGCCGACGAGGCGGAGTTCTTACAAACGCCACCACCGACGGCACTTTGATACTTCCTCTCCCCTCGTAGTCTCTCTACGGATTCGATTCGGTTTTCCTCGCTTGTCGAGTCGCAGTCGACGTGGATTACGTTTCTTGTTTACATCACGTTTCTGCGAGCATTCAACGGAAACATCAACCAAGACAGATCACACCGACTTAGGCTAACTTAGTTGGTAAATTTCTAATCCTGGATTAGCCTAGAATGGTCATCGAATTCAAACATGTAACTTACAATGTTGAGATTCAATTAAAAATAAAAATGTTACCGCTTATCTTGGAAGTTTTTATTCTTTTCTCACACCCAAATGCTATGGTGACTTGATTATTTCTTCATTCATTATCATTTCATGGTTGCTTTTTTCGGTCTTTTTCCCCATTTAGAATTGTTTAGTGATTGCATTGATTTTTAGGTGGATGTTTTAGTACAGGTTACATACAACATAGTACATCAATACTTATAAGAAGAAGAAGGGTGATAGATAGAGAGGTTGGTAGATAATTGAGTTTCTTGAAGGCCTTAGATATCATATCCCGTTGAACGCAACGCAAGTCCATAGTCGTCTTTTTTTTTGGTGACTGGGGTAACTTACCGAACCACCGCCACATTGGATACCGGTCAGGCTACAAACCCCGGAGCTCATGAGACCCACCCCTTTTATTGCCCTCAACCCGAAAGGGCCCCCACTCACCAAGAAAGGAGTGTTATTGGCACCAGAGAGAATTGAACCTCCCGACCTCATGTTCCATGGGCCTTCACAAGCTGAACTACCCGGTGGGAGGTTCAAGTCCATAGTCGTCTTTGTTGCTTTAAACACTCTTTTATCATTTTTACCTAGAGACCCGGATGCTTTCATCATGTTAGCATATAGAATGTATGGGCCTTGAATCGATCTTGTTAGGATGATAGTTATGTTGAGGTACTTCTCATGTGTTAGATTTGGCATGCGTTGAGGACGTTTATGGCACCTATATATTGATGGGGATATTGTATGGTAAAATTACAATGCATTTTAATAGAATGATCTGAAGATTGATAGCTATGAATACCCATTTGCTCAAAACAATTTAGCTTAACTATGTTTGTTACAGCATAATATTACAAACTTTAGAAACTTAGTTGGATTTTTCATTTATTTCTCCATTTTTTATTCCTATGCTTTGGCAACAATCTAATGACTTGTGTGTAAGCATGCGCATATTGATCTATGTTAAGGAATAAATCCTTTGTCTCTCTTGATCTCTGTAAAGGAATAAATCCTTGTCTCTCTCGACCTCCATGTTTCTTTTTGCCTAATCCAGTATTTCATACTTATGAGTTTCCTATTATTTACACTGCGACAGGTATTGTAGTTTTTGATGTTTATTCACATGGCAAACCTCTTCATGCATGGGATTAACACGGGTTACCAACTACTGGAGGTACAAATCTTTGTCCTAGAATAATGAATTTCAACAATATGTCCTCAGTATCGTCAGATTTACTCTGAAAAGGAGTTAAATGACTCATTTCTATTTAAAAGAAATACATAAAACTTTTTAAATATATATATAAAGACAAGCACATCTACATGTTACTCAATTCAGAATAGGTTGGCAACTTGGCATCGTGGATTCATATCTATAAGACTATAACTTTTCATGTCTGACAGCACATACTTTTGTAGTGTTGTTTATCGGAATCATTAAGTTGGCATCATATAACTTTTCATATCTGAATTCAACTTGCGAATTTAATCACAGTACTACTGTAACGTCCCGAGTCCAGACAACTGTTCACCCGCCAGAATCCGGTGCGTTAAGATACGATCCACGATCCTGACCGCTGCGCACTCTGATATTTAAATCCATCTGATAGGCCCATAATTAATCTGAAAAATATAATCAACAAATTGTGAGCTCGACAGCCCGCAAGTACCAACCATCAATCAATCAGAATCATAATCATGTGGAAAATAATACAGAATATGACATTCAGCCAATAAGCACAATCAAGAGACATGCATCACAAATAAAATGCATGCATATCAATTTGAAATCCCCATTCAGATTCGACCACATCCTGTGCTCTGAAATCTATCAATCTGTCAGACGCACACCTGGTAGCTCCACGCTAACGACAGGCAGCCCTTTCCTCTCTCGGGTGGCTACACGCTGTCCGTTAGGCAGCTATTTCCTAAGTTGCTCTGCTAGAAACATACACACAGCCACAAGACATGTCGACCGAAACACCACCATGCAATCATATGCATATCCATAAAATCAATATTAATGCTCAACATGCATGCAACTACGAATATCAAGAGAGACAGACATGATATGAAACTGAAGAATAACGAATCAGTACTTGCCTCAAAATCTCCATCTTTTTCTTCTCTATATTCTTCTCAAAATTTCATCTTCTCCTAAAACAACACAATCATCCAATAATCTTAATTAGTCCATTAAGATATTTGATTATTAACTCAACTAAAAATTCAGGATATTACAACTACGATTTGGTGGCGCAATTCCGCTTACTTGTGTGAACCCTTTTAAATTAGTTGTTGAGTTATTATAACTGTAGGCACAGCAGATAGGCTTGTCATTTGAATGTGTAAGTTGTTATCTGTAACAATTTATTAAAATCGTGAGAGCTATTTGGTCATGTCTTTGCTTAAGTAGGTAGGATGATCACGTAGTCTTACTCTGAAGTTCTTAAGCAAGTAGTCTGAAAGCAGTTTTCACTATTGTAAGATTCCACTTGAGTTAGAGAGTATTTTTCAAATCAGCAGAAGTTCTCAACTAGAAGACTGTTGATTGTTGAGCGTTCACTGGTGAAGTGCATCAGAACCAATCATCTTAGTTGTGAATAGTGATCTTGGTGATAGACGCCAGACTTTATCTTGCAATTGCTCAAGCTTTTTTACATGATGACTTAGGGATAGTAATTTTTCTATAAGTGGTAAGACAAATTTTAATTATTCCTGCATCCACCAATTATTGGTTGTCACATGTGAGTTCAAACTTGTGTTTTAACTTCATACAACTAGTTAACTTTCACAAAAAAAAAACTCCATACAACTAATTAATATTTAGACTTGTTGAAATATATGTTGGGAGTACTAAAATATTGATACAATTATATAAAATCTACAATTAAAAGCCAATGGAGTGACATCCACTTTAATTTAAGTTTAATTCTGAACGAGAGTACTGTTGAGAACATACTTCAAATTTAAAAGTGTCTAAAATATGGAAATTGCAGAGTCGTTGCTGATGGTCCGAATTATTCGTAACAACAATGAGAGGGGTAGGTTGGAAATGAAGTTTATCAAGAAGCATGGTCCCGAAATGTGTGGATTGCTACCTTCTTCTTGCACCCTTGCCGGGTCAAATCTTTTGATACATTTCAATATACTAATCTCAAGTTGATTTTGGCTTTTCTTTATATATCTTTGTTCATCTATCCATTAAGCTAATTTGCGTATAAAATGCTACTCGGCGAATGATAATTTTTGTATGTCTTCGTTTGAAAAATATTTAATTTTATGATGAATTGTTTGGGTGACATCAACAAACAACGAAATTACATATATGTCATCTGAAAACAACTATTTCAGCTAATACCACAGAAAAACTCAAAAACTTGTTTTAACGCTATTAACTTTTTTCTAATATCGTTCCTTTAACGCTATTAACGCTAAAGTTAGTTAGTTTTATTAATATTTTATGGGTCGTCTGTTGGTTATTTTCCTGCCCTCCGAGATATTGTATCTGGTGAATAGAAGAGTAATATGAAGAGAAAGTGATGTTAGAAGAGTGAAATGAAGAGTTATATAAGTAGAAATGATAGAATGACAAAATGGTAATCGACGACGAATAACAGTTCAGAAAAATTAAGGTAAGCAGGACTTGCAGTGGGGTGGGGGGACCAAACCCAACATAGTTAATATAGGTCCACTTTTTTTGGAGTTGTGGTCATCAACTCTCCACGTAAACACCACTTCTAATTTGAGCGAGTAAAAAATAACAGAAAGTAGTCAGGTGGTCAGAAACTAAAAAACATAACATCAACAAATAAGACCATACAACCTCGTCATTTATCTTTAATTTAAGAATTTCAAATATGCTGCAGGTTTTTAATTCAATAGTCTGTAAGAATTTAACGATAAGATTCCTGCTGCGAAGATTTGTACTTGTTGGCTTGTTGGGCATGTAAATCGGAAAAAAAGAGAAATTACAAAAAAAACACGAGGAGCACATGCCCACCAAGAGATCTAAGCAGAATCGGGTGCTACAGACTTACAGTGATTGATTGCTTCTTCTCCACCGCAAGCTGCGAGATACTGAAGATCTTTTTATGTTGATACTAGGGTCGTAAATGGGACGTGTTTAACATGTTAAACTGTCTCGTTTAAAACATGTTGCGGTAAAAAAATCATTATATATGTCATCCTGATACTTGTCAACCTGCTTAATAAATGACTAAAATGAGACAGGTTGCGATTATCTCTTAACCAGTCTGGTCTAACCCGCAACCTGCACAAAAATAAAATATGAAAATAAAATCATAAGTTCATAACCCATTAACCCTAGGTTCCTAGTCATCACTCCCTCATCCACCTCCCCCTCCTCCTCCCCCACCCTAAACCCTAATCCCACCTCCTCCTCCTTTGGAACCACCCCAAAACTCCTCGTCTACACCCATGCTGGAACCCCCTCTCTGTTGCCTTCCACTTCTCTGTTAGGACCCACTACGTCTTCTCGAGATTGGGGATGTGATTTTCGTACACTCCCGTGCTTGGGGGTTGGCTTTTCGTGTGGTCTTGGATTGTATCGTGGTGATTTGGTGTGAGATTGGGTTGGTGTGAAGAACCAGAATAGTTCGGATCGATTTAACGTGGAAAGTGATTGGTGTTGAGAATGAATAATAATTCTTAGTTCGATTGAGATGCTAAAATGATGAGGTTATTAATAAAAGTATGGTTTCCTATATTAGAGACTAGAGAAATTAAGATTTGGTGTTGTGATGATTTGGTGTGAGAATGAGTTTGATTGTGAAGAATGAAATTATAATTTTTGTTCTATTTTTTGTAAGGTGATTTTTTTGTCTAAAATAATGAGTTTGCTAGTATTTAAAAATAAAAAATTCTAAACTCACTTGACCCATCTCACCTATTCCACTCTTAAGCTTGGTAGGTAGTGGTTGTTCATTTTTGTCATATTTTGCCTTGTTGCCCAGTTAACTTAGGCATGACGGATAATGGTGGGGTAAAAATCTGCCCCACCCCATTTACGCTTCTATTTGATACCATTTACACCTCTAGTTGTACGAGACACGAGTATTGCCAAAAATCCTATTTATTTCCAACTAATTTCGCAAAATAAGCTAAGAGCCATGGAGACTTGGAGAGCATTTTTGTATCAATACCTTTCTATTACTTATTATACCATAAATCCATAACTACCTTCTGCATCAGCATAAAAAAATAAATACATTCCCTTTAAACAGTAGGCCTGCACTAATTTGAAAAATACTTGCCCAAAACTCACTTCAGCTTCATTTACGAATTCCTCGTAGAAAAATTGACGACCATGAACGACCTTCCAACCAACAGTAAACCTTCTAATTTGAGAAAGTAGAAAATAACAGAAAGTGCTCAGGAAAATAGTCAGAAACTAAAAAAACATAACATCAACAAATAAGACCATATATGATATATAACCTCATCATTTATCTTTAATTTATGAATTCTTTTCAAAAAACAACCATGGTTGAGTTTTCTTTTTCTTTAATCTACTCTACTCACTACTCATTTTAAGTCCTAAACACGTGAATACGTTTGTTGAAATTCGATATCTGGTCTTAAACATCTAATACGGAACTCCTAAACTGAACTTATAGGCATCTCATTTATCTAATCGTAATAAAAAAGGAAAAAAACAAGGAAAGCATTGCAACGGTGCAAAAAAGTTGACGGCAGAGACCCAAATAGATAACCCGACTCATCCAAAACTCAAGTCGGCCATTATTGTCTGCTTACTTTTATCCACAGTATCCAAAACTCCCATGAGCCCACATCACATGTAACCAACCAAGTACGTAACCAACCAAGCTCAGTACACTACTTGGTGAGTCGGAATGAACACCAGCAACAGCAACAACAACAACAACAACCCTCACCAGTGGTCGGACGACAACGCGTCGATGATGGAAGCCTTTATCGCGACGTCCGATCTCAACCCGTCCTTCCACTTCCCCCAACTACTCCACCACCCACCCTCCACCTCCTCCACCATCACCACCACCACCTCCTCCTCCCTCTCCCAGGAGTCCCTCCAGCTCCGTCTCCAGCCCCTCGTCCACTCCTCCGACTTCTCCTGGACCTACGCCATCTTCTGGCAGTCCTCCTTCGACCCCGCCTCCGCCTCCAACCTCCTCGGCTGGGGCGACGGCTACTACCACGGCTCCGACGACGACAATGCCAAGTCCAATAGGGGTGTACGCTCCGACGCGTACTATCTCGAGCAGGAGAATCGGAAGAAAGTACTAAGAGAGCTCAATTCGCTCATCGCCGGGGACGACGACTCTATTGGCGACGAGGTTACGGACACGGAGTGGTTCTTTTTGCTGTCGATGACTCAGTCGTTTGTTGCCGGCACCGGCGTTTTGGGACGATCGTTTTTGACCGGTTCCCCGGCGTGGATTTCTGGCTCCGATGGCCTCGCCGATGCGCCGTGTCATCGTGCGAGACAGGCGAGGGAGTTTGGGTTAAGAACAATTGCTTGCGTTCCGGTTGCCGCCGGTGTTGTTGAGCTTGGCTCTACCGAGGTTGTGTACCAGAATTCCGAAACGTTTGATAGGGTTAGGTTTTTGTTCGATACCGATGGTCCGCCGGTTGTTAATCCGGTTTGTGGTCCGGATCCTTCTTTGATTTGGGGTTCCGATCCTTTGCCGGTGGTGTCGAAGGGTGTGGGGGTTGGGTTTGAGAATCCTCCTGTGGTGAGTGCTGCGGGTGCTGGTGTTAAGGAGAATTTCTTCTCTACGGAATTTAATTTTTCGGATTTCGGGATTATTAGTAACAATCCGCCGCCACCGCCGGTGAATCCAGTGGTTTCGACGAAGCAACTGGAGTCTAAGATTTTGAGTTTTTCGGAAGGTAAGAAGACGGCTCCGGTTGGGGGTTTGACCCACCCGGAGAAGAAGACTGGGAAGGAGGATGGGATGTTGTGCTTTGGGGCACAACAGGCACCTACGGTTGCTGGGGGGAAGCTGCCGGGTGGTGCTAACGGAGTAATTGGGGATTCAGGGGAGAATTCTGATATGGAGGCCTCGGCCCGGGAGGTGGAGAGTAATCCGGTTGTGCCCATCGAAGTGGAGATCAAGCGTCCGAAGAAACGCGGGAGGAAACCTGCTAATGGAAGAGAGGAGCCTCTTAATCACGTCGAAGCGGAGCGGCAACGGAGGGAGAAGCTGAACCAGCGGTTCTACGCCCTCCGTGCTGTCGTCCCCAACGTGTCGAAAATGGACAAGGCTTCTCTCCTAGGGGACGCAATCTCTTACATCAACGAGCTCCAATCCAAGCTGCAAGAGCTGGAATTAGGCAAAGAGGGACTCTTGTCCCAAATCAAGGAGCTCAAGAAAGAAACCGAGACTTGCAAAGAATGTTATAGTTTCGACCAAAACTCCGGGAATGGGTCTCCAATCAGCTACCCAGGATTGGAGATCGACATCAAAATTGCAGAGAAAGATGCCATGATTCGAATCCAATGCAACAAGAACAACCACCCGTCGGCGAGGCTGATGTTGGCATTGAAAGAACTGGACCTTCAGGTGACCTATGCAAGTGTGTCTGTGGTAAATAACATCATGATCCAACAAGTGACTGTTAGAATGTCGACCCGAATTTACACGAAAGAAGACCTCACTTCAACCCTCCAAGCAAGATTTTCTAATCGGCGTCCAACACAATAACACCACATCCACATGCCAGGTTGTATCTATTTAGCCGGAGGTATGCTGTAACTTATGCTTTGATTTTGGATGTTCTTATAGTTTAGTTCTGGCAACGTACTCCGACTTTGTGGCATTACCGGTTACCCATCTCTTGTTTTTATGTTTTATCACATAAAAATAGGTTTTTGGATTTTTCTTCTTGTTGTTATTTGGGTTGTCTGGAATCTCTCTTTGATAATGGAGCTGCTCCATTGGTTGTCTGGAATCTCTCTTTGATAATGGAACTGCTCCATTGGAGCGATCATCAGATATTCATGATATGAAGCACTTCCAAGTGTGCAGGTGTTAGTTCGATCAGATGTGTCTAATTTCAATGCTTTTGCTAATGCTGAACTCATAATCAGCTTGCAGTCATGCAATGATCTACATATAGTTGAGCACACTTAGCGCAGAACATGTTAGTTTTTTTGTCACTTAAAAGCAATTCACAAACATGTCTTGTGAAGCACCATATAGGTAATTTAATTGTAATCCTAGATGAGGAAGTCTCAGTCCCATTCATAATGATTGAAACAAACATCTAACTAAGAGCCTTATAATTCCTTCACAGAGTTTTTTTTGTTGAGAATGTTTGGTAAATTCATTAAAAGACATTATGATGGAATAAACACCTGGTTCAGGGCTTGTAATTTCCTTCCCAAAGTCGTATGTCATACTGTTTCTACTCCAATGAGCTATTCCCGGTGGGGTTATTCTTGCGAAAGTGACCTTGGTGATTGATTTGCAAGATACCAAGCGCTGGTCCCGGCATGCCTTTGCTTAATGCTTTTCTATCCTTTCCTGTTGCCACTTGCTGATTTCGCAGGTGTGAATACCAGCCATTTCAGATTTTTGTAGGACTCTGCCTGGGAAATAAAAAGTTGGTCTCATATTATCAAATAAAAACAAAAAAGTTTCAATGCGCACGTTTTTCTTTTCCGGACCAGCATGGGCCATTGGCCGAATTAGTATCTTCTGGCTAATATCCTCCCGAGTCCCAACAATGTGAAATTTATGTGATGACCTTCCTTCTACCGTATTTGTTTGTTTTTTGATAAGTGGTGGCTATTAAATTCAATCAACTTTGATTTAGTTTGAGTATTAATTAGATGGAGTAGAAGGTAAGGTCTCATCTCAGTTTCTGAATGTGATATGTGAGATGTGAATTCACAATCCGTCTACTTGTTTTCATATTTTGAGAATTTAACCCTTCCTGCTATTGTATCCGTGGCCTTTGATTTTTCGTGGAGTGGAGGAAAGCAGATGTCGAACATGTCAGGTGGTGTCGTTTCTGCATTAGTTTTGGGGAAAGAACTGACCAATTAGATCAAGCTACGGTGGAAATAACGTCAATCGCATTAGACCTCGTATGGAACCATAAGCGAGGTAGTGGACTGGTGGTTAGTGGATTGCGATGACAAGTTTAATTGGTCTTCCAAAATGGAATTATTACGAGCAATTGGTCGGTGCCACATAACACTACGACTGGTATTGGTGCTTTGTTAATAAGTGTTTCGCACTTTAGCAACGAGTCACTTGTTGGGTGAATGATCGAGATTAGATTCTTGTCGATTTTAACCTTTATTGCCGTGATTGCCCAAAGTATTAAAGGATAGTTACAACTTAAGACTCCAGGAATAGCTTCAGAATTGGTAATATTGTAATAGGAATATGATTTATGAAAGCTGCTCGTCACGGACGCGCTATACGTGGACATCCATGTTAACCCTTACGTGGCCAAAGCAAGGATGTTTTTCTTTTTTTGTTTTTTCTTCCTCATGTCCACTCAAATCACATTAAATGCGTTTCAACTCAGCACATTCTCTCTCTCCACGCAAATACAAATATGATGAAACTATTTTTTCTTCTTCATTCTTTCTCTCCGGAATAAATCACCATTTCCAGCAAGATATTATTTCGAAGAATCGTCTGATGCCGACTCTCAGGGTTCTTCACAACGTAAGCAACGTGAATGGGACGGTCGATGACACTATTTCTTTCTTCTTCATTCTTTTTCGTGTAACAGTGCAGCAAATATGTTGTGGTGCCCTGTTGGAGTGTCCGTAACAGAAAAAGAATGAAGAAGAAAGAAAGAGTGTCAACGACCGTCCCATTAACGCTGCTTACGTTGTGAAGAACCCTGGGAGTCGGCATCAGACGCTTCTTCGAAATAATATCTTGCTCGAAATGATGATTTATTCCGGAGAGAGGTAAAACGCTCCGTGGTGAAGACTTACGTCTGTTCGGTTTATGTTGTACCTCTCTCCGTAATAAATCACCATTTCGAGCAAGATATTACGTCGAAGAAGCGTCTGATGCCGACTCTCAGGGTTCTTCACAACGTAAGCAGCGTGAATGGGTCTGTTACATCGTTGCTTCACGAAGTCGCACCAACAAGAGAAGAGAAAGTTCAAGATGAATGTTACATCGTTGCTTCACGAAGTCGCACCAAAACCTGGGGATCCTGATTTCTCTGATTGGGACATGAATATGTTGTGTGTCTGTTCGGTTTAATTTGTGTGTCTGTTCGGTTTAATTTGTGTGTCTGTTCGGAATATGTTGTGAGTCTGTTCGGAATAAGTTGTGTGTCTGTTCGGTTTAAGTTGTGTGTCTGTTCGGTTTAAGTTGTGTGTCTGTTCGGAATATGTTATGTGTCTGTTCGGTTTAAGTTGTATGTCTGTTCGGTTTAAGTTGTGTGTCAGTTCGGAATATGTTGTGTGTCTGTTCGGAATAAGTTGTGGGTTTGTTCGGAATAAGTTGTGTGTCTGTTCCGATTAAGTTGTCTGTCTGTTCGGAATATGTTGTGTGTCTGTTCAGAATATGTTGTGGGTCTGTTCGGAATAAGTTGAGGGTTTGTTCGGAATAAGTTGTGTGTATGTTCCGATTAAGTTGTCTGTCTGTTCGGAATATGTTGTGTGTCTGTTCGGTTTAAGTTGTGTGTCTGTTCGGAATATGTTGTGAGTCTGTTCGGAATAAGTTGTGGGTCTGTTCGGTCTAAGTTGTATGTATGTTCGGTCTAAGTTATGTGTCTGTTCGGAATAAGTTATGTGTCTGTTCGGTTTAAGTTGTGTGTATGTTCGGAATATGTTATGTGTCTGTTCGGTTTAAGTTGTGTGTCTGTTCGGAATAAGTTGTGTGTCTGTTCGGAATAAGTTGTGAGTCTGCTCCGTTTAAGTTGTAAGTTGTGTCTCTGTTCGGTTTAAGTTGTGTGTCTGTTTGGAATATGTTGTGAGTCTGTTCGGAATAAGTTGTGGGTTTGTTCGGAATAAGTTGTGTGTCTGTTCGGTTTAAGTTGTATGTATGTTCGGTTTAAGTTGTGTGTCTGTTCGGAATATGTTGTATGTATGTTCGGTTTAAGTTGTGTGTCTGTTCGGAATATGTTGTGTGTCTGTTCGGTTTAAGTTGTATGTCTGTTCCGTTTAAGTTGTAAGTTGTGTCTCTGTTCGGTTTAAGTTGTGTGTCTGTTCGAAATATGTTGTGAGTCTGTTCGGAATAAGTTGTGGGTTTGTTCGGAATACGTTGTGTGTTTGTTCGGTTTAAGTTGTATGTCTGTTCGGTTTAAGTTGTGTGTCTGTTCGGAATATGTTGTATGTCTGTTCGGTTTAAGTTGTATGTCTGTTCGGTTTAAGTTGTAAGTTGTGTCTCTGTTCGGTTTAAGTTGTGTGTATATTCGGAATATGTTGTGGGTCTGTTCGGAATAAGTTGTGTGTCTGTTCCTATTAAGTTGTCTGTCTGTTCGGAATATGTTATGTGTCTGTTCGGAATATGTTGTGTGTCTGTTCGGATTAAGTTGTCTGTCTGTTCGGAATAAGTTGTTCTGTCTGTTCGGAATATGTTGTGTGTCTGTTCGGAATATGTTGTGAGTCTGTTCGGAATAAGTTGCGTGTCTGTTCGGATTATGTTGTGCGTCTGTTCGGAATAAGTTGTGTGTCTATTCAGATTATGTTGTGCGTATGTTCGGAATAAGTTGTGTGTCTGTTCGGAATAAGGTGTGTGTCTGTTCGGATTAAGTTCTGTGTCTGTTCGGTTTAAGTTGTGTCTGTTCGGAATATGTTCTTTGTCTGTTCGGAATATGTTGTGGGTCTGTTCGGAATATGTTGTTTGTTTGTTCGGATTAAGTTGTGTTTCTGTTCGGAATAAGAAGAAAGTTTGGTGTCCGGAATAAGTGTATTTTCTGTCCTGAATAAGTGTATTTTTGTCCGGAATAAGTGTATTTTCTATCCGCAATAAAATAAGTGTATTTTCTTTCCGGAATAAGTGTATTTTTGTCCGGAATAAGTGTATTTTATGTCCGGAATAAGTGTATTTTCTGTCCGGAATAAGTATGAATTTCAACATAAACTGGACAACCATTCTACATAAACAGGACAAACTTTCTACATAAACAGGACAAACTTTCAGTTCCATTTCTGGACAAAACTTAATAATAAAAAATATTATGATAAGTGTGGGATCTGCACGAATAAAGGGTCTGCACGCTGTCCTAGGGTCTGCACACTGTCTTATCTGTGTATTGGGAAAGGAATCGTTGAACTTAAAGAACCGACGTTTTTTAAAAAGACAAAAACGCGCGAAGAGAAATTTCGCTGACTGTACGCTGACTCAAAGAAAATACCTGAGCTGTACATATCCACGTAAGGCGCGTCCGTGTATAACGACCCATTGTAATATTAAGTGACGTGGAATGCATCTCTAGCAAAATTTATATCAAGCTCATTACGATGATGATGTTATGATAAGATATTTACGCTGCTTTATGACAAAAAGGTCCCCAGATGGCCACATTTGTCTTCATGTTATTTAAAGTTCCCTTCGAAAAATAATCTAGTGAACCCGTAATTTATATATATATATAAATTCTAAAATTATAAATTTAGGATTAAAAAAAATGGAATTCTACTCGGATCACGGGTGTGAACCCCGATCTGTCACCTTTTTTAAAAAACAAATTGCACGGATCGTGGATGTGAACCCCGATCCGTGACTTTTTTATTTATTTTTATTTTTTTTGACTTTTGTTTTTTTTTCTGAAATTATTTTTAATCTTTTTTAAATATTTTTTTTCAAAATATGTTTTCTAATTATTATTATTTTTTATTTTTTTTCCAGAATCGAACTCCAAATTACGTTTACTATCTAGGATAACTGAGTGTGTTGAAAAGTTAGGTTATTTTATACAATAAAAAAATAAATTCTCTTATCCAGAATAATAAATCATTTACAACTACATATTAAACAAACACTAAAACTAATTAAAACAAAAAAATTGGTGACGTTGTCAAAAATCCGTAGGGTATATACTCTCGTTACAAACATTTTTGGAAATTGATGTAGGAAAAAATTAAAAACAAAATTTAAAAAAATAATAACAATTAGAAAACATATTTTAAAAATAAAAATAATTAAAAAAACAGATTTAAAATGATTTAAAAAAAATCAAAACATAAAACACTAAAACTATTTGTTTAGGTTTAGTGATTTATGTTGTGATTTTTTTAAATCATTTTTATCTGTTTTTTAATTATTATTATTTTCAAAATATGTTTTCTAATTGTTATTATTTTTTGAAATTTTGAAATTTTGTTTTTAAATTTCTTGTGGATCGACTTCCAAAAATGTTTGAAATGAGTGTACACCTTACAGATTTTTGACAACGTCACCAATTTTTTGTTTTAATTAGTTTTAGTGTTTGTTTAAGATTTAGTTGTAAATAATTTATTATTCTAGATAAGAGAATTTGTTTTTTATTGTATAAAATTACCTGACTTTTCAACACGCTCAGTTATCTATGTAATTTTGGAGGTCGATTTTGGAAAAAAAAATTAAAAAATAATAACAATTAGAAAACATATTTTGAAAAACAAAGATTAAAAATAATTTCAAAAAAAAATAAAAACAGAAATAAAAAAATCGGGATTTAAACCCACGATCCGTGCAAAAAAATATATATAAAAGTGACGGATAGAGGGTGTGAACACATATCGGAGTAGAATTCGATTTTTTTTTTAGTCCTAAATTTAGAAAAAATTTATTATATATTAAAATTACGGCCAGTGAAGCACCCATAACCCAACTACCAGTTTTTTCTTTCCAATTTAATATACGTTGCGTCTTCTTTTCTTTATGTCTTAGTATTTTTGTAACGTACCCGAAAACAGCGGAAAATTTAAACAATAATAAAGACCGTCAACGGTCAACACTGGGCACGTCACGGGAAACAAACCAACATATATAATATAAATATGATCCACGTGGAAGTCAAATATACAAACTGACTGTGATTACGACAAAAACTATACAATATGTAATCACCTAAAAAGGAAGAGACTGACAACTACAGGATCTGATCTCGGGGGCACCGTCCTCAGTCACCACCTCAAACCCTAACCCTGCTCGCTACCTGAAATGCAAACAAACAAACATGCCTGAGTTCCCTGCAGGAACCCCGTATACCAAACCTCCTAAAAATATAAAAAGGAATTAAAGACAATGCAATGCTATGCACATGATCATCCGCCTCGGGCCCACAATAATGCCCTCACCGCCTCCACGGCACTGAACCACTCCTGCCACTAGGGTCAAGTCAGTCCACCGCTGCCTCACAAGGGTCAGTCGACACCACTGCTCCCCAAAAGTGCAGGAAGGAACCCCCGGTACACGCCGCACCCAAAGAGCGAGTCAGCCCGCCGAATACACAACTCGGGTCAGACGACAGCCACTGCTCCCCCAAGAGTCGCCTAGCGCGCACCCTGCCGGAACATCCTCGGCCTACCGCTAAACCCTCGCAAACTGCCCAAGGTTTACGGTACACATCCCTCACACCCCGCTCGGTAAGAGAGGAAAATGGTAGTACAATAATACGCCTTCGTCGAAGGTGAAATCCGTAGCTCTCAAAGCCGGTAATCAACCGTCGCCTCGGAGCCGGTAGTCGACCTGACATCGACGGATCGCGTGTGGATAAATCCACCAACCTGCGGCAGATCGGTCGACCGCTACAAGCACACCGGTCGACCGGTCCCCCACACAGTACACAGTACTGTACAAACAAGTCTACCGGTCGAACCACGCCAACCGAATTACCGACCAATCGGTCGAACAAAAGTCATCTAGCGGTCGACCGTTTGGAAGGTCTACGCTATACAATTTTATATAATATATATATCCGACCGGTCGAACCAAGGGGCCGTTCGACCGATAACAGGGATTTCAATATTTTGCCCAAGTCTCATTCGGTCGACCGGAACTGAAATACAGTTCGACCGAATCAACACAAGCACTCTACCGCTTAATTAAATGCTCAGTCGGTCGACCGAGAGTTAAAGAGCGGTCGACCGTTTTGATGGTCAAAGCTCCCAACCGACTTAGCATCGAATGGATCGGTCGAACAAAGTAAAGGACGTTCGACCGTTTAATAAGTCAAAATCCCCAACCGACCCATTCTCATCGTTATTCGGTCGACCGGCTAAGTGGTCCCGTTCGACCGATAACAGCATATCCCCTTTTTCCCGCACAAATCTGGCATAACGGTCGACCGTCTAACGACATCGTTCGACCGTTCGCGGGTAAACATCAATATAATAATAGGATCGGTCGACTGCCCACAGGCACCGGTCGACCGATCGTCGTCTTCAACCTCTGAATTGGTTGAATTCCGACGGGGAATTCGACACCAACGTCGATCCCCAACACTCACAAGGCACAAGTGAGTTATATTGAAGATTTGGCATACCTTTTGGTCGAGTGAAGAAGCCTCCCAAGCTTGCACCACTTCACTCCACTTCTTCTTCCTTCTTCTCCTTCTTCTCCTCTTCTTCTACTTCACCTTCTTCTTCTCCAACGAAATCTCCTCTCTTTCACTCTCTGGTAAATGCAAATGATGAAGAAAACGTTTTAACAAAATCCTATCTTAACTATATATATCCATTCATCACCTCCATCTCCTCCAATCACCATTCACCTACAACCTTTCCAATTAAAACTATCCACCTCAATCTCCACATGTCCAACACCTCCACCTCTCCATGCATGATTAATTAGAGTTAATTAAGTTTAGTTTAATTTAATTAGATTGCTTAGATTAAGTTATTACAATTTTACTCGAAGGATCAATGGATCATGCTTGGCATTTTTAACACATTTCAGGTCTCCATCACAAGTTGTGGGGGAAAACGTGGTGATCTATATGGTTATGCGAGCGTTTATTATTACATTCACAGTTAAGTTGTGGCTTCAGCGGTCTTCGATTCTTCAACACGTTTTCATCTTTTTAATGGATTTGGTTTCTGTAGCTTTCGGAGGCTCAACCGTTAATATTTAATGCCAAACCGGTAAAGGAATTTACTATACACTGGAAAGTCACCAATCGTGGGGATTGTATTTTATTTCTCATAAAACATAAATCTGAGACTACTGTTAACCGCGTCCGGGCTCTTCTCGTGCGTCATGTTTTCTCCTTAGTCACATCAGTTTTTCTCTATACCACGTCAGCACAAACCAACCCCCAAATTTTCCTTAAGACTATCCTTAACCGGGCTACTGTAGACGGGCGACATTGTAATGCGCTCGACCACGTAGGCCAGATGGGACATTTTCCACCCGCCTGGGTGGAAAATCGGGCGGGTTCCCCCATTGGGTAATGTTTTTTAATATAAAAATATATTTAAATATGTTAATAATTAGTTTAAATCGTTTTTCAAATATATTTTTATAAAAATATGTTTTTATGCTTCCTGACATCCTCCTGACATCCTCCTAAAAATATGTTTAAATATGCTTCCTGACATCTCTATAAAAATATGTTTAAATATGCTTCCTGACATCCTCCTCAATCTCCCAGGTAGCCTCTCTGACACTGTGATGCTGCCACCTGACCTTCACCATCGGAATCGCTCTCCTCCTGAGCTGATGTACCATCTGATCCACAATCTCAACTGGTCTCTCATCTAATGACAAAATATCTCTATCACATGAGCTGGATCGGCCACGTACTTCCTCAGCATAGAAACATGGAAGACGTTGTGAAGTCCTGCGAACTGTGGCGGTAGAGCAATCCTATATGCCACCTCACCGACCCGATCCAATATCTCAAAAGGTCCAACATATCTCGGACTCAGCTTCCCCTTCTTCCCGAATCTCATCACACCTCTGGAAGGTGAGATCTTCAGGAAGACATGATCTCCTACATCAAAAGTCAGCTCACGCCTCCGCGTATCAGCATAACTCTTCTGCCTGCTCTGTGCTGTAGCTAGTCGTCTCCGAATCACGTCAACCTTCTCTGAATACAACTGGATAATGTCAGGTCCAACTAGCTGTCTCTCGCCCACATCACTCCAGCATACCGGCGATCTACACGGTCTCCCGTATAATGCCTCATAGGGTGCCATCCCAATACTCGAGTGGTAGCTGTTGTTGTAGGCGAACTCGATCAGCGGCAAATGCTCATCCCACTGCCCTGCCCAGTCAAGTGTGCACGCTCTCAGCATGTCCTCCAATGTCTGTATCGTCCGCTCTGACTGGCCATCTGTCTGCGGATGAAAAGTTGTACTAAACTTCAGACGTGTCCCCAGTGCTCTGTGTAAACTCTCCCAAAATCTCGAAGTGAATCTGGGATCTCTGTCTGAAATGATACTGACTGGTACGCCATGAATTCTGACAATCTCATCAATATATAACTTAGCTAGACCCTCCAGAGCAAGAGTGGTCTTAATAGCTAAGAAATGCGCCGACTTGGTCAGTCGATCGACTATAACCCAAATCGCATCGTGGAATCTCCGTGTCTTCGGTAGCCCCGTAACAAAATCCATCGCCACGTGCTCCCACTTCCACTCGGGCAACTCAATCCTCTGCATCTGCCCTGCTGGTCTCTGGTGCTCGATCTTCACCTGCTGACAGACCAAACACCTCGACACGAAGTCTGCAACGTCTTTCTTCATACCTCGCCACCAGAAGTTCCGCTGCAGGTCTTTGTACATCTTGGTGCTCCCTGGATGAATGGAATATCTCGATCTGTGTGCCTCCTCCATGATATCATGTCTCAGGTCCTCTGTCTTCGGCACCCAGATACGGTCTCTGAATCTCAGACCTCCGTCCACTCCAACTCTGAAGTCTGACCCATCTCTGGCAGCTAACTGTAACAAACTGCTCAACTCCTCATCTGTAGTCTGAGCATGAATCACTGCTGATACTGTCTGAGGCTCTACTCTCAATCCGGCAATCACTGCGCCCTCAGAGCTATCAGCAAATGGCCTCCACTCTGCTAAAGACTCTAGTAGTCTCCACTCCTGAATGCATAGGCCTGCTACTGATACCTCCACCTTCCGGCTCAAAGCGTCTGCAACTGTGTTCGCCTTCCCCGGATGGTAAGAGATAGTGAAGTCATAGTCCTTAATGAACTCAAGCCATCTGCGCTGCCTCATGTTCAGCTCCTTCTGCGAGAACAGGTACTTCAGACTCTGATGATCTGTAAACACCTCGAACTGCTCGCCATAAAGATAGTGTCTCCAGGTCTTCAGTGCGTGAACCACTGCTGCTAACTCCAAATCATGTGTCGGGTAATTCCTCTCATGGACCTTCAGCTGTCTGGATGCGTACGCGATCACCCTCCCGTGCTGCATAAGTACACATCCTAAGCCAACACCTGAAGCGTCGCTATAAATCACGAATCCACCCGTGCCACTCGGCAATGATAAAACTGGTGCTGTGGTCAACAGTCTCTTCAACTCCTGAAAGCTGTCCTCGCACTTCTGCGACCAAACAAAAGTGACTCCCTTCTGCGTCAGAGCCGTCAGTGGTGCTGCTAATCTCGAGAAGTCTTTGATGAAGCGACGGTAATAACCCGCCAGTCCAACAAAGCTCCTAATCTCCGTCACGCTCGTAGGGGTCCTCCACTGTGTCACTGCCTCTACCTTCGCCGGATCCACTGATATCCCCTCTGCCGATACAATGTGTCCGAGGAATGCCACTCTGTCCAACCAAAACTCGCACTTTGAGAACTTAGCATATAACTGCTGAGCCCTCAAGATGCTGAGTACAATCCTCAGATGCTCTCTGTGCTGCTCCACATCTGGTGAATAGATCAAAATGTCATCCACGAAGACAATCACAAATATATCAATATACTGCCTGAATGTCCGGTGCATCAGATCCATGAACGTTGCCGGAGCATTCGTCAATCCAAATGGCATCACCAAGAACTCATAGTGTCCATATCTCGTCCTAAAAGCTGTCTTCTGGATGTCCTCATCTCGGATCCTCAACTGGTGATATCCTGAACGCAGGTCAATCTTCGAGAAAACCTTCGCTGACTGCACCTGATCAAAGAGGTCCTCAATCCTAGGTAAGGGATACCTATTCTTCACCGTCACCTGGTTCAGCATCCTGTAGTCTATGCACATCCTCAATGATCTGTCCTTCTTCTTCACAAACAAAACTGGTGCACCCCAAGGCGAGACGCTCGGTCTGATAAATCCAGAGTCCATCAACTCCTGCAACTGCTTCTTCAACTCTGTCAACTCAGCAGGTGCCATCCGGTACGGAGCCTTCGACTGTGGTGTAGTGCCAGCTACCAACTCAATGCCAAACTCCAACTCCCGGTGTGGTGGTAATCCTGGAATCTCCGCTGGAAAAACATCTGCGAACTCCTGCACCACCTCAATGTCCTCTAGCCTCTGAGACTCTGCCTCCGCAACCACAAGTGTCGCCAGAAATGCTGCACAACCCTGCTGCAACAATCTCTGAGCTCTCACAGCAGATACAATAATGCGACTCCCTCTGCTTCTGATCCCTCTAATTAGAATATCAGGCAAACCCTTCCTCGGGATCAAAATCTTCTTCTCACGGCACAAGACTCGAACATCATATTGGGATAGCCAATCCATTCCAAGTATGACATCAAAGTCCTCCATCGGTAGCAAGACCAGGTCTGCCGGAAACTCCTGATCTCCCGAAACAACCGTGGCGCCGGGGACAAATCTCCCCACAGTGCCCACCAGACCCAGGGGTGTGCTGACCTCCAACGTGGCAGTCAACATCGCAAGGGTACAGCCCAACACTCCCGCAAATCGCTCTGAGATGAACGAGTGTGTCGCGCCACAATCAAATAACACCCTAGCTACTGAACCTGCGACAAGAAGTGTACCTTCCACGACAGCGCCTCCATCCCGAGCCTCCTCTGCCTGGATGGTGAAAACTCTGCCAGTGCGCTGCCCCTGCTGTGGTCGGAAAGGTGGTCTACCTCCGCCTCCTCCTCTGCCTGGTGCGGGTAAACCCTCTGCCTGGTGCGGGTAAACCCGGTGGTCGGCTCGGCCCAGCTCCTCGGCTCGGACAGCTCCTGATAAAGTGACCCATCTGGCCACAACCATGACATGCTCCGGGGGCGAAGCACGGCCCGGAGTGAAACCTCCCACATCTACCACAAGGCTCAGATCGTGGTACAGCAACTCCTGCTCCCTCGAATCGGGGCCTCTTGCCCGGATTCCCTCCCGTCTGACCTCCTGGCCTCCCAGAGAACCTACCTGATGGCCTCCTCTCATCCTGGTAGTTCTCCCTGTAGTCACGATCAAGAACAGAGGCACTCTTTACTGCATCGGCCAACGTGCTCGGCATGTGTGTCAGCACCTTCGTCCTCAACTGCTTCCGGAGCCCCCGGACGAACTTCCCAGCCCTCTGCTCCTGTGTGACATACATCTCGGGACAGTAACGCTCAAGGGCGTTGAACTTCCCGATGTAACCTGCCAAAGTCATGTCTCCCTACTGAAGACTCAGAAACTCCTCCCTCTTCGCATCCTGGACATGCTGCGGAAAATACTGCTCGTTGAACTCGCCAACGAACTCCTCCCAGGCTATATCATCTCTGTCCGCAAACACCACTGCAGATGTGGACCTCCACCAGTTGGACGCAGCACCGCCCAACACATAAGTAGCCAGGCCCACTCTCGCCTCTGGAGGACAACCAATAGCACTGAAGATCTTCTGCATCGTGAAGATCCACTCCTCCGCAGCCTCTGCGTCGTACTGCCCCAGAAAGGTAGGCGGATGCTGGCGCATAAACCGGTCATGCATAGCGCCAGTCCCCGTCTGCCCAGTCTGTGCTGTCTGCTGCTGTAGCATCTCCGTCAGACGTCCGACCGTATCGAACAACGTCCGATGCTCATCCTCCCAAGCCTCATCCCTCGCAGTCTCACTCTCACCGCGAGTATGGGCAACCGCCTTCCCCCGTCTAGGAGGCATCTGCCAAAGGAAACAAGACAATATCAATATAATCTGTGCATGCATGATCCTCTAGACCTAACTCCTAACTCAAAGGTGGTTTCTTTGGACAAGTACGCCGAGATAACGCTCTGATACCAAATTGTAACGTACCCGAAAACAGCGGAAAATTTAAACAATAATAAAGACCGTCAACGGTCAACACTGGGCACGTCACGGGAAACAAACCAACATATATAATATAAATATGATCCACGTGGAAGTCAAATATACAAACTGACTGTGATTACGACAAAAACTATACAATATGTAATCACCTAAAAAGGAAGAGACTGACAACTACAGGATCTGATCTCGGGGGCACCGTCCTCAGTCACCACCTCAAACCCTAACCCTGCTCGCTACCTGAAATGCAAACAAACAAACATGCCTGAGTTCCCTGCAGGAACCCCGTATACCAAACCTCCTAAAAATATAAAAAGGAATTAAAGACAATGCAATGCTATGCACATGATCATCCGCCTCGGGCCCACAATAATGCCCTCACCGCCTCCACGGCACTGAACCACTCCTGCCACTAGGGTCAAGTCAGTCCACCGCTGCCTCACAAGGGTCAGTCGACACCACTGCTCCCCAAAAGTGCAGGAAGGAACCCCCGGTACACGCCGCACCCAAAGAGCGAGTCAGCCCGCCGAATACACAACTCGGGTCAGACGACAGCCACTGCTCCCCCAAGAGTCGCCTAGCGCGCACCCTGCCGGAACATCCTCGGCCTACCGCTAAACCCTCGCAAACTGCCCAAGGTTTACGGTACACATCCCTCACACCCCGCTCGGTAAGAGAGGAAAATGGTAGTACAATAATACGCCTTCGTCGAAGGTGAAATCCGTAGCTCTCAAAGCCGGTAATCAACCGTCGCCTCGGAGCCGGTAGTCGACCTGACATCGACGGATCGCGTGTGGATAAATCCACCAACCTGCGGCAGATCGGTCGACCGCTACAAGCACACCGGTCGACCGGTCCCCCACACAGTACACAGTACTGTACAAACAAGTCTACCGGTCGAACCACGCCAACCGAATTACCGACCAATCGGTCGAACAAAAGTCATCTAGCGGTCGACCGTTTGGAAGGTCTACGCTATACAATTTTATATAATATATATATCCGACCGGTCGAACCAAGGGGCCGTTCGACCGATAACAGGGATTTCAATATTTTGCCCAAGTCTCATTCGGTCGACCGGAACTGAAATACAGTTCGACCGAATCAACACAAGCACTCTACCGCTTAATTAAATGCTCAGTCGGTCGACCGAGAGTTAAAGAGCGGTCGACCGTTTTGATGGTCAAAGCTCCCAACCGACTTAGCATCGAATGGATCGGTCGAACAAAGTAAAGGACGTTCGACCGTTTAATAAGTCAAAATCCCCAACCGACCCATTCTCATCGTTATTCGGTCGACCGGCTAAGTGGTCCCGTTCGACCGATAACAGCATATCCCCTTTTTCCCGCACAAATCTGGCATAACGGTCGACCGTCTAACGACATCGTTCGACCGTTCGCGGGTAAACATCAATATAATAATAGGATCGGTCGACTGCCCACAGGCACCGGTCGACCGATCGTCGTCTTCAACCTCTGAATTGGTTGAATTCCGACGGGGAATTCGACACCAACGTCGATCCCCAACACTCACAAGGCACAAGTGAGTTATATTGAAGATTTGGCATACCTTTTGGTCGAGTGAAGAAGCCTCCCAAGCTTGCACCACTTCACTCCACTTCTTCTTCCTTCTTCTCCTTCTTCTCCTCTTCTTCTACTTCACCTTCTTCTTCTCCAACGAAATCTCCTCTCTTTCACTCTCTGGTAAATGCAAATGATGAAGAAAACGTTTTAACAAAATCCTATCTTAACTATATATATCCATTCATCACCTCCATCTCCTCCAATCACCATTCACCTACAACCTTTCCAATTAAAACTATCCACCTCAATCTCCACATGTCCAACACCTCCAACTCTCCATGCATGATTAATTAGAGTTAATTAAGTTTAGTTTAATTTAATTAGATTGCTTAGATTAAGTTATTACAATTTTACTCGAAGGATCAATGGATCATGCTTGGCATTTTTAACACATTTCAGGTCTCCATCACAAGTTGTGGGGGAAAACGTGGTGATCTATATGGTTATGCGAGCGTTTATTATTACATTCACAGTTAAGTTGTGGCTTCAGCGGTCTTCGATTCTTCAACACGTTTTCATCTTTTTAATGGATTTGGTTTCTGTAGCTTTCGGAGGCTCAACCGTTAATATTTAATGCCAAACCGGTAAAGGAATTTACTATACACTGGAAAGTCACCAATCGTGGGGATTGTATTTTATTTCTCATAAAACATAAATCTGAGACTACTGTTAACCGCGTCCGGGCTCTTCTCGTGCGTCATGTTTTCTCCTTAGTCACATCAGTTTTTCTCTATACCACGTCAGCACAAACCAACCCCCAAATTTTCCTTAAGACTATCCTTAACCGGGCTACTGTAGACGGGCGACATTGTAATGCGCTCGACCACGTAGGCCAGATGGGACATTTTCCACCCGCCTGGGTGGAAAATCGGGCGGGTTCCCCCATTGGGTAATGTTTTTTAATATAAAAATATATTTAAATATGTTAATAATTAGTTTAAATCGTTTTTCAAATATATTTTTATAAAAATATGTTTTTTATTTGTTCCTATTTTTTAAGATTTTTTAATATTTTGTGTGTGTTTTACCTAAAATTGATCCCCAAATGATGTGGAAATGAGAGAATATAGAGCGTTTGAGTTGTTTCTGGGTGTGATTAAGAAAATTTTAGGAGGGTTGGTTTGAGCTGACGTGGCAGAGAGAGAAGCTGACGTGGTTGAGAGAGAAAATTGGGCGCTTAAGAACTGCACGGACGCTGTTAATGGTGGTCTAACCACACCCAGAAACAACTCAAGCACCTTACATTCTCTCTCCACCACATCATTTGGGGATCAAATTTAGGTAAAACACAAAAAAAATCATAAAAGAATAATTTAAAAAACGATTTAAAATAATTATTAACATATTCTAATATTAAAAAAATATCAGCAACCAATGGGGGGGCACGTGCCCCCACCCTATCCACCCGGGCGGTGTATGTGGCATTAATTATCCCCAAATTTTGCTTATGTGTCGGGCGGTTGGTTCATCCGCTTGGCTGATAAGGGTGGTACGAGAATTCTTATATAATTATTTATTTTCAAATTTCATCCATAGAAACTCCACCGCAGTCCAACAACGGTCTTTGGCTCTCTTCGGACGTTGTCGTGATGACCATAACTTTAGTATAAATTTAGGGGGTATTTGTGCACAGGAATCCATCAAAAAATGTATTTTATGTTCAAAAGAAAAATATTAACGAAAAATAAAAACAAGAGAAAAATTAGTTTCATTTTGAATAAGATTACGTTGTTTGTACGAGCCACTAAAATCCGCTGAAAAATAAAAAAATTGAATTCATTAACGGTTATTTCTGGAAAATTGATATTATTTGTAAATATTATATATATAAATGTATAATTTTATTGTGAAGAATATGTTATACGTTAATATTTAAATAGTTATTGCACATTTTAGTTTAATTTAACTAAAAAATGTGATGTGTGAGTTATATATTATACATGAATTCTCTAGTGAGCCCAGTGCTCAACTTTTCTAAATTAAGCCCCCACAATATCTGTAGGATCGTGTGGGTTTATGGGTCCACAATTAATGCTAGTCACCTAATTACCTACTTGTTTATTCTATCAAGTAAATGCAGCGGAAATTAAACTAAAACAAGCAAGTGTAGGAATATGCAAACCACAAAGAGGACACGGCGTTTTTATAGAGGTTCCGCACCCCACCCGGGTCCTAGTCCTCTCTTGCAAGCTCCGCTCGGATCACCGAGCTCCGCTCACGACTTCACTAACCGCTCCCCGTTCCGGGCCGGGAGACAACGCCTTACAACCGTCAAACTCGCGAACAACCCTCGCCGAGCTTGGAATCTTCCTCTCACAATCCGAGAGGGGCACTTCGGGCTTTCACCGAAGTCCTTGCTTCCTTATACAACAATTGTAACCTTGAGTGGAACAACACTCACTAAACTTTGAGCACACTTGAGTAGGATGAAGAAATGATCACTAAGTGTGGAAGGTTTGTAGCTTTGAGTGTTTGGGATTCTCTCTAAAGTTTGGGACAAGTTTGTAGTGGGAGAGTTGTGTTAAAATGTGTTTTACAACTCCTTATATAGGCATTAGAGAGAATAGAGCCGTTGGGATTGATTGGGTATGAGTTGAAGTGTGATTACACAAAACAGAAAGTTCAGAACCCAATTCTGGCTGAATTCGGTCGACCGAAACGGGAAGAGCGGTCGACCGGTTGGCAGTTTTACACTCAGTTCGGTCGACCGGTTAAGCAACGGTCGACCTCCCAACTCTACGACTTAGGTTCACTTAAGTCATCGGTCGAACACAAGATAGGGTTCGGTCGACCGATTTCGTCCAGGCACTTTTGGGGTGACAAACAAATGTGTGAACGGTCGACCGAAACTGGTTTTGGCGGTCGACCGATTATGGACAGGCACTTTGGGTTTGTCAAGAGATGAACCAACGGTTGACCGATCGTGGTCCTCGGTCGACCGATACATGAAATACATTTGGGGTATTTTTGGTTTAATACGAATACGACCGTTGGGTATATACGACAAAAGTAACGGTCGAGAAAATATGATCTGACGGTCGACCGAAAGGTAAAACACGGTCGACCGAATATGGGCAGTGAAAACACAAACAAGAGACATGATCATCCGGTCGACCGAATGTGGGCAGACAGTTGGGTTCAGGTTTAGGTGTTTTCCGGTCTAAGTTTGGGTGATCTATTGAAGTCCAAATTATGTGAAATTTCGTGTGTGACTTCTATAGGGAACCTAGTGTGTGATTAAGTTGATTTTAGCTCAAGTATGCTCAATTACACTTTGTTCCTAAGACTCAAAAGAAATCAAGATTACATGTCTTCGATTTAGCTTTAATTACATGTCTTGACTTCATTTCCTTCTTTCTTGAGTCTTGATCACCTGTAGAGGTTAGCACAATACAATATATATGCAATGCATAGTGTGTGCTACTCTAATTAAGATTCGGTTGATTAAATCATCAAAACATAAGATTAAGGCTAAAAAGCCAACAATATCCACCATTCATTTCAAATTGTAAGGTAGATTAAAAAAAGCGGTTATGCTAATGAATGGTGAGATTAACTGTAAATAAGATCCAATGGTGAGATTGTAGGGGACTTAAACTAAATTTGATGAGTCTTGGGCTCACTAGAGCTTGACCCATATATTATATACATATAGTTATTTTTGAAGAGTAAATTAATTAATATATAAGATTTTTGTAGTCATGCACTTTTAAACAATACACTAAATTAAAATTTGAATAATATTTGGTTTTAGAATTTTATTTTAACAAGACAATATGAAGTTGAAGATGGATTTTTAACTTTATTATCTAATTTTATGGTATAATTTTGTAACATATTGTCATGATTTTTTTATAGATAATCACATTGTTCAATATTTATAATATGTTTTTAATATTTTTGTAGTTAAGTTTTTATATAATAAAAATATATTAAATAAATTTGATAAATGTGTACATTTTTTACAACTTTCTTGCACTTTACACGTTGATTTCCTGTAGAGCGTATGAGAAACTGAAAGAAAATATTTCAGTACATTCTGGATGATAGTTGGAAACATATGGAAAATATATTTTTTTTCCAAGATTGAGACAAATATCATGAAAAATTCTGATTAAATGGAAACTGTTTTCTTTTCTCTCTGTTTCCAGGTGCACAAACACCCCTCTTAGTGATTCAAATGGAATTTAGGGGGCTTATGTAATTTCTTTAATTCACATGAATTTATTATGACTTATGACATTCCCTCACGAAAATGAACAGTCTAAACGTGTAAATTAGTTTTGTATAATTTATATGAATTTATTATGACTCTAGTATTTTTGCAAGGAAATTGAAAACAGTCTAAACATGTTAAATGGTCCGAGTGTGTCAAAGACTTAAAAGGCACAAGATATGAACTTGTGTGGGGGCACAACCGCACAATCTAAGGAAATACTTAATAATTAGATATACAGACTTCAGAACGACTGGAAGTCTGCAACAGCATCTGTTAGACCAAATTGAAAGGGAAATGACGGTGATATTAAAAGAGATGTTTCCATCTCTAAAAGAAAAAAAGATGTGTTCATCTCACCTAATACAATATGCTACTTGATAAAGCTAATGTATATACCTTGTTTATAATCTTGTAATTGTAGGCTGTAGCTACAGGTTATATATCTGTTAAAACTTGCAAGCCTAATCTTGTCCATTTTATCTTGAATTATCTCGTCCCGTATTAACAAAAAACACAGCCGTTCAAATCCCATCCACAACCCAAATATAGAAGGATTAGTTATATTAGTTCCCCTTAAAATCCACAACACAAACACCTCTATTTGAAGCAACCTTCTCCACTGCTATTCACCATCCATTTGAATTTGACATCCACTTCTATTTTCAATATCATCTAAACACCCTTACCACCTCCCCTTCGCTCCCACAAGCCATGAGCTTCTCTCATCAACCATGCCATGCCACACGAAAAAATAACTCCGACCGTCGCAACGACAATCCTCATGACGCCTTATGGCTAGCCAGTTGCTGCCTTGGTGGGGACCGGAGCTGGTCGGGGAACCTCACATCGCCAACGCCTTATTATCAATTAAGAGGTGGATCAATGAATGGGCGTAGGAACGGATATGCAAATAGTATTGTTCCTATTGTCGATAGTCGTGGTAGTGGCACTGGTGGGTCGTGCGAGCCACGGCTGGTGAGGAGTGGAGGGATGAGAAGGGACTGGAGCTTTGAGGACCTTCGAAATAGGCCCGGGACCGCCTGCAGAAGCTAAGATTTGAATATCATTTTTAGGCGGGAAATGTTTATCATTCTGTTATATATAAAAAACTTGTCCATCCTCCCCCATGGAAATAAATACAAAAAATGTTCAAAAAATATGTGTGATTGTCGATATGTGTGTGTTGGTTATTCCACATTTGAGCAAGTTTGTCCAAATGTATCATAGTTTGATATTGACAATATACGGTTTAGCGAGTACATGTTCTTGATGATTATCTAAACGACATCGCTTTTAACCATCAAACAATTTCAGTTCTTGCGCAGCATTGCATGTTTCCCATACACTTGCTGTTCTTCAGCCTGGCTGTTTGGCAAAAACAAAATCCTTTGAATGTGTTGTTTGTAAGAACTGAAAGAAGGACGAAACCTGCGAAACACTCTTTTTCCTGCCATTGGACCTGATGTGTTCTTGTTCTCAAATGTGTTGTACTGTGGCTTTGCTCTTTGTTCAACTTAGAGATGTTAACAGATGATTAAAGAGAAGAGGTGTTTGTGATTGACGGTACAATTATGTAGCTCTGCAATACCACAATCACATAAAATTAGTGATTATTAGGTATGGTGTATCCAGTAAAACTGTTTGTTTGTTTTGGAAACGATACCACCAAAATCTTTATTGCTGGAGTTTGTTTACCTCATGGGTGGATGACCATCTGCAGCAGATATCTACGTGTGATTCTTCCTAACCAACAAAAATCTTTCTTACAAAACTTTTAGTAGATAAAACCCTAGTGTGTCTTCATGCATAAGTAGCACTTCCCATAGTCTGAAAGAAAAAGTATTGATTCAGAAAAAAACAAAAGATAGAAAAAGAGGGAAAATGGTATATTATCAATTTAAACCACCAAGCCTTACTGAATTATGGTGATTTACAGTAGAAATGAGATCTTTTACTAATTCATGGTGTTTGAGGAGTGCCTCCGGTTCTTGCAGCTGCTTTCCAATCTCTATGACGCAAGACATGTGAATCTGATTCTACACCTGACCCTGAGGAAGGTGAGCTCTTTGTTTTCGTTTCAGGTAATAATGATATGATTCCTGAGTCGTATTGTGCATCTTCAGTTTTTGTGATGGTGTGTGCTCCTCTTGCTTCCGTTTTCCAATCTCGCTGGCACAGAACACCTCCAACATTATCTGAAGATATTTCACTTTTTGTTTGTCCCACCAGAATTGGAGCTTGTCGAGTAACGAACTGCTGGGCATGTTTCATTTCTGCATCGAGACGCTTTCTGGCCCTGTATCTCCGCTGTCGGTCCCTGTTCTTCATGCGTCGACGTGCCAGAGAGTCATCATTAGGCTGAGGGTTTCCTTCGACAGAGATGCCAATCACACCAGATTCATCATATACTAATGATGTGTGAGTGCCCTGCATTTCAGTACTACACTAGCAGAGGTTAAGATCAAAATACTAGTATTTCGATCGATTATCCTTCAACCAACCACACTTTCAATACACAACATTGGTGCGTTCTACAAAACAAATACTAACTTCTTTCAGATGATCTGCAATGAAACAAGGGCATGAGAGCTTCAACCATAACGTTTGCTATTGACGATCAACACGTGGATAGACTGATATCAAAATTCTCTGTTTCTATATTTAACCATGTAGACATCAATAATCATGTAACCATCAATAATGCTTTCTAATTTTAGAAACATGTGCCATAAAAGGCTAAATAATCCAGAAAATGAATGACATGTTCCATCAACAAAATAGTGTCATCCATCTCTCGAATTATGTGATACAGTGGAGTTATAATCCCTACTAATATACATATTGTGTCCATCATAATAGTCCACCAACTTCAGATTTAACAAAATCAAGCTGAGGCTTACGAGAAATATGAGTACAGATCTCCACTACAATTTACCTAGTATCTTCTTTATCTTGACCAAAATTTGCTACGAATCATGCATCTAAGAAGAATTGATCTAATTAATAAGTTCCAATTTGACTTTATGTTTCCAAAGTAATGTACATCCAAACGAAAGGTGAAACTGAAAAGTTGTTTGCACTTCTTTACCCTACAAATTAGGCAATTGATCTTGTAACATCTCCAACTAGAATAACAAGAAAATGTCTAGACCTTCAATCCAGTACCATCTCTCTCTCTCTCTCTCTGTGTAACTTCTCACAATCTTACATTTCAACAATTTTCTTCTTCAATAACAGGTATCTGAATGAGAATCTGCACGATTCACTGAGCTTATCGTTGAATTTTATGTAGTTTTATAGTAATCATAGAACAATGAATAATAGACTCGTTTACTAAGCAGAGTCTCGCGAAATCTTCCTTCTTTGCCTTCAATTACATCCGAAAGTGACTTGTAAACTTTATTAATATCAGGGTTATCCTTCATTGGTTGTCCGCAGATCCCATTATCAAGAAGCATATCCACGACTTCTTGTACTATTTTTTCCCGACACATTACTAATTCTCTTGACATAGATCTACTTGTTAATAAACCCGTATGAATATTATGAAGTTCCTATGACAAAACCGTGGAAACGTTTGATATATAATGGTAAACAATTTCCAGTAAACTTTAAGGAAGACTATGATAAACAAAATGAAACAACATTATCTTCAGAACAAGGTTTTATGATTATCATGGTTCTGGGGGATCAGATTCTCATTATTAAGTGAAAGGCTTGTACCAACCACGTGAGCACAAAAATCCATGTGATTCTTAGCAAAAGGTTGTGCTAAGTTGTTTTGACACGCAAGCAAAATGCTTTAGTAACGTTGGATAAATGAAAATATAAGTATATGATTATCTTCTAACATTTCTCATTCAGAACTTCACGATATTCAATGTTGCAAAAAACAAAACGAAAAAATGTATAAAATATATAGTTATTTATTCTAAAAAATATTGTTGCGGCATGAACGTGACATATATTTAGCAAAAATTAAAAACAAAAATCACCAAAAATTATAGCCATCAAAATCCAAAAACAGAATACGTCATGTATTCAAATACATGCATGCATGTCGATTATGCACATCTAACAAAACCAACAACAATAACAGAAACAAGAACAAATAGTATTGTTAAGAGAAGAAGAAGAAGTAGTAGTAGTAGTAGTGGGAGAAAGGAGGGTTGACCTTACATGGAGACGACCTGAGAATGTTATTTATTAGAGATCGGTGTGTCTCGTGGATTTCTTTGCAATTTCCCAACACCAATCTCCTATTCCGCCCACTTTCGGCCCACTTACATGGAGACGCTCGGATGATGTATTAGAGAAGTAATGATTCAACATTCCCAGTTGTTAACTTAATGTTTTAACACGATAGTCGTAGACGCCGTAGATTTGAATTTTCCCAATGTTATACATAGATGATGGGTTCTTTATTCCATTTTCATAATTTTTTAATTCAAATATCTTATCTTTCCATGTCAAATAGTAAACATGGGATTCGTGTCGAGTCAGTCGGGCCGACCGGATCCCTGGGCCCGACACGGCACCGTAGCCTGTATTCTTCAAAACATATTGTGCCCGACCTGACCTGGCACGACCTGAATCTCAGGTCTAGTGAATAGGTGACTCATGTCTGTCTTTTCATACAATTTATCTTTCCATGTCAATGAGTATACATCTCCTAACATTTCTCTTTTCAGAACATATTCAATATCTTGAACTAGTTGAGTTCTTTTTCCTGTTGTAGTGGAGAGAGTTTGGTTTGGAAATCTCCTCCCTATTAATGGTTTCAAAATAAATAAATAAATAAATAAATAAATAAGATATTCGATATTGGGAGAAAAAAGAAAAAATAAATAAAATGTGCAGGTATTTTTCTAAAACATATTGTTGCGGCATTAACATGACATATATCCAGCAAAAAGCAAAAACAAAAAACACCAAAATTGATAACCATAAATCCAAAACCATTATACGTCACACATTTAAACATGCACGTATGTCGATTACATTCATATCTAACAACGAGAACAAGCACAAAAGGTATTGTTACGGGGGAAAAATTAAAAAAAGAAAAGAAAAAGAAGTGGGAGAAGGGAGGGCTGACCTTAGGGAGGAAAGGGGGAATGAGAATGTTATTGTTAGAGATCTGTGTGTGACGGGGAATGGAGGAATAAGAGTGTCAATAGAGCATTGCTAACGAAACAGTTGTACCAATATCTCCGCATTTCTTTTGACGCGATCGAGAATCTCTTTCCCAACACTAATCTCAGATTCGGCCCACGAAGGCCCAATTACATGGAGATAATCAGATGATATATTAAACAACTAATGATTCAACACCACAGTGGTAGACGCCGTAGATTTGGATTTTCCAGTGTTATATATAGATTTGTATTTTAGTGATTTTTTTATTCCAATATCTAATCTTTCTGTGTCATCGTGTCTGTCCTTTCACGCAATAATACCGTACTTTTGTCCAGATGAACTGCTGTGGAGGATGTCCTCTCATACAATATTTCCCTCCGACTTTGGTTCACTTGTAAGTTGATTGGGTATCATTCTAATGTGAATGGTACTTTTTTTTCTATTTTTGGTTTTGTATTTAGAGAAATTTTCCGCTTAGTGTCAGTTTGTGATTATTAGTGGAGGCTAATTAAAACATTAGGACGTCATTGTATTCCTCATACAGGAATGGATGTAGTTTGGACAAGGATCGATCTCAGATTCGAAAGGAAACACCCTCTGAGTTCCAACTTCACCAATCACCATGCCCGTGTGACCTGAATGGTGGTGATTTTGTCAATACGAAATTTAGTTCGACATCATGAAACATGGTGACGTCATTGTAGACCATTGTTATAAGGATAGTGATGCCATCCCAATAAGAATAATCTAAGCAGCCTATAACACCATAGGCTTTTGTGGGTTGGATAAATTTCACCTTTGTAAATTACAACTCATACCAAACCGATTTGAGAAAAAAGACAAATGTGTGATCATTTTCTTTTGTCAGTAACTTAATGATACATTGGTTGATTGTCGAATTGTTAGGTTGTTGAACTTCCGATAAAAGATAAAGTGTTGTTTTTGATAAGCAGGTTTGCATTAAGATAAATAAGGGTACCCTTAACGGAGGTGTCACGCCCGGGCGCACCCCCGTTAACGGGGCAGGCGCCCCTCGGGTCCCCACCCGGGCGCTTGCCCAGGCATTGGGCATCCCGGGCAGACGCCCGGGGCGCCCTCGGGTGGGGGGTACGTGTCCCTCCATGTTCGTCGATTTTTTTTAATTATTTAGTGGATGTTTTGTTATTAATGGATTGAGTATTTGTTATTAATACGGGTAATAATTTTTTGCAAGTGATGAAAATTCAAAAAAATTCAGAACCAACAATTTCAAAATCTAAAAAATTTCTAGGGCGCACTGCCCCCTTGCCACCTCACCGGCGAGGTAGAATGCCGCTCACTCACCGGTGAACGAGACCCCCGAACGACCTGTCGAGGTGGTTTAATAGTATGGTCTAATATCATGCGTGCACTTTAATCACGCTTCCACTGAGCAAACACGCGTGCACTGTTTAATCACGCTTCCACTGTTTTTAATCACCCGCGTGCACTTTAATCACGCTTCCACTGAGCAAACACGCGTGCACTGTTTAATCACGCTTCCACTGAGTAAACTGTGCAATCACACGTGAACAATGCAACGGATACATCCACACCCTCCTAACTATAAATACATCTATCTATCTCCTGACTCCTTACATTTCCTTAACTTCTTAACTTCTTCTCTCAACAATGTCAAATAATAGTTTAAACTCCGGTCAATCTGACGATGATAACTGGAATGATACATTAAATATAATGGACCGCGCTGTTGAATTGGCCGGTCGGGTTGTTCACGAAAGAACTACACGTCCTAAGTAGCGTCGAAGGAGAACGACAAACCGAGATAGAGATCGTGAAGTAGGTTACAGACGTCTTATAGACGATTATTTTTCTGACAACCCTGTGTATTCTGATACTCTTTTCAGTTAAAAAGGAATTGTAATGTTATTAGAATTATATAAAATGTAATTTGTTGAATGTTGTGTGAAAATTAAAATTGTTAAATTAAGAAATGATGTGGAGGAAAGAGAGTGTAGGGTGGGTGGGGGTAGCCCGGACATGGGTAATGGTGTTTTTTGAGTGGGTTGGGTGAGCTGACGTGACAGAGAGAGAGAGTGCAGGGCGCCCGGGGGTAGCCCGAGCGCTGTTATTTCTGCTCTAAGAGTAGTAGTTGTGAACCATGCACAACTCTCCTCAATAAGAGTGATACAAAGTCGAAAATAGATAGCAGATAATAGCCTTGTGAGCCAGAAGTTTACTCAACATCCAAAACGATTAGGAAATCAAAGAAGACCCTAATGCAATCATCCAGCTAGGGGTGAGCATCCAGTCCAGACCAAACTGGATTTTTTTCCGGGGTCCGGACCGGATCAGATGGCTTTGGATCGGACCGGATGAAACCAAAATTTCAAAAAGGTCCGGTCCGGTCGAAAAAACCGGACCGGACCTGGTTATGCTCACCCCTACATCCAGCTATCCTGGCCCGAAGCGTTGCGGAGCAGGATGCCAAATTCCTCTTTAGCATGTGCCCATGCCTCCAGCTGAGCCATTTCCGCTTGGTCAGGCATGGTCGAGGGTCGGCTGGCTTGGGCTGGGTGTCTATGATCTGTGAGGCCGAAGTTGCATGAGAGTGTACGTGACATTAGTCTATAAAAATGAGACTAATGTGATGCATTTGATAAATTATAAAATCCTGCCAATTATATTACTTTGTTTTGTATTCAAACCTTTAGTTTTATTAAAGAATTATTTTGTACTATTATATGATTGGAATATAGGCACAATATATATGAAACCTCTAATAACAAAAAAAATGATATACATCAGATTAGCTCAGTTGTTAGTTTCTCTTGTCTTGAGATAATTAAATCAATAATCGAATTTCAGAAGTTTCATTTGCATATTTGGGATTTAAAACGAACGATGACATACGTAAATTATAAGACTTTGCCTGCTACACTAGGGAGGACGAGGAAGCACAAGAGCGTGCAAACGAGATGCAAAATCACATTATGGAGTTTCGAGGAGGCTGGATTCTCCCATCAAATTCTCCCTAGGAGCACTGATGATAATATTCCAGGGGTGTATAACTTTGTATCGCTGAAATGTTGCTTTGTTGTAAAGTCATACAAACGGATGTCATGAGCTTAGGCCATATTCTAAGTGTTTGCTTAAGTAACTGCTCAGGTTGGACTTGGCAATGATTTATGGCCATATCTTTTATTGTTAATGAATAAAAAAAAACTCTGATGGGGTAGAAAATATTAAATCAAAAATATATTATCATACGAGAAACAACACACTCATACATAAGCTAACGAATGAACCCAACACCACGAAAAAATGGTCTACAAGTCCTTCCAATCTATAGATAATTAGAATCCAAAACAGCATCTCTCTCTCTCTCTCTCTCTCTCTCTCTCGTGTCTGACTCTGACCAGAACACAAACCCCACCTCGAAAGTCCACCAATCCACATCTCTTCCCAGCAGCCCCAACCCAAACCTCCAACTCTCCACTAGTCCCCCACTCCCACCAAACCCATTCATCATGCCCCATCCTTAGAATTTCCCAATTCCCGAATTCCCAATTCCATCCCCAAATCAACATGAACAACAACAACAACCACCATCACAACCACCACCTGGGCGTGAACCGGATCGGCAGAAACATCCGGAAAAGCCCGATCCACCAACCCTCCAACCCCTCCCAACCCCAGGTCTACAACATCAGCAAGAACGACTTCCGTAACGTGGTCCAGCAGCTCACCGGAACCCCTTCTCGCGACCCCTTCCCTAATAATCCTAATCCTAATCCTAATCCCCCTCCTCGCCCCTCTAATCCCCCCAAACCCTCCAGCGTCCGCCTCCACAAGATCCGCCCCCCTCCTCTCGCCCCCATCGCTCGTCCCCTCCCTAACCCTAATTACCCCCCTAATCCCAACTTTAACCCCGAAATTCGCCCCGCGTTCGCCCCGAACCCACCGGCTTTATGGGGGAACAACGTCGCCGAGTCGCCGGTGTCAGTTTACATGCGCTATCTCGAGAATTCGGTTCTGCATCCTTCCCAGTTAGTTCAGACTCCGCCCGGTGTGGGCCCGCCGCTGCCCAGGGGCGGTCTGCTGCCCACCCCGCCCGGGCAGCACGCTTTCCCGCAGCCGTCCGGGCTTCTGCCTTCGCCTGGGATGCCTTCGCCTAGTATGTTTTTGAATCTGCTGTCGCCGAGGTCGCCTGGGCCGGCGTTGCTATCGCCAAGATTTGAGTTCCCGCCGCCTTTGACGCCGACGTTCTTGTTGTCGCCGTTTTCGCAGAATGGGGGGATATTGGGACCCGGTCCTCATCCCCCGCCCTCGCCTGGGATGTTCCCGCCGTCTCCGTCGTGGTTCTTACCAAGCCCCAGATGGGGAGGGATGTAAATCTTGTTTGAGGTAAAGAGTTTTTGCTGGTTGTTGGTGTTGTATTGTTCGTGAATCACGATATTGTGTTTTTATAAGTGAAAATGATTTGTTTTTACACAATGCAGGAGTGCGGAGAAATGTATGAAGTTGTGCTTTTACATGAGGGCGTGAGGTAATTTACACCAAAAGACAGGTAGAAAATGCTTACCTTTTATTTATTGCTGGTTGGTTAGGTGAATTGGTGACGGTTCTCCTCGATCGATTGGCTAATCAGGGAAGGAGGATCGTGTAATGTGCAGCCAGAAGCTTTTATAGTGGGCGTAGTAGCTATTGTAATTTTAGTGCTTAATGTGGTTTTCTGTTTTACTTGGAATTGTATAGTTGCAAGTTCCTGCTGCTGCTGTTGTATTGTCTAACATGTAGATTTTGTTAGTCATACGTTATGAATTAATGGTCCATTCTTTGAAATGTCATAAGTGTCTCAAGGCTTTCTCTTGGATTTTATGTGTTTTGGTTTTAAGCAACTAATGTTATAGACGTTTTGCTCATGTATATCAATCATGTTTCATATTATCCCAAGCTTCTAATTTTGTTACGTTATGTTATTTTTTCTTATCCATAAGTTGTATTCCATAGATATTTACTCTTTTTATGTGACTTTTACGGTGTTGGTTTTGAATTGTCATCGATTGTTTTAACTTTTAAGCCTTTTGGTTGCATATCATCACTGAAGTAATAGTAAAGCCATGGCTTTCAAATGCTTTGTATAAGTATCTCAATATATATACTCACCAAATGAGCAGTTTGTATTGCACTTTGCATCTCATTATAGTTTATTGGTGTTTTCTTTTTGGTTTAGCTTGACTGGTTGTACAGGAAAAGCAATCTTTATGTTAATTAGTTGCAAGACAATGCTTGTTTGGCTCCTTACTATATTTGCTGATCTTCTCCTCATCCATTTAGTGGTGGCAGACGCTTTCTATCATAGTATGTCATCGTTGAACTTTGCACTGTTTAATTTAAGGTGTTTTCTTCAATTTTCCGAAAATGTGATATTTTTTCTTGTAAAACAAGTGTGTAGGCCCATATATGAACTCTTTAAATTCCTATACCATGTTGTTAGATATGAAAGCTCTGTTATTCTAGGAAGTGACCACTGATTTCGATTGAAGGAGACAACTAGGTGGTCATCTTGTGGGGGTATTTCCCCGAAGAAGTTGCAAGTGTGACTCTGATAGAATTAAACTTTTAACTGATACCCAAGGATTGAGAGTTGTATATGAGATGGTGGAATTTTGTGCACGGAGATGTTATTCCTTTTGTCACTTCAAACAAAATTATGGTATACCTTAGTATTTTCGTGTATGACCAGTAGGAGCGGTTGCAAAGCCTGAGCAACACTAGCCAGGGAATTCAAACAAAAGATTTTCATCTCAAATTGGATGATATTGCTAAAATGTTGAAATCATTATAGAGTTCCTGTTGAACTAGCAATATATTAAGTAGATGGACAGCTTGAGAACATGAAGCACATAGGAGAAACAAAGTGTTTGATGTATTTGAGTTATCGCTTTGATGTGCAGGACCTTTTCGGGATGCAAGGCCCCATGTAAACTGCAACAAAGCTGTTGTTTGTGATCTTTTGAGGTTGTCTTATTCATAGTGAGTGTTTCACATGAGATGTAAGAGAACCGTTTTCCCTTCTCTGCTTATGGGGTTCTTTTTAGTCCTAGTCACCCAGCTTCTGGGCTTATGTAAGGACCTTTGAACAATTTAGGTTGATAAACGAGGAAGAGGAAGTAGATGCAGAATGCCAAGGTTTTTATGCCAGAGACGTATTAGGAGGTATTAGGGGAATAATTTATATGTTGGGGCCATGAGGGTTAAGCTGGATAGAAAGCACATTTTTATTGTTGTTGTAGGAGCTCGCTGGTGCTTGTCGAGGCTTTCTTGCCTGTGAGTCTGTTAGAGACTGTTCTGGGCTTGTGGGTTTTCTAAACGCGAAACTTATGTTCTGTCACAGGTTTGGAATGGAAGTATGGAACCATGCATGGGTATTGAACTTGCCAAGCTCGCAAGTCCTAAAACTTTGAAATGGTCATCACTCTGTGTTGTTGACTAAAAATTCTCAAAGTTTAAAGTGAGTCAGTAATTAGTCTTTGTAGATGAATGCTGATATACCTTGGATCAATTAGTTGTTTTCATGATTGGTATGGCAAATGTCCCAGTTAAATTTTGGAGCCATCGATATCGATTGAAGTTGAATTCCCATAAAGGTCGTTACACTCCTGTACTCCTGTTAGTGTTCATCTTCGATGTTAGAGGTCCGTAGCTGATCTGACCAGCTTCTTTTTTCACCATGAATTTGACAATCTATTGTGATAAAATTCAAATAAGGTGTTTCGCAGTAGGACTGTTAATTTCACACGAAATACAATTACACGACACGAAAATGACCCGAACTTAGCGAACATAGATTGATAATTTGAACACAATTAATAAATGAGTTGGATACAGATTTTTGCTGCAAAAACGGTTAACACGATAAAACACAATAAGTAACAGGTACACGATTACGAATACTACACGATTAATACACGACTATTACTGACAAGTTTACAAGTAATATATAAGTTATAAATTATAATGAACGGGTAGCGTGCAATCATGTATTCATGTAATAAATAAAACTTATTGTGTATAGATTATTGTTTAACAGGGTAAACGATAGTCGTGTTGGTAGACTTTTACCGTATCCAATCCGTTTAATAATCATATATAAACGGTGTGGATATGACAACACGATTATAAACGAGTTGGATACAGTAAAAGTCTACCAACACGATTATTAAATGGGTCGAATACAACACAACACCTAGAACTTATATATACGACTTGACACGACACGATTGACGGTTCTATTTCGCGGTTCTATTTCGCAGTCCATACGGTTAGGTACTTCGATCTTGCAACGTTGGACAACAAATAGTTTGGAGTTTTCTACCGGACTTACCACCGTTAACGCTGGAAGTCCTATACGACTACGCAGATTCTTCTTACTCTTATGATTACTCTACTAAGGTAGAAATGTATTTTGTTGTGTCTCCTGCCGTTCAAAGTGCGAGCTTTAGTTAGCAGTCATTCTTTTTAATAAAGTAATACTTGAACGTCAACTAAAAAAATTGTAGTAGTCGTTCTCAGACTTCGGCTTTACGTCTCTAAGAAAGCCTACTGCAAAGTGACTTTAGGCTCTTATCCTGGTGATAATATAAATATATAATAACAAATGGAAGAGGGTATATAATTATTAATGTTCGCCACAGAGTTGTCAGGTCTGTTAATTTACGTCGGCTTTCGTAATATGGTCGACTCTCTCACAATTCCCCCAAGTTTATATTTCGGACAGGGACTAAATTAATTAATTAATGATATATTGACATAATCTTTTATAACGAATCTTACAACTCACTTATCAGGTAATGAGATCTGTTACGCCACCTTACACATGTTGTTTATATATGGAGTTGTATTAATTAGGTTGTTACTAGAAGTGTTGAGAGCTTTCTGCTACCAACCTCTCTTATATAAAAAAATAAATATTTAGAATAGATAATCGTTGGGTCCAAATAAATCCTTCCAAGACTTTGTGGTCTCCTGCGGCTCACTCCATGTGCTGGTTGTTACAAATGTTGAATGTCCACCATATTCCATGTTAAATCATTAATATTCTTCCTCAAGGAAGATGTGTTGTGATTAAATTGGTTACTTACGCGTCAAATCTGTCAAGAGATCGATGTGAATTATTTTGGATCGGTAAACATCATTATTATTTGAACGGAAGTACTAGGAGGGCAGGGAAACAGATAGATAACTTGGAATTCAATTTACAGTTCCTTGAGTCGAACAATAATAAAGCCTATTCAAATTACATTCGATTCTCTACCGAGAATATGAGTATATGACGACTGTAAATTCTTATTTTATTGCTTCCCTAAATTTCAAGAATTTACGGATGACAAAAACCCTGTTTGGATGTTACTCCCCCGTAGCAGCTTCCCTAGGAAATCAACTTCCTGAAAACTCAGAGCAGAAACTGCTCCTTCCCCCACTTCTCGGAGTCGTTTGGGTGTCTGACCCAACAGCTCCTCCATCCATGTCTTGTCACGATAAAATGCCTTCCGAAATGCCCTCCGAAATATATGGTTTAGGGTGGTTCCTTCGATCCCAAGACAACCCTCTCAGTACCATCTTCCCCTTTCTCTCCCATCGCGCTCCCCCAAATCTCAATCTACCACCACCAAGATTAACATGGTTGGCCCATCTACCAGCACTGAACCACCATCGGTGATGCCCTTTTGCTTTTGTGGGATCCCGGCAAAGACTTGGGAAAGAGTTGAAGAAGGCCGACCAATCAGGTTGTATTACGAGTGCAGTCGCGACATGGTGAGTTGGAAACCTGATTTGAACTTCCATTTATGTAGAAATTGATGTACTTTAGAAGTTCGTATTTTGTGTTTCAGTTGGATAACACTAGATGTCATTACATGTTGCCGGAAGAAGTAGTGGTGGCCACCATTGGTGGTGTTGTGCGTGACCTTGCTGACTAGATTGACAAAGTAGAGAAGTCCATGTTGGGGACAATTGAGCAAGTGGTGGAGCGTGTTGTTTAGAGAGTGGTCAAACAGATCAAAGAGGAGGCCGCAACCCCCACCCCGAACCCCCCTCCATGTGGTAATCGTTTCACCAACAATGATAATGATAATGATTTCGCATGTCTTACGATAACAATTTGGTATTACTCTAAAATGTTTTTTTTTTGGCCCAAGAAAATACAATTACATGTTAAACAGATGTCTAGTCTTACAGGTTGCAAATTGATTAACAAATAAAAAATATCAGAATGAGTGATCAATGTCCCCTTTCAACATAACTAGCCCATTCTCCACAATTTTAAAAGTGTATTAGAGAAGTTACAAGGTAGTGGAGATATCATAATTACTTACTCTGATGGTCTCTCTATTTGTAATGGTATTCATAGTTGCAAGTGTGCTTGACACTTTCTAGCCATTATGTGGTCATATCTGCCAATTTCCTAAGCATGTTCACTTAATCATCTTCTTTGCCTTCTTTGTTGACGGTGTTGAACAAAGTTTTGATTAACAAAGAAAGTCACAACATGCCTTACTGAACCCCTTTCTTCTTGAAATTTCCTGATTAAAGAAGAAACACCCACAGAAATTGAACTGCATTTCTGTCTATCTATTCTTAACTTTTGCATCACTTAAACATGTTATACATCTTACCCAATTTTTTAGTTTTCAGTTTGAACGGAAATGGAGCCCTATTTCATTGTGAATGGGAGGATAAAATGCGGAATTATCTGAAATGTGTGGTGGTATTTCCGTCCAAAAAAAAAGTGAGACCTCGCGATCTGCCCAGGAGCTGGAGAAGTTGATGAAACAAGCTTCTCCACTTGTGAACAAAAGTGGTGTTGGGATGCAGGCTGGAGCGGGGATCTCTGGGAGCGCTACAACCGTTTGGATGTCGTCCAACAACTATTGCGGCTTCTGGGACGTGGAGGAACGAGAACACGCATCCAAACGGGTCAAAGTAACTCGTGAGCTAAAATACTAACTTCTTGATTAAGAACTACAAATGTGAAGAAATAATAAGTCTTGTTTCCTGATATAACTGTAACTATTGCTAATTGCTTGATTTTCTACCTTATCCTCAAATAAATACAATCGTTCAGGTGAGTTTCAGAAGTCAGATGCATAAAAGCCTTTTCATTTATATTCTACATTTTGTTGATATTTCGTTTAGTACTCTTAATAAAAAACTGCTTCATTATATATTTGTAATAATACCCCCCCAAACGAGCAATTCGCAATTCACTCGCAACTTCTAATCTTCTATCTATCCATTTACTGCTAGAAAAAGACATTACATATCCAAGGATATGAATAGCTTAGGAATGGTTAGAGGCTTTAGAGCTTTGGATTGTATGCGATTGTTTTCTCAACAAAAAAGATGAGCGGGTTGAAATATATTGCCATGAAAAACTTTTTTATTTCAACAATGCGAAGATTAAAAATTTCAAACAAAATGCAATTCTTAAACATCTATTCTTCCAATATAAAAGGTTTGGGTAATAGTTAAAGTACATTTTTAAGCTTAACTACAGTAGACCGTATCCAACAAAACCCACAAGACAGTCCAAACATCTCAGTATCTGACTTGTCTCCACCTTTTTTAACTTAAAAACAACTGTTCTCCTAACCACCGATAAGACTAAACTAATAATCTTACTCACCCTACTAACCAAGCTTTAACTCCCAATATTAGAAAACCAATAACCCAAACGTAATCCCATTACGTTGCAACAATAATACCTTTCTCTCTCCTCCAAAGTTAGAGAGAGAGAGAGAGAGAGTGTGTGTCTGTGTGTGATTTGGTGCTTTGGATGTTGTGGTCACTGCTCTGTTCAAACTCCAAACACTGACCTAAGACCGACCAACTCCGGAACCACCAGCAACTAAACTAAACAAACCCAAACCCAAACCCACCACCGCTTGGTGTTTTCTACTTCCGGCTCTGCTCCAGAAGGGAGAAAGATCTCTTCTTGCTTGGCACCACTCCTCCTGCAGCAATGCTGCCTTCTAAGACCAAGTAAGTGCTTCTTTAGTTCCAGATCTGATGTTGGTCTTTGGTTTTGGTGTGAAAGGTTAGATTTTGATGGGTTTTTTTTTGTGGGTCGGTTTTGTTCTTGTGTTTGGGTGTGTTTTATTTTGCTCTGTTTGTGTCAATGGTTCGAGTTTGATGCTGATTTTGTTGGTTTGTTGTGGATTTTTGTGTTGTTTTGACATGTTTATGCATTTGGTGGGATTTTCTTTTCTTGGTGGTTTGGTTGGTGGGGTTTGACCTCGTAAAGGTGTGTTCTTTACTGAGTTGAGTGTGTGGTTTCTGTGTTTTTTGTTATGTTTTTTGATGTTCTGAGTGGCTTTCTAATCACCATAACAGTAATGTTATCTTCTGGTTGTGATTTCTTGTTAGGGTTGAGATCTTGTGTTCTTTGCTTTGCTTCCTGTTTTTTTCTTTCTTGTTTGGAGATGTGATGGATATGTTGCATTGTGCCCTTTCTTGGATCTTAGTTGATGTTTTGTCTTGATCTGCTCGCCCTTTTAGTTTGCTTTTGTGAAATTTCTGTTTGTTATTTGGTTTTTGTGTGGTAGTAGAGTATTAATATTTTATCACTATGAACAGATCTGGTCTCTTTGAGACCCCAAACAACAAAACCACACCAGCAACTCCTAGGGTTAGCAAAGCGAGCAGAACAACGTCCAGATCAGAGGCGGATTCCCATTCTCCTCTAAATTCTCGCCACTCGATTGATCGGTCCCCAAAATCTGTCGACTCGAAGCCTAAAGTGGAGCGCCGGTCTCTTATGATGAGCACCACTCCAGATGTAATTGAAATTTCAAATGTTGCCAAAATTTATGGTTTGTACTTTCTTTGAGAATGATTTTTCATCTCAGTTTGACTGTTGTTTTATGGTACTATAGAAACAAGCTCGAGCAGCGAAGAGTGCGGAGCTGCAAGTACAACTAAATGCTGCTCAGGAAGATCTTAGGAAGGCGAAGGAACAAATGGTTTTGTTGGAGAAAGAGAAGGGGCAAGCTCTTGAGGATCTCAACGAGGTGAAGAAACAAAGTGAAGAGGCAAACCAGAAGTTTAATGAAGCACATGTTGCTTTGAAAAAGGCAGAAGAAAGCACTGAGATAGAGAAGTTCCGGACAATTGAGCTCGAGCAGGCAGGAATCGAGGCGGCTCAGCAGAGGGAAGAAATGTGGCAGAAGGAGTTAGAGACCGTACAGAATCAGCATGAACTTGATGTCTCAGCTTTGCTTTCGAAAACTCAGGACCTTCAGAGAGTTAAACAGGAACTTGCGATGACGACCGAAGCGAAAAATACTGCCCTTAGCCATGCTGATGATGCAATGAAGATAGCGGAAATTAATGCTGAGAAAGTGGAGATTTTGTCGGGTGAAATCACCCGTTTGAAGAAGTTGATCGACTCTAAGGTGGAAACTGAGACCAACGAAGCTTCCGAGCAACTTAAGAAGTCGGATTCAGAGATCATTGCATTAAAATTGGAACTTGAGAAAGCAAAGGAAGTTGAAAAGAAATTGACTGAAATGGAGAATTTGATGGAAGGTCTTAAAGTAGAGATCACTGATGCAAAGAGGGAAGAAACAAACGCAAGAAATTTAATAGAAGAATGGAAGAAAAAGGCCGAGCAACTAGAGGAGAAGGTGGAGGAAACCCTTCAATCCGAGAGAGTGTCATCGGAATCTCTTGTCGTGACTGTAAAGGAACTAGAGCAGCGCAACGCCTCACTGCAAGACTCAGTGTCTGAGACTGCTTGTCTCAAAGGGAAAGTTGAGTCTTTGGAATTAGAGATCACGAAGCATAAAGATGAACTCAAAGAATCAGATCATCGCCTTGATATGGCTAAAGAAGAAGCTTTGGAGATGGAGGAGACAATTGAAATGCTCAAGTCCGAGATGCGAAGCATCGAGGATGAAAAGGCACAAGCTTTGGACAACGAAAAGAAACTATCAGCTGATTATCAGAGCTTATTGGAGGAGAAAAACAAAATTGTAATTGAATTGGAGAACTCTAGAGATGAAGTGGAGCAAACTAAAAAGGCAATGGATGGTCTGGCCTCAGCTCTCCACGAAGTATCCTCCGAGGCCAGAGAATCGAAAGAGAGACTATTAACAAAGCAAGCCGAGGTTGAAGATGCGAAAGCTCAGATAGATGTCCTGAATTCGGTCATAAGATCCACAGAAGAGAAGTACATTGCAATGCTTAGTGAAGCAAAGGATGAAAATGTCCGTCTTGAAGCTGATATTGAGAGCATCGAAATGGAAAGTGAAAACTCGAGGACCGAGTGGACTAGGAAAGAGCTTAGCTTTGTGAATTCCCTCAAGAAATCAGAAGAAGCAGTCGAGGGCGTCAAGAAGGAAATGGATGAAATGGTGGTTAAGCTCAAATATGATGAGGTACAAGGACTGGCTGCCAAAGAAGAGGCGATTCAACTACAGAGCAGGATTGAGGAAGCCGAAAAAGAAGCAGCAGTGGCAAGTGAAGCTGCAGAAGAAGCAAAGACGATTACTATGAAACTTAAGGAAACCTTGTTGGACAAGGAAAATGAGCTGCAAAGCATAACACAGGAGAATGATGAGCTTCGGACTAGAGAAGAAGCCGCACTCGAGAAAATCAAGGAGCTATCTGAATTGCTTAAAGAGGCAACAACCAAAGGAGAAGAAGAGAACAGTAAGCTAATGAATGGGGAGAACAATTCTATTGAATTGCCAAAGACAATAGAAATCCCTGTGGATATCGCAATTGATTCAGAAGAACACAAACATGAACTCAACAACAGACAGAGCCCACGTGTCAATCATATTCCACATGAAGAGGATAAACATCTTAAAGAAGCAAATGGGACTGAAAACAAAGTTGATGAACCTCTGGAGGTTGACAGTCAGAAGGTGGTTGATTGTGTCATCGTGGACAAGAGTGTGTCTCCTGAGAGAGAGCCTGAACTGGAATCCGTAGAGGATGAAACAGATTCGAGAGTCGACAATGGTAGCTTGTATCAGGTAGATGGTTTGTCTGCACTTGAGAGTGCAAAGAATGGGGGAAGCCCACCATGCAAAGAGAAGCAACAAAAGAAGAAGAAAGCAATCCTTAGCAAGTTTGGGAGTTTGCTTAAGAAGAAGAGCAGTCAAAAGTAGCACTTGCAGAAGGATCTTGTTGTGTATGGTTTGAAAGTTTTTTTTTAATCTGTTTCTGATTTCTGAACATTTTTATGCTGTGTGTAATATTATTCCTAGGGCTTCATATCAGAATGTAGTCATATACTGGTTTCTGATGCTTGTCTGAAGCTTCTAAGAATTGTAGCAAATATAGTGTAAGATTTTTGTTGTTCCCAACTGCATCTTTAACGTGGATGCTTTTAATTTCAACATTCATGTCTTTGTTCTGTCTCTATATCTGTCAGAGGATGTGTTGGATCTGTATGATGTTGTGCATTAATGAAGCACTTCAAGTTAATGTTATTTTTACTCTGATCAGTTGTTGATCTTGTCACTAACCATATGACCTGGACGATTCGGTCATCAGCTCTCTCTCTTCAAAATCAGCTTTCTCTCTCTTCTACGTCAGCTTTCTCTTTCCTCAACCTACTTCCTTCTCTTTCCTATACTATTCACGTATTAACCACAACCTACCTCTCTCCTCCATATCATTTCGGGGTCCATCTTGGTAAAATTTAAAAAAAAAATTTAAAAAATTCTAAAAAATCAAAACAATTATAAAACGAATTTTCAAAAAAAAATTATAAAAAAAATCAAAAAAAAAATCAAAAAAAAAAATCAACCCGGACGCGCCACGTGGCACGTCCGGGTTGGATGACCTGGACAACCTGGGCAAACATGACACCAAAATTCTGCTGTTAAGAGAAAATGTTATTTATGACCCGGTCACGACCCGGTCGTGACCGAAGTTTTTTCCCTGTTAAGGGTTGCTCTTATGTATCACTGATGTCTGTAACAGATTAAAAGAATGTCATGCCATGTGACCGAATGAGTAGGTTACATAAGATTTTTTAGTTTCGGCAGTGAATGCAGTTTGGTATCATGGTATGTTTCAATAATTTAGACCCAACATTGATTGTGAAATTTAATAAAAGAGATAGATGCATGTAAATTTGCATGTTTGCTGTACACAATATCTTACATCCAGAGAAAAGCATGCAATATGACCCACTTTTCCTTAAAGATCACTTAAGAGATGGTCAAACCGTTTTAGAGGCCCTGAAGCAACATATTAGTGAAATAGTGATGCTACATGTTAGGTTTGTGAATTCTAAATTGCCCGTACCAACTCTGATCAAGTGGAACTCACGCTTTCATCATAGTTCCAAGAAATGCTGGTGAGAAACCTGCCTCAGCACCAGCAAACCCAAACGGTTAGCTGTGATTTTTTAAATCACGACCACCAAACTCTAATAACAAAAGGTTACTCGTGTAACTTCTCAAAATAAAAAATACTCTTGTACCAGTTGAGTGGGACTAAGACTCACATTTGTAACAATCTGTAGTCGAAAGAAAAGTACATTATAATTTTTTTGTACTGAGGGCACCCTTAACGGGGTGCCCCGCCCGGGGGCACCCCCGTTAACGGGCTGGGTGCCCGTGGGGTGCCCACCCGGGTGCCCAAGGGTGGGGGACACGTGTCCCTCTCCCATTGGGTGATTTTTTTTAATTTTTTTTTATTTAGTGGATGTTTTGTTATTAATGGATTGGGTATTTGTTATAAATGTGAGGTAATAATTTTTTGTAAGTGATTAAAATTAAGAAATTTTCAGAACCAACAATTTCAAAATCTAAAAAATTTCCGGTGAACGAGACCCCCAAACGACCTGTCGATGTGGTTTAATAGTATGGTCTAATATCATGCGTGCACTTTAATCATGCTTCCACTGAGGTGGGTCCGTAATATTTAATAATAATTTCGTGATTTAACAGTAATTATTAACAATATGGGTGAGTTAAAATAGAATTGTAATGTATTAGAATTATATAAAATGTAATTTGTTGAATGTTGTGTGAAAATTAAAATGTTTAATTAAGAAATGATGTGGAGGAAAGAGAGTGTAGGGTGGGTGGGGGTAGCCCGGGCATGAGTAAGAGTGTTTTTTGGGTGAGTTGGGTGAGCTGATGTGGCAGAGAGAGAAACTGACGTGGCGGAGAGAGAGTGCAGGGCACCCGGAGGTAGCCCGGGCGCTGTTATTTCTGCTCTTAAAAACTTTCCATGGTCCATACGAGTGGGCTCACTAGTTGGAGTTCCAAATACTGTAACATTTTTTTCCTTTCTTAGATGCTAATTCGCAACTAAAACTCGCCTTAAGAGGCTATAACTTAATTAAACAGACGTAAAAGTTGGCTCACATTGTTTTCTGGGAGGAGGATGGAATAGACCTGTAAATTTTGGACACGACACGATTACACGACACGGACACGACACGATAAGGAGACACGATATAGACACGACTTTACACGAAATTTTTTGTATGATTGAAATGATTTATTACGATGTTTTGTGAACATATAAATATAAAATAATTGGTACACGATTTGACACGAACACGACACGATACACACGATAAGTTATTTTTGTGCACGAAACAGACACGAACTGCATCTTTTATTAGATAATCAATTGTTTTTACTTGGTTATAGTTAATTAAGATGTTGTTTAGAATGAAAAATATCAATATAACATGTCACTTAACTATTTTCAATCTAAACATGATGAAATCTTTTCAATTTATACTATACACGAAATCTTGACACGAATGCAGAACTGTCAGACACGATAGTACACGAAAACGACCCAATTGACAGGACTAGGATGGAAGCATTGCCCATGTGCTCACACATGCGAGGCATTTTCCTGTCTCCTGACTTGTATAACGTGAATAGTAGTCGTGGGCTGTGGCATGGCCTGCCTTGGCAGCAAATGTCTCAGGAATATCGTGGCTTTTTTTGCACGTAATGAAAGACGTCAGTGAAACACGACTTTCTTTCACCTGCAAAATCTACTGTGGTGGAACTGCAAAGTGGATTGATGGCTCAAGTCAATTGTGTTTGTTACCTTTTGACTGCTGTTAAAATAGTATAAATAGATTGGTGTCGAGTGTCGTTAACTTTGGAATTGAAAAGATCTGGTTTGGATCTGCTTTTTTGGTCGCAAGGAGGGATTTATCACTGTGCGTATGTTTGGTTGACTGTATAGAACGATTGGTAATATAATTAGGAGAAACATAAAAGACCAAAACAAAATACGACGCCTGAGAGATTCGAACTCTCGCGGGGAAACCCCATGTACTTAGCAGGCACACGCCTTAACCACTCGGCCAAAGCGTCGCTTGATGTTATTCACTCCAAACACATTTAATTTGTGTTCACTTTCAAAATTGCAAACCGTTCACTCTTATATTTGTTCTCAATTGGGTATCTAAGTGTATGTATATGCATTCAAATAACCAACCTTACGGACAACAGAGAACTTTGGACAATTTGAGTCTCTGAATTATACTGGATAACAATTTAGTCTTTCGAAAATCAAATGATCTACACACTTAACTTGTAGGTATGTAGCATTTTTTATCACTCGGAAATCAAATGCAATCACTATATGATTGTAGTTTTTAATTGACAGAATAAGAAAAGATAGCCATAACTATCTTGCTATAGTCTTGCTTCAAGATTAAGTATTTCAGTAGCTTATTGGCAGTTCTTTGGATGGGAACGTTGTCAACTGGCATAAGTTGGGGAGTTGGTGTAACGCCCCGAGTCCGGACAACTGCTCACCCGTCCGAACTCGGTGCGTTAAGATACAATCCACGAACCTAAACGCTGCGCACTCTAATATTTATATCCATCTGATATGTCCATAACAATCTGAAAAATATAATAAACAATTTATGAGTTCGACAGCCCGCAAGTTCCAACCGTCAATCAATCAGAATCATAATCATGTCGAAAATAATACAGAATATGACATTCAGTTAATAAGCACAATCAAGAGACATGCATCACAAATAAAATACATGCATAACAATCTGGAACCCCCATTCGGATTCGACCACATCCTGTGCTTCTGAAATTTATTAATCAGTCAGACGCACACCTGGTAGCTCCACACTAACGACAGGCAGCCCTTTCCTCTCTCAGGTGGCTACACGCTGTCCGCTAGGCAGATCTTTCCTAAGTTGCTATGCCAGAAACATACACATAGTCACAGGACATGTCGACCGAAACACCACCATGCAATCATATGCATATCCATAAAATCAACATCAATACTCATCATGCATGCAACTACGAATATCAAGATAGACAGACATGATATGAAACTGAAGAATAACGAATCAGTACTTGCCTCAAAATCTCCATCTTTTTCTTCTCTATATTTTTCTCAAAATTCTATCTTCTCCTAAAACCACACAACCATCCAACAATCTTAATTAGTCCATTAAGATATTTGATTATTACCTCAACTAAAAAATTCAAGATATTACAGTTGGCGTCCAACTGTCCATAAAATGGTTCCTCGACGAGTGACCACCTCAAGTTGTATGCAAGATCGTGTATAAAAATTTATATGTCAATATCTTTCCATTTGTTTTTCGTTCTCTTAATTTCTTTCCTAAAAATTCAGCTCGAACAACGAGACCGAACTTTCTTTCGTTTTTCTATTTTAGTTGACACCCAAACGCAACACTCACTTATAGAAAGACACGTCATGTCACCTTGAGAGCACCCTTATCGGTGCTTGTAGTGCGCCCGGTCACGTAGGCCGGAAGAGTGTCACGTCTACCGCCCGGGTCGATGGGGGCACGTGGCTCCTCCCTATTGGTTACTGTTTTTTAGAAAAATAAAAATATGTTAATAATTATTTAAAAAATATTTTTAATCATTTTAAAAAATGAAAATATGTTTTTTATTTGTTCTTATTTTTTAAGATTTTTTAAATTTTTTGTGTGTGTTTTACCTAGAATTGATCCCCAAATGACGTAGATATGAGAGAATATAGAACATTTGAGTTGTTTTTGGGTGCGGTTAAAAAAAATTAGAGGGTTGGTTTGAGCTGACGTGGCGGAGAAAGAATTTGACGTGACTGATAGAGAAAACTGACGTCCGAGAACTACCCAGGCGTTGTTAATAGTGGTCTGAACATACTCTTGTGGTCACTTCAACAAATAAATAACTACTTTATATAAAGAATTGTTTTTTTTATGATTCAGAAATTTCTGATACTTGTCGCCCCACTTTGGGACATACGGGTTACGGTTCCAAACTGTAGGTGGTCCACCACCATTTTCACTGATACATTTGACATGTCATTGTTGGGGTTTGAACTCGAGATGTGTGTTCCACTCATCCCTAACCAACTTGACTACGCCCCGGGGTAAAATTGGGTAACGGGTTGGGCCGTTTCAAGGAGGTCGAGTCTGACCTCTTTTTTTCTTAGTATTTTGTGAACAAACGGCCAGATTCGGTACCCACCTCTACACGGGGGACAAAGTAAAATAATATATTATAAATGAACTCGTTTGCAGTGTTACCGATGCTTAGGTTTGTGGTAACATGAATAATAGTCGTGGACTGTCAATATTTGTAGTGCTACCGATGCTTAGGTTTGCGGTAGATTTGTAGTCTCAAATCAACCAGAGATAAAGAAATATATTATAATACAGGAATTCTCAAGTGAGCCCAGAGCTTAATCAAACTAAATTAAGCCCCCACAATATCCACCACTCATTTCAAAATGTAAGGTAGATTAAGAAAAAAACGGTTATGCTAATGAATGGTGAGATTAACTGTAAATAAGATCCAATGGTGAGATTGTAGGGGGCTTAAACTAAATTTGATGAGCCCTGGGCTCACTAGAGCTTGACCCTATTATAATATCACAATTACATGCTAAGATTTAATTGGAGAAAAAAATCTCTAAAAATTCCTCAGGTTATGTTTACAACGTTCGAAATGAACTCCGGCATAGGAATGCAAACGAGTCGAGTCGAGTGAAATTTCAAGATATAAGTATTATCTTATGTTATTATTATAATAAAAAAATAGAACAATAAAAAATTAGAACGAGCTATCGTACCGAGTTTCAATTTTTTTCAAATCCGAGCGACTAGTTTACCAAACCAAGTTGGAAGTATTTTTTGTATTTTTCATCAACATCCTTCATTTTCAAGTTAAAACAGAATAGAGGATTTTTTGAGTCGAGCCAAAGTTGACGGTCCTACTCCGGTAACAGCAGAAATTTGTTATAAAGTAATTAAAAGAATTGCAATAGCTAAAATCATAACACAATTGTTGCAAGTCTACACAAAAGTTAAAAAAATTCCGACCTGCCGGATTCGAACCAGCGACCTAAGGATTTCTGATGTTATCCAACTACAGTCCTCCGCTCTACCAACTGAGCTAAGGTCGGATTGGTGCTCTTGAATCCCAATAAATTAATTTACTGGATTCCTAGATCAAAAGACTACCTTCCCACAAGATCGATTCCGATTTCCGACCCATCGAAGCAGTTGTAATCAACCGTTTGTCCCCGACATGTCTGTCGCCGGCGAAGGCCTCGTCATCACCAACACCCCCACGATCCGATCCTTCCTCCTCTCCACCTCCGAACCCTCCTATGCGGGTCTCCCATCGGAGCTCCGGCAACTCGCGTCCGACCTCGCCTCCCGCCCCTCCCTTCCCTACCGCCACCTCAGATCCATCTGGTCGGCGTCCCCGAACTCGAGTCGTCCGTCCCTCCCCGACCTCTTCTCTGGCTGCGGTTTCGTGTTCGACAGCCCGAAGCCCAGGGAAAAGGTGCGTTTCGGGGGAAAGGCTGGATATTTGTGGGATTGGGTTGGGATTGATTGGTTTTATTTGGGTTGTAGAGTGAGGAGTTGAAGGAGCGGCTTCGGAAGCTCGCGGAGTTGGAGGAGAGGAGGGTTTATAGGGAGCTTGTGAAGGATGTTGTGCCTAAGGAGGACAATGTCGAGCCTTTTTCGTCGTATAAGGATCAGATTGGGTTCGGTAAGCTAAGAAATTGCTTGCTGTTTGCCTGTTTGTTTTTCTGATTTCAAACTTTTTTAATCACAATTTACTGTCATTTGTGTTTTTGTTGCTGTTGGAGATGTACCTGTGTGAGGAATAAATTTGATATGGAATAATTTGTATGTTGAAAGGGGGTTTGGTGTTTGCAAGGAATTAGAACATTTGGTTGAGTCATTTTCGTTCACAGTTGAAGAAATTACAAGTATAGCAATTGATATGGAGTTATATGCTAAAATGATTCTTGTGTTTGTTAGGATTACGGTTTTGGATGTTATCATTGTACTGAAAGAACGGAATGTGCTTTTGGTTGGAGTGTTAAATTAGTCTTATGGAATATATTTGGCTCTTTCGCATATGATTGAATTTTATATTGCAAAAACAAAGTGAAGCAATGGAACATCAGGATGTTCAACTTTCACTGCTTATGTAGTTATGTAATCGGTAGTCATGTTTCTTGTAGCTTCATTGTTGAGTACTTAGGTCTCTGATAACTTCTCCATGCTTTTGATTACACAGGTTTACATGTTATCGCAGTAATGTTTGCTGGATTTTTGGTTGGGTATGCAGCTTTCAGAGCTTTGTTTAATCACAACACTGTCATGGTAAGTAATAGAGCTTGATATCATTGTAATTGCATATTAATTTATGTTTGTAATCACAAAACTGTAACTTAGACATATTAATGCCACGTGGATTTAGAATTTATTGGGATGGCATTTCTATCCTCTTCACATGCTTGCTTCAATTCATATATATTTATATATGATTACCGATAAAAAAGTTTGTTATATGTGATTTGATATGACGAAAAACTTGAACATCGCGAGTCAGCCAAGGTGAGTATCATTCTTAGGTTAAGTGCCGACTTTCTACTTTGACAACATTAAATACACCTTTTTTTGTAAATTTAACGATAGAAAATTTATTAATTCTACGACGCCCCTAGGTAAATGATTCTCCCTTATCAAGTGTTTTTCAGCAACCTCGTGGAAATTCCTTCCCAGGTGCAGAGAAGTCTTAACTTCTTTTGACTTTAGAGGGAATTGCTGTCAAAGCTTGGTTGTACTTTTTGTTGATAAGTTGTTGTTTTCTGCTTAATGATCCACTACAAGGAAACACAGAAATTCCTTTAAGAAAACAAGAAAGATCTTGCAAGAAGAAAAGCTGAAGAAACCATAGTGCAGCAGTTCGAAATATCAGGGTAATTAACACACACAAAAAACAATGCAGAAGAAGAGCTGGAATCCTATTAACAGACCCAATCACGTCTATGGTTGAGCAGTTAAGGTAGCATGGATTAACACATTATCTAATTATCTTTATCAAGACCTGCATACCCTCCAATCTAACTCACTCTTGGATACAGGCTGAGCTTGTGAATCTTGAATTCTCGGTTTACAAAGCTGTCTAGAAACCATTAGAAATGTCGATTTTTGAGGATCTTGAACATTGCCCATTTATATATTGTTTTTTCTTAATTTGATATGTCCTACATCTATTTATTGTATAAAAGTAATGACTATTGATATTTCATAGTAGTGTTTGATATCTATTGGCAGAGTACGGCTGGAGGCATCTTTGGATTAGTGTGCAGCATGCTACTAGAGACCGTTCTTTTCATCATAAGAACGTCAATTATAGACTCCGCATCCTCACGCTCGACCACAATGATGAAGAAGCATCAATAGTGCTTTCATTGTGTTGTGACTGTAATATACATCTTTCCACTATAGTATCCACTGAGCTTAAGTTTGAGGCTTTGTGTGTTAAATTTTGTTGTTAGTCTAGAAGTACTCGTCAACATCATTTCCTTGTTGTCTTCTATAGCATCTCACGACACCGATCGGTTCGTCGAATTATTCTGCAGTTTACCAACAAAGGAAGCATGACTTCTGTAAGATGCTTGATTATTACAAGGATGACTTCCAAATATATTTTCAGTTGAATTCCCATAAAATTGCTACTCTTGGTGGAAAATATGCTACCTAGTAGTGTGAATTTTTAATTGCTTCTCATTCACCATTTGGTTTTGCTGTTTTGGAGATTAATCGTCGATTTATGTGTCTCCCTTGCTCTTTCTTGTATTGATAAAAATGTACTGGTAACCACATTTCAGTGGTTCAATGGGTTATGCAGTCGTTTCGTTAAATTCACATTTCATTTGATTCAGTCATTCCATAAATTAGGTTGCGTTTGGTTTGAGAAGATGTTGCTATTTCCTCAATCCAAGGGGGTGAAAGTTAGTTTCTTCATCTATGAACTATGATGCTATCTTCTTAGTAAGAGACTAAGAGATATCCATTCGGTGGATACGCATAGTAGGAACTAGGGATGTATGGTGATACATGTTAGCAAAATACACGAGGCTTTCACTATTTTGGAAGTGCAGTTCTCACACTTTCAGGTCATTAACCTGCAAACCATTGACACCCTTAATGAGTTACTTCTCATTAATATCTAAACATCATTTAACTTCTCAAATTTTAGATCTTTATACAGTTTATAGAATAACCAAGTCAACTACATTAATCTAGCAAAGTGAATCGCATTTAGAAATGCAGTTGGAAAAAAATTCAACAAAAAACATTTTAAAAGCACAATCCAATTAACCCAGACGGATCTTGCATTGTGGACAAAAACGGATCCTTTGAATCCTTCCGTCCTCTCCAACCACAAATGGTCCCGCCCGCCTTACCCCGCCGTCTCCCCGACCTCGACCGCCTCGTCCGGCGGCGCTGCCAATCTCCGACCCTCACCCTCCCCTCAACCCTATCTCTCCTCCAATCCCTCCTCCGCCACTCCATCCCACCCCCCTCCATCCACACCCTCAACCTCCTCCTCTCCAGACTCCAAACCCTAGGCCACCACCAAACCCTCCTCTCCCACCTCCCCTCCTCTCCTAACCTCCGCACCCACGCCCTCGCCGCCCACTCCCTCTGCCGTCTCGGCCGCCCTGAAGCCGCCTTCGCCGTCGTCTCCTCCCTCCTCAAGCGCGGCTTCAGACCCAATACCGTCATCCTCACCTCCCTCGTAGATGGATTGTGGTCTCAAGGTAGGGTTGGAGATGCCGTCGAGCTGTTCGAGAGAATGCCGAGGTTGGGGTGCGCGAGGAATGTGGTCGCGCACGGGGCGATGATCAAGGGATTCGTTAGGAATGGGATGATGAGTGAGGCGATTGAGTTGCATCGGAGGATGGATGGGCATGGGGAGGGTTGTAGGCCGAATTTGATTACTTATAATACGATTGTCGATGGGTTATGTAAGGTGGGTGATTTCAAAGGGGCTTTGGAGGTGTTCGAGGAAATGGCGATGAGAGGGGTTTCACCGGATGTCAAGACTTACACGAGTTTTGCGTGTGCATTTGCGGATTTGGGGCGGTGCAAGGAGGCTGTCGGGATTGTTATGAAGATGGTTGAGTGTGGGATTCACCCGAGTTCCATGACGTTGGGTGTTTTGATGGATTTGTTGTGTAAACAGGGGAGGATTGACGAGGCACGGAGGTTGTTGGATACGGTGTCTGAAGAAAGTTGTAAACTGGATGTGGTGTCTTATAGTGTCTTGATGCAAGGGTATTGTGTTGCTGGTCGAGTGGACGAGGCATGTAAGGTTTTTGAGTTGATGAAAGTGAAGGGTGTCGACCCAGATCTCCATTGCTATAGCATTTTGATTAATGGGCATTGCAAGAATAAGAAAACCGATGAAGCTATGGATCTATTAAGGGAACTGCAGACAAAAGAAATGACGCCTAATGTTGTCATTTACAACTCTATACTCAATGAATTGTGTCAGGCTTGTAAAATCGATGACGTTGAAAGACTCTTGGACGAGATGATAAACAAGAAAATCTGTCGAAATGTTTCCACGTATAATTCCTTAATCTGTGGTTTTTGCAGCTTGGGCTACTGGAAGGAAGCTGTAACTTTCTTTTGTGAAATGGTAGATCGAAAAATCGTCCCTAACGTGATAACATTTAGCTCATTCATTGATTCTCTATGCAAAAATAAGTTCCCCAAAGAAGCACATTCACTGTTGGAAAGGATGATCCGTTTGGGAGTGGAACCAGATGTTGTTGCTTATAGCTCTCTCATGGATGGGTATTGTTTGGTACAACAGATGGATAAAGCTGTGAGACTTTTTTATTGCATGATTGGCAGGGGCATTAAACCGGATCCTGTCTGTTATACTATTTTGATTAAGGGATACTGCAGCAACCAAGATCTGGATACGGCTATTAGTCTTTTCTGGGAGATTCCTAAGAATGGATTGATTCCCGATTCTGTTACTATCAGTACTTTGCTAATGTGCCTGTCCCAGAACGGTAGAGCTGCCGATGCTCATGAGCTACATGATAAGATATGTTATCATGGTCTTTGCTCGGATTCAACCTCATACTCAGCTTTATTTGATGGTGTCCAGAAAACTTGATGAAGCGCTGTGTATTGGAACTTTTCTGACAATTCTACACTTACTGTTGATTACAGCTTGGACTTTGATTTGCATGTCATTGGTGGGTGAATCCCTTGGATTGTAGCATATCACCCTGCTGACTAATTCTTCCATAAACAGAGGGCTGATTATATCATAAAATTGCTTAGGCCCTGTGAACAAAATACCATCAGTTAAAAGAGGTCGAGGAGACGCTGACAAGGTCTTCGTAGAAACAGAATAATAAAGGCTAATTTTATTTCTCAAGGTTGCATAAATAAAATTCCGATTGGCCATTTTATTTGGTGAAATTGCTATGTTGGAAGCTTCTGAAAGAAGTTGATATTGGAGCATACTGCCGTATCACTTTCTAAGCTTGGAAACCAGGCCACATAAGGTATGTTCCGACTTTTCTTTGAACTCGTGCTATAATGTATAACACTGAGGCATTTGCTTTTCATGACAATTTTAGGTTTTAATGATTGGGCCAAGCATGACACAGATATTTGAATAAGCTCAGCACATTCTTTGTATTCAGGAGTTTGTAATTAGCTAAAAGAGGTGTTTTATCTTTTTTCAGTGTTCTCATATTGCAAGAATATGTCTTTGTGCATAGACTACATTGTTAGCAGAATGCATGTCACCTCTGAGAAAGTCAAGTAGGGAATATTTTCCGATGGCAAGAAATTTTATCAGGCTTAATTCAGTTTTCATCAGAAAAACTAGATTAACAGAAAAATGATTGGACAGTCAAAATGATGCAAATTTTTAATTTGAAGTGTTACCATTAGTCTACTACGTCAAATTTTGTTAATACGATCACCATTTGGTAATATCTTGAACCAAATGGTATATTCATTGCAGGATTCAAGTATCTGATGTTGTTTAGCTTTTTACTCAGATATACCAGAAGATGTTTTTCTCCACGGTAGAGCTCAAATGGTACCTATTCACCGGGAAGTGATTTTCATGTTAGTTGACTAACTTCTAAAATTCTTGCAGAACATGCCACTCAGAGGAATCACTTTAAAAAATGATCATGTCTGCATATCTAGTTTTAGAGTATGGCTCCCCTCAAAGCAAAGAAGGTGGAATTTTCTCTGCAAATGTGGACTCCTGTTCCTAACAATCGAGCTTGGGTGCAAACCTTACTTTTGCGGAGCAATTCTGGTGTGCTCTTTGTTATTTGGCTTGATCATGGTTACTCAATTTGCAAAGTTGTGGCATTTTACGAGTTTTAAGCATGTTTAATATGTTTCTTCAAAGCGTTTTCCCCCCACTGTATTTAACTCTTTTGTAAGATATATCTTTTGGAAAACGATTAGCGGACGCTAGCGTTCGGGACGCGCGCTTATGTGGTCAGCCCAGTCAGCAGACGCGTTTGAGTTGGCAGTCTCCACAGAAAAAGTTTATTTTTTATTTTATTCCTCGTTTCGTACAAATGTCTACATCCCTCCATCCCTCATTAATGCGTCTCAAATCACTCATTTTCCATGAACATTTTGGCTCTCCTACACAGCACAAGAGACTTGTTATAAATCTCAACATGCGTCTTCCTTTTTCTTCCCTTCTCTTCTGTGGTCCTACCTCTGTGCTTTGATGGAAATCGTTCATGTGTCTTTCCAAGTGGAGCAGCCGACAAACGTTCCTAAGGAGGGGATGTTTTTCCCCTCTTTCGAAGAAGCCCAAACATTTTACGTTGCTTATGCCGATTCTTGTGGTTTTTGTGTTAAGAAAAGGCATCACACCCGTTTGTTTGCTACCTCTGGGTCAGGTGTTAATGTGTTGGAACGAGATGCAATGGTGTCAAAGCTTCCGAGGATTTTGGCGTGATGTTCTACTGTTAAAAGTTCAATCAGAAAGTTCTATGCTTTTGCGTATAATTCCACATATACAACAAACAAGACCAAAGTCATCCTTAAGAATGTAGGAATGATCACATTCTTCTTCATTTTCTTCATGTACAGCAGTTGTATGTCTGTTCGGAATAAGAAGTCAATCTGTTCGGAATATGTTGTGTGTCTGTTCGGAATAAGAAGTATGTCTGTTCGGATTAAGTGGTGTGTATGTTCAGAATACTTTCTGTTCCATTTCTGCACAAATTTTCAACATAATCTGGACAAACATTTTACATAAACTGGACAAACTTTTTACATAAACAAGACAAGTTTTCTACATAAACAAGACAATCTTTCTACATAAATAATACAAACTTTCTGTTCCGTTTCTGGACACACTTTCTATGCTTTTGCGTGTAATACCACATATACAACAAACAAGACCAAAGTCATCCTTAAAAATGTAGGAATGATCACATTCTTCTTCATTTTCTTCATGTATAACAGTTGTATGTCAGTTCGGAATAAGAAGTCTATCTGTTCGGAATATGTTGTGTGTCTGTTCGGATTAAGTTGTGCGTCTGTTCGGAATAAGAAGTCTGTCTGTTCGGAATATGTTGTGTGTCTGTTCGGAATAAGAAGTCTGTCTGTTTGGATTAAGTTGTGCGTCTGTTCGGAATAAGAAGTCTGTCTGTTTAGATTAAGTTGTGCGTCTGTTCGGAATAAGAAGTCTGTCTGTTCGGAATATGTTGTGTGTCTGTTCGGATTAAGTTGTGTGTCTGTTCGGATTAAGTTGTGCGTCTGTTCGGAATAAGAAGTCTGTCTGTTCGGAATATGTTGTTTGTCTGTTCGGAATATGTTGTGTGTCTGTTCAGAATAAGAAGTCTGTCTGTTCGGAATAAGAAGTCTTTCTGTTCGGAATAAGAAGTATGTCTGTTCGGAATAAGTAGTCTGTCTGTTCGGAATATGTTGTGTGTCTGTTCGGATTAAGTTATGTGTCTGTTCGGATTAAGTTGTGTGTCTGTTTGGAATATGTTGTGTGTCTGTTTGGATTAAGTTGATTCAACCTAAAAGTTAAAAATAATATTTTATTATGATAAGTCTGGACTCTGCACGAATAAAGGGTCTGCACGCTGTCCTAGGGTCTGCACTATCTGTGTATTGGGAAAAGAATCGTTCAACCTAAAGAACCGGCGTTTTTAAGAAGACCAAAGCACGTGAAGAGAAATTTTGCTGACTGGACGCTGACTCAACACGTCCACGTAAGGCGCGTCCGTGACGCCCGCGTCCGTGTATAAGGACTCATATCTTTTTATGACATTGGCACCGTCCTAGACTTCTAGCCTTCTAGGCTCCTTGCTGTAGTATGCCCTTCTGCACTCCAAAATAAGGAAGCACTATTTTCTTTTTCTTTTTTTTGGAATTAAGCACCATCTGCTGGTACTTGAGAATTCATCCCAAAGGTTCGAGTGTTATGTTGAAGCATTGTTTAGTGAATGTTTTCTTATGCACACACTGTCATTCGCATATTCTCCTAATACTGGTGTTCCTTTAGCACTGGTAATCCCTCTACGAATTTCTGATGCGTAAAACATTCCATCCTTCACCTGAGACCATCACTAACCATGACCTGGACGACCCGGTCATCAGCTTTCTCTCTCTTCCACATCAGCTTTCTCTCTCTTCCACATCAGTTTTCTATTTCCTCAACCTACTTTCTTCTCTTTCCTATACTATTCACATCTTAACCACAACCCAACACAACTCACAACAACCTATCTCTCTCCTCCACATCATTTCGGGGTCCATCTTGATAAAAATTTAAAAAATATAAAAAAATTCTAAAAAATCAAAACAATTATAAAACGTATTTTCGGAAAAAAAAATTAAAAAAACTCAAACAAAAAATTTAAAAAATCAAAACAAAAACAAAAAAAAAATCAAAAAATCAAAAAATAATAAAATATTTGATGACCAGGTCGTCGACCCGGTCATCTTCGACCGAAGTTTTTGAGCGTGAAAAAAGCTTTTTTCAAGGTAACTCTCACGACCTCTCACGACCGAAGGAAAATCCCTGTTAAGGGATGCCCTGAAGAGCATATCTATTGTCATCTGTCATGAGTGATTCAAATTAACAATCAATTATCTTCAACTTGTTTTGCAGCTTATCTAAAATCCAAGTAGATGCTCAAACTCAAGTTGATAGTTAACCAAAACCCCTCCACTAGGTGCATTAGTTTGGTGGGAGTAGTTTTTGATTAACAATTTTTTTTAATGATCTAGAATTTTTCGACATTCGTTTAGGATAGATAGGTAGGTTGCGATTACAAACTCGAGACAGTCTTAATACTGTTTCATTAGAACGTATTTGCGTTAAATAAAGTATTTTGGTATACACAGCAGGATGATACGGTACAATCCAACTCAGACGTTGTAACCTAACTCAGACCAATTAACTCGCCTGCGTCAGGGGTTAACCGTGTGCTTTCTGCTTAAACTAATTGGATGACCGTACAAACTACAAACCAACGGCCAGATGCGATCCAAGTGTACCTCTCCTAGACAAACTTCCCACGTGTCAACACTTCACTGGCCAACACCATATCCAAGAAATATTTCGGATAAGACTGTCGGCGAACCAAACCGGAGCACGACCAAGCTCGCCACCGACACCTCCAAAACCCTAATCTCCAACTCCCAAACCCCTTCCACCATGGAATCCGGCATCCCCAACCTCCTGATCCGCACCGTCGCCGACTCCCCCGACTCCCCCTTCTCCCCCAAAGACCCCTCCACCGACCACGACCACTACTCCGCCTTGTCCTTCCGGAAGGGCTCCAACGGCGGCGGAGGGAGCCCGCTTTCGCTTTCCCCCAAGTCCCTTCACCTGGTGGTGAAGGAGAGGAAGGAGACGTCCCCGAAAGGGATTAGTTCTCGATCGGGGTCGTTTAAAGGGTGGGATGATGTGGGAAAGGACGAGGTGGAGGGTGGTGGGCAGATGGAGAGGAGTCGGGTTCTTAGTCTTGGGAGTTGGACTGATGATGTTGGGAAAGGGGAGTTTGACGAAGATCTAGGGCAAGGTATGTGGGTTTTGTTTTTTTTTAAATAAAAAAAGGTTTCTTTTTTTTTGTGAAGGGATTATTTATGTGTTTTTTTAGTAAAAGTAGATTTATAAAATCGTCGGGCTATGGAACCACAACCCACGATTGCGAAATTCAGAGTTCTAAAAGCAGAGCGAGAAACAAAACAAACCCAACAAAAAGAGGCGTTCACTAAGCAAAAACCAACAAAGACATGTGAGCACCTCAAAAACAAACAACAAGAGACCAAGCAGTACACGAAAGTTCCACGATCAATCAAGAACACCAATCATGCAACAAGGTTTAGCTCCCCAGGTTGCCCGGAGTGGAGGTTTTCACAGCAGCCAACTCTCCTGCCGTGATTTGGCCATTGCGAAGTCCTTCCTCTTTTTGTTGCCGAAAAGTCAAGTAATTTCGGGTGGACGAAAAGTCACATTGTTAGACAAGTGAAGCCCTGTAGTGGCCTCACTGGTGGGGATGTCGAGGGGTATGATGGGGTCCATTTGCAACAGATTAAGCCGAGCTCTTTTCACACTCTCACTTTGGAGTGTGTCATTCTTTCGTTTTGCACCTGCCCAAGATGGCTAAATCTGTCGAAATAAAGAGATATTATTTCTAAAGATGCGATTATTATGCTCCAACCATAGGACCCAAACAAAAGCATTTAATAAATCATTCAAATCTTAAGTTCCTAAATTGAGTCAATTTTAAAGTCAATCGGAAGTCATAATTGCAGTTACATTCAAGATTAAGGTCTATGGTGGTAGCACCCTCCCAAAAAAAATCGGTGAAGGGGCAAGTGAAAAAAAGCTGCTCAATCATTTCATTTATTAGACCGCACAAGGAGCATAAGGGGTCTGTGTTGATCCCTCTTTTTATCAATCTATCTTTTGTAAGGATGCGACTTTCATAGAGTAGCCAATTATGGATCTTCACTTTCAGTGGGCAATGGCTAGCCCAAATTATGGATTATTTATGTGTTGGATTGATTTATTTTTTTGTGTTTTGTAAGTTTTTGAAATGGATGGAGGAGAACAAGGAACGAGTGGATTCAAGGGAGTTGCTGCTGCTCCTCTGGGAATCTCACAGGGTTGACCTTGGTCCTTGGTAACGAGCCACCTTTTCCTCTCCTGGATTTGTTCTATGGAAATATTGTTTTGGGTTAATTACAGTTTGCCCACCTGAATTATGTTTTGGTATCATTTTGCCCCCTTAAAGTTTCAAAGTTAACAGTTACCTCTCTTGAGGTTTAATTTTGTAACATTTTGCCCCCTTGAACTTCAAAAACTCATTATTTAACACACATTCGACGTTTTTTTCCTATTTTTTTATTGTATCCCTAATACACTCCTAAACTTATATTTACATGAAAGTTTGGATCGAAACAGAGGTCAGATATGGTTGGAATTTGGGTCGGATTGAGTGTCAATCTGACCCAAATTCCAACCATATCCGACCTCCGTTTCGATCTAAACTTTCACGTAAATATAGGTTTAGGAGTATATTACGGATACAAAAAAAAAGGAAAACAAACGTCAAATGTGTGTTAAATAATGAGTTTTTGAATTTCAAGGGGGCAAAATGTTACAAAATTAAACCTCAGGGGAGGTAATTGTTAACTTTGAAATTTTAAGGAGGCAAAATGATATCAAGACATAGTTCAGGGGGCAAACTGTAATTAACCCTATTGTTTTTTATGAATTAGCTTCACTATGGTTATTAATTATGACCGAGTATCATTACTATCACTATCTTGTATTTTCTCAGATGATGATAACATGTTTGGTTCTGTAATTAAGTTAAATTGACTATTTCTGTTGCATAAAAATAGATTTCATAGAGCACAACTTGTCTACTTTCATCAAAGTAGCTACGTTTTAGTTACCTAAATACAAAGTTCATGGAAGTTAGGCATGATATGAGAGACATGGAACATGGTTATTAATTAGCTTCACATGGAACATGATTGTGGTGACATGATAAATGCATTGCACTACCTGATTGCCACCACTTTTATTAGCTAGTAGGCTAACCACTAGAGGAGATAAAGTCAAAAATAGGTTCATGTTTTGTTCTAAATATATGATTTAAAGTTTTTTAAGACATGCAATTCAGACGCCTGCTATTTTTGGTCATTAAGCTGATATTTATAGGAATGGTTGATTGTGGTTGGTGGTGCTATCTGTGAAGGATTAATCTCCTTGATTAGTTAATACAATCTTATCTAACGTGTATAATAACATTTTTCAGTTTTTAATCTCATTAAAACCAATCGGCTGGTTAACAGAACTTTTCATTTTGTTGGGTTTTTATGTGATGTCCAGTAGTTGAGCGGCCTAACATACTTGGTGTTTGGGGTCTTAAAATTTTCATGTGGTTCTGATATTATTTTTCTCATTTTGTGGTTGCAGATGGAAAAGAGGTCGTACCTTGCAAACAAAAACCCGTCGACAAAACTTATGTTGTTATGGTTATACTTTATTATGTAATCAAGTAACTTTGTTATAGATGAAGAACTTCACGGTGTTCTGGAGCATGTTGGCGAGAAGTTTACTTCCCTGCCTCTCTCCAGCTCGTCTTATGTGAACTTTCGGTTGTATCCCAGCTTGTATCATTTGGTTGGTGACTTGGTGTATGTATATATTGTAAACTGATACCGACCTAAGTTTGCTTTATGATATTATGAGCTTCTCTTTGTGTATATACCGACCTAAGTTATGCTTGTGGTTGAATGATATTATGAGCTTCTCTATGTGTATATTAATGATCAACTTATTGTGCTTTTTTGTTATTATATACTTACAACCCCTTGGTCAATTGATTCTACCCCAGCTATGACGATTAGAGTGCTTCTAGATGCAACAGTTTACCTGATTAGAGTTATATATCAACTGTTGGGTTGATTCCTTGATTAACTGTAGTCTGTATATCAAGTTGAAAATGTGTCGTTTATAAACTGACCGTTTGGATGAATTTTCTTGCAAACCAGGTAATCAGTAACATAAATATACCCAAAAACAGTTGTAACTTGTAAACAGTATATCACTATATCTTAATTAGAAAGGTGGGTTTGGGAATTGCACTTGGTTTGGTTTAATTTTGAACGTTTTGAACTGTATTGAATTGTCATGTCCAGCCGAAGTGAATATTTTCGCAATACTATACATACTGAGGTTATGTATATGATGTTAAGCTTCATTCTTAAGGATACGTATGATAAATAACAATGTCAACTGAATTATGTAATTACTATCATTTGAACATTATTGTTTTTTAATGACTGCCCTTAAAATGTAGATTCTATCATCTGAAAAGTCTATTTGTTCAGATATTAGTGGCATCTTACGATCTTACAAATATTTGTCGATGAACTAGAAAACCATCATTTGCAAGACGACTGAAGAAGGCAAATCCATCTCCCACATTTTCTTATATTCTGTTAAAGTGAAATGCACGTAGCAGTGCATGGACGTTAGATTTAATCGAATGTAGTATCCCTACGCAGTCCACAAATATACCCCAACGTTGATATTTTTATATTAAGTACCATCAGCGATCAACACAAGAAATGAAGATGGAAGAGAGAAATCGATTTGTCCCACATCGTCTGCTCTTAAACTGTCCAAGCTTCAGGGACAAATAAATGGACATCAACATGCTGTTCCTAAATACACGCAGCCATGTGGTGAGCGCAGAGCGAACTATTCTTTCGCCTTTTACTAAAGAATACCGTGTGCTCGCCACTTTGAAGTGGCATACACTTATTTTTGGAGGGTTCACGTCGTATTAGATTTGAACCCCAACAATGGTCAATTGAAATGTGGTCGTTTGTGAGTGAATACGTGATTAAAGTATTCGTGAAATAAAATAGACGTTCGCTCGGACCGATGTGTGTTTTGATTTGTTGAACAAAAATATTTGTTCATATTCGGTCGACCGGGCAAGGAGTTGGGCAAAAGTGGTTGTCCATTTTCGGTCGGTCGGAACTTAGGATTCGGTCGACTGGGCACACACGAGGAACTGGGCAAAAGTGTCTGTTGGTTTTCGATCGACCGGAACTTAAGTGATTTAGTCGACCGAATATGCACTCGAGTAAGCAAGAAAAGTTATTGTCGTTTTTCGGTCGACCGGTACTTTAGTTTCGGTCGACTGGTAAAAGGTAGTTTGCGATACGATTAGAGGATCGGTCGACCGTTTGACCCAGTTTCTGCCCACGTTTTGCACATTTCTCCACGCGATTTTGGTGCAACTTATACTTGTTTTTAGCCTACTATATAAAGTCAATTCCGTCCCTTTTGTTTAGTAGAGAGATTAAGATTAATTTATATTTGTCTACTTTTTGTTCTTCAGAGAAAAAAGAGAGCATCCTTGTTGATTTGGTGGGAGCAATTTAGCCGGGTATTCCCGTCGGTTGTTCGTGTCTCCTGTAAGCCTCTCCTTGTAATACGTTTCTCTATAGTAGATTTGGAGTTGTGTCGTCATTGGTTTTTCCCGCATTGGGTTTCCACGTTAAATCTTGCGTGTTCTGTGTGGTTTGGTTTTGGATTTGCAATTGTTCTTAATTTCCGTCAATTGGATTTGTTATTTCGATTTCGCTGCGTATTTGAGATTTGTTTGATATTGGTTTTAATCCTTAACAGTGAGGTTTACTTTTATTATCTTTTTAGATCTGTAGATCGTGGTCTTAGAAAAAGGAAATTGGGGGCTGAACAATTTTAATCTTGCTGAAATATTTAGGAACTCTTTGTCTTCGCAAAACGAAAACAATTCGATTCTGTTTTGTTGATTATTGCCGTTTTTGTTCATCCTACATCTTTTTAACAAGGCTTTAATAATATGTCAAATACTAGATATGATATTAGTGCAATTTTCCATACCCAACTATTCACTGTCAACATTATAGAAGTACATGTGATGGTTGGATGCAATCACCTATGCATAAAACATTTCCAAGGGGTTGTTTTCAAAAGAAAGAAGGAATCGGCGAAGGTGACTGAAAGAGACTAGAGTTGTGCAAATGGGAATGGCATAGGAGATGTGGTGGTAGATTAAATGGACCAATGTGTAAGCATTTCTTTTGAGCTTTCTTTGAATTGGATTATACCAAATATGATCCGTACTATGAAAGTTGTAACTCCAAATGTGTTTAACTGCAATGTGTTGTCAATAGTTACGTGAATATAATCCGTCTTGTCTTCGTTGTTTGTTAGTTTCTGTTGTAAAAGATACTTTGTAATAAAGTTAAATCTACAATCTATCACCGAAATACTGAGTTCTGTTGATACAGTAGACCAACTAAAATTACACATGGTAAAATTATATACTTGCATGGAATATACACTACTTCTGTTGTAGCAACGGTCATTGTGTCATCAATTATTGAACATATAATTATTGGTGTCTACATTATTGTTGATGTTGGTACACAACTACACATCCATAAGAGACAAAAATCACCAACTTAAAAAATATAAACAACCTATATTTTTCTTCACCTATAATGAGGTGCTTTCCCAATATTTAGGAGATTTACATGAGCACCTCTGGCAGTGGCTGTAACGTACCCGAAAACAGCGAAAAATTTTAAACAATAATAAAGACCGTCAACGGTCAACACTGGGCACGTCACGGGAAACAAACCAACATATATAATATAAATATGATCCACGTGGAAGTCAAATATACAAACTGACTGTGATTACGACAAAAGCTATACAATATGTAATCACCTCAAAAGGAAGAGACTGACAACTACAGGATCTGATCTCGGGGGCACCGTCCTCGGTCACCACCTGACTCTAAATCTGCTCGCTACCTGAAATGTAAACAAACAAACATGCCTGAGTTCCCTGAAGGAACCCCGTATACCAAACCTCCTAAAATACAAAAAGAAATTAAAGACAATGCAATGCTATGCACATGATCATCCGCCTCGGGCCCACAATAATGCCCTCACCGCCTCCGCGGCACTGAACCACTCCTGCCACTAGGGTCAAGTCAGTCCACCGCTGCCTCACAAGGGTCAGTCGACACCACTGCTCCCCAAAAAGTGCAGGAAGGAACCCCTGGTACACGTCGCACCCAAGGAGCGAGTCAGCCCGTCGAATACACAACTCGGGTCAGACGACAGCCACTGCTCCCCCAAGAGTCGCCTAGCGCGCACCCTGCCGGAACATCCTCGGCCTACCGCTAAACCCTCGCAAACAGCCCAAGGTTTACGGTACACATCCCTCACACCCCGCTCGGTAAGAGAGGAAAAAGTACAACAATAATACGCCTTCGTCGAAGGTGAAATCCGTAGCTCTCAAAGCCGGTAATCAACCGTCGCCTCGGAGCCGGTAGTCGACCTGACATCGACGGCTCGCGTGTGGATAAATCCACCAACCTGCGGCAGATCGGTCGACCGCTAAAAGCACACCGGTCGACCGGTCCCCCACACAGTACACAGTACTGTACAAACAAGTATACCGGTCGAACCAAGGGGTCGTTCAACCGATAACAGGACTTTCCGCATTTTGCCTAAGTGATATTCGGTCGACCGGAACTGCTATACAGTTCAACCGAATCAACACAGGCACTCTACCGCTTAAATAAAATGCTCAGTCGGTCGACCGAGAGTTAAAGAGCGGTCGACCGTTTTGATGGTCAAAGCTCCCAACCGACTAAGCATCAAATGGATCGGTCGAACAAGGTTAAGGACGTTCGACCGTTTAATAAGTCAAAATCCCCAACCGACCCATTCTCATTGTTATTCGGTCGACCGGCTAAGTGGTCCCGTTCGACCGATAACAGCATAACCCCTTTTTCCCGCACAAATCTGGCATAACGGTCGACCGTCTAACGACATCGTTCGACCGTTCGCGGGTAAACATCAATATAATAATAGGATCGGTCGACTGCCCACATGCACCGGTCGACCGATCGTCGTCTTCAACCTCTGAATTGGTTGAATTCCGACGGGGAATTCGACACCAACGTCGATCCCCAACACTCACAAGGCATATGTGAGTTATATTGAAGATTTGGCATACCTTTTTGACGGTTGTGGAAGTCTCCCGAGCTTGAATCACTTCACTCCTCTTCTTCTTCCTTCTTCTCCTCTTCTTCTACTTCACCTTCTTCTTCTCCAGCGAAATCTCCTCTCTTTCACTCTCTGATAAAAGCAAAAGATGAAGAAAACGTTTGCAAATAAATCTAACACTCCTATTTATACAAAAACCTAATCTTATCTCACCTCCCCATCCTCCAATCACCATTCACCTAAGACCTTTCCAATTATAACCAGCCAACACTCTCTCTCTCCTTTCAACACCTCATGCTACACTGTTCCAGGATTAGATTAGGTTAATTAGGTTTAGGTTTAGTTAATTAAGATGTTTTAGATTAGGTTATTACAATCTACCCTCCTTAAAAGAATTTCGTCCGCGAAATTCGAAACAACTGACTTACCGGAATAACTCTGGATACTTCTTCCTGACATCCTCCTCGATCTCCCAGGTAGCCTCTCTGACACTGTGATGCTGCCACCTGACCTTCACCATCGGAATCGCTCTCCTCCTAAGCTGATGTACCATCTGATCCACAATCTCAACTGGTCTCTCATCTAATGACAAATCCTGCTGGATCTCCGGTACTGATATCTCAATCACATGAGCTGGATCGGCCACGTACTTCCTCAGCATAGAAACATGGAAGACGTTGTGAAGTCCTGCGAACTATGGTGGTAGAGCAATCCTATATGCCACCTCACCGACCCGATCCAATATCTCAAAAGGTCCAACATACCTCGGACTCAGCTTCCCCTTCTTCCCGAATCTCATCACCCCTCTGGAAGGCGAGATCTTCAGGAAGACATGATCTCCTACCTCAAAAGTCAGCTCACGCCTCCGCGTATCAGCATAACTCTTCTGTCTGCTCTGCGCCGTAGCTAGTCGTCTCCGAATCACGTCGACCTTCTCTGAATACAACTGAATAATGTCAGGTCCAACTAGCTGTCTCTCGCCCACCTCACTCCAGCATACCGGCGATCTGCACGGTCTCCCGTATAATGCCTCATAGGGTGTCATCCCAATACTCGAGTGGTAGCTGTTGTTGTAGGCGAACTCTATCAACGGCAAGTGCTCATCCCAATGCCCAGCCCAGTCAAGTGTACACGCTCTCAGCATGTCCTCCAATGTCTGTATCGTCCGCTCTGACTGGCCATCAGTCTGTGGGTGGAAAGCTGTACTAAACTTCAGACGTGTCCCCAGTGCTCTGTGTAGACTCTCCCAAAATCTCGAAGTGAATCTGGGATCTCTGTCTGAAATGATACTGACTGGTACGCCATGAAGTCTGACAATCTCATCAATATATAACTTAGCTAGACCCTCTAGAGCAAGAGTGGTCTTAATAGCTAAGAAATGCGCCGACTTGGTCAGTCGATCGACTATAACCCAAATCGCGTCGTGGAATCTCCGTGTCTTCGGTAGCCCTGTAACAAAATCCATCGTCACGTGCTCCCACTTCCACTCGGGCAACTCAATCCTCTGCATCTGCCCTGCTGGTCTCTGGTGCTCGATCTTCACCTGCTGACAGACCAAACACCTCGACACGAAGTCTGCAACGTCATTCTTCATACCTCGCCACCAGAAGTTCCGCTGCAGGTCTTTGTACATCTTGGTGCTCCCTGGATGAATGGAATATCTCGATCTGTGTGCCTCCTCCATGATATCATGTCTCAGGTCCTCTGTCTTCGGCACCCAGATACGGTCTCTGAATCTCAGACCTCCATCCACTCCAACTCTGAAGTCTGACCCATCTCTGACAGCTAACTGTAACAAACTGCTCAACTCCTCATCTGTAGTCTGAGCATGAATCACTGCTGATACTGTCTGAGGCTCTACTCTCAATCCAGCAATCACTGCGCCCTTAGAACTATCAACAAATGGTCTCCACTCTGCCAAAGACTCTAGCAATCTCCACTCCTGAATGCATAGGCCTGCTACTGATACCTCCACCTTCCGGCTCAAAGCGTCTGCAACTGTGTTCGCCTTCCCCGGATGGTAAGAGATAGTGAAGTCATAGTCCTTAATGAACTCAAGCCATCTGCGCTGCCTCATGTTCAGCTCCTTCTGCGAGAACAGGTACTTCAGACTCTGATGATCTGTAAACACCTCGAACTGCTCGCCATAAAGATAGTGTCTCCAGGTCTTCAGTGCGTGAACTACTGCTGCTAACTCCAAATCATGAGTCGGGTAATTCCTCTCATGGACCTTCAGCTGTCTGGATGCGTATGCGATCACCCTCCCGTGCTGCATAAGTACACATCCTAAGCCAACACCTGAAGCGTCGCTATAAATCACGAATCCACCCGTGCCACTCGGCAATGATAAAACTGGTGCTGTGGTCAACAGTCTCTTCAGCTCCTGAAAGCTGTCCTCGCACTTCTGCGACCAAACAAAAGTGACTCCCTTCTGCGTCAGAGCCGTCAGTGGTGCTGCCAATCTCGAGAAGTCTTTGATGAAGCGACGGTAATAACCCGCCAGTCCAACAAAGCTCCTAATCTCCGTCACGCTCGTAGGGGTCCTCCACTGTGTCACTGCCTCCACCTTCGCCGGATCCACTGATATCCCCTCTGCCGATACAATGTGTCCGAGGAATGCCACTCTGTCCAGCCAAAACTCGCACTTTGAGAACTTAGCATATAACTGCTGAGCCCTCAAGATGCTGAGTACAATCCTCAGATGCTCTCTGTGCTGCTCCACATCTGGTGAATAGATCAAAATGTCATCCACGAAGACAATCACAAATATATCAATATACTGCCTGAATGTCCGGTGCATCAGATCCATGAACGCTGCCGGAGCATTCGTCAATCCAAATGGCATCACCAAGAACTCATAGTGTCCATATCTCGTCCTAAAAGCTGTCTTCTGGATGTCCTCATCTCGGATCCTCAACTGGTGATATCCTGAACGCAGGTCAATCTTCGTGAAAACCTTCGCTGACTGCAGCTGGTCAAAGAGATCCTCGATCCTAGGTAAGGGATACCTATTCTTCACCGTCACCTGGTTCAGCATCCTGTAATCTATGCACATCCTCAAGGATCCGTCCTTCTTCTTCACAAACAAAACTGGTGCACCCCAAGGTGAAACGCTCGGTCTGATAAATCCAGAGTCCATCAACTCCTGCAACTGCTTCTTCAACTCTGTCAACTCAGCAGGTGTCATCCGGTATGGAGCCTTCGACTGTGGTGTAGTACCAACTACCAACTCTATGCCGAACTCCAACTCCCGGTGTGGTGGTAAACCTGGAATCTCCGCTGGAAAAACATCCGCGAACTCCTGCACCACCTCAATGTCCTCTAGCCTCTGAGACTCTGCCTCCGCAACCACAAGTGTCGCCAGAAATGCTGCACAACCCTGCTGTAACAGTCTCTGAACTCTCACAACAGATACAATAATGCGACCCCCTCTACTTCTGATCCCTCTAATCAGAATATCAGGCAAACCCTTCCTCGGGATCAAAATCTTCTTCTCTCGGCACAAGACTCGAACATCATATTGGGACAGCCAATCCATCCCAAGTATGACATCAAAGTCCTCCATCGGTAGCAAGACCAGGTCTGCCGGAAACTCCTGATCTCCCGAAACAACCGTGGCGCCCGGGACAAATCTCCCCACAGTGCCCACCAGACCCAGGGGTGTGCTGACCTCCAACGTGGCAGTCAACATCGCAAGGGTACAGCCCAACACTCCCGCAAATCGCTCTGAGATGAACGAGTGTGTCGCGCCACAATCAAATAACACCCTAGCTACTGAACCTGCGACAAGAAGTGTACCTTCCACGACAGCGCCTCCATCCCGAGCCTCCTCTGCCTGGATGGTGAAAACTCTGCCCGTGCGCTGCCCCTGCTGTGGTCTGAAAGGTGGTCTACCTCCGCCTCCTCCTCTGCCTGGTGCGGGTAAACCCCGTGGTCTGCTCGGCCCAGCTCCTCGGCTCGGACAGCTCCTGATAAAATGACCCAGCTGGCCACACCCATGACATGCTCCGGGGGTGAAGCACGGCCCGGAGTGAAACCTCACACAAGTACCACAAGGCTCAGGTCGTGGTACTGCAACTCCTGCTCCCTCGAATCGGGGCCTCTTGCCCGGATTCCCTCCAGTCTGACCTCCTGGCCTCCCAGAGAACCTACCTGATGGCCTCCTCTCATCCTGGTAGTTCTCCCTGTAGTCACGATCAAGAACAGAGGCACTCTTCACTGCATCGGCCAACGTGCTCGGCATGTGTGTCAGCACCTTCGTCCTCAACTGCTTCCGGAGCCCTCGGACGAACTTCCCTGCTCTCTGCTCCTGTGTAATATACATCTCGGGACAGTAACGCTCAAGGGCGTTGAACTTCCTGATGTAGCCTGCCAAGGTCATGTCTCCCTGCTGAAGACTCAAAAACTCCTCCCTCTTCGCATCCTGGACATGCTGCGGAAAATACTGCTCGTTGAACTCGCCAACGAACTCCTCCCAGGCTATATCATCTCTGTCCGCAAACACCACTGCAGATGTAGACCTCCACCAGTTGGACGCAGCACCGCCCAAAACATAAGTAGCCAGGCCCACTCTCGCCTCTGGAGGACAACCAATAGCACTGAAGATCTTCTGCATCGTGAAGATCCACTCCTCCGCAGCCTCTGCGTCGTACTGCCCCAGAAAGGTAGGCGGATGCTGGCGCATAAACCGGTCATGCATAGCGCCAGTCCCCGTCTGCCCAGTCTGTGCTGTCTGCTGCTGTAGAATCTCTGTCAGACGTCCGACCGTATCGAACAACGTCCGACGCTCATCCTCCCAAGCCTCATCCCTCGCAGTCTCACTCTCACCGCGAGTATGGGCAACCGCCTTCCCCCGTCTAGGAGGCATCTGCCAAGGGAAACAAGACAATATCAATATAATCTGTGCATGCATGATCCTCTAGACCTAACTCCTAACTCAAAGGTGGTTTCTTTGGACAAGTACGCCGAGATCAACGCTCTGATACCAAATTGTAACGTACCCGAAAACAGCGGAAAATTTTAAACAATAATAAAGACCGTCAACGGTCAACACTGGGCACGTCACGGGAAACAAACCAACATATATAATATAAATATGATCCACGTGGAAGTCAAATATACAAACTGACTGTGATTACGACAAAAGCTATACAATATGTAATCACCTCAAAAGGAAGAGACTGACAACTACAGGATCTGATCTCGGGGGCACCGTCCTCGGTCACCACCTGACTCTAAATCTGCTCGCTACCTGAAATGTAAACAAACAAACATGCCTGAGTTCCCTGAAGGAACCCCGTATACCAAACCTCCTAAAATACAAAAAGAAATTAAAGACAATGCAATGCTATGCACATGATCATCCGCCTCGGGCCCACAATAATGCCCTCACCGCCTCCGCGGCACTGAACCACTCCTGCCACTAGGGTCAAGTCAGTCCACCGCTGCCTCACAAGGGTCAGTCGACACCACTGCTCCCCAAAAAGTGCAGGAAGGAACCCCTGGTACACGTCGCACCCAAGGAGCGAGTCAGCCCGCCGAATACACAACTCGGGTCAGACGACAGCCACTGCTCCCCCAAGAGTCGCCTAGCGCGCACCCTGCCGGAACATCCTCGGCCTACCGCTAAACCCTCGCAAACAGCCCAAGGTTTACGGTACACATCCCTCACACCCCGCTCGGTAAGAGAGGAAAAAGTACAACAATAATACGCCTTCGTCGAAGGTGAAATCCGTAGCTCTCAAAGCCGGTAATCAACCGTCGCCTCGGAGCCGGTAGTCGACCTGACATCGACGGCTCGCGTGTGGATAAATCCACCAACCTGCGGCAGATCGGTCGACCGCTAAAAGCACACCGGTCGACCGGTCCCCCACACAGTACACAGTACTGTACAAACAAGTATACCGGTCGAACCAAGGGGCCGTTCAACCGATAACAGGACTTTCCGCATTTTGCCTAAGTGATATTCGGTCGACCGGAACTGCTATACAGTTCAACCGAATCAACACAGGCACTCTACCGCTTAAATAAAATGCTCAGTCGGTCGACCGAGAGTTAAAGAGCGGTCGACCGTTTTGATGGTCAAAGCTCCCAACCGACTAAGCATCAAATGGATCGGTCGAACAAGGTTAAGGACGTTCGACCGTTTAATAAGTCAAAATCCCCAACCGACCCATTCTCATTGTTATTCGGTCGACCGGCTAAGTGGTCCCGTTCGACCGATAACAGCATAACCCCTTTTTCCCGCACAAATCTGGCATAACGGTCGACCGTCTAACGACATCGTTCGACCGTTCGCGGGTAAACATCAATATAATAATAGGATCGGTCGACTGCCCACATGCACCGGTCGACCGATCGTCGTCTTCAACCTCTGAATTGGTTGAATTCCGACGGGGAATTCGACACCAACGTCGATCCCCAACACTCACAAGGCATATGTGAGTTATATTGAAGATTTGGCATACTTTTTTGACGGTTGTGGAAGTCTCCCGAGCTTGAATCACTTCACTCCTCTTCTTCTTCTTCCTTCTTCTCCTCTTCTTCTACTTCACCTTCTTCTTCTCCAGCGAAATCTCCTCTCTTTCACTCTCTAATAAAAGCAAAAGATGAAGAAAACGTTTGCAAATAAATCTAACACTCCTATTTATACAAAAACCTAATCTTATCTCACCTCCCCATCCTCCAATCACCATTCACCTAAGACCTTTCCAATTATAACCAGCCAACACACTCTCTCTCCTTTCAACACCTCATGCTACACTATTCCAGGATTAGAGTAGGTTAATTAGGTTTAGGTTTAGTTAATTAAGATGTTTTAGATTAGGTTATTACAGTGGTTGTGTACAAATTACTCATTACATTTTTGTAGCAAGCTAAAATTGGTTAATCTAATATGTCTTTTCAGGTCTAGCGTCTCAATAGTGGTGTTTGAGAAAAGTTTTAGTTTTTTTATTATTTTAAACTAACGTTTAGAACAATATATCCTGAATTCAATATAAAGTGAAAAACTATTCTTGGTTAGTTTTTTAATTCTTACGTAAAATCCAATCATTTGTTTTGGGTGGTTATGAAAATTATCTAGAAATTAAAAGCCAAAATGCAAACGAAAAAAAAAACTATTTACTCTTTTTGATTTTGCATATGGTTTAGCCGGAATTGAAAACGGACCCCTAAATCATAAGTGTCACATGAGAACATTGAAAAAAGAAAACCATGTGATTCTCATTCACTGGACAAGTAAATACATCCATCCCACCACTTGAAAGCTCAACTACCAAACTCGACGGCCAGGAACGCTAAAAAATGTTTGACTCACTTCCCAACCAAACAAGAAGGAAAAAAACAACTTCCCCAATTCCATCCATCAGGAATTCCATCCCACAGTTTGCATTGTAACTTGCACAGCCACAGCCGTGTTTTCACTCCCCAACAAACAACGTTCACTGCACCCGGAAATCCACGTGGACCCCACTTCCCAAAAGCAGTCCTACGTGTCACCGTTTTGCATCGTCCAACCACGTGACGTGGACTTCGCCGTAACGGCCGTCTGACGTCTCGGTAGGGATGGGGGGGAGTATAAATAGGAGTCGAGTTTGAGCTTTGCCTCTCCACTTCGACTTCTCAAGATGGAAACGACGGTGCTCACGAGAACCGGATCCGGATCCAGAATCCGATCCACGTGCTCCCTTGAGTCCCCGGGGCAGCCCTTCCGGTCGCCGCCTCACTCGGTGCGGTTCAATCGGAGGTCGGAGAGTTCCTCGGCGTTGCGGCGGACGTCGTCGGATGAAATCAGGTCTGATCGGAAGGTGATGGCGAGGACGAGTGTTGTTGAGGAGCAGGTAGAGATCGGTGGCGGTGGTGGCGCGAAGGACAGGAGAGTCGGGAGTAGAGAAGGCGGCAACGGCGGGGAGAAGAGTTGGATCGGGAATTACTACCGGGAGATGCTCCGTTCCGATCCGGAGAACTCTCTGTTGCTGAGGAACTACGGCAAGTTCTTGCACGAGGTGAGCAGATCTCTTCTAATTTTTGGTGTTTTGGATTTGCAAGAAATTAAATTATGAGTGAGTAAGGAATTGAACTTCCGATCGACTCAGAAAGATGGTAGTTGTTAGTACTTTGTACAATTTGCTTCGACGAATGAAAAATTTGTACTCTTCGTATTAGAAGTCACTTATTCAAACAAATACAGACCAGAAATCACTTGTTCAAACAAACACCGTATAAACTTCACATTTGTTAGAGAATAGTCTTTCTACTCGTAACTATTTGATTTTGAGTTTGATACTCATATTTCTACTGTCTAACGACGACTAATCAAAACTTCTAGTCGAAACTAATTTAATAAGCTCTCCGAATCAGTTTCCAAACACGTTCTAATCTGATTTTCGCGAATCAAAATTTGAGCTGTTGTAGTAGCGTTATTTGGAGTATATATAATATAATTCTGAAATATAAAATTTCCCACTGAATTCCGTACCAATTTCAGCTAGTTGTTAATTTTGATTTGAATTTGAAGATCAGGAATTGGGTTGTCGTAGGTATAATTGCAATGTAACACTGGTGTTGGTGTTGTTTTGGTGTTATTTCAGGTAAATGGTGACGTGGCAGGGGCAGAGGAGTGCTACGAGAGGGCGATCCTGGCGAGCCCCGGCGACGGGGAGGTGTTATCTCTATACGGGAGCTTGGTGTGGGAGACACACAAGGACGAGATCAGAGCCGACGTTTACCACCAGAGAGCAGTCGAGGCCTCGCCCCAAGACAGGTCCAATTCAAATCCGTTTTCACAACAAACATTTATTTTTAATTCATGCCGTAGGATTCTGATCGGATGGTTGTGGTTCTTTGTCTGTGCAGTTCTGTTTTGGCTTCCTACGCGCACTTTTTGTGGAATGCTGAGGAGGAAAAAGTAGAATAGACCTCCAAAGTTTTGATGGACTTTGTTTTTACAAGTTGACGAAGAATATGTACATAGCAGCCTAGCAGGGGTAGTGGATCTGTTAGTTTGTTTTTGTAAGTATTTTTTTGAGATGCAGTAATATGTAAGTTGACGATTAAATTCATGTAAGGTGACTTCCATTCGATGACTCTTACAAGAGCTTGGTGATATTAGTGACAGTGACTGCATGTATTTCAATAGATTCTTATGTACCGGTACACGTCATCCGGTCATCATCAATGTTATTTCTCCATAAAATAATATTTTAAATGTAAAGAATGAACATACATCTATTTCACGTGAGACATACATCAGTCTCACGAGTCACACTAATCCTGCGTTGGGACACATTAGTCTCGCCCTCGGACACAAATTTATTTTTTATTTTATTGTTTTAAAATACGATTTTTGATAAAATAAGAGACAATTGATTTTCGCATAAAATAAGACATTTTAAATGTAAAGAATAAACACACATTTGTCCAATGTAAGATCTATTTTGTATGCAACTCGAAGGAATCATGTCCTTTCACCTTAAGAACATCGTAAATGACTTGTTAAAGGATTCTAAATCATTTTCCATTTCAATAGGACATGCAATTAGGAAAAATAAAGTTCACATTTTAGACTTATATTGCAAAACAACGTGCGTGAAACTCACAAACACATGCCTTCATGCCTTGGTAGTTGGTATCTCAAAAGTGGGCACGTGGAACTAGAAACCATATGGAATGAAGAAAAAGAGACTAATTTCATACATAGATGTCCAATAATGGCATCGAGTTGTGTTTCGTAATTGTACTAGGGAAGCATGCACGTCGTATCTGCAAGGTGGCCCTCTCTAACCTCTAACTTATCTCAACTTTATGTCTTGCTCTAACTTTCAAAAATAATAATAATCTTGCTTGATCTAGTTCTATGTCCTTTTGTATCTTAAGTTAGTTAAGATTTTCGGTTTTCAAATGGTCAAACTAACGATCGAATTACACATTTACATATTTAGAAGTTAAAATAGAATTAGGTGGAGGAGATAAACAATGTATATCATTAATCATGAATGTTATCAAGAGATTAACCACCAATCGTCGAACCCTACATCAATGTCAAGCTCAACATTTGCCCTTTTTAGATAGAACGGATGCTTGGCAACGAAAGCTATTACCACCTTCTACTCTGATCCACAGATTAACTTGCTAAATGCGAGTATGAAAGCAACATTAATGTGAGAAGCATCGTAATCAATATGCTTGTCTGTGTATGATTATTTCACCCGATCACCATGTGGAAGCCATATATGATAGGAACCCAACCCATATAAATATTGTGTTTCCAAAGAGGCATCACATCATGCAATACCATCGGTTCTTCCAGTGGACGGCCGAGGTTTGGTGTGACGTCTTTTTTTTGTTTGCTGTCTACTTCCAAATCTCTCAAGATTCCAAATACGAAGATTCTTGGGATCGTCTTCGCATAATTACAAATGACAACTATCAGAGGGAAAGAAAATGTGTTTCGTATAATTATGTATGAATTAGTATTTGGTATGTGATAAAGTCGAGGTAATGTTGTTTCAACTTGACAAGCTACAGCTTCGATAAAGCCAAACTTTGCTAGTTATTATAAGTCCTAACCATGATACAATCGGTGCGACTGGTTCATTTTGGTAAAGTTACCGGTGGGAATGTTTCAATTTTTTTAAAAGGACGAAATTAACCTTAATTTTTTTTTCCAAAGTTGCACATGTTGTCGAAAGTGACAATATCGTTGATTCGTTGTACTGTAAATTTCTGGGTCAAGATGTTGAAACTTTTGTAGCATGCAGCAAGTTCACAAGAATACTTGCAAACTGCAACTATTACATACGCAAGCCTTGTGCAATTGCCTACCAAACTCCAAACCAAAAATTGCAAGTTTTTTTTCTTAACATTTTCAAATTTAATTAGGACATGTTTGTATAGGCTAAAATACCACGAGTTTTAAGGAAAATTATATTATTCAGAAAAATACAATCTGAATCTTGCGTTTCGATTATTCTGAATAATGCATTATAAATATATACTTTTTATTGAAAATGTGTATATTTTTTTCTTTTCAAATATATTATGTATCTTATTTTCTTTTCAGCCAAACGCTTTAACACGTAGAACGATGTAGTTTTCAAATACATTATTTGAAAATTTGAATTGGATGTCAATTTGAAGAAAAAAAAATTGAAATCTTTAGTTACTTAAATAGTACCTTAATTTCATTGCATTTCTCGTACAACCATTCTGGACAATACACCTCTCCGCAAATCCAAGCCGTCAATCTCCAGCCCCACTACAGTCGAACGGCCCGCAGACACCCAACATTACAACCTCATCGCCATTATATAACCACAAAAAATGTCCCACCTTGGAACCCGAGAAACCCTAGACGTCACCCAATGTCCAAAATAGCCACCGTCGCCGTCGCGTCCCTCTTCGCCGCCGACAACCCTTTCCGGCGAAAACCCAACTCTTCCCAATCCCCCAATCCCACCACCCCTTTCCCTTCCTCTCTCGAACCGAAGAAGCGGAAGAGAGACAAGAAAACCCCCGTCGAACAACCCGAAACAGACACGAACGTTCCGAAGAAGAGGAAGGACGGGAATGTAGACGTGGGGAGTCCGAGGAAGAAGCGGAAGAGGCAGGAGATGGAGGAGGAGGGTATCGTGGTGGAAAGAAGCGATCTTGACGTGAAGGTTGGGGCGAAGAGGAAGGCGGAGGAGGAAAGCAAGAGTTTGGTGGTTTCGAAGGAGGCGTTTGACGATGAGGATAAGCTTGCGAGGACGGTTTTCGTCGGGAATTTGCCGCTCAAGACGAAAAGGAAGGTTCTTCTGAAGGAGTTTGGGGCGTTTGGGGAGATCGAGTCGGTTCGGATTAGGTCCGTTCCCATTGAGGAGGTGAGGTTTTTAGCGAATGGCGATGTGTTTATTTCGTCCTTTGGTTAAGTTTTTGTTTTGTTTGAAATGTTGGTTCTTTTAACAGACTAAGGCCCCGCGGAAGAATGCGATACTGCAGGGAAAAATCAATCAGAAAGTTGGCGGGTTAGTGTTTTCCATTTCTGAAATATTTTTGTTTTTGCTCCTTTTCTGCTCAATTGGTGTTTTACATGTTTTAAATGTCATGGAAATGGTATGTCAATTAGGCAACCAACAAATTGTTTTTTATATTTGGTTTTTGGAATCTATAGGCGGTTGTCACACTTTTTTTCTTTTGGATTGATTGAGGGGTCGTGCTCTTGTTATTTGCATTTTTAATTGACGAGAGAATTCTTATCAGTTAGATGTGTGACACATTTTTGAAGTTAAGGGTGTTGCTTTAAAATTGAGAGTTGAGACAAAGGTCATGAGACAAACTGTAATATAATTTAGAGATTTACTCTTTGGGCCCTTTCTATTGTGAAATCTCAGATGGTCAGTTGCACTTCGCATCATTGGGTCAATTGGAAACAACCTCACGTATTTACAGTGGTAGGGTCGCATACACACACACACACCTTGCTTAGGCGGGAGACTCTTTTGAGGTACTGGGGTAATGTTGATGATGATGACTCTTTCAACCTATGAGGAGTTCAACTTCGCAAGGGATGAGCTTTAGTGCCAGTTTTTTCCCCTTGAAATTTGTGTCTTCAAGCTTTAAATTACACTTACATCTATAACATCTCTTGTATTATCAAGTTTGGTACTTCATCTTGGTTTATGAATCTTTTGGATCTAGTTTGGTACTGAAGGCTTTGTCATTGTTCTAGATTTCTCACGATTTTTATTTGAGACATGGTGTTTGCTCTTCTTCAACGCATCAAGAAAAAAATATTGTTATTTGCATATCTTAACAGTTATTGTTTGGATGCTTGTACATCTTTTGGCTTAATTTCGTTAAATGATGTTTTCTACTGAACAGAACTTAAGAAGATTTCCTTTCTTTTAGTTCCAGAACTCTAGTGAACTTATGAAACTTATGGTGCACGTTCTCAGAACTGATATGGACGAAAATTACATGTGCAGGGTCAATGCATACATTGTTTATAAAGAGGAGCACTCAGCACAGGCTGCTTTGGAGCATAATATGGCAGTGGTATTGACATTTGAGTTCTTAAGGAAGAAAGTCTATCACATCATTTATTACTCTTTGTAACTATTCTAATTTTTCAATTCGTTTAGATTGGTGGAAATCACATTCGCGTTGACAAGGCATGCCCACCCAGAAAGAAGTTGAAAGGGGAAGCTCCGATTTATAGTCTAAAAAAGACAGTCTTTGTTGGTAATCTTCCATATGATGTTAAGGTAAGAGTCTTCTTAAATACCAGAAACCTTGTTGATCTGTTAAGTTTCTAACCTCTCCTTCACCATTCTGGATTTTTTCTTATTCTCAACCTGTAGGATGAAGAAGTTTATAAACTATTTTGTGGTGATAATCAATCAGAGTCCAATGTAGAAGCCATCCGAGTTATTAGAGATCCTAAGTCTCGCGTTGGCAAGGGCATTGCCTATATAATGTTCAAAACTCGGGTATGCTTAGCCACTTTGTTTCATAAGTTTTCTTCTTTATTTGTACTTAACAGTTCACTTTTGTATTGCCCCCCTATGTAGAGATTGCATCAACCATTGTTTAACAGTAATGGCTATAATTGTCTAGAGTTCTTTTATCTGGTGGCCCCCATATTGAAGTTTAGAACTGTAAGCTTATTTTATCTGTATATTACTATATTTGCTTGCTGTGATTCAGACCCGAACACCCAAGATTAGTAGTATCTTATGTTGAACAGGAAACTATTGCATCTTTGAGGACTTCATAGTACAATCTGTTAGGGATCAACCTGTGAATCAACTAGCAAAAAATGATCAAATAACATGTGTTTATATTTTTTTATGCAGGAATCTGCAAATTCAGTGGTAAAAAAGGAAGTGAAACTTCGTAATCGTGTTTTGCGGCTTTCTCATGCTGCAAAACCAGATACTACCCCTTCTAAGAGAAGACTTACTACTCCAAGGGATACGGGTTCTAAGAAAAGGGCCTTCTCTGCATCCATAAATAAGGAATCAAAATTCAAGGTGAAAGCTGATTCTGTCTCTTACCAAGGTTTACGGTCAAGCAAATCTGGTGTTTATAAGAAGGTCTCAAGGACTGCTCTGCGAGGGAAACTGTCTTCCGGAGGAACACCTGCCAAACCGGAAGGGAAGAAGAAACGTCTCACCAACAAACGACCTGCTGTTGCCGAAAGAAGGGCAAAATTTCTAAAAGAAGGCGAGAATAAAAGGAAGTTGGAAAATGGGACACCCGAAGCTACCCACAAAAATAAGAAGGCAAGGCATTTCAAGTAAATGAACCAACTGTTGTCAGACGATGCAGCTGTAGGTTTGTGACAGTTCATTTTAGAGGTCCAGCAGTCTTAAAGCCTTTGGAAGGTTGAGGCAAAATGTAATTCCTCTAATCTGAGATAACCAGTACCCTAGGAGCGTCTTCTAACAGGTTTATGTTGTCGGACATGTTTTATTATAATGTAATTTAGCCAGCATGATGATGGGCATGGATTGAGGTCGGCACCTAATCTCCGTACTCTGAGTCAGTTATGTAATGTACAGTGAAAGCTCAAATTAACGTTCTATGTTGAAACAAAAGAAAGATGGGCATTTCCTTGCTGATGCTCAGGGAATCAGGGTTTAAGAAAAGATCATCGTATTGCAGTTGAAAATCTTTGGTTATGAGGTTTAATTGCACTTGGAGACTGGAGTCGCTGTGATGTATTATTGCTGAACTAATTTGCTAGCACAAGTAAGATTAGTAATCAGCATCACATAGTATGTACTGTAATTGTGATTGCAGTAATGTTTAACTAGTTTCCTGGGGCATTGAAAGCAATCTTTCTTCAGTATTTTCCCATTTGTGAATTTTGTTCAACATTCAATTTCGGGCACTTTTATTATATGATGTGATTCGTAAGATGTAACGTTATCCTGATAAATTCCTTTTTAAAATACTTGTACCAAATAACGTCGCACTATTTATTTTCATAATTTTTATATATAAATTTCAAGCACACACTAGGATGTAAACGAAACGAGTCGAGTGAAATTTCGAGTTATAAGTATTATCTTATGTTATTATCAAATACAATTTTTTTATTATAAATGGAACGATGAAAACTTCGAACGAGCTATCGAGCCGAAACATCAATTTTTTTCGAGTTCAAGCGACTTGTTTACCGAATCAAATTTGAAGATTTTTTATTTTCATCAAGATCTTTCGTATTCAAGTTAAACTAGAATTGGGTATTTTTCAAGTCGAGCTATCGAAACTAACCAAAATGGTTAGTCATAACAGACACATATCATATATATTAGGATAAGAGCAAAAAATAAAAATAAAAATCGCTGGCTGACAGTTTAGGACACCGGAAATGGATCCGAATGCGCGCACGAAATTCACTTCTTCTACCTCTTCTCCTTTTTCCCGATTCCAAAACCCTAAAAAACCCAACCCCCAACAATGTTCAAACTCATCCAAACCATCTCCACCAGCATCCTAACCCGGTCCATCACAACCAAACCCACCTCCTCAAGGCACAATCTGGTGATCCAAACCCTAAAAGAGCACACCCTAACCGACGCCCAAATCGCCACTCTCCTCCAGAAGCAACCCCGCATCGTCAACTTCCACCCCGACCACACCATCAAACCAAAGATAAGCTTCCTCCACTCCGACCTCGGCCTATCCGGCCCCTCCCTCTTCAAGGTCGTCTCCTCCTACCCCTGGCCGCTCTCTTGCAGCCTCCCCAACTCCATCCTGCCCGCCGTCTCTCTACTCAAGGACCTCCTCGGCCCCACCGCCGACATCGCCAAGGCTGTCGAACGCAGCCCCAGACTGCTGAGAATCACCTGCGCCACCACGGTTGTTGAAAATGTCAAACGGCTCCGTGCTCTCGGCGTTCCGGAGTCTAGTGTGATGATTCTGATGGTTAACTATCCCAATGTGCCCATGTTGTCCCCTAAGTTGTTTAATTCGCTTATCGATGGAGTCACGAAGGTCGGGTTGGATCCGTGTAAGAAGATGTTTGTCCATGCTGTTATCGTCAGGTCGACTGTGAATCAGGAGACCTGGAATGAGAAGACCTGAGTTTTCCGCAGCTTCGGCTGCTCGGATGAGGAGATCCTTTTGGCATTTAGGAAATGGCCGTTTTCCTTCGCGTTGTCGGCTGAGAAGATATGGGCGGTGTTGGAGTTTTTCGGGGAGAAGCTTGGGTTGGGTCCGGTGGATATGTTGGTCAGACCGGTGGTGCTCACATCGAGCTTGGAGGAGACTATTGTTCCAAGGTATTCCGTTCTGAATGTGTTGAAGTCGAAGGGTGTTCTCGAGGGCAAGTTTAATGTTCTTGGTGCGTTGGGAAAAACGACTGCTAGGTTTGAGAAGGAGTTTGTAAAGAGGTACCAGACGGATTTCCCGGAGGTTTTGGAGGTGTATGGTGGGAAACTTAAATTCATGGAAATTGTTTGAACAATTCTGAGGATGTTCTCTAATTTGGCCCTTGTGAGCTCAAGTTCTTGCTTTGTGTTATTTCAACTGAAGTGTTTGGTTGCAGAGGCCTAATTCGACGATTACAGTGACCAATAGTGTGCAAATTGGGTATCCTTGTGCATTGACATGTTAGAGCGACAATTTCATCGGTGGTTCCGTGTTCGGGTTTTTCTGTGTGAAGATTATGCAGATTCTTCTGAATGGTGAAGACCGCTTATTGCTAAGCTGCAGCATTTTGTTGTGTACTAATTTATTAGCAAAGAAATACTATTGACCGTGGGTAGGCTTGTAGAGAGAGATTTGGGAAGATCTTGATCATTTGTCATTTGTTTTGTTCACAATTCTTGATCGATTATTTTTTACTCTGATTTCAAGTATCAGTTGCCGGGAATACAATGGGTTTATGGGAAATATTTGTATCTCTGTGAGAAAGGAAAGGAAATTTAGATTTCTTCACTTATTCTATTGGTTTTGCCTGTCTCGTGTTGTATTGTGGAATTTACATCGTTGTTGAGCCCTTCCAGATTGAACAAGATCAGGACATAATTGGATATTCATTGTTTCGTTATGGAGTTCCAAATGCTGATTCTGTAAATTTGTTATTTGTAAGCTTCACTAATGTTATGGCTCACCAAATGCGCCCCAAACAAGTTGTAAGAAGCTAGAGAATCAGAGTACAACACGTTTGGCTTGTAAGACAACAGACAAGGGCTGCAGAATGAATGTCTGCTTAGATCTTTAGATTAAATGGGAGTTGAGAATCAGACATTTCATTTGTTTGCAGGAAGACGTACACATGATTTGTATTGTATGTTAGTAGAAGTATTTTGTGTCCATTTCCACTATGTCAAAGATTAAATATTTTTTGACATTTGGAGCATCATGAACTATATCAAAGGGTTATTTAAACGATCTGCATTTTTTTATTGTGGAATCGTAGATGGTTAGTTACATTTGGAGCATCATTTGAGTCAATTGGAAACAACCTTACTGTTTTACAGTGGTAGGGTTGCGTACATCCGACCCCCATCTCGCTTAGGCGGAGCCTCTTACGAGGCATTTTGGTTATGTTGATGTTGATGTTGATGTTGATGTGATGTTAGTAGAAGTGTTTTGACATGACTATGGGAAGGTAATGTTATAGCTCATCTTCTAGAAGAATGAGACAGACGTGATTCTGAATGTTGTCAATTTTTAGAGTGTGAAGTTTATTATTATTAGGATTTAGGAGAGTTGCTTTTATTTATGATAAAATCACTGAACATGATCACTTACTTGCAAATAGTTGGCTAATACTGCTCATCGTTTGAAACTGAAAAATATAATGAATACATAAAATAGTAGTGTAAAAATAACTCATAAGTAATTGCTTTGCAGTTAAACATGCTAGACTAAAAATTCTGTGTTAAGGATGTTTAATATGTAAAATTAGATGAAAATGTTGATAACAAATTGTGCAAAGTTTGATAAATCTCACATTCAAGTTCAACTGCACATAACCAACTAAAAAAGAAAGAAGAAGAAGATGACCCAGAGAAATTGTGAGCCACATGAAAAGGGACCATACCATTCTGTTATCCTCACTTCCCTCACCTGTCCTTTACAGAGTAGAAGAAGTTAAGCAAGAACAAGAACTCTACCAACTTCACCAGCCATGCTCTCCACCACGGCACCTCAAATTTGCTTCTCCAAACCTGGAATCTTCCCCACTGCAACTGACAATTCATTTGCCAACGGTGTTCGTCTAAGGATCACCCGTCTCAGGGGTGAAAGGAGAACAAAATTGGCCGTGAAAGCCCTTCTCACCAATCCAGACCAATTCGAGGTCGGGAAGTGTTGGATAATTGAGTTTGGGCTAGGCCCATGAATAACTCAATTGAAGAAATCCAATGTTGAGATGAAGATGAGAACTATTGTCCCATGTGCCATGTGCTCACCTCACTTTTAGTCCCACATTGGTGAAGCTAACAAGTTGAAGGATGTTGATAAACATACTATTCACTTGTCACTTTGTAGGTGGAAAGAGAGGAGGAGAGAATTCTCCATACACACGCGCGTGTGCGCCCGTCCCGTCCCGGTCCGGGACGTGGCGTGGCGTGGTAGCGGGGGATTTGGGGGAAATTAGAGGTTTTAGCCTCAGGGTGATGGGTGTATTTATTTTTGGACCTCAAGATAATTGTTTTTTCAATTAAGTCCTTGACGGTTACAAGAATAAATACATATATATATATCATGACAGTTTCCTCCTAAATACACACGTCTTATTTCCCATCATCTCTCTACGAAAATCGTCCCTCTCCGGCGATTTCCTATCTCCGAATCCAGAGTTGTTCAACCCCGATTTTTGCGAGGTTCCGCGCTGCTTTCGTGGTCCGTCGACTCCGGTGTGCGCCCGATCTCGACGGTGAGACCGTTCTATCCTTGGAGAAAACCGGCAGACCATCAAACGCACTGGTATGTGGGTCGATATTTTCTCTGAGGCAAGTCGCCTTCCGACGGCTCGGTCTTTGAGGTCCTTTCTGATCATTTTTCCTGCGTTTCTTGTTTTGCTTTACATGTTTTTGTATCTTGGCTTTATCTGGATCCTTATGGAATATTTATTCGACATATGTAACTCACTGTATTACATGATCATATTTGTAATTGTAACAACAGGAAGCTCCTGGGGAGCTATGGATTCATGAATGTCACCAGGTTTTGTGCCTTTTCTTTTCTGAAAGTTTGTTTTTCGACTTCATTTGATGAATGTTTGCTTCTTGTGGTCGTGCCCTAAAGATCATCTTTTGAATCAGGTTTTTGTGAAATGTATCATTGATTGTCTCTTCAGTAGTTAAATCATTATAGTTTGGCATTTGAATGCATTTCATAGTTGAGTAACTACCGATTATAAGAGGCATTAAGAGTAATCTAGCTGTATTCTCACAGCACTTATCTAGGACACTCAAACATCAATTGACTTATTCATCACCATTAATAGTATACCAGATAATTGTTATTAGCTTTGTAACATAAAAATACACTAAATGGCTCTCCCGAAGTATCAAAATTTGTCACATAATTAATTTTACCTTTTAATATATTTTAAATCGAACAGTTACTCGTCTTTCCAATCTGGAGGTTTAACTGGTGCTACAATTGAAGATTTCACACGTGCTTATTCGTCTGAAGATGATGATCGCTTAAAAATTCAAGATGTAGGCGAGGGGGAAGTGAAGATCAGGTGCCTCATGTTAATACTGTATCTAGCCTTAGCTACGAAAACTGTTTCGTGTTTTATGACTAATGAAATCCTGTTGTTCATGACAGTTTGTTTGCAGGCTTTATGAGGGAAGAGTATCACAAGGTCCATCAAGGGGAATCCGTGTTATCTTTAAGGTATGAATAGATACATTGTTTACTTTTCAGGAAACAAAAAATTATATGGTTGTTTTTTTTATATTAGTTTTCTCCATTTACGTAGAATAGCAGCAATTTTCAATTATTCTGAACCTAAGTGTCTAGAATTGCAGTTTGTTTGGTGGTTCCTTTTAAACTAGCGTTCTGTAAATTTAACATATTCTGATGCGCTGACCATTTAGTACTCATTTTGATCATTTTAATGTGTCTTGACATGCAGACATTTGCTTCCTGTTATCCCTAACCTTTGCATTTCTATTACATGTTTGATATAGACCATTTTTTCTTCTAAACATATTTGGATCTTATAAATTATCATGTTTTGGTGCCTAATTGGCTATGAATTGATGTACATATAAAAATCACATTTTCGAGTTAAATCCCATAGTTCTTCTCAAGGTATATCCTGGAAAGAGAGCTGCTGGTACTGAGGCAGATATGATGGCAGCCAATGAGCTAAGTGCTCATCTTTCCCTTCAGGCAATTACCTGATCATTTTACATGGCTATAACATCCGGTGATAAAAATACAGTAGGTTATTAATCAAATTATTCTTATTTTATGCAGGAGGATTCAAAACGACGATCTGAAAACATCCAAAATTTGTTAGGGGGCTTTGAAACAAAAACTGGGGAGCAGGTTTTGTGTGTTAGACTGTTAGACACTCTGATGCTGCTTGTTGAAAAATGTCAGCATTTTCTTTAACTGATATTTGTTTTGCAGTGGCTTGCATTCCGAAATGATGGGAAATATAGTGCTGCAGACTATGCAAAGTTCTCAAGCGAGGCAATGTCAAGTAATCCTGCTAGTGGAGAAAGCATGTCATGGAATCCATTTGATAAAGAGCAGACCACATTAACAGGAGAAGATTTTTTATTGTCAAGCTGTTAAATGGGATTATGAATGGGCTTGCCTTTATGCATGATAATGAAAGATTACATCAGAGTCTCGGCCCTGCTTCTGTTGTTCTCAAGTATGAAAGTCATTTATACTTACAGAAATTTCTAACAGCAACTGCCAGGCTGCTATATCTGTTATTTTCTCACGTACCATGTTGACAGCACTGTAGTGGAGAAGGATGCACCATATCTAATTCCTCAACTTCGAGACCTGGCTTTCTCCGTGGATATTAAGTACTATATCCTATTTCTCTCCATCTTGTTTGTTCCTTGTTGGTTTGGTTTTGTTTCTTTAGTAAAATTTCATTGCTTTGTTATAATCCTTTTATCTGGAGTCACCATCTTTTTCTCTTTACTGAATGTACATAACAAGGTTGTATTTATTAATTCTTCCTTTGAATGTTTCAAGTAGCTTGCTGTTACATTTTACACCGGTATCTATGATAAGGCTTGACGATCAATTAAGTACTTTGGAATTCTGATGCAGATATTCTTCTCTAGAAGCAGGTCCTGTAGGACTGTCAGAGGGATTGTGGCGCCGCGCAACTTCAGCTGGGGCTTTTACCCTCTTGGAGAAAAGAGCTTTTGGAATAGCTGATGATATGTGAGATATTGAATTTTTTTTGTGGTGGGATTTCTTAAATTAAACTTGTAGCTTAGGTTCACTTAGTTGTACCTTTCCCATACAGTTATGAGGCAGGTTTTCTTGTTGCATATTTGGCATTTGTTCCATTTTGTGAAGCTGGTGTTGTAGATGGGCTTTCTTTGCAGGCAAGAAAAAAGAAAGATCAAGCTTCTTAGAGTTCACTTGGGTTTCTCAAATAACTAATTTTGTGATTCTTAACTTGCAGAGGCTCTTCGAGAGCACATGTCGTCTTGATTTAGAAGCTGTAAGAGAGTAAGTACTCTTATAGTTATCTGGCTTGTTTTCTACCAATAAATTCAGATTACCTACCTGATATCCAACTATCCAGAATTCACCATGGGGTTGGCCCTTCTTATCGTGATGGACACTGCGGGCAATGCCTACATTACTGGCAAAATAAACCCTTAGTCTACATATAAGGGCTTCATGTCTTACAGATACTGTAAAAGTAAAAAAGGGCAAATCTTTTGTAGATTATTTAAGAAGTCTACCTTGTGTTATATGAATAAGCTTCTTGCCTTTTCTAGAAGTGCCATAGTTCAATCAACTTGCTGATTGTTTCACTTGTGGAATGATTTATAATTTTCCCCTTGTACTCAGATGGATATCAAATATGTGTACCACCTTAGTCCCTAATTACCTGCATTACATGTCCTTATAGTCCAAATAGTTTATTGTAGCAAATGCAGATATAGCTCTGTTAATAAACGTAAGTGCCATTTGTATGGACCATCCCCTGGACCATTTAATTGTCTTTCGCTAGGCAACATCAGGATTTCAGATTTTATGTGACAATTTACGTTAAAATCTCCAAGTTTGAGGTCTAGAATTATTATTAGTTGTAAGCAACAGGAGATATCAAAATCACTATCCTCATTCCAACTTTGGATCCTGCATTTTGGCAAGAGTACTAATTTCAACAAAAAAAATTCAGGTACTGCCTTGCAGATGACAGATTAATAGAAGCCGTCAAATTTCTAGATCTTGGTGAGCGAGCTGGTTGGCAATTACTACAGGTTAGTTCTAGTTCCTACCCAGTAATCTTGGCAACACTTCAAATATGTCGAGTTCTTTCTTCTTCAGACTAATTTTACTGTACTGCAGCCTAGACAAAATTCTGCAACAGGCTATTTTATTTCAGCATCCCTGCATTATTTCCTGATAACATAGAAGAGAGTAAGTACTCTTATAGTACAATCTGTTGAAATGGAGCGTAAACTTGAAGAAAAAAACATTGTTAGTATTTCTAGTTGCCTTTTTGATACAGGAGCATCAGAGGAGAATCAAATGGGACTAAAATAAGAAATTTTGTTCGACTCAAAAGTCCCAAACTAGGTTGGATGGTATTGGTTACTGTGAGCTGCCATTCCAAGGGAAAATATGAAACTTCTTTGAAATTACTCATAGAAGACAAGATTACTAATGTCAGTGTTTCACCTTCAAATTCTAATGTCGACATCTTTCGAACCAAGAATTACACTAGTGTTGCCTTCAAGTTATAATGTCGACATCTTGCTAATCTACAATTACACACACAAAGCAATGATTACAAGAAACCTCTTAATATTTTTCTAAAACCTCTACTTATTATTAACTAAACTTCAAAATGCGATTCATTTTGCAGAGGCGACTCAACAGGGCCGTCTCGGAAATTTTTGAGACCCTGTGCGAAAATCAACAACGAGGCTTCTAAATTTGAAAAAAAATTGTCCTCCTAGTTTAAATAATAAAAATTTCACTAACTTAATGTAATATTAATAGAATTTTTTTTTCCTCTTAACAATATTTGAGACAAATTTATCAATGTTTATGTACTATTTATGTGTTAACACTAATTTTCTTTGCGACTTAATGTAGTCATTTCAAGATAGGGATCCTTCCAGTTAGACTGATTCAGTTGGCTTAAAAGAATCATCGTAAAGGAAACACAAAGCTCTAATTTTGTGAATAAGTTGGACATTCAATTTTCATTTCTAGTTTATTCCGATTAGTTTGAAATTAAAGACACTGTTGTTGCTGCAAGTCAGGCATTCAATTGACGATGTGAATATCTGGATGTAAAAATGACTTCTTGTAGGACTAATCAAAAGCTAACGGAAGTCGGCCATCATTTTCTTTCATTTCCTTCAACATGCCAAATGCATGTTCGATCTTGGTATCATCCATTAGGATAACTCTTCTTACCAGTGATAACAACCTAAGACACAATGCATGGTTGGCATGTGTTCACTGCTTACTTGTTTGTGAAGGGAAAATGGTTAAATTTGCACATAAAACTCATTATTTCTCATTTGTTTAGTATCTTACTAAGTTATGTGAGGAGTGATCAGCTGCCTTAAAAAAGTAGGGGTGAGTAAGGACCGGTCTGGTCCGGGTTTTTGGACAGGACATGACCGGACCCAACCAATCCGGGATCCGGAGTTGATCCGGTTCTGGTCCGTTTTTTTTAAATTTAAATTTAAGGTTAAAAAACCAATTCTGCCTCGGACATGTTGCTCACCCTATAAAAAAGTGTATACAAAACTGAACATTCGGTAATAACTTTGATTTTAAATTCTAATTGGAAAATTCAAATCGTAGATCTTATATTATAACACAATATTAGTATGTATGTCAAAAATCAAAAAATTAAATGTTGTTTTATATAAGATCAAGTGATGTAAAATTTATAATTAATTTGGTGCATTGATTTTTTATCCTTCAAATATCGAATGAAATGACTTCCAATTTTAAGATTTTTGACTTCATACTTATATTTTGTTATAAAACAAGATCTTATGGTTCAGAATTTTATTTCGAACTTTAAATTTAAGTTTTCGAAAAGACTAAATTGATGACAATATGTTTTAATTGTAGATTCCTCTTTAACAAAACAAGAGAAAAGGAGAGAATTTCAGAAAGAGATAAATTGAGGTGTACTTTCCATCTATTCCCTATTTTTCACCCTCTTTACATCTAAGTCCAAACACATATAAACCATGGCGAAGTGGTTGCATGTGAACACTACAACGAAAAAAAATCATGACTCCATATTTTCTTTTCCAGATAGTTTTTTTTTGATAGGCCATTACTATATTTAGGGGTGAGCATCGGTCTGGACCGGATCCGGATTCTCTCTGGGGTCCGGACCGAAGACCGGACCGATCAGGTTCGGTCTGGACCGAACCCGAACTGAACTTTTGTGGGAATTTTTGGGTTTTGGTCCGGAACCGGACCGGACCGGACCGAAACCTGAATCGCTCCAGTGGGCCGGACCGAAACCCGGACCGATTGGTTTCGGTCCGGACCGAATCCGGACCGAACCGGTCCGGTCCGGTCCAAAAACCCGGACCGGACCGGAAGTTACTCTCCCCTAACTATATTGCTAGAGGTAAAATTTACAAATTCGTTAAAAAATTATGGTAGTTTGACGATATAATTGATTAGCTGTAAGAGGAAAACAGAAGTAATGGACACCATGAATCCACGATAATGATGGAGACATGATAAATTCCGAGGTGCCACAGTATTTATCTAGCATAGAGCCGTAGGTGGTAGATTCTCTTTGTGCGCATCGCATGGGAGGTCTAGAAATCAGAAAATAAATATTTCTTAACACATTTGGATCTTGTCACGTAAGACCACGTATTTCTTTATTTAATGCAGGTCTTTGCATTTATACTCTGTACAGCTGTACTTGACAATAGTTCTTTGTTATCTTCTGCTTTCTTTAATGGGAATAATTACATTACTTGTACTCTTGTTCTAAAGAATGATATTTATTTGAGTGTTGGAGGACAACTTGGATTTCTATTGGTTCTGAAAAAAAAATGGGATTTTTGCTTGGGTGCACCTCCAAAAGTTGTTTATTGGACCTTTGCACTTGTGTATTTTTTTATTGCTCCAGAACGCCCACAAAACAAACTAATTGCTTGGGTGCACCTTCCTCTAACACCGTTAACGGATTTTGTGACACCGTTAGTTGCCCTGTTAAGTTCGAATTCAAACGGTCGACCGAAAGCCAAACGGTCGACCGAAAACCAATTTGACTCTCAATTCGAGGTGATCGAGCCTAAATATGCTACTTGACACCTAATTAGACATCAATTAAGTTCAAATCCAAACGGTCGACTGAAAGCCAAACGGTCAACCGAAAACCAAATTGACTCACAATTCGAGCCGATCGAGTTTTCTAGATACTTTCGATGTTAATTAGAGCTCGAATTGGTGTCTAATTAGGTGTCAAGTAGCATATTTAGACTCGATCACCTCGAATTGAGAGTCAAATTGATTTTCGGTCGACCGTTTGGCTTTCGGTCGACCGTTTGAATTCGAACTTAACGGGGGCAACTAACGGTGCCACGAAATCCGTTAACGGTGTTAGAGGGAGGTGCACCCAAGCAATTAGTTTGTTTTGTGGGTGTTCTGGAGCAATAAAAAAATACACGAGTACAAAGGTCCAATAAACAACTTTTGGAGGTGCACCCAAGCAAAAACCCCGAAAAAAAATAGAACTAAGAAGTCAAAATAACCAGCAGTTTGTGAAAATTTACATGGGTAAGAGAGTAAATATAGTTTGGTCAAATGTATTGATCATTTGTTACTTTCAGCAATTCTGAAATAAGTTGATGTATAGTAGGAGTTTGGTCAAACATAAAAAAATTCCGGAACCATAAACAATTTGCGATTAAACAATGCTCACGTACACAGTATCCCTATTAATGATATTTGATATTTGTTATCGGGAATAAGAACATAACACAACATTACCTTTTATTTTAGCTATTTTATTTAATCCTTCAGTATGAATTTAATGCAAATAGACGATTGTAATTTTAGCACACAAAAAAACTAACTAGAGTTACCCATTGACAGATCATGAGACTTGGTGTTACATCCTAAATAGCTATGGAACCCCACTCTACATCAAAATAAGGGTTGTGCTTCACCTCTTGAAGAAAGGAACTTTATGTACTTTGTCTTTTTCTACCTAAATAACAGGAATAATTTTAATTACAAGGGTATATATTCATATTCTACCAATCACGGTATGTTATAATAGTAGAGATCGAACTTGCATTCTACCTTCGTTCAACTGACAAATTGTAATACATGCTATCGTATATTTTTACATATTTTGTCTACTTAACTTACTAATAAACACATACAACCATGTATATCCTAATTTTTATGCATTATTATTATTTCATTTATTTTAGTGGAGTTTGTTTGTGTGATTATTTCTCATGGAACATCAAATCTGTAGTTGAATGCTTCTTTCGACTGATGATTAGCAATACCTAGAAAACATATTAGCCAACAACTCATGTTATATAACCATTTGTCTAAAACGACGTCAACCAGCAAATGTCTGAACTATCACTTTCTTCCTTTTTAGATTTTCATCAGCTTCATTAAATAAATGTCCTCTTCCACCAATAATTTTTGGTTTTTCCTTCTCATTTCCGATCCTAAACAAATTCCTATTCCCATCACCTTATGCCAAGTTGTCAACAAAGAAACAACAACACAATCATTTTCGTCATCACTCACCTTCTTAACTATATTATGGATGGGACGGTTGAAGTAGTATCCATCGTACATCGATGCCATTCATTTAATAAATTAATAACTTACATTTAGAAAATTTATATCATTTCTCCAACAACAACACCCAAAAATGCCCAAGATCTAACCAATAATTGCTTTTGTATCCGACTTTCAACATCCATTACGTCACAAGAATACTACAATATTCATGAAGCAATGGTAGACTTTAGAGCACCCATAGTTCTTTGTTTAGCACCGATCTCAAACACCCTATTACTCCCTCTGACATTGTTGTTATTAGTATGAAGTTAGCCATAATCACAATCATATCAACTAAGGGTACAAACAATGACGAACATAATTTACAAAGAAGTCTAACAAGTTGAATTAAGTCATAAAGCTGCCTAAGAGTATGCATGAATTCCAATAGACAATAGTAAGTTCGCAGTTAGGATTTTCCTCTACTTCGTTTCCACCACCTTAATATAAAAAAAACTATTCATCTAAACCGATTGACTGACCATGCGATTATATATAAGCCTAAGAAATGGACTGAAAGGTATACCCGAAAAAGTCCAATCAAATGGACTTAAATGGCGTTTAGAGTGTCTCTAAGCTTGAGGTTACTTTGCTACTTGGGTAGTTTAAGGGATACTAGTCTAATTAACCTTAATAATATCCTAGCAATATTAGAAGGATTTGAATAGGCTATGATGATCACACGACTCTCGCCTACCGAATCTTCACAGAGGCGTGAAGTTCTAGGGGACAACAAAATGATAAGATTCGGATCTGCACTACTAGCTTCACCCAACATGTTCCACATCACTTAATCAGATTTCATACGGTGTCCCCACCAATTTATTTGTTCAGTCTATTATTTGCAGACGTACACGCATTCAATTTTTCTTCTTGAACTTTCATTTTGTAACACTTTATCTTTTGAGTTTTAATTTTTTATTATTTAACACTCTCGACATCTTTTCCTAATTTTTTTGTTGTCACTCAATCCGACCCAAATTCCAACCATATTCGACATCCGTTTCGATCCAAATTTTCACGTAAATATAGGTTTAGGAGTGTATTAGAGATACAAAAAAATTGGGAAAAAACGTCGAGTTTGTGTTAAATAATGAATTTTTGAAACTCATGGAGACAAAGTGTTACAAAATGAAAGTTCAGGGGAAGTAATTGTTAAATTTGAAAGTTCAAGAGTACAAAGTGATATCAAAACATACTTCAGAATGTCAAACTGTAATTAACCATTTTTTCAGGTGACAACATACATTCTAGCGATAGAATAAATTTTATACATGCACGATGCAAAGATTAACCTTTAACTAAAAGATGTGGCTGACATAAATAACAATTGTCTTACAACTTATTAAGAAAGACAGAACAAAATTAATGCAAAATAAAAAAAGTGAATTTCATTTTTTATGTATATGCTCGGAATATTATATGCAGACCTAAAAAATGGAATTTTAGTTCGTGGTAATTTATATATATAATTTAAAAAAAATCAATGATAGGAATGGAGAACGATTAACGTGGGTAAGTACCTTTTCACGATGAAAGTTAAGGACCATTAAAATATATCATAGCGACCTTTTGACTTATTAGAGTTTAACATTTTCAAGTTAATGGAGTAATAAGTGTCCAACATTTATGGGCCAACATTTATAGTTGCTGATGCATTCGATATATTCTTACTACATCGCGTGAAGTTAGATCTTTTTACTTAAACATCATGTCATGAATAAAAACTCAAGTGATTAGTGTTTACTCACGTAAATATTCTCTTACATAAAAGTCATATTAGTCACCAACTACAAATTCCTCCATTATCAATTTATCATCCACTTCGAATGTATCATAGATTTGTCATGGATAGTATGGAGGGTGTGAGTCGTAAAAATAAAGTTACCTACCGAAGCATTCACATAAATAAAAATTCTCCTTGGGTGGGGATGCAAAAAACCCGTCGACAACGTGACGCCCTCCTATACCCCTATCGGCCAAAGTAGCAGGCACTGTAGAGTGCGGTTACCACTGCGCCATCGCCATTGGACCCAGTGTCAGACCAGCACCACCACCACGGTACTATATTATTTCTTCTCCTGGCCGGTGAACTCACCTCCGGTGAGCAAACCTCGACACTCATTTTAACTCCTTTCAACCCAAGAAAAGAAAGCAATAACATCACTACACTATCAAAAAGGTAGGGAACCAAAACCAACGCCTTTTGGTTCCACTTACCTCCCACTTTTTCTCTCCCTCTATGTCTAAAACCACCAAATTCTATTTTTTATTTTCCTCAAAATATTATTTTCATAGGACTCACAATTTGAACTATACTCTTTCTTTTATGACTTACAAATCCCAGACACCCAGTTGCGCTATTAAGATAGGTGGACTATGATTTCAAATAGGACTTACCTACATTATTTACAATGAGCGCATTTTACCAAATGTCACCGTTGACCTCGATCCGTTGACCTTATGGTAGCAAGATCGCAAAAAAGTCATTCACGAAAGTTGTAACGTCCCGAAACAGCGGAAGATTTAAAATTTCGAAATAACGAATAAAACCGACAACCCAAGGCGGGAACGTCACTAATATATAAATATATAAATCCGGGTGCACCCAAAATACAAGGAGTTTACAAAAGGTGTACAACTACAATCCAGATGAAAGAAATGAAAATACAAGTAGTCGTACGATCTCGCAAATGCCGAAGAGGATCCGACTCCAAAGCGCTCCGTCCTCGGTCACCACCCACCTGGACCTACTGCGGTCCTGAAAAAGATGCAACAACAATGCCTGAGTTTCCAGAAGGAAACCCCGTATACCAACTCACCTATATGCATGCATCACATAATGAACCTATCATACTAGTAGCATGTCATGGCATCAACAGATATGGAAAACAGTTTCCCCGAAGGGTAAAACAGGACATCAGTCCGACAATCAATCATCGGGTCTCCCGAAGAGACCTACTGCAGGCACATGCAGTCTAGTAGCCCGCGACATCGCACCCCCCACACGCAGCTACACTACTCAAGGGTTCGGCAGGGAGCCTCTGTCACGTCTACGCGCCGATAGAAACAGATCTGTAAATCTCAGTGGTCGGGGCCACAGGGACCAACGGGGCCGTCGCCCGGAAGGTATAACAACATCATCTCGGTAGGTGCCCAGCCGAGGAAAACAACAAGCCGGCACAGCCTCGGCCCAACAATCATCATCGCCGGCACAACCTCGGCGGCATCACCGGCACAGCATCGGTGGTCCATCACAACAGTCCGGCACAGCATCGGACAGATCCAGACCGAAGTCTGCCAGGTCATCGGGCTCCTCGAGCCGCGAACACCAACCGCGCCGCTATAAAAGCAGGGCAGCGACCTCCGTAGCCCCAAGGGCCGGTAGTCACCTCACCCAACGCCAGTTGCGTGCCCGCACAACATCAATACTGGGATCCGCGATCCCTCAGGCCTGCTATACTACAAAGTGCCAACAAACATCTCAAAAGTCACGGTCCATACATGGAGCTGACGCGTCCCGAACACCCACACTCTTCCCAACGGCGGTCCCTGGGCAGGCACGCATCACGCGCCCACCGTCACCTCCCGGCTCACGCACAAGGCGAGGACACGGGTTTCCGTGGCAAAGTTGGCGTTCAAAAAGGGAACCAGGAATTCTGTCCTGGGCCCAAACGGTCGACCGTAAGAGGTGATTCGGTCGACCGTTTCCAGAAAGGAATCGGTCGACCGTCCCTAACACGGTCTACCGCTGCGCACAGAACACAATCCCCCAACGGTCTACCGAAGGTCTAAAACCGGTCGACCGAACGAGGTCAAAATCCGGAGTCTGGTCAACATTACAATCTAGTCTATCGGTCGACCGACTCAGGTCCCGGTCGACCGAAAACTAACAGTACAGCTTCAACATCATTTTAATCCATCGGTCGACCGACTCAGGGGTCTCGGTCGACCGACAACAGTTAGGGTCAACCTACATTCTACGTTATATAACGGTCGACCGAACTAACTCCAAGGTCCGAACAGCATGCAATATAATCCAATATAAATATGTTCCGGTCGACCGAACACAAGGCCTCGGTCGACCGAAACGCAACAGACAGCAAATAAACACATGCACTCGGTCGACCGTCCAAGGACCGGTCGACCGTCCGGTCGTCTTCAACCTCGCGCCAGCCGAGGTTTCTTCGCCCAAACGCGACGTCGGAGAGGCCTCCGACCTCCTCCGACCGACCAACACGACCCTCTCATGAGTGTCAACAACAAAACCACACTAGAGAGCGGCATACCTCAACGAAACGACGAAAATGCCGGAGCAACGCTCGCGCAACGCCGCCTCCGGTGATCTCCCCGCGCGCCTCCTCCACGCACCTCACTCCACCGTGGTTGCCTCCGCAGCTGCACTCACGCACCAGGAGAAGAAGAGAGGAAGAAATGAGAGAGATCCAAATGAGGGTGAAGAGAGAGAGAGAAAAACTTAAATACCCTACACCCCATCACCACTCCCTCACCCTACACCATCACTCTACACCCCAACCCATACTTCCCATCACATCCACCACTCCTTCCTCCATCCCTATGCAAACCCCCTCCTAATCCTCCTCTAATCACCACTAATCCAAGGTTAACCCTAACAAGGGTTTGGGTTCTTACAATCCTCCCAACTTAAAAGGATTTCGTCCCGAAATCAAAGCAAACTACTCACCGAAAAGCTCTGGATACTGCCTCCTGACATCCTCCTCGATCTCCCACGTGGCCTCACGCTCACTGTGATGCTGCCATCTGACCTTCACCATCGGAATGGTCCTCCTCCTGAGCTGGTGATCCATGCGATCAACAATCTCGACCGGCCTCTCCTCGAGCGACAAGTCCTGCTGAATCTCTGGCACTGCTATCTCAATAACGTGAGACGGATCTGCAACGTACTTCCTCAGCATCGATACATGGAAGACGTTGTGAAGACCCGAAAACTGCGGCGGCAAAGCAATCCGGTAGGCAACCTCTCCAACTCGGTCCAAGATCTCGAACGGCCCAACATACCTCGGACTCAGCTTCCCCTTCTTCCCAAACCTCATCACACCTCGGGCAGGGGAAATCTTCAGAAACACATGGTCGCCCACCTCGAAACTCAGCGCTCGTCTGCGTCGATCTGCATAACTCTTCTGCCTGCTCTGTGCTGTGGCCAGTCTCCTCCTGATCACATCAACCTTCTCTGAGTACATCTGTACAATCTCTGGCCCCACTAACTGCCTCTCGCCCACATCACTCCAGCATACCGGTGATCTGCAAGGCCTCCCGTACAGCGCCTCGTACGGCGCCATCCCAATACTCGAGTGGTAGCTGTTGTTGTAGGCGAACTCTATCAGCGGCAGGTGCTCATCCCAGTGCCCTGCCCAGTCCAGTGTGCATGCTCTCAGCATATCCTCCAAGGTCTGTATCGTCCTCTCTGACTGACCATCGGTCTGCGGATGAAACGCTGTACTGAATCTCAGACGCGTCCCCAAAGCCTGCTGCAGACTCCCCCAAAATCTGGAAGTGAAACGAGGATCTCGATCGGAGATGATGCTCACTGGCACTCCATGTAACCTGACTATCTCCTCCACGTACAACTTAGCCAGACCCTCCAAAGGCAACGTGGTCCGGATCGCTAAGAAGTGCGCCGACTTGGTCAGTCGATCGACTATCACCCAAATCGCGTCGTGGAATCTCCTCGTCTTCGGCAATCCCGTGACAAAATCCATCGTCACGTGCTCCCACTTCCACTCAGGAAGCTCAATACACTGCATCGGTCCTGCTGGCCTCTGATGCTCAATCTTCACCTGCTGGCAGACCAAGCATCGCTCCACAAACTCTGCAATATCCTTCTTCATGCCCTTCCACCAGAAGTTCCGCTGCAGGTCCTTATACATCTTCGTGCTCCCCGGATGAATGGTGTATCTAGCTCTGTGTGCCTCCTCCATGATGTCATCTCTCAGCCCATCAACCTTCGGCACCCAAATCCGACTCCTGAACCTCAGACCACCATCAACCCCCACACTGAAATCTGATCCATCTCTGGAAGCCAACTGTAGCAGACCAGCTAACTCCCCATCCCCCTGCTGGGCCTGAACTAACCGTGAGACAGTCTGCGGCTCCACCCGAAGCCCAGCAATCACTGCTCCCTCTGTACCCTCTGTGAACGGTCTCCACTCTGACAAGGCCTCGAGTAGCCTCCACTCCTGGATGCACAGACTCGCAACTGAAACCTCCACCTTCCTGCTCAGCGCATCTGCAACCGAATTCGCCTTCCCCGGATGATAGGAAATGGTGAAGTCGTAGTCCTTAATGAACTCGAGCCATCTGCGCTGCCTCATATTCAGCTCCTTCTGCGAGAACAAGTACTTCAGACTCTGATGGTCGGTGAAGACCTCGAACTGCTCGCCATACAGATAGTGCCGCCAGGTCTTCAACGCGTGAACTACTGCTGCTAACTCCAGATCGTGAGTAGGGTAGTTCTTCTCGTGCACCTTCAGCTGTCTCGAAGCATACGCGACCACCTTCCCATGCTGCATCAGAACACAACCCAAGCCTACTCCTGATGCATCACTGTAAATCACGTAGCCTCCACTGCCACTCGGTAGCGTCAGAATCGGCGCTGTCGTCAGACGCCTCTTCAGCTCCTGAAAGCTGTCCTCGCACTTCTGGGACCAAACGAACTTGACGCCTTTCTGCGTCAATGCTGTCAGCGGCGATGCAAGTCTGGAGAAATCCTGGATAAACCGTCTGTAATACCCTGCCAGACCTACGAAACTCCTGATCTCCGTCACGCTCGTCGGGGCTCTCCACTGAGTCACTGCCTCGACCTTCGCCGGATCCACTGAAATCCCATCTGCTGACACAATATGCCCCAGAAAAGCCACCTGATCCAACCAAAACTCGCACTTCGTGTACTTGGCATATAGCTGCTGATCCCTCAAGATGCCAAGCACAATCCTCAGGTGCTCTCGATGCTGCTCCCGGTCAGGCGAGTATATCAAAATGTCGTCTACGAATACAACGACAAATCTGTCGAGGTACGGCTGGAAGCTCCTATTCATCAGATCCATGAATGCTGCAGGCGCATTCGTCAGTCCAAATGGCATCACCAAGAACTCGTAGTGGCCGTACCGCGTCCTGAAGGCTGTCTTCTGAACATCTGCCTCCCTGATCCGCAACTGATGATAACCCGAACGCAGATCGATCTTCGAGAACACTCTCGCCGTCTGCAACTGATCAAACAAATCATCAATCCTGGGCAAAGGGTACCGGTTCCGAACGGTAACCTTATTCAGCATCCTGTAGTCGATACACATCCGCAACGACCCATCCTTCTTCTTCACGAAGAGCACAGGCGCTCCCCATGGAGAAACACTCGGTCTGATGAACCCGGACTCCATCAACTCCTGCAACTGCTTCTTCAGCTCTGTCAACTCTGCAGGTGCCATACGATACGGAGCCTTCGACTGAGGTGTCGTACCCGCTACCAGCTCGATGCCGAACTCAATCTCTCGGTGCGGCGGTAATGCTGGAATCTCTGCTGGAAATACATCCGGGAACTCCTGCACAATCTCTATATCCTCCAGCCTCATCCTCTCAGAATCAGGAATTACCAGCGTGGCCACAAACGCGCTGCATCCCTGCTGTACCAGCCTCCGTGCCTTAACTGCAGACACAATCAGACGACCGTCTCTTCTCCTCGTACCTCTGATCAAAACATCTGGCTCGCCCTCCATCGGAATCAGAATCTTCTTCTCACGGCAAAAGACCCGCACGTCGTACTGTGATAGCCAGTCCATCCCCAGTATGACGTCGAAGTCCACCATCGGTAACAAGACCAGATCTGCCGGAAAATCGTGGTCTCCCGAAGCAACTGTGGTGCCGGGGAAAAAGCTCCCCACAGTGCCCACCTCACCCATGGGCGTGCTGACCTCCAAAACATCAGTCAGCAGCACAGGGGTCCGACCCAACTCGCCAGCAAACTTCTCCGAGATGAAGGAGTGAGTGGCGCCGCAATCAAACAACACACGCGCTACAGAACCAGAAACAGAAAGCGTACCTTCCACGACGGTGTTGGAGTCCCTCGCCTCCTCAGCCTGGATAGTGAAGACTCGCCCGGTCCTCCTGCTCTGGCCCTGTGGAACAACTGATCTGCTGCCTCCGCCTCTGCCTACTGCTGGTGGTCCTGGCCTCCTGCTCGGCTCTCCCTGCCTCTGAGGGCAATCACGGACAAAATGCCCCATCTGACCACAACCCATGCACGCTCCAGTCCGACGGGGACACTCCTGCCCTGGATGGAACCTCCCGCAGTAAGTGCACGCTCCTGACTGACGTGCTCCTCCTCCATCGAACCTGGGCCTCTTGCCCGGGTTCCCTGCTCCACGACCAGCTACTCTGCTGCCGGTGCTCACTGGCGCCTTCCGCGCCTCCTGAATACACTCCCTCTGGTCCTGCTCGATGATGGTAGCATGCTTCACCGCATCTGCAAGGGTCCGCGGCATGCTGTTGATCACCCGAGATCGAAGCGGCTGCCTCAGTCCCTTCACGAACTTCCTCGCCCGCTGCTCTGGGGTCACACAAATCTCAGGGCAGTAACGCTCCAAAGCGTTGAACCTGCTGATGTAGCTCGTCAGCGTCATGTCCTTCTGCTCCAGCGACATGAACTCCTCCCTCTTCTGATCCCTGACATGCTGGGGAAAATACTGCTCGTGGAACACCTCCAAGAACTCCTCCCAGCTCACGTCTGTACGGTCGTCAAACAGAACTGTGGACGTAGATCTCCACCAGTTGGCGGCCTCGCCATCAAACACATAGGTGGCCAGCTCCACCATCCTCTCAGGTGCTACACCAATAGCCCGGAAGATCTTCTCCATCCTGAAGACCCAGTCCTCTGCAACCTCTGGGGCCCTCCTGCCATCAAAAGTCGGCGGGTGCTGACGCATGAACCGATCGTGCTCAGCTCCGACCCCGCCCTGGGCGCTCTGAGCTGCCTGGCGCTCCAGAAACTCGCCCAACCTGTCCCACTGAGCACCCGAAGTGTCGTCACTGGGATCACGATCGCGTGGAGAACTCCTCACGCGCCTAGGTGCCATCTGTCACCACAACAATCAACAGATAAGCAACAATGCATGCATGAGCTACGGAAATAATGCATGCCTCTAGCACTACTCCTAAGGGTGGTTCTTTAGACGAAGACACAGGAATCGACCGCTCTGATACCAAGTTGTAACGTCCCGAAACAGCGGAAGATTTAAAATTTCGAAATAACGAATAAAACCGACAACCCAAGGCGGGAACGTCACTAATATATAAATATATAAATCCGGGTGCACCCAAAATACAAGGAGTTTACAAAAGGTGTACAACTACAATCCAGATGAAAGAAATGAAAATACAAGTAGTCGTACGATCTCGCAAATGCCGAAGAGGATCCGACTCCAAAGCGCTCCGTCCTCGGTCACCACCCACCTGGACCTACTGCGGTCCTGAAAAAGATGCAACAACAATGCCTGAGTTTCCAGAAGGAAACCCCGTATACCAACTCACCTATATGCATGCATCACATAATGAACCTATCATACTAGTAGCATGTCATGGCATCAACAGATATGGAAAACAGTTCCCCCGAAGGGTAAAACAGGACATCAGTCCGACAATCAATCATCGGGTCTCCCGAAGAGACCTACTGCAGGCACATGCAGTCTAGTAGCCCGCGACATCGCACCCCCCACACGCAGCTACACTACTCAAGGGTTCGGCAGGGAGCCTCTGTCACGTCTACGCGCCGATAGAAACAGATCTGTAAATCTCAGTGGTCGGGGCCACAGGGACCAACGGGGCCGTCGCCCGGAAGGTATAACAACATCATCTCGGTAGGTGCCCAGCCGAGGAAAACAACAAGCCGGCACAGCCTCGGCCCAACAATCATCATCGCCGGCACAACCTCGGCGGCATCACCGGCACAGCATCGGTGGTCCATCACAACAGTCCGGCACAGCATCGGACAGATCCAGACCGAAGTCTGCCAGGTCATCGGGCTCCTCGAGCCGCGAACACCAACCGCGCCGCTATAAAAGCAGGGCAGCGACCTCCGTAGCCCCAAGGGCCGGTAGTCACCTCACCCAACGCCAGTTGCGTGCCCGCACAACATCAATACTGGGATCCGCGATCCCTCAGGCCTGCTATACTACAAAGTGCCAACAAACATCTCAAAAGTCACGGTCCATACATGGAGCTGACGCGTCCCGAACACCCACACTCTTCCCAACGGCGGTCCCTGGGCAGGCACGCATCACGCGCCCACCGTCACCTCCCGGCTCACGCACAAGGCGAGGACACGGGTTTCCGTGGCAAAGTTGGCGTTCAAAAAGGGAACCAGGAATTCTGTCCTGGGCCCAAACGGTCGACCGTAAGAGGTGATTCGGTCGACCGTTTCCAGAAAGGAATCGGTCGACCGTCCCTAACACGGTCTACCGCTGCGCACAGAACACAATCCCCCAACGGTCTACCGAAGGTCTAAAACCGGTCGACCGAACGAGGTCAAAATCCGGAGTCTGGTCAACATTACAATCTAGTCTATCGGTCGACCGACTCAGGTCCCGGTCGACCGAAAACTAACAGTACAGCTTCAACATCATTTTAATCCATCGGTCGACCGACTCAGGGGTCTCGGTCGACCGACAACAGTTAGGGTCAACCTACATTCTACGTTATATAACGGTCGACCGAACTAACTCCAAGGTCCGAACAGCATGCAATATAATCCAATATAAATATGTTCCGGTCGACCGAACACAAGGCCTCGGTCGACCGAAACGCAACAGACAGCAAATAAACACATGCACTCGGTCGACCGTCCAAGGACCGGTCGACCGTCCGGTCGTCTTCAACCTCGCGCCAGCCGAGGTTTCTTCGCCCAAACGCGACGTCGGAGAGGCCTCCGACCTCCTCCGACCGACCAACACGACCCTCTCATGAGTGTCAACAACAAAACCACACTAGAGAGCGGCATACCTCAACGAAACGACGAAAATGCCGGAGCAACGCTCGCGCAACGCCGCCTCCGGTGATCTCCCCGCGCGCCTCCTCCACGCACCTCACTCCACCGTGGTTGCCTCCGCAGCTGCACTCACGCACCAGGAGAAGAAGAGAGGAAGAAATGAGAGAGATCCAAATGAGGGTGAAGAGAGAGAGAGAAAAACTTAAATACCCTACACCCCATCACCACTCCCTCACCCTACACCATCACTCTACACCCCAACCCATACTTCCCATCACATCCACCACTCCTTCCTCCATCCCTATGCAAACCCCCTCCTAATCCTCCTCTAATCACCACTAATCCAAGGTTAACCCTAACAAGGGTTTGGGTTCTTACAAAAGTAGCTTCATCCCCGCTCCCTTCACCAATTGAGCTACATTTGGGGCAAGTCAGGTTGATGAATTGTATGCACATATGTCAATTCTAAGCTCTTGCTAATAATTGGGTCTGTGAATAGAAGCATTAAACTAAAAGCTCATTTTTTAGGAAATTTCCGTAGCCTGAGAGGTTCAATCTTTCTGTTTGGGGAGAAAAAAAGGCCATTGTTCAACAATCAGCCAAACTAGTATTGAATCTTTTCCTGTGAGCCGTGTGAAGCTCTCGCTCTGGATCTCTTCTTCATTCCTTTCTCATCATAATCTCTACTCAGACAGTTACTCTTCTTGCGTCAAGTAGCTGCGATCTTCCTCAATGGCTAGAAGTCAGTTTCAATTTGAGATTGTGTAGAGCTGGAGATCTGCTTCCACGGAAGCCGGCTCGAAATATTCGATCTTAGGTGCATTTCAAACAATTTCCAAAGCATACGACTTTCTAGATGTATATGAATAATATGATGATTAGAAATTTGCCAAGTAAAGAATTTTTTTGTTCAATTACGAACTCGTAAGAAAAAATAAACCCGAGTTCCAAGAAATTGAAGTGAATATGAATAGTTGACAAAAAATTTCTAAAAAAAAACGTGAACATTTGACGTTATTTTTCTTAAAAATCAATAATGTCTTCTAGTGATCTTGGATCGGCTTGGTTACTAAATTTCTCACCAGATAGCTAATCACACATAACAAACTATCACTATTATTATTATTATTATTATTATTATTACTCTTTTCAGAATAATTCCAACACCGTTACCATAAGTTTACTGAACTGCTATTCGTTGCCGTAAAACTACTTAAATCGCCCGTAAGATTACAATTTTGCCCATCTACCCTTTCTACTAATATAACTCATCATTTCACTCTTTTAACACAACTTTCTCTTCATATCACTTTTCTATTCACCACATAAAATGACTCGGAGGTCAGGAAAAGAACCAGCGGAGACCCCTGACTACTCACATCTCGTAAATTACATTGTTTATTTCAATTAATTTTAATAAAAAAACATTTTTGAGTCGGGCGTCCGCGGGAGACGCCCGACCCAACGAGAGGGCGGTCGCGGGAACCGCCTCCCCCTTGGGTACATTTTTGTACAACCACTTCGCTTGTTCGTCTTATACGTCGAATCCATACAGATTACGAATGAATATGTATGCAACAACTGAACTGAAGTCGGATGTGCCAAAAATGCGTGAGTCAAGACATTAATTTCTTCATCTGCCACAATCCAATGCAAATACTTATGCTGCACTGCCTCCCTGAGAAACTGTTGCGCGGGATTCCTGTCTTCAGATTTCGTCATCCTCATGTACTCTCTGAAGTTGTAAATGTGTCTTTGATTCGGATTATCGTCCGGAAATTTCTTCTTTACCAACAACAAAATGTTACGGGGTCTTGTTTGTGCCTCTGTCATATCCCGAACAATTTGCTTTGCCCCAGCACTAAGTCCGCTGACCTGTCGGTGACCCTATGAATAAACTGCCAATGAGTGGTTGTGCTCCCCATAGATGCTACTAGAAACAATAACACATCCATCACGATCTCGTCGCTCCACCACTTTTACCAAGTACCGACAACCGCAACCTTTTCTTTTCCTATTCTTTCGCAGTGCAATACTCGTATCACGAGAACTCATCTCACGTCTGCGATCACATCTGAGGTAACAATCCATCCGGTTATCTGTTTTTGGTTTGTATGATGATATAACCAAAAAAAATCCGGCTCCTATTGCAACTTGTTTCGCCCATTTACAACATTTCTCGATTGTTGTAAATATTTCTTTACTGTCAAAAAACTCACTGTAATCTACTCCATCACCACCGAAATCTTGCAACAGAACCTGAAAAATTTGAATTTAACAGAAATTAAAAAAAAACGGACGTCTGGCTAAACCGCCTCCACCTTTGTGGAGGCGTCCATAGGAGATGCCTGCACAAAGGTGGAGGCGTCTGTCTAAACCGTCTCCACCTATGTGGAGGCGTGTTAGGCAGACACCCGAGTCGGGAAAAAAATTTCGCCCCCGTTACCTCGCCGGATTCAGGTGTTTTGCCAGACATTTTCGTGGTGTTGGTACTAGGAATGTGAGTAAAACTGAGTCAAACACATTGTTTAAAGACACGGGTCGAAATTAATATTAATTGATTTTTAAGGGCAAAAAAAATCATTTTTGGGACGATTTAAGTAGTTTTCCGGCGACTAATAGTAGTTCCCTGAGTTTACGACAAAAAGCAGTGTTTATACTGTACAGGACGCACTTTCTTTTGGTGGGGGTAGGGGTGAGCAAAATTCGGTCCGGTCCGGGCACCCGGACCGAACCGAAAAATTCGGTCCGGACCGAACCGGACCGAATTTTTTCGGTCCGGTCTTCGGTCCACAAAATTTTGGAAATTCGGTCTTCGGTCCGGACCGGATCGAAAATTTAAGGGGAAAATTTGGGTTTTGGACCGATCCGGACCGGACCGGACCGAACCTATTCGGTCCGGTCTTCGGTCCGGACTTCCCGAAAATTCGGGTTTCGGTTCGGTCCGGTCCTGGACCGAAGCTCACCCCTAGGGGGGGACAGTACTATAACACACTGTTTTGTTTTTGTTCGAGAGAGAGAAGAGGGCGTTTGGTTCGTTCTGGATTTCGCTTTCGGAGGGGCCACTGCGATTCCTCCACTCTAGCAGGAAGGAGAAGAAACCCAGGTCTTCTTCTCTTGCATGTTCTTCTCCTTCTTGATGTTGGTCGAGTTGGTTTTTGTGGCATTCTTTCGTGCATGATGTCAAATTCTGGAAGTTTCAGTTCGATGATCGGAGTTTTGATGCTTGTTTTTGTTTTTTCGTTTTCTGATTGCTGGATTTTGTGGAAGTGTTAGTGGGATGAGTGTGTGTTGTTTTTCTTTTCCGATAATGCTAGTTTTGGTATTTGGTTGATCTGTTGGGGTTAATTTTGGTGTTAGATGAGTTTGTTCTTGTTTTAGATTGAATTTTAAGGGATTTCAAGTTTTAGGAAAACACTGTATTTTTCCTGCTGGTGAAAGTTAGTGTTGATGAGTACTTTGTGAGTTTGCAAAGTGATGCTTTGCTTCTTCATAAATGCTGTGAGTAGAAGTAGTTCCAAACTCACTGGTTATATAGTGCAGATTCTACGGAAATTTAAACTCTGTTAATTATATTGAGTAATCATATTGTCTTTCCAGAGCGACTTCGATATGGCTACAATTATCTTTTATTATTGGGAAATTGGAGTTAATTTGACTACTGGTGGTCTCAGTAGAGATCTAACCGAATGTTGTGATGCAGGAGAGGTTCGCTCGGACATAGTGATTTGTTTGGATTTTGTCCTGAATTC